>CM056051.1:64883124-65483124 GCA_029574335.1 Rana kukunoris | reverse complement strand
GTATAGGCTGCAGGAAGATGCGCAGCGTTTTGAAGACTCCGATGACAGAACACTGATAGAGGAAGGCATTGATGTGAGCCCAGGGAGAGGGGGTGGCCGAGAGGGACAGCAATTTGTCAGTGATGATGTTCCCCCAGCTGGAGCATACTGCCAGGTTGTTGACAGTGATGAGGAGGGAGGGGATGATGAGTCACTGACTCTACCTGGGTGCCTGATAGGAGAGAGGAGGAGGAGGAGGATGAGGAGGAGGAGGAGGACGAGGCACAGGCACATCTCCAAAGAGGCAGGATGCCCTCCAGGGGTCAGCTTAAGGTCACACCCACTGCATTACAGCGCACACCTACGGTACAGAAAAAGTTATTTGGTGTGGGCCTTTTTTGATACATGTCCACAAGATCGTACCTTTGCTATTTGCAACTTATGTCGCAAGCGTATCTCGCGTGGCCAAAACATCAACCGCCTGGGTACCACATGCTTGTCCAGACATATGTCGACCTGCCATGCAGCTCGTTGGCAAGCACACCAGAAAGACCCACACCAAAGACAAAAGCGTACCCCCCCTTGCCCTTCTGGGACCTCCAACCCCAGTAGACCCCCAGTCCTCTCTGAAGCCTGCAGTGAAGGTGTAGAAATAGGTGTGTCACAAGCTAGTAGTAGCGGTCAATCTACTGATAGTACCAGGCAAATTTCCCTGCCCCAGCTGCTGCAGCGCCGAAAGAAGTACAATCCCAGCCATCCACATGCCCAGCAGTTGAATGCTAGCTTAGCGAAATTGCTAGCACTTCAACTGCTACCTTTTCAGTTGGTAGATTCTGCCCCCTTCCGTGAGTTTGTGCAATGTGCAGTACCTCAGTGGCAAGTACCAAAACGCCACTTTTTCTCACCGAAGGCTATTCCGGCTCTCTACCGGCATGTGGAAGGCAATGTCCATGCCTCGCTGGACAGGGCGGTCAGTGGTAAGGTGCATATTACCGCTGACTCATGGTCCAGCAGGCATGGACAGGGACGTTACCTGTCTTTTACGGCGCATTGGGTGACTCTGCTGGCAGCTGGGAAGGACACAGGGCAAGGTCCAGTAGTTTTGGAGATTGTTCCGCCACCATGCCTCCAAAACACTACTACTGCTTGTGACACACCTCTCTCCTCCACCCCCTCCTCTTCTTCTTCCTCTGTGGCCTCTTCCTGTGGTGATGTTTTCTCCGAACCAGCCGTGCTCCGTAGGCGTACGAGGGGATACGCAGGAATGCAGGCCAAGAGATGCCATGCGGTGCTAGAGCTGGTGTGCTTGGGAGAAAGGAGCCACACTGGGGAAGAGGTTTTGTCAGCTCTGCAGGGTCAGGCTGAGAGGTGGTTGACGCCACGCCAGCTGAAGCCTGGAATGGTGGTCAGCGACAATGGCACCAACCTCCTCTCTGCCCTGCGACAGGGAAAACTCACCCACGTGCCCTGTTTTGCGCATGTCCTCAATTTGGTGGTGCAGCGGTTCTTGGGCAGGTACCTGGGCTTGCAGGATGTCCTGAAGCAGGCCAGGAAAGTCTGTGTGCATTTTCGAAGGTCATATAATGCCACTGCTCGGCTGACTGACCTCCAAAGGAAATACAACCTGCCCAAGAACCGCCTAATTTGTAACATGCCCACCAGATGGAACTCAACGTTGGCCATGCTGCAGCGGCTGCACACGCAGCAGCGGGCCATCAATGAGTACCTGTGCCAATATGGCAGCAGAACTGGGTCAGGGGAGCTAGGTTTTTTTCCCCACGCCAGTGGGCCTTGATCAGGGATGCATGCACTGTCCTGTCACCATTTGAGGAGGCCATGATGATGGTGAGCAGTGACAGTGCATGCAACAGTGAGACTGTCCCTCTTATTCACATGTTGGAGCACACGCTACGTGGAATAATGGACAGGGCCCTTGAGGCAGAACAGAGGGAGGAAGAGGAGGACTTCCTTACCTCTCAAGCCCCTCTTTACTCAGACAGTGGTCCTGCTTGCCCACCTAGCACACAGGAAGAGGAGGAGGAGGAGGATTGTATCAGCAGCATGGAGGTGGAGCCTAGCACTCAGCAGCAGCAGTCTTCAAGGGATCATTTACAGTCCCAAGGAGCACGTGGAGTTTTACGTGGCTGGGATGAGGTGCCTGTGGATCCTGTCGTCCTCAGTGACCCAGAGGACTGTGCCCCGAATGCCTCTGCAAACCTACGCTGCATGGCCTCCCTGATCCTGCAAAGCCTGCGTAAGGATCCTCGTGTACGTGCTATTAAGGAGAGGGATCATTACTGGCTGGCGACTCTCCTTGATCCACGTTACAAGAGTAAGGTTGCGGACCTTATGTTGCCATCGCAGAGGGAGCAGAAGATGAAACTTCTGCGGGAGGCCTTGCAGAAAGGTCTGTGCAATGCGTTCCCAGAACCGGGGGGATTACCAAAACCTGGCTCTGGACAACGTCTTGCTGAGGCTTCGGTGAGTCACAGAAGGGGCGGTGGAGAAGGTGGTCATCTGACCGATGCGTTTAGGCAGTTTTTTAGTCCGCAGCCCCAAGGTCTGACCGGTTCCAGCAACCATCGCCAGCGTCTGGTTTACATGGTCCGGGAATACCTAGGGGCAAGATCCGACTTGGACACCTTCCCCACCGAAAATCCTCTGGCTTACTGGGTCTTGAGGATGGATCACTGGCCAGAGCTTGCCCAGTACGCAATTGAGCTACTGGCTTGCCCGGCATCCAGTGTTCTTTCAGAACGGACATTCAGTGCTGCTGGAGGCTTTGTGACTGATCACAGGGTGCGCCTCTCCACCGGCTCTGTTGATCGACTAACCTTCATCAAAATGAATCAGGCTTGGATCAACACCAGCTACCAAGCACCTGATGCTGATATTAATGAATAATATCTTTTTGTTGAAAAGTCGAATCCTTTTTAGACTGCTGATGCTGAGTGACTGTCCTCTTATGCTGCTGATGGAATATACTTCTCCTCCTCACTTTTCTTGCTGATAGCTAGTAAGAAATGTTGTGTTTCTGGGCTCCGCCACCAGTGCCTAAGGCACAATTTTTCAGCCCCTGTTTAACAGGGGCGCCTGATAATTTTTGATGCAATACTTTGCACGTGGCTCCTTGTTGCACTCCAATTGGAGTTATTGTGAGGGGTTGCAGTGTTGTGTTGTGCCCAAGGCCCAATTTTTCTGCCCCTGTTTAACAGGGGAGCCTAATAACAATTTTTGATGCAATACTTTGCACGTGGCTCCTTGTTGCGCTCCAATTGGAGTTATTGTGAGGGGTTGCAGTGTTGTGTTGTGCCCAAGGCCCAATTTTTCTGCACCTGTTTAACAGGGGCCCCTAATAACAATTTTTGATGCAATACTTTGCACATGGCTCCTTGTTGCGCTCCAATTGGAGTTATTGTGAGGGGTTGCAGTGTTGTGTTGTGTTGTGTTGTGCCCAAGGCCCAATTTTTCTGCCCCTGTTTCACAGGGGCGCCTAATAACAATTGTTGATGCAATACTTTGCACGTGGCTCCTTGTTGCGCTTTAATTGGAGTTATTGTGAAGGGTTGCAGTGTTGTGTTGTGCCAAAGGCCCAATTTTTCTGCCCCTGTTTAACAGGGGAGCCTAATAACAATTTTTGATGCAATACTTTGCATGTGGCTCCTTGTTGCGCTCCAATTGGAGTTATTGTGAGGGGTTGCAGTGTTGTGTTGTGCCCAAGGCCCAATTTTTCTGCACCTGTTTAACAGGGGCGCCTAATAACAATTTTTGATGCAATACTTTGCACATGGCTCCTTGTTGCGCTCCAATTGGAGTTATTGTGAGGGGTTGCAGTGTTGTGTTGTGTTGTGTTGTGCCCAAGGCCCAATTTTTCTGCCCCTGTTTCACAGGGGCGCCTAATAACAATTTTTGATGCAATACTTTGCACGTGGCTCCTTGTTGCGCTCCAATTGGAGTTATTGGGAGGGGTTGCAGTGTTGTGTTGTTTAACAGGGGCGCCTAATAACAATTTTTGATGCAATATTTTGCACGTGGCTCCTTGTTGCGCTCCAATTGGAGTTATTGGGAGGGGTTGCAGTGTTGTGTTTTGCCCAAGGCACAATTTTTCTGCCCCTGTTTAACAGGGGCGCCTAATAACAATTTTTGATGCAATAATTTGCACGTGGCTCCTTGTTGCGCTTCAATTACAGTATGTTTGAGGGGTGCCCTTTTTTCTAAAAAATGTCTTTCACAAAACAATAATGGCCCCCCACCACCGCTAAAATATTCAACATAATGGGCCAGATTCAGGTAGATGGGAGCATCTTTAATCTGGAGTAACGTTTCTCATTTACGTTACTCTGGCGAAATTTTAGGAGCAAGTGCTGTTATTCATGAAGCACTTGCTCCTAAAGTTGCGGCAGCGTATCGAAAAATGAGCCGGCGTTATTCAAATTGGGCGGGTACGGGGCGTGTATTATTTAAACTAGGCGCGATCCCGCGGCGAACGTACTGCGCATGCGTCGACTGTCAATGCATCCCAGTGCGCATGCTCACAACTTCCATCGGCACCACTTCCTTGGAAACGACAGCGCAATGTGTTCCGTTGGGCGTTTAAATGCGCCCGTAGATGCGCCATTCCGGCACTAAAGTATATCCTGTTCCCCCTCCCCGCAGTGAAGTTACTTTTGTTCTGAGATGGCTGCTCCCGTTCCCCGCAAACACAGGAGAAAGCTGAACTTTAAAGGCCAGGAGCTGTCAGCTCTATGACCTATGATGTCTTCCTCCATGGCTGTAAAAGTTGACAGACAAGCAGGGACAGAGGTGTTGTCCTGCAAGTGGGGGTGCTCAGCTAGCTCTTATCGTCGGTAACGCTGCTGTAGCTGCTCTCCTGCTGACCTGTGGCCGTCTGGAGTAAAGATAAAGCAGCTATTTGTAGAAATAACTTTGCGACGGACGGACGACATATGCGCGGCGCATGTAGCCAGCGTATGGTGCTAATCCGTTCGCGAATCGGGAAATCTCCCTCATTTGCATATTTGCAGGGGAAATCAATTGGCGCGACTGATGCGCCAAGCGAAACTATGCGCTGACAATACTCTGGCGTCGGAAAGTTAAGCCGGTCGGGGAAAGCCCGTTTTCTGTCGCATCTAGTTTGGTGGGTACGGCCGCGGAGATACAACGGCGCATCTTGACAGTTACGCGGCGCATATCGAAATACTCCAGCGCAACTCTACCTGAATCTGGCCCAATGTTGCCACACAGAACTTGCGCAAGTAGCATTAATTACTTTTTTTTTATAGTCCTCTCATGTTGTGCAGGGACATTTCTAAACACGTGCCACTTCTATAGACACCCAGCAGGTGTGATATTTAAAGGAATTATTATTTTTTTTTTTCACTTTAAGCATCATTAAAATGGCTGCTCCGGAAAAAACGGCCGTTTAAAAAAAAAAAAAATTCCATTGATACATGTTCCCTGGGGCAAGACCCGGGTTCTGAACGACGTTTTCCAACATTTAATTGAATTTTGGTCTTTAAAACGATCATTTTTTAATTCGAACGTTCGGGTCCCATAGACTTCAATGGGGTTCAAAATATTCGTGCGAACCCGTGGTCTGTTCGAACGTTCTGGTGCGAACCAAACCCGGGGGTGTTCGGCTCATCCCTAATGGTGAGATCCACTGACTACTGACCCTATTTGTGCATCCATTGTCATGTAGGTGTCAAAGATGACCCCGAGACTTTTGACTTTGGAGCTAGGGGTGATAATTTGCCCCAGAATTAGGGCGGGGGAGTCCAGGTTGTTGCCAGTTGACTCTTGCGACTGGCATGAAACAGAAGAAGTTCTGTTTTGGAATTGTTGAGTTTAAGATAACTCGTAGTCATCCAGTTTTCTATCAAAGAGAGACAATTCTCTAAACTGAGATGATGATCCTTTTTATTGCAGATGCGAAAATACAGTTGCGTGTCGTCTGCGTATGAGTGATAAAGTAGTTGTTGACTACTGATGATTTCAAAAAGCGAGTGAAGATAGATGTAAAATAGCATCGGTGACAGGGGTGATCCTTGAGGGACTCCACATGACACTGTGCGTTTTTCGGAAGTAAAAAGGGCCCAGTTTCACTGTTTGTGATCGGTTTTCCAAAAAGGAGGAAAACCATGGTAAATCACCTTTTGTGACTCTGGCTACTTCAGCCAGCCGAGTCAGTAAAAGTTTGTGGTCTACAGTGTCAAAGGCTGCGCTTAGGTCCAGCAGAACCAGGAGACAAGATTCTCCTTCGTCTGCGGCCTCCAGAGCGTCGTCCCATATTTTGAGCAATGCTGTTTCTGTTCCGTGTCCGGGACGGAAGCCCGATTGGTATGGATCAAGTAGATTATGGGTATCTAGATGCTGTTGCAGCTGTTGTACCACTACTTTCTCCATTACCATGGAGAAAACATTTAGCATTGCTATGGGCCGGCGGTGAGTTGGGTCCTCTTCAAGATGGGCTGGATTGTGCCCTCTTTCAGCAGGGAGGGCACTATGCCTTCCTTAAATGACTGGTTTATAAGCTGCGTGATGGGAGGTGCCAGGATATCGGCACATTCCTTCAGCAGTTTATTGGGGATGATATCATTAGGCGCTGTGCTGTTACGCAAAGCGCCGATGATATTTTCTGTGGCATCGATGGAGATGGGTTCCAGAGTGAATTTTGCTTGCTGTAGAAAGTTTCTATGGGTGTTGTGTGGTTGATCGGGGGAGAGGTTGAGGGGGGTATTGTTTTGCTGAATGTTTCCCGGATTCTCTCAATTTTATTGATGAAGAAATCCGACAATTCACTGCAAAATTCTTGGATATCTCAATTGGGGGCTTCAAGGCATCCTGGATTCATGGACTGCGTGACCAACTTGAAGAGCTTAGGGCGCTGTTGATAGCCTTGGAAAAATAATTTTTCTTGGCTTTGAAGATTTCTTTGTGGTATTTTCTTGTTGCTACTTTGTAGATGGAGAGGTTCTCCTCAGAAGCGCCTCTTTTCCAGGCAGCTTCTGCCCTTCTACGCTCTTGCTTCAGTAGCGACAGTTGGTTGTTGAACCAGCCTGCCTTGTTTTTCCGGATAAGGGCTTTGCGTTTCGGCGCTACTAAGTTGGCTGACTGTAGTAGGGCCGCATTAATGGCATCCAGTGTATCTGAGGCTGTTCGAAATGGTTGAATTGTTTTAATTTTATTTCCCAAGGTAGATTTGAAGAGTTCCGAATGGAGCTTCTTCTGAGATCTAGTCCAGTGTGTTGTCACCGGCTTGGGTGTTTTTATCAATGGGGGAGTTTTGGAAAGTATGAATTTAATTGCATGGTGATCTGTCCATGGCAATGGTTCATTTTCCAAAATACTTATTTTCAGATTTTGTCTGAAAATAAGATTGAGTGTGTGACCTGAGGCATGTGTGGGCCCACATACTAGTTGCTGTAGCCCTAATCCTTCCAGGTGGTCAATACAGGCGTCGGCAACGGGGTCTTGTAAGGAGTTGGCCCAGAGATTGAAGTCTCCAAGCAGCAAAAGGTGTTTGCTGTTAAGGGTGTAAGTGGAGATGAACTCCGTCAGTGATGGTAAAAGCTGCAATTTTGGCCCGGGTGGCCTATAGCAGAGAAGAATGTGGATGGTCTCCTGGGGGTTTGTTTGCAGTTGCAGGGTAAGGGTTTCCATAAATGGAAGCGAGTACTGAAGGGCTAGTTTGGAGATCACAAGGTGAATCTTGTGGATCACCGCCAGGCCTCCCCCTCTTTGTCCTATTCTGTTTTCCATGATAATACGGTAGTTTTCTGGCACCAATTCTCCTAGAATGGTGTTACAGTCGGCTGTAAGCCAGCTTTCTGTAATAAGGAGGCAGTCTAAATCGTGTTGTAGAATGAAATCATGGATTTCTAATCGGTGTCTTACTGCCGATCTTGTATTGATCAAAGCACATGATATGTGCTCAGGCTGGGGTGGGTGACTGAATTTTTTGACAGTCGATCGTCGATCGATCCTCAAAAGTTGCTCAATTCTTAGGGCCTTTTTGGTGACAGCTGGTAGTATTGTGGCAAATTGCCTCAGGCCCCAAATGGTTTCTGGAGAATACTGCCGATTAGCCATAGTGGCCCGTCACCAGGGAGGGGGGGTTGGTGGTCAGATGGCGGTGGGGAGAAGATTCCTTGAATCCTCTCTCCCAGCTTTATTTTTTTTGGTCCAGAGGAAGGCAAAAAAAACCTGGCCGAGCTAAGCCAATGTGCTGGGCAGGGAAAAAAATTCCTTCCTGATCCCTAAGAGGCGATCGGTTGAAACCCTGGATCAAATGCTGATGAATTGTGAGGGGATGGGGTGAAAGGTGTTTCTGATGCTGGGGGGGGGGGTGTACCAAGATGGCCGACGGCCTGAGACAGGGCCCAGGCTGGGAGGCTATCAACTGGCTGGAATTAGGCCACGGTTGAAGCCGCAGTCTTTCCTAAGCCTCGGCTGCCGCGGACCTAGCATAGGCTGGCGCGGAGCGTCGAAAAAGACAGAAACCAGCGGCGGGGAGGGGCGGCGAGGGGGGGATGCCTCGGTTGTGGTCTGGGGTGTCGGTGGCCTGATTCCCGGGACTGAAAAAGCCGCAGCTTATCCTGAAAAGGGAGGCCGCCCTTGATCCCAGGGGGACAGGCAGGTTTTAAGGTTTAAGGCAGGTGTGAAGGAAAACAGCCTTACCTGTGAGGCTGATGGGGCTGATGGGCAGGGGTGCCTGTTGGAGGATTATGGTGGAGGAAAAAGAAGCCAGCGGTACTCGTCCAGGTGTTATGACATGGTGCTGCAGCAGAGAGCTGTGAAAACCCTGCCTGCCTGGCTGATGCTGTCCCTGGGGAGAGCCGACTCATTTGAGAGCTTCCTGCTCTCACTATCCCTAGGGTGAGCAGACTAAGGTGAGAGCGTCTGCTACACACCTCACTCAGGTGGAGACTGTTTGTCTACTTGGACCTTTCACTGCAATTAGAGTTGCAAGTCTTTTTGGGGATGTCTCTACCAGCTTTGCATATCTAGAGAGGGATATTTTTGCCCATTCTTCTTTGCAAAATAGCTCAAGCTCTATAAGATTGGATGGAGAGCGTCTGTGAACAGCAATTTTCAAATCTTGCCACAGATTCTCAATTAGATTTAGGTCTGGACCTTGACTTGGCCATTCTAACACATGAATACGCTTTGATCTAAATCATTCCATTTGTTGCTCTGGCTGCATGTTTAGGGTCATTGTCCTGCTGGAAGGTAAACCTCCGCCCCAAGCCTCAAGTCTTTTGCAGATTCTAACAGGTTTTCTTCTAAGATTGCCCTGTATTTGGCTCCATCAATCTTCCCATCAAATCTGATCAGCTTCCCTGTCCCTGCTGAAGAAAAGCATCCCCAACATGATGCTGCCACCAGGGCCGGCCTTAGGTGTTCAGGCGCCCTGTGCGAGCTAATCCTGTGGAGCCCCCACCACCCCAGACCGCTACACACTGACTGCTACACAATACACACTGACCGCTACACAATACACTACACACTGACCGCTACACACTGACACTACAGCATTGGTGCATTTTACTATAGATCCATTGGTGGACTACAAGGTCCAGCATTTTACTATAGCAGGTATTGGTGGACTACAAGACCCAGCATTTTAGTCCCACCAATGCCTCCTATAGTAAAATGCTGCGCCTTGTAGTCCACCAATGCCTCCTATAGTAAAATGCTGCGCCTTGTAGTTCACCAATGCCTCCTATAGTAAAATGCTGGGCCTTGTAGTCCACCAATGCCTCCTATAGTAAAATGCTGGGCCTTGTAGTCCACCAGGACTCCCTTTACCTTATATCGGTCCCCCCTTGATTAGATCAGGGAACCCACCCATCAGTGTCCCCTTCCCCATGAAAGACCCCCCATTAGACTGCCTTACCGAGAGACGCTTTGAGCCAGGAAGTGTGGGAGACGGAGTTTGTGGATGGAGCTCCTCTACTGTAGTGTCGTTTTCCTTCCTTTAATTGTTTGGAGAAGTGTACCGGCAGGACACAGGATTCAGGACACATCCAAACTGGTTCACTCACTCACAGGGCTGCTGTTAGCAATTATTGGGTCCCCATGCAGCCACCCCCTGAGGATGGAAAGAGGTGGGGGGGAGGAGAGAAAGAAAAAGAGAAAAAGAGAGAGAGAGAGAAGAGAGAGAGATTAGAAAAAGAGTAGGAGAGAGGAGGAGGCGAGGGGGGGGGAGAGAGAGAGAGGGGGTGAGTTGGTGGGGATGAGGATGAGAGAGAGAGAGAGGGAGGATTAAAGAGTGGTGGGTGGGAGAGAGGAGGAGGTGAGAGGGGGGAGAAAGAGGGGATTGGGTGAGTTGGTGGGGGATAAGAGAAAGAGTGGTGGGTGGGAGAGAGGAGGTGAGCGAGGGGCTAAGAGAGAGTGAGGAGGGGGGTGAGACAGAGGAGGGGGGATAGGGTGACACAGAGGAGGGGGAATAAGGTGACAGAGGGGGGTGACACAGAGGAGGGGGGTAAACTTACACAAAGGAGGGTAGGTGAGACATAGGAGAGGGGGTGAGACAGAGAAGAGGGGGTGAGACAGAGAAGAGGGGATGAGACAGAGAAGAGGGGATGAGACAGAGAAGAGGGGATGAGACAGAGAAGAGGGGGTGAGACAGAGAAGAGGGGGTGAGACAGAGAAGAGGGGGTGAGACAGAGAAGAGGGGGTGAGACAGAGAAGAGAAGGTGTGACACAGAGGAGAGGGGGGGTGACACAGAGGAGAGGGGGGGTGACACAGAGGAGAGGGGTAAGCTTACACAGAGGATGGGGGGTGAGCTTACACAGAGAAGGGGGGGTGAGACAGAGGACGGTAGGTGAGACAGTGGAGGGTGGGTGACACAGAGGAGGGGGTAAGCTTACACAGAGGAGAGGGGGTTTGACACAACAGAGGAGAGGGGGCGTGACACAACAGAGGAGAGGGGGGTGACACAACAGAGGAGAGGGGGGGGTGACACAACAGAGGAAAGGGGGGGGTGACACAACAGAGGAGAGGGGGGTGACACAACAGAGGAGAGGGGGGGTGACACAACAGAGGAGAGGGGGGTGACACAACAGAGGAGATGGGGGGTGACACAACAGAGGAGATGGGGGGTGACACAACAGAGAAGATGGGGGGTGACACAACAGAGGAGATGGGGGGTGACACAACAGAGGAGATGGGGGGTGACACAACAGAGGAGATGGGGGGTGACACAACAGAGGAGATGGGGGGTGACACAACAGAGGAGAAGGGGGGTGACACAACAGAGGAGAGGGGGGGTGACACAACAGAGGAGAGGGGGGGTGAGGGGGGGTGACACAACAGAGGAGAGGGGGGGTGACACAACAGAGGAGAGGGGGGGGGTGACACAACAGAGGAGAGGGGGGGGTGACACAACAGAGGAGAGGGGGGGGTGACACAACAGAGGAGAGGGGGGGGGGTGACACAACAGAGGAGAGGGGGGGGTGACACAACAGAGGAGAGGGGGGGGTGACACAACAGAGGAGAGGGGGACACAACAGAGGAGAGGGGGGGTGACACAACAGAGGAGAGGGGGGGTGACACAACAGTGACACAACAGAGGAGAGGGGGGGTGACACAACAGAGGAGAGGGGGGGTGACACAACAGAGGAGAGGGGGGGTGACACAACAGAGGAGAGGGGTGACACAACAGAGGAGAGGGGGGTGACACAACAGAGGAGAGGGGGGTGACACAACAGAGGAGAGGGGGGGGTGACACAACAGAGGAGAGGGGGGTGACACAACAGAGGAGAGGGGGGGTGACACAACAGAGGAGAGGGGGGGTGACACAACAGAGGAGAGGGGGGGTGACACAACAGAGGAGAGGGGGGGTGACACAACAGAGGAGAGGGGGGGTGACACAACAGAGGAGAGGGGGGGTGACACAACAGAGGAGAGGGGGGGTGACACAACAGAGGAGAGGGGGGGTGACACGAAAGAGGAGAGGGGGGGTGACACAACAGAGGAGAGGGGGGGTGACACAACAGAGGAGAGGGGGGGTGACACAACAGAGGAGAGGGGGGGTGACACGAACAGAGGAGAGGGGGGGTGACACAACAGAGGAGAGGGGGGGTGACACAACAGAGGAGAGGGGGGGTGACACAACAGAGGAGAGGGGGGGTGACACAACAGAGGAGAGGGGGGGTGACACAACAGAGGAGAGGGGGGGTGACACAACACAGAGGAGAGGGGGGGGGGTGACACAACAGAGGAGAGGGGGGGTGACACAACAGAGGAGAGGGGGGGTGACACAACAGAGGAGAGGGGGGGTGACACAACAGAGGAGAGGGGGGGGACACAACAGAGGAGAGGGGGGGTGACACAACAGAGGAGAGGGGGGGTGACACAACAGAGGAGAGGGGGGGTGACACAACAGAGGAGAGGGGAGGGTGACATAACAGAGGAGAGGGGGGGGTGACACAACAGAGGAGAGGGGGGGTGACACAACAGAGGAGAGGGGGGGTGACACAACAGAGGAGAGGGGGGGTGACACGAAAGAGGAGAGGGGGGGTGACACAACAGAGGAGAGGGGGGGTGACATAACAGAGGAGAGGGGAGGGTGACATAACAGAGGAGAGGGGGGGGTGACATAACAGAGGAGAGGGGGGGTGACACAACAGAGGAGAGGGGGGTGTGACACAACAGAGGAGAGGGGGGGTGACACGAAAGAGGAGAGGGGGGGTGACACAGAGGCGGGAGGTAAGCTGACAGAGCAGATGAGCAGGACTCACATCGTGAGGCAGGACTCCAGGAGCAAGCAGGCACGATGATCGCATCCACAGTGCAGCCCCGTCCACGCCTCCACACATGACCAGCACAGCCATTCACAGACCCCCATATCTGCTTCCTGGCCCGCCCCGCACATCGCACATGGCCCGTTCGGCCAATCACAGGGCACCAGCGCAGCGCAGATCATGCGCGCCGCCCGAGACAGAAATCCGGCTGCTACAAAGCCGCAGGACGGTGGAATATGTACCCGGGCAAAATAGGTGGCAAGTGGCAACCCCATGCACGGCGCCCCTGTTCCCATGGCGCCTTGTGCGGGCGCACAACCCGCACAACGCAAAGGCCGGCCCTGGCTGCCACCACCATGTTTCACGGTGGGGATGGTGTGTTCAGGGTGATGTTCAGTGTTAGTTATTTGCCACACATAGCATTTTGTTTTTAGGCCAAAATGTTCAATTTTGGTCTCATCTGACCAGAGCACCTTACACATGTTTGCTGTGTCCCCCACATGGCTTTTCATAACCTGCAAACAGGACTTCTTGTGGCTTTCTTTCAACAATGGCTTTCTTCTTGCCACTCTTCCATAAAGGGCAGATTTGTGGAGAGCACGACTAATGCCGCGTACACACGGCCGTTTTTTGTGATGAAATAAAACGACTTTTTAAAAAACTTCATTTAAAATGATCGTGTGTGGACAAAACGTAGTTTTATGTCTTCTGAAAAACTACCAAAAAAAAATTTGAACATGCTTGAATTTTTTGTGTCGTTTTTCAGAATGTCGTCATTTGTTTAAAAAAAAATGATCGTGTGTGGGCAAAACGACGTTTAAAACAACGTTTTCAAACCCGCACATGCTCAGAAACAAGTTATGAGACGGGAGCTTCAATGGAACAGAGTGCCGTCGAACGTGGTGTACGTAACCGCGCTTTGCAAGAGCATTTTCACAAAACTATGGTGTGTAGGCAACGTCGTTTTTTAAAATGAAGTTTAAAAAACTTTGTTTTGTTTCGTAAAATAAAACAACGTTTTTTTTCATCACAAAAAGTGATTGTGTGTACGTGGCATAATAGTTGTCCTGTGGACAGATTCTCCCACCTGAGCTGTGAATCTCTGCAGCTCCTTCAGAGTCACCATGGGCCTCTTGGCTACTTCTCTGATGAAGGCTCTCCTTGCCCAGCCTGTCAGTTTAGGTGGACGGCCATGTCTTGGAAGGTTTGCAGTTGTGCCATACTCTTTTCTTTTTCTGATGATGGATTGAACAGTGCTTAATGAGATGTTCAAAGCTTGGTATTTTTTTATAACCTAACCCTGCTTTAAAATTCTCCACAACTTTATCCCTGACCTGTCTGGTGTGTTCCTTGGCTTTCATTATGCTGTTTGTTCACAAGGTTCTCTAACAAACCTCTGAGGGCTTTACAGAACTGCTGTATTTATACTGAAATTTAATTACACACAGATGGGCTCTATTTACTAATTAGTCGACTTCTGAAGGCAATTGGTTCAACTAGATTTTAGTTTAGTTTCACATATTTATTTCTAACAAATTTGGAAAACCATTTATCATTTTCCTTCCACTTTACAATTATGTGCCACTTTGTGTTGGTCTATCACATAAAATCCCAATAATAAAATACATTTATGTTTTTGGTTGTAACATGAGAGAATGTGGAAAATGTCAAGGGTTACAAATACTTTTTCAGGGCACCGTAGGTACCTGATCAGGCACTTCCTCTTACAGAATGACAGTTGTCTCCCAATTGTTCACCTGCAATGCCATCCTGACATATATTCTCCTGGTGGAGACTGCAAGTCGCCATCCAGAGCTTCTAGGGAGCAATGATGTGCAGCCGAAGATGAAAGGAGAGCATGTAGACAGGAAGTGTCTGAAAATGGTTGAAGATTATCAACACAATCATGAAAAAAGGTGAAACGTTTTTTTAATAAATGAAAATTGCATTTGTTTATAATTCACAGTGGTTTAGCAAACTAAATGTCATTCAGTTACGGTTTAGATTTAGAAATAGATATATAAATTGTCCAAACCAAAAAAACAAAGAAAGCAACTAACATCGTAATTATATTATTTCCCCTGCCCCGAATGTAAATAAAACCACAAGCAGACGTGTTACAATAGGTTATCATGTAATACGTGACTGAAGGCATAAACAGTGCACTTTGAGGAGGCGTACACACGTACGAGAACCTCGACGGGCGGAACACATCGTTCCGCCCGTCGAGGCTCTCGGCCGGCCGTCGAAATCGGCGACCCGCCCGTCGGGAATGGCAACCAGCCATTCATCCAGGCGGGCCGTCGAGCAAATAGAGAGCATGCTCTCTATTCGCTCGACGGGATTCCCGACGGGCGGGGCGAGCGCTCTGTGTACACACGGCCGAGGTCCTCGCTGGAATGCAGCTTTCAGCGAGGTTCTCGCTGGTTTTCAGCGAGAACCTCGGTCGTGTGTACGCCGCCTAAGAGACAGATCAAGTAATTCTTATAGTGCACTGTTATTTCTATAGTCATGCATGGCAACATAGCTTTTTGTAACACTTCTCCATTTGCTTTTGTTTTGTGGCAGTGAATGCGCATATTTTATAATTCTGTGTTTTGTTTTCTTTGCATTATTTTATGGTGTTGCTTTGCCTTGATAAAATGACACCCTGCATTGCCTCAAAGGCAGCACCAAAATTCATTTTATTGTGATCATCTTTTTTTCAAATAATTTACCAGAAGTTTATACAGCAAAGGCATGACTAGGGTAATGCAGAGGGAGCCTGCCATCCAGCACCACTATGACCATACACCAACCCCCACCACTTGCATTCCTCAAACAAAATAGCCAATGCAATGATAGATTTTAATGGATGTGGCAGCCCTTTATTACAAGAAATGCCATACTAATAACTTCACTTAACATAGAAACAAAAGGAATGGGTTGTTAGAAACAACAAAATCATCTTAGCTAAAGCATCACACCTGTGGCCAAATATGCCATTTTCCCCCCATAAACTCCACACCACCTCAGAAACAAAGAATGAAACCTGCTTTAGAATTCCCCCTTCGTACACTGATCTTAGATTACCAAAGGCTGAATGGGAATACAGCAGAAGACACCATACCTTTTATTTAGCTCTTTACTGTTTCAAAGTGGAAATCCAGCCAAAAGGAAAACCTGATGGTCGTTTTCAAACCCTTCCCTACTCTTGAGTTTTAAAAATGAGAATAAAGGAAAATGTATCTGTTCAAATCAGGAAGATGAGCTCAATAACAGATGTCATGAACCAACGAGAACAGCGCAAACGGGACCTTATCTAGACTACAACTGGGTTCGCAAGAGAACAGAAACTAAGGGATGGGTGGTATTCACCAGGGACTCCTTAATAGGGTTTTGGACTGAGCTGTATTCTCCCTATATGCTGGTAGACCTAGTAGAAACATGCTATTGGACCACCAACAAGATGAGCCTGTTGTCTAAGATGAAGCTGGTAGGTAGGGCCCATCCAAAAAAAATATTTGGAAGGGTCCATGTGCAAACAGTGTTCCAAGCTTATGTATCCTAAAAATTGCTTTTCAGGAACATCAAAGGCACATTTCTCAATTTTTCTGTAAAGGCTGTTGACCTGAAGCTGTTGAAGAACATTACTGACATGTCGGCAATGAGAAAAGAACGGAAGCACCAAAATATCATTAAAGTTTCCCACCACAGAGCTGTAGAGCAGATATCTAAAGATGTCATCAACAAAATGTTAAAATACGAAGAGAAGGTGGACAGCCGCACTCAAAAAATGTTCTTTTAATTAAAATCGATCACAAAAATAAACATGTCACAGCACAAAAATTGGAACAAAAGCTAACGTTTCACACTGTAGCTTCAGTGCTTAGTCATAGCTAGAACAACAAAAACAATAACAAAATGTTAAAAAAACACTGGGGTGTTGCAGAGCCCGAAGGGCATCACCAGATATTTGTAGTGCTTGTATCTGACATTGAAAGAGGTTTTTCATTTGTCCCTAGCCCAGATTCTGATGATATTGTAAGCTCCTCTAATGCTGAATTTTGAAAAAAAATGGGGGGGGGGGGGGCATAGATCTTTTTTTGGAATTGGAATTCTGCAAAGCCTGGAGTAAAGGTGAAAGAGGCTTTGGTAAAAAGAAGTGGGCCAGACTTCCGATGCATGACTTTGGAGACACACCTGAACAAGCAAGAGACACCCCAGGACACCAGTGAAAGGAAACAGGTCCTACAGCCATGGGAGTTCCAAAACTATAGAGATGGAGGACTTAGGAATTATTAGAAGGGAAATTATCTCAAGAAGAAGTAAGCAGACTGACAACTGGAGTAGAGGTGTCTGCCAAAGGATAGGGCTAGAAGATAAGATGGTGCCATCAATAGGCGAGAGCTTTAGAGGAGATAAGGTGGAATTAAATGGAATGCCCAAAGTTTGCGCTAGGAAGAGGTTTAGGACATTGCTTGCTGCTCTAGTATCGCACCCCAGGAAGGAAATAGACATTTTTGAGTTTCGAAGACAATGAAGACATTTAGAGTGACAAATGTCCCATCTCCCCACATTAGATACACAAAGATTGGGCATATGTCTGTAAACATTCCTTTGGCATTATGCATGTTTTACCCAACTGCATAGGTTATTCCTGACTTTGAGAGGAAGTTGGTTGTGAATCTGAAACCTGAGAGAATTACAGGAAATTATGTTGAAATTATTAGTTGGTCTCTGTTGTCAAGAACACTCAGAGGTCCTCCTGTAGGAGAGGGTAGTGAGGGAAATGAGATGGTCCAGGTTGGGAGGAAAGGATCTTCTGAAGAAATGTATCCTTTATCCTATCATTCAGGCCCTGCCAAAAGGTAGCCACCAGCATCTAATTGTTCCAGGCTAGTTTATAGGAGAGGGTGTGGAAGTGTACTGCATACTGGCCAACAGTAGAAGAGGCCTGGTGAGTGCACTTAAAGGCTGACAGCAATCAGTCGATGTCAGTGGGGAGGGGATTCCCACACTCTCAGAGGGGTGAGGCACAGGTAGGAGCATCTATGGTGAATGAGACAATACTAATGGAACGACAGGCCTATCATAATAGGGGTACACTGGATATATTAATTAAGCTGTGGGGCCCGGGGTTATAATCCCTGGATTGGCTGTATTTTCTTTGACTACAGATAGAATAATATATAATGATGTATAGAATGAAGGGGGTTAAAATATAGGATGGGAGATGAAAATTCACAGGAGTGAGGGAGGGAGGGAGGGGGGAGGGGAGGTCTTTAGGGAGAGTTGAGGAGAGAGGGGGTTTCCCCTTTTCTTTTTTATTATGTTTTAATTTGTTAGTCTGTAAGTATTTTCTTTTTTTTATATATTATTGGAGATTGTATGTATGGGTATGTATAATTATACATTTAGATATACTAATGTTAAGTTTGTCGTATGTTTGAAGTGTTGTAAAATTTAAAAACTTAAATAAAAATAAAAAAATGTAAAAGTGAAAAAAAAAAGAGTGCAAGAAGTTGGCCCATTTGGCATTGTAGGAAGATGCCATAGTACCACCAATGGAATGGGCCTATTGCCCAGCGAGGAAACAGAAGAAATCAATGGGCTGTTACTGTGGAGGTAGTGAAAGTTCCTGCATTCCTGGGGAGTAGAAGTTGTGAAGGGGAGCTGACAGGTAGAGTGTACCCAAAACAGCAGCTGTTGCAAGGAGAATAAGTTGGAGCATACCAATAAAAGTGTCCACTGGAAGGGGCAATAGTTGGTGCTAACCAGGAGCAGTGCCAGCAGCAAGGGGCAACAGGTGGTGTATACCTAGAGCAGTGACTACAGCAAGGAGCAACAGTTGAAGCATGAAAGTAGCAGCACCTGTGGTAAAAAGCAACAGTTGAAGCGAACCAGGAGCAGTGCTAGCGACAAGGGGAAACAGGTGGACTGTACCCAGAGAAGCACTACAAAACAGCATGAACAAGATGGCTGAAGAGGCCCAGGAGAGGATCAGGTGCCTAAGAAGCAAAAGGGCAAACTACAACACCCGTGGGGGGGGGTCTCAGTAACAATGTGGACAAATGTTGCAACAGGTGTGTGCCAGCCCTTTATTGACATGGCTAAGTGATGCAGAAGTACCTGATTGGCTGCAAAATCTGCACCAGGGGTAAAACCCAGAAGTATGTATGGCCACGCACTCTAGAAGACGCACCTTGAAGTGAATGAATGAATGAATGAAAAACTTATATAGCGCGGCACATGCGAACCAAATCGCCTCTGGGCGCTAGTTGTATCCGTCTCTCTTGACATCAAAAGAGCAGAGTTTTAATCCGTCTTCTGAAGGTCAGGTGGTTTTCCTCCAACCGAATGCTGGTTGGTAAAGCGTTCCAGAGTCTGGGACCCTGGACAGCAAACCTTCTTTCTCCTTTGGACTTGAATCTGGCTTTGGGTACTTTGACCAAATTTTGGTCACTGGATCGCAGAGCGCGATTGGGGTTGTGGGGTTCTATTTTATCGCAAAGATATTGCGGGGCTTTTCCATGGATGCATTTATGGGTCAGACAGAGTGCTTTAAAAGCAATTCTGTATTTTACCGGCAACCAGTGAAGGGATCTCAGCGACGGTGAGATTGATTCCCAGGGTTTTTTCCCAGTCACCAGTCTGGCGGCCGTATTTTGTACGACTTGCAGACGAGCGATTTGGTACTTTGGGAGTCCGAGGTAGAGAGCGTTTGCATAATCCAGTCTGGAGTTCACAATCGTTCCCACCACGACTGGCACATCTTCTTTGGGAATAAATGGGATCAGTCTGCGGAGTAGGCGCAGCAGATGGTGAGATCCGCTGACTACTGACCCTATTTGTGCGTCCATAGTCATGTGGGTGTCAAAAATGATCCCAAGACTTTTGACTTTGGCGCTCGGGGAGATGATCTGGCCCAGAATGGGCGGAGGTGTCCAGGTTGTTGTGAGTTGACTCTTGCGACTGGCCTGAAACAGAAGAAGTTCTGTTTTAGAATTGTTGAGTTTGAGATAACTCCTCGTCATCCACTTTTCTATTGAAGAGAGACAATTCTCTAAGCTGAGATGACGATCCTTTCTATTGCAGATGCGAAAATACAGTTGCGTATCGTCTGCATATGAGTGATAAAGTAGTTGTTGACTACTGATGACTTCAAAGAGAGGTCGAAGATAGATGTTGAAAAGCACCGGTGATAGAGGTGAGCCTTGGGGGACTCCACATGACACCGTGCGTTTTCTAGAAATGAACGGTCCTAATTTCACCGTTTGAGATCGGTTTCCCAAAAAAGAGGAAAACCATGGTAAATCACTCTCTGTGACTCCGGCTACCTCAGTCAGCCGAGTCAGTAGCAGTTTGTGATCTACGGTGTCGAAGGCTGCGCTTAGGTCCAGCAGAACCAGGAGAGAAGATTCTCCTTCGTCTGCGGCCTCCAGAACGTCGTCCCATATTTTGAGCAGTGCAGTTTCCGTCCCGTGTCCGGGACGGAATCCCGATTGCAGTGGATCGAGTAAGTTGTGGGTATCTAGGTGCTGTTGCAGCTGTTGTACCACCGCTTTCTCCATTACCTTAGAGAAAACGTTTAGCATTGTTATGGGACGGCGGTGATTTGGGTCCTTGGGATCCAGGGTAGGTTTCTTCAAGATGGGCTGGATTGTGCCCTCTTTCAGCAGGGAGGGCACTATGCCTTCCTTAAATGACTGGTTTATAAGCTGCGTAATGGGAGGCGCCAGGATATCGGCACATTCCTTTAGCAGCTTAGTGGGGATAATATCATTAGGCAAAGTGCTGTTCCGCAATGCGCCGATGATATTTTCTGTGTTCTTGATGGAAACGGGTTCCAAAGTGAACTTTGTTGGTTGTAGTGTGTTCCTCTGGGTGCTGTGTGGTAGCTTAGGGGCATTATTTTGCGAAATGCTTTCCCGGATTCCCTCAATTTTATTGATGAAGAAATCCGACAATTCATCGCAAAATTCTTGGGTGTCTGTGTTGGGGGCTTCAAGACAGTGTGGATTCATGGTCTGTGAGACCAGCTTGAAGAGATCCCGAGGGCGGTTTAAAGCGCTGTTGATAGCCATGGAAAAATAGTTTTTCTTGGCTTTGAAGATTTCTATGTGGTATCTTCTAGTTGCTGCTTTGTAGAAGGCGAGGTTCGTCTCGGAAGCGTTTCTTTTCCAGGCGGCTTCTGCCCTTCTACGCTCTTGCTTCAGTAGCGATAGCTGGTTGTTGAACCAGCCTGCCTTACTTTTTTTTTTAACAGAAGGAATATTTATTCAAAAAAAAAATCAGGCGATTACATGCTTATACCAGACAAATAGTACAAACAGGGCCACAAGGCTCCAAACAGTTGTTACAGATAGTGCAAGAAAAAAATTAAATAAATGAAATGTCAACATAGGAAAACATCATGCTAGCTTAGCCAGACAGGAGTGGGAAGACAATAACAAAAGGAGGAAAAAAGGAGAGAGACAATGGAAGGGGAGGGAAGGGGGAAGGAAAGGGGAAAAGGGGAGAGGGAAGGGGAGAGGGGAGGGGGAGGAGAGGGAGGGGAGACATCCCATCCAGCAAGCTAAATGGGGTGGAGTAACCATATCACATTATGCATTCAAACTGAGTCTCAGACATGAAATTATTACCAGGACCCGTGTATATATAAGGGCTCCGCTAACCCATACCCCAGACCCGGGGGAGAGCAGGGGAGACCCAGGACCACCCGGGAGGAAAAAGGGCATAGACCAGATTCGAGCGCATCAGACCGTTAGTCCCCTGGCCGCCACCCAGGCCCCCCAGATCATATCAAACTTTGTGGGGCAGTTGCGTCCCATATACGTTAGCTTATACATGGGGAGGATGTCATTCACCAGCTTCCGCCAGGCAGATAAACCAGGCGGGTCAGCTGCCTTCCACCGGAGCAAGATCGCTTTACGAGCATAGAAAGCCGTGTAGAAGACAAAAAGCTTCTTGTGTGTGGAGGTAGGGAGGTTATCTGTGATACCCAGCAATAGGATCAAGGGATTCAGCCCAACAGCCACGCCACCAATCGCCTCTATCTCATCCGCCACCAGCCGCCAAAACTCCTGGACTCTCGGGCAAAGCCAGACCATGTGGATGAAATTCCCCACTTCCCGGTTGCATCTGGGGCATTTATCCCCAGAGGTGTGGTAAATAACTGCCAGCCTCTGAGGCGTATAATAGACCCTATGAATAAATTTTAACTGAATGAAGCGTTCTTTCGCCGATATCATGAGGGGGATGCACTGCTGCAATCCCTCCGACCAGTCCTCCGACGTGAGGGCCGGCAAGTCCCGCTGCCAGGCCGAGAAGGCCCGTGAGGCCCCAGCCCCCCCAGCACAAGTCAACCTAAAGTAAATAGAGGAAAGCACCCTATCCATAATACGGGAGGTAAGAAGCCTCTCCACTGAGTGGGGCTCCACTTTAATAAGGTCTGGAAACTGTGCTCGGATTGCGTGTCGAAGCTGAAGAAACCTGAAGAACATCCAGGGGGGAAGTCCAAACTTAGCCTTTAGCACACCAAAGGAGAGCAGCCGACCCTCCGGCATGACGTCTCTTAGGGTTTTGATATTGCATCTGGCCCACAGCTGCGGATCCGGCACAGTCCTCAAATGTGGCAGGGACGGGTTGCCCCAGAGAGGAATGTGGGGGGAGAAAGATCCGGGCTCAGCCAGAAGCCTCGAGACCTGTCCCCACACCACAACCGTGGCCCTCATTGGTGCAGTAATCTGGGCGCTAGCCCTAACCCCTCGGTAGACCAAATTACTTAATCCATCATAGGACCCCAATATAGCTGCTTCAAGAGTGACCGATGGGTTAGTAGGGTCCTGCGCAAACCACCACCGAACAGATACCAGCACAGCCGCCCAGTAGTATTTTCTAAAGTTCGGAAGGGCTAAACCGCCCTCCGACAGGGGGAGCTGAAGTATGGGTCTACCCACCCTCGGGACCGAGGCCTGCCAAACAAATGAACCCACCGCTTGGTCTAGCTTGTCAAAAAATGACTTGGGGATAGCCACCGGCGTGTGCCTGAAGGCGTACAAAAACTTGGGGAGGAAGGACATTTTAACCAGGTTAACCCTGCCAACAGGTGTGAGAGGCAGGGTCTTCCAGGCCGCGCATCTATGGAGAAACTTCTGGAGAACAGGGTTCACATTAGCCTCGATGTATTCAGACAGGTTTCTGCGGACCATGATGCCCAGATATTTAAAGCTGTCGACCCACTGAAGCGGGGCCGGCAGACAGTCGGGAGGGGGTGACCTAGTCAGAGGAAACAGGACCGACTTGTCCCAGTTGATCCGAATGCCCGCAAACCTACCAAATCTATCAACAATCGAGAGGGCAGCGGAGAGAGAGCTGCGCGAGTCATTAAGGTAAAGGAGAGTGTCGTCCGCATACATAGATACCCTCTCGACCACAGAGCAGACCGTGATACCAGCGACCTCATGGGTGGAACGGAGCATAATAGCCAACGGTTCGATGGCAAGGGCGAATAGGACCGGCGAAAGGGGGCACCCTTGCCTTGTACCTCGGTGGAGCGGGAAGGATGCAGAGAGGGAGCCATTCGTCCGAACTCTCGCAGTCGGGTTGGCGTACAACATCCTAAGCCAGGAGATGAACTGTGGACCTAGGCCAAATCTCCGTAGAACCTCGCATAGATATTCCCACTCCACCGAGTCAAAGGCCTTCTCGGCGTCAAGGGAGGCAATCACCTAATCTCCCCCTCTCCCAGCCACACGGTCAATGACCGTGAACAGCCTCCGTAAATTTATGTCCGTTCCCTTGCCCGGCATAAATCCAGTCTGATCCCCGTTAATCAAAGAGAGTATCACCGCACCAAGCCGATTCGCCAATACCTTAGTGAATATCTTCGCATCAACGTTCAGTAACGAACTCGGCCTATACGACGAGCAGAGAGTAGGGTCCTTCCCTGGTTTGGGGATCACCACAACAACTGCCCGCTGCATGGAGGGGGGCAGCGAGTGCCTCCGGAGGGAGGTCAGCAGGGCCCCCCGATATCGCGCTCCCAGGTAGGCACCGTGTGTCTTGAAGAATTCGGCCGGCAGACCGTCATCTCCGGGGGTCTTTCCCGCCTGCAAGGAGGCGATCGCCACCTGGATCTCTTTCAGAGTGATCGGAGCGTCTAGTGACGCGCGAGCTCCCTCCGAAAGAGCAGGAAAGACTAGGCCGTCCAAGAAGGAGTGTAGTTCCTCAGGCGAATAATCAACTCTAGAGGAATACAGCCCCTCATAATAGGCAGCAAAGCAAGCGTTTATTGCACTTGGGTCGGATAGCAGGTCCCCGGACGCCAGCCTGCCTTACTTACCTATCGCACTTCAGAGAGGCGTCTCCTGGAGTACCACAACAGATTAGGGCTAGGTTTTGACGTGTGGTTAAGTTTGCGGTTCTTCTGAAAAGCGACACCCAGCACAGAGCTGAAAATGGATCCTTATCCAACATAATTTAAGAAAGGTCCCACAATGTCATACAGAAGAAAAGTGACAGTGTCAGGTGATCTAAACTGTATTTACATTCATTATCCCTGGGAGGAATTTGTTCTGGAGTCATGATTGCTTAACTAATGAAGTTTTCACAGTGAAAAAAATTAAGTTTACACATCAGCCATTAATAAGATTCTTTCCGTCCTCCTGTTGGAAATTTTTTTTTTAATAAATGTTACAGTTGAAGTCTTCCTGTGGGTATAAATATACTCGGGTTATTGTGATTTGCTTCTGTGCCCTTGAAAGCCAGAACACTCCACATATGGGCTTACAGATAAATATATGATTTAGTTGTGCAGAGATTGTTCACATATATAGTATATAGTATGAAGAAGTTCTGAACCACATACTCCCTCTGCTAAGTGATCACTGCACACTTGTATGACTCCAAAGTTGCGCTGACTTTGAAGTGTAATTTTGGATGGGTGCAACTTGGATACGACTTTGGCTTTGACCAGTGATAATGGACAACTATTTTTGAGTGTTAACATTGAAGTCTATGGCCCTCAAGTTGCATGAAAGTCACACCAAAGAAGCGCATTAACTACTTTTAAGTCGCTGCAACTTTAAGTTGCGCATATATGAATGGTTATCATTCGAAAACATGGGGAACAACTTGTCATACAACTTTGATGTGCAAAGTTGCATGACAAGTTGTACAAGTGTAAATGGAGGCTTAAAGAAAATGGCCCGGATTCAGGTAGAGCGGCGCATCTTTGTGCGGGCGTAGCGTATCTACTTTACGCTATGCCGGCGCAACGTTGAGAGGCAAGCATGCTATTCCCAAAGAATATGCGCTCAACGTTGTGCTAGCGTAGCGTATAGTTGTCGGCGTAAGCCGACGCAAGTCAAAGTAGGTGGAAGTGGGCTGAAAGTGGGCGTGATATATTATAATGAACCGTGACCCCATGCAAATGATGGCCACAGCTTCAAAAAACAAACTGCGCATGCGTCGTCTCTTGGACGCATCCCAGTGCGCATGCTCACAGTTACGTCAAAATAGCTGCCTAAGATACGTTGAACACTGCCTACGACGTGAACGTAACCTACGCACAGCCCTATTCACGTAGTACTACTTAAACGGCGTACGCGACGTAAAATTTGACAGCGTCGTTCCCTGGCCAATACCTTTGCATTACCTGCGCCTGCTATATGTGGGGTATATTCACGCCGGACGTAAGCCGTATGCAAATCGTGAATCGGCGTATCTTACACATTTGCATATTTAAAATGGGAACGCCGAATGCGTCCAGCGTAACTATGCGCCCACGATACGCCAGCGTAGGCAAGTTACGTCGGGCGGCTGAAGCCTTGTTTTACGGCATATCTAGCTTCGCGAATCGGCGTAACAATACGACGGCGCACATTCGTACTTACGACGGCGTATCTATAGATACACCGGTGTAAAACGTTGGTGAATTCGGGCCAATGTGTTTTTGGTGGGAAATGTGGAAGTTGTGCAAAAAAACACCTATTTTTAAGGTTAGAACCGATTTATTGCTGGATGTGGCACTGTTAGTGAGATTTTCCCTCACTTCCTGTCCAGTCTGACACGTGTCACAATAACAGGAATTATGGAAAAAGCACCTCAGTTGAGAGAGACAGAAACAAAACCTTAACGTAGTTAATATTTTCGAGAATCAGAACAAGTGATAGTACTTACATCAAATGATATGTGTCTCTTGTGTTGGTGGCTCCTATCTTAGTTAAAATCCAAAGTCCTTTGCCCTCTTATAACCTTCCAGTGCTACTGGGGTTAATACAACGGCTGGACCTGGCATAGGTCGACATCAAGAGTACCAAACAAGCCTGTTCTTTTTCTCCCCCGTTCCTCCATTCATAAAATCTGTACTATAGCTTCCATTAATGAAAAGCACTCTATGATTGGAGGACAGATAATTAAAAAGGTCTACCTCAATTCATAGAGAGCTTTTCATAAATGAAAGCTATTGTACAGATTCTATGATTGAGAAGGAGGAGGCTGGAAAGGGCAGGCCTAGTTTGCATTCTTGATGAGTGCCTATGACAGGTCCCCCTACACCACCAGAAGATTACCAATGTACAGTAAGTACTGACTTTTGTGATGACTGAAAAATATAACTAAACTTAATCTTTTAGAGTGCCCTTTTCTATCTCTACTATAAATATATTTCATATGTAGCGCCCCCTTGCTTTTTGTATGGGCGCTGTGTTAAAACTAGTTGAACTAGGAGAGTAAAGTTGCTCCTAGTTGTGATTTGTTTAGGTTGTTGACCTATGTCATTCTGGAAGGATCCACTGGCTCGGACTTCATTCTGGGGATGTCATTTCATCCTTGGCCAGCAGTGGGAGCCAGCGGGACTTCTGGCGGATGGAGCCTTCCTCAGCAGCCAATTGGAGAGGGTTTTTCCTCGCTGGGCATGCTGGGGAGGGGTATATCTGGGACCTGGGTCAGGTCTTCGGTGTTCTTCTTTTTCACGTGTGCGGGGTCCTGGACTCGGGGTGCGGCATCCACCTTCAAGGTGTGCGCGCCCATGGACGCCACCGGCGCGGCCCGCCTGGCTAGGTTCCTGGGCCTTCCTGGGTCTCAGCCGGAGACAAGAATCAAGGGACCTCAGTGACCTACTGAGTTCCTGAAGCTTAAGAGAATCCCAGACGGGGATTCGGTGACCAGGATGCGGGCAGGTACGCTTCGCTGCCACCCGGTGACTTATGCTGAGAAATTACTGGGAGGATTCGCTCTGTTTGCACATTTAATCTATCCAAATTAATTGGCCTGTGGCAGAGGCCTAGAGCCGAGCTTGTGAGAGAGACCCGTTCCTCCCAGCTAAGATTCGAGGTGGCGCCTCGGCTGCCAGGATTGTGTGAGAGACACCTGTCCGGGGGCACGTTACCCACGCCACTGATAGGAGTGGCAACGTGTGGAAATTTGTGCTGCTAAGGGCTGATCTGCCTTGTGTATATCTGCCTTGTGTATACTCGCAGCTCATTAGCCTAGCAATATAGCTAACTTCCAAGTTCAGACTGAACCCATTTCAGGCTGGACCCAAGCTCATACCTTCTATGTTTTCCAGACAATCCAAATAAGTGCCTTCTCATTGCACTTGCCAAATATAGAGTTTTAGTTTTTATGTTAGGGAAGCAAACATTTACAGTAAGTCATCAGAGGACGCAATTTACACAAAATACTTTTTTTTTTTTACTCATCATGCAGAACTTATCAAGGCGTTCTTGGGATGAGCCTTTGAATGTAAAAAATTAAAGCAGTGCCAAAATAGTTGCAATCTGCTCTACACCCTTGTGACCTTGCTTCCTATGTGACACATTTCCTTTAGAACTAGTGCCATGAGCAGAATGGGGATGTATGAATATAGTTTATAAAGCCTAAAATTGTTCAGTCCATGAAACTAATGAACCCACATAGCTATTCTGTTAAACATTACAGATCTGTCTGGGTATCGTGAATTCAGCCTTGTTGGTTAATTGCAAAACTGGCTTTTTATAACCTTTATCTGACCAGGTGGCCTGTATCTGTGTCCTTGTAAAATTAATGAGGTTTAACAAGATAACTTGTGCTCTGTTACTCCATGGATTTTTTTCTGTTACACTAAAAAGGAACCTGTGAACAATTTTGGATTCACTCCAATACACAGTATAGTTGGTAGTTTCTCATATTTGGATGTTAATTTAATGTACAGGAAACTAAAACATTAACAAGATAATTGTGGAGGGTAAAAGAGAAAGGATGGAAAAGACCAAACCTGGCTAGATCTAGACTAGTGGTGTCCAACGTTTTGACCTTCCTGAACCACACTGGAAGAAGAGGAATTGTCTTGGGTTACACATAAAACACCTTAGGATAGCTGGTGAGCAGAAAATGTTGAGAAGATCACAAGTTACCGATCACTGATATGATAATGTACCTATCTGGGTTATAAAACGTAATTCTTTTGTAATCTTTTTATTATATAAGCAAAAGAGGGCAACATAAAACTAGTGCGACAGTTGACACTGATTTTGATAAACAAATACATCATTATCTGGATATGATAGCAATTCTCAATAAATTCCCAAGGTGCTCATCAGATATTTTTGTTCTAATTTTTCCCTTTGTGTGCTTCATCCTTGAAAATATTTGCTCACAAATATAGGTGCTGACGAAAACTGAAAAGTTGAATAAGGCGTGATTGTGAGAGTAAGATTTTTTTTTTTTTTTTGGGAAGATAAAGTCCAGTAAAGAGACATTGTCAAATTTTTCTTCAGTTTCTTCAGTTGCATGTGTTCACTAAGTGTAAGTACATTTTTACTAAAAAGTCCCCAAAAGTCCCCAAAAGTTAAGTTTACAATTTTGTTTTGGGCTACATTCATAGTTGGCGTGGGTTGCAGGTTGGACACCCCTAATGTGAATCCAAAAGTGAATCCAAAAGTGAAGGTAACATGTTTTGGCAACAACTCCCCCTTGAATATGCCTACCTTATCAATTCCTTATGTTTTATCTCTTTACCAGTGTCTCCACAGCTTTGCTCACACAATCTCCAGTTGGTTCTTTGCAGCTCCAACCCTAAAGCCTGTTCTGCTCTCTCTGACAGTGACAGCGCCTTCTTCCTACATCTACAGGTATGTTCCCTAATGATTTTCTGCAGCAATCCCCAACATATACACCACTACCTTTGCTGCCTTCTCTACATTCTCTTACAGGCCCCTGCTCCTACACCCCCCCCCCCCCCTTCACTGCCTATACTACATTCTTGTGCAGCCCCCAACTACAACCTCTGCCTGCACTACAGTCTATGGAAGCTCTCTCCTCACTGCCTGCACAACACTATCTACAGTCTCTAGCAGCTCCCCCATGATTTTCTGCACTATATTCTGTTCCAGCCTACCCTCCGCCCTCACCTCCTGGACTACATGTCCTGCCAACACTCTTTTTGCACTATATTTTCTTGTAAAATAAAAATGCAGCGCCCAAAACAATAGGGCCTCACTAAAGGGAGAACCCTATATGGTAATGGTGACGTGAAAACGTGTATTCTTAGAAAACACTGTACTAGATCACTGAATCACCATAATGCAGTGATAATTCCAGTAATAAGTGAGACAACTGTCCAAAGTGAACCAAAAAGGAATTCCGGGGAAGGGAACTTTGTGAATCAAATTCCAATCCTGGCCTTAATTGGTATAGTGAATTGGCATATGTCTAAAGTGAGTGATGCGTACAACATAATGAGTTATACCTCCCATACATAGGTATAGTGCACAACAAAAAATTTGTATACACAGGTGCAAAAAATCAATAGATAGTACTGCTCAACATGCATATAAACAGTCCATACACCGCAAAGGTATATAAACACAACAAAATCCTCTTGAGTGAAGATACAGATATCAACAGTGGGATCCTCAATGGTAATACGGTAAGAATGGATACCCTTACCAGACAAGATGGACTCACGCTACACCTTACGGTGGGGGAGTCTTTCAGGCCTGTGTGGACCGATTGTCCTCTCTGGTCACCTCCAGTTGTTGTCCTTGGGGTATGTTATGTCCAGGGGTCCACTGAGGTTTTCCACTGAGGTTCTCCGGTGAAAAAGTGAGTTCCGTGATAGTACTCAATTAAAGTTGTATTGAGGAATAAAAAAGAAAAAAACTCCTCATAGTGTAAAAAATGTAATAAAATTCACAGCAATATCACATGAGTGAAGACATTTTGATAAAATAAAATTCACAGCAATATCACATGAGTGAAAAAATTGAAATAATAAAAGTCCAAGAAATCAAAAATGTTAATCGCACTTTGTTGAAAAAACAGCAAAAAAACACACACAGTAACTCTACCACCTTAAATGGAGAGTATGATCCCAATGGTGTGCAGTGAGTGATGATAAGGTCAGCGTACCCAACCGGTTTCGTCTAAGAAAGACATCAACAGGGGTATGTAGCTGAACCCCAGTTTCTGACTGCACTTAAATAGCCTGTACCCACCTGGATGTGTTCTCGCCTTCTCCGCCATCTCCATCTTAGCGTGCGTGCCAATTGTACTTCACTTCCGGGAGTTTGCGTTCCAACTATCGGAAGTGTCAATACGGGGATAATAAAAAATACATATAGAATATGCAAATATCTAGATGTTTATATCTAGATGTTTTAGTAACTGGGTAATCCCTCTCCTGTCCTCATACTTAAACGAGGGGATCGAAATATCTGAAACTGGTGATTCAGTTATAATGGACGAGGCGGACGTCATGACGCCGAGCGTCATGCGTTCCACCTTGCGATCCACATGAGCTGAACACCGCTCGTCACATCCTCCTGCTGCACTCTGACGTAGGGATGGACCGCTCCACCCAGGTGGGCGTGGGTGGAAACGCACACCGTGCGTTCCACTCTACGTATCACCTTCATCTGTGTGTATAGTAATCTTACAACACATACGTCTGGTAACATGGAAGTGTGACAGCATGTGTGATTCACCTTACACAGATACCGAATCCGTGGAGTTCATTGAGGGATATGGGGCAAGTAAAGGGAATATCAAAAATATATATAGAATATAACATTATAAAAATACAAAAATATAAAAATATATGTCAGTCTCAATAAAGTGACTGGATAATTAACCCTTAATTGTCATGGAACCAAATATATGGTCTAAATCATCCCAGGGAGAATGGGGAGGCGAGAAGGGAGCAAATATGGACACCTCAAGATGGATCCTAGGCTGATGGTAATTTTAAAGGGAAACAAAAGAAGTAATCATGAGGTCATGGTAAAATTAAAGGGAGAATATCATGATTGGTTAATGAAGGCATTTACATCCCATTCGATGTTTAGGCCGTATGGTTGGTAACTTTTAAGTTGGTAAATCCAGAATACCTCCAACTTGGATACTCCTCTGATGCTAGGTTCCCCCCTCCAATGAGGGACAAATTTATCAATAATTTGGAAATTCGTACCAACTAGCTTCTTGTTATGCTTCTCAAGGTAATGCCTGGGTACCGTGTGTTTGGTACAGCCCTTGATAATTTTGGCAATGTGTTCACCTACCCTTGTGGAAAAGCTCCGTATGGTGCGTCCAACGTACTGTTTTCCACAAGGGCAGGTGATGAGGTAGACAATGTGGGTAGTGGCACATGTAAAGAAATGCTTCATTTCGAACTCCATTCCCGTACAAGTGGACCTAAAACAATTTGTCTTTTTTCTGCCACTCACGTTATTCATACAGACTTTGCATCGTCTGCAGGGATGAAACCCTTTGGTGAGTGGAAAAAAGGAGGGCTTAATTGGGGGGTTAGAGATATTTGGGGCGATCTGATTTTTCAGAGATCTAGCTCCTCTATAGATTACCCCTGCCTTGTCAGGAAGTGAAGGCCCTAAAATGTTGTCACTCTTCAAAACCTTCCAGTGTTTTCCAATGATCTCTTTGATCTGTCTGTGTTGGGTCGAAAATGCAGTAAAGAAGCAATTCTTAAATCTCACTTCTTGAGCGGGTTTTTGCCTTTCAATTGTTAATGTACTATGTTCGATTAAAGTAATCCTATCGATCTCTTTATCCACTTCCAGACCGGAGTATCCCTTATCGATGAATCTATTTTTTAGGATCTGGGCCTGAGTATGGAAATCTGTAATGTTAGAACAATTACGTCTAATGCGTAGCAATTGACTGCGTGGCACTGAGTTTAGCCAGGCTGGGTGGTGACAACTATCTGTTGGAATATACCCATTCCTGTCTGTATTTTTGAAATAAGTCTTAGTTATCAGTTGGTTTCCTTGGGCCTGAATCTCCAAGTCTAAAAAGTGGATACTGGAAAAGCTTGCCTCGTATGAGAGGCTAATTCCAACCTCGTTGTGGTTGAGGGTGGACATAAATTGGTCCAGGGACTGTTGATCTCCTCTCCATAGGAGGAGGATGTCGTCAATGTATCGAACCCAGAGAACCATCTCTGGTCGATTGAGAGCATAGACGACATCCTCCTCCCATTTGGCCATAAAGATATTAGCCAAACTGGGGGCAAATTTGGCCCCCATGGCTACCCCTTTTTGTTGTAGGTAGAAATCTCCGCTGTACCAAAAGTAATTATGAGAGGTAGCAAACCTCAATAGATCCAGAATGAATCGTTTCTGTATATTGGGAAGATGACCGACTCTTCCCAAAAAACACTCCACTGCTTGAAACCCTAGTTCGTGGGCTATACTGGTATATAGTGAAGCGACATCTGCTGTCACCAGCATGATGTCATCACTATATACTATGTCTTGGAGACGTGTAATGGTATGTCTTGTATCCTTGAGGTATGAGGGGATATTTTTAACAATTGGTTGTAAGTGGAAATCACCTGTGTATACAAATTTTTTGTTGTGCACTATACCTATGTATGGGAGGTATAACTCATTATGTTGTACGCATCACTCACTTTAGACATATGTCAATTCACTATACCAATTAAGGCCAGGATTGGAATTTGATTCACAAAGTTCCCTTCCCTGGAATTCCTTTTTGGTCTCACTTATTACTGGAATTATCACTGGATTATGGTGATTCAGTACAGTACAGTGTTTTCTAAGAATACACGTTTTCACGTCACTATTACCATATGGGGTTCTCCCTTTAGTGAGGCCCTATTGTTTTGGGCGCTGCATTTTTATTTTACACGTTTTTCACAATAATCTTTTGTTGTGCTGGCTGCCCAGAAGCTCACTTGGTTTGGCGCAATATATATACTTTATATTTTTGGACACTTGGATTTCTATATTGCAGCAACCACATATTCATTCCAATGGATATATTTGACTATCGCAGTAGTCGGACCTTTAATACTGAGGGAGTGTTCTCGGTTCTTAATACCGACTCAGAATTAGGAGGTTTATTTATGAGATTAAAAAATGTGATGACCTCAGAATTACATCTGCAGTAGGACATTGCGTTCTTGGAGCAATATACCAAAGAACGTATGGTCCCTAGAGGACTCAGGTGGGATGTTCACCCCCAACAAGGGGATCCTGACCTGGGGTCCTGGTACCAATTTTTTAATGAACAGGGCATTTCCCTATTGACCTTTTTAACAGAAAGGAAAAAGTCCAGAATGGTTACTCTTGATAGAGAAGTTAAAGAAATCAAGGACAAACTCATACCATCCAAATCCACATCTGAATATAACACACTATCCCTTAATTTAAAAAATCATTTAGAAAAAGAAGAACGCGAACAAAAAGTAAAGAAACAAAAGAAGTATGCTAGAGATACTGCTGATTATAAAGCAGGCTGCGTCTTTAGCTGGCAAAATAAAGACAATACCAACTACAACACAGAGTCCCAGAACACTGATATGGAGGTAACACAACCTTCAACCAGTGAGGCCAAAGTCTTATCATTCTCTCAACCAACTTCCATGCCCATACCCCCGAGTAGAAATATGACGCATAATAATAGATCAGGAGGACCTAGAACCCCTAACATTTACCAAGGAGGACATTCGTCTAATAATAGGGGAAAAGGGAAAGGACCCCGTGGTAGACCCAAGAATCAAAGAGACCGATCCCCAGAGAGACGGACTTATGATCAATCCCCATATGATCAGAGAGACCATTACGGATCCCACCCTAGGAACTATCAGAGTACCACAGGACGTGGAAAAAATGGGTCCCCCACTCCTAGGAGTCACCATTTGGAGAGATCCTATGATCACCAATATGGTTACATGGAGAGGGAAGATGACCATTATGTAAAGTCTCCTTAACACTATAATCAAAATCAACCCAGGTCCACCTATCCAGGGGATTTTCATCGGGGTCAGGAAGACTACCCCAGAGGGGGAGAACAAAGCTGGGCTCGAGAGGGGGGCGACGTGCCCGGTCGAAAAAGAAGAAGAGTATAGCAGGAGCGGGCATTTTTAATTTGAGCCGAGTGGAACTCTCTAAGGCAGAAAAAGCTGTTTTAGACAAAGGTTTAAAATTTGTCCCTCCTAGAGCATTGAATAAGTTTGACACATTTATAGACGTTCAAAAATACGTTCGAAAATTAAACATTCAAAGATACTTCATTAGTAATCCTGGTAGATCCAACTTTCCAGAGATCTCTTCCCAGATTGTACACACAGGACTTTCCAACCCATCCCTCTTCAACCCTTCATGCCCAATGGCTCCCAGTGTCAAGGTCTTCAGAGATTTGGTCCTCAAAGACCTAGAGGAACTTCCCCTGAAAAAGACATATTTAGACCCGAACATTAAAATCGGTCTTAAAAGCCTATGCGAACAAAAATACCTCGTAATCCGCCCCGCTGACAAGGGGGGCGGAATCGTAGTTCTAGATAAGTCCGCTTACCATGAAGAAATGTCGAAAATTTTGGGGGATGTTGAAACCTACTCCAGGATCCCTTCCAACCCCACATCCAGGTTCAAGGCTTCCTTAACCAAGCTCATAGATGCGGGGTCGCAAAGTGGAATTCTGGATAAGAAAGAACGTGCTTATCTTATACCCAAAGTACCGCGCATTCCTGTAATGTACTATCTCCCGAAGATCCACAAGGACAGTACACACCCTCCCGGACGACCCATTATAAGTGGGATTAATTCGGTAACTTCACGTTTGGGTAAATACATTGATTTCCACTTACAACCAATTGTTAAAAATATCCCCTCATACCTCAAGGATACAAGACATACCATTGCACGTCTCCAAGACATAGGGCCAGATTCAGCAACACTTGCGCTGGAGTATTTCGATATGCGCCGCGTAACTGTGAAGATGCGCCGTCGTTTCTATGTGCCCGTACCCACCAAACTAGATGCGCCCAATAACGGGCCATTTGCGACCGGCGGAACGTTCCGACGCCAGAGTATCGTCAGCGCTTAATTTCGCTTGGCGCATCAGTCGCGCCTATTGATTTCCCCTGCAAATATGCAAATGAGGGATTTTTCCCAATTCACGAACGGATTAGCACCATACGCTGGCTACATGCGCCGCGCGTATCTCGTCCGTCCGGCGCAAAGTTATTTCTACAAAAGGCTGCTTTATCTTTACTCCAGACGGTCACAGGTCAGCAGGAGAGCAGCTACAGCAGCGTTACCGACGATAAGAGCTAGCTGAGCACCCCCACTTGCAGGACAACACCTCTGTCCATGCTTGTCTGTCAAATTTTACAGCCATGGAGGAAGACATCATAGGTCTTCATAGCCGAGATGACGGCTGACAGCTCCTGGCCATTAAAGTTCAGCTTTCTCCTGTGTGTTTGCGGGGAACGGGAGCAGCCATCTCAGAACAAAAGTAACATCACTGCGGGGAGGGGGAGCAGGATATACTTTAGTGCCGGAATGGCGCTTCTACGGGCGCATTTAAACGCCCAATGGAAGGCATTGCGCTGACGTTTCCCGTGAAGTGGTGCCGACAGAAGTTGTGAGCATGCGCACAAAGGGGGCGAGTGGAGCCTCACTCACTGCGCATGCTCCGTGGTTGATGCGCTGAACGTAAGCCTCTGCGCTGGACTCCGCCCATCATTTACATATGATCACACCCACTTCCCCTTGCGTCGGGTTACGCCAGCGCATTATCGTTACTCTGGCGCAAGTTTACGCGCAACTGCTATGTGAATAACAGTACTTGCGCTGAAAGGGTCGTCAGAGTAACGTAAATGAGAAGCGTTACTCTGGAGCAAAGATGCTCTCATCTACCTGAATCTGGCCCATAGTATATAGTGATGACATCATGCTAGGCATGTGCATTTCGTTTCGTTCCGAATCGAAATTCGGACGAATTTTCCATTATTCGGACATTCGGATGCATACGAATTTCCGAATTGCTATATTAGCGAAAAATTTCGACCGTTTTCGGAATTCGTTCATTTTCGACCGAATTTCGAAAAAAAAAAAAATGGTCGAAATCGAATTTTTTTTTTCGAATTCCGAATCGAATACCCGCGGACTAAATTCGATCGGAATTCGAAAAAAAAAAAAAAAAAAATCGAATTTAATTCGAAAAAAATTCTATTCGAAAAGAGACTATTTGTTTTCTAATCTGGTTGAAATATTTTCGATTTCGACCGTTTTTTTTTCGAAATTCGGTCGAAAACGAACGAATTCGAAAAAAGGTCGAAATATTTTCGATTTCGACCGTATTTTTCGAAATTCGGTCGAAAACGAACGAATTCCGAAAACGAATTCAACACATGTAACGAACCTAACTTAACAAAATTTATTAAATGACGAATTGAAACGAAACGAAACAAAACGAATTTTTCACTTTTGCACATGCCTACATCATGCTGGTGACAGCAGATGTCGCTTCACTATATAACAGTATAGCCCACGAACTAGGGTTTCAAGCAGTGGAGTGTTTTTTGGGAAGAGTTGGTCATCTTCCCAATATACAGAAACGATTCATTCTGGATCTATTGAGGTTTGCTACCTCTCATAATTACTTTTGGTACAGCGGAGATTTCTACCTACAACAAAAAGGGGTAGCCATGGGGGCCAAATTTGCCGCCAGTTTGGCTAATATCTTTATGGCCAAATGGGAGGAGGATGTCTTCTATGCTCTCAATCGACCAGAGATGGTTCTCTGGGTTTGATACATTGACGACATCCTCCTCCTATGGAGAGGAGATCAACAGTCCCTGGACCAATTTATGTCCACCCTCAACCACAACGAGGTTGGAATTAGCCTCTCATACGAGGCAAGCTTTTCCAGTATCCACTTTTTAGACTTGGAGATTCAGGCCCAAGGAAACCAACTGATAACTAAGACTTATTTCAAAAATACAGACAGGAATGGGTATATTCCAACAGATAGTTGTCACCACCCAGCCTGGCTAAACTCAGTGCCACGCAGTCAATTGCTACGCATTAGACGTAATTGTTCTAACATTACAGATTTCCATACTCAGGCCCAGATCCTAAAAAATAGATTCATCGATAAGGGATACTCCGGTCTGGAAGTGGATAAAGAGATCGATAGGATTACTTTAATCGAACGTAGCACATTAACAATTGAAAGGCAAAAACCCGCTCAAAAAGTGAGATTTAAGAATTCCTTCTTTACTGCATTTTCGACCCAACACAGACAGATCAAAGAGATCATTGGAAAACACTGGAAGGTTTTGAAGAGTGACAACATTTTAGGGCCTTCACTTCCTGACAAGGCAGGGGTAATCTATAGAGGAGCTAGATCTCTGAAAAATCAGATCGCCCCAAATATCTCTAACCCCCCAATTAAGCCCTCCTTTTTTCCACTCACCAAAGGGTTTCATCTCTGCAGACGATGCAAAGTCTGTATGAATAACGTGAGTGGCAGAAAAAAGACTTGTTTTAGGTCCACTTGTACGGGAATGGAGTTCGAAATGAAGCATTTCTTTACATGTGCCACTACCCACATTGTCTACCTCATCACCTGCCCTTGTGGAAAACAGTACGTTGGACGCACCATACGGAGCTTTTCCACAAGGATAGGTGAACACATTGTCAAAATTATCAAGGGCTGTACCAAACACACGGTACCCAGGCATTACCTTGAGAAGCATAACAAGAAGCTAGTTGGTACGAATTTCCAAATTATTGATAAATTTGTCCCTCATTGGAGGGGGGAACCTAGCATCAGAAGAGTATCCAAGTTGGAGGTATTCTGGATTTACCAACTTAAAAGTTACCAACCATACGGCCTAAACGTCGAATGGGATGTAAATGCCTTCATTAACCAATCATGATATTCTCCCTTTAATTTTACCATGACCTCATGATTACTTCTTTTGTTTCCCTTTAAAATTACCATCAGCCTAGGATCCACCTTGAGGTGTCCATATTTGCTCCCTTCTCGCCTCCCCATTCTCCCTGGGATGATTTAGACCATATATTTGGTTCCATGACAATTAAGGGTTAATTATCCAGTCACTTTATTGAGACTGACATATATATTTTTATATTTTTGTATTTTTATAATTTTATATTCTATATATATTTTTGATATTCCCTTTACTTGCCCCATATCCCTCAATGAACTCCACGGATTCGGTATCTGTGTAAGGTGAATCACACATGCCGTCACACTTCCATGTTACCAGACGTATGTGTTGTAAGATTACTATACACACAGATGAAGGTGATACGTAGAGTGGAACGCACGGTGTGCGTTTCCACCCACGCCCACCTGGGTGGAGCGGTCCATCCCTACGTCAGAGTGCAGCAGGAGGATGTGATGAGCGGTGTTCAGCTCATGTGGATCGCAAGGTGGAACGCATGACGCTAGGCGTCATGACGTCCGCCTCGTCCATTATAACTGAATCACCAGTTTCAGATATTTCGATCCCCTCGTTTAAGTATGAGGACGGGAGAGGGATTACCCAGTTACTAAAACATCTAGATATAAACATCTAGATATTTGCATATTCTATATGTATTTTTTATTATCCCCGTATTGACACTTCCGATAGTCGGGACGCACTTCCGGTAGTTGGAACGCAAACTCCCGGAAGTGAAGTACAATTGGCACGCACGCTAAGATGGAGATGGCGGAGAAGGCGAGAACACATCCAGGTGGGTACAGGCTATTTAAGTGCAGTCAGAAGCTGGGGTTCAGCTACATACCCCTGTTGATGTCTTTCTTAGACGAAACCGGTCGGGTATGCTGACCTTATCATCACTCACTGCACACCATTGGGATCATACTCTCCATTTAAGGTGGTAGAGTTACTGTGTGTGTTTTTTTGCTGTTTTTTCAACAAAGTGCGATTTACATTTTTGATTTCTTGGACTTTTATTTTTTCAATTTTTTCACTCATGTGATATTGCTGTGAATTTTATTTTATCAAAATTTCTTAACTCATGTGATATTGCTGTGAATTTTATTACATTTTTTACACTATGAGGAGTTTTTTTCTTTTTTATTCCTCAATACAACTTTAATTGAGTACTATCACGGAACTCACTTTTTCACCGGAGAACCTCAGTGGAAAAACCTCAGTGGACCCCTGGACACAACATACCCCAAGGACAACAACTGGAGGTGACCAGAGAGGACAATCGGTCCACACAGGCCTGAAAGACTCCCCCACCGTAAGGTGTAGCGTGAGTCCATCTTGTCTGGTAAGGGTATCCATTCTTACCGTATTACCATTGAGGATCCCACTGTTGATATCTGTATCTTCACTCAAGAGGATTTTGTTGTGTTTAACCACTTCCCGCCCAGCCAATAGCAGATTTACGGCCGGGAAGTGGTTATGAAATCGTGACTAGACGTTCTCAAACGTCTAGCACGATTTCAATGCCTCGCGCGCCCATGGGGGCGCGCAGCACGGCGATCGGTGATGCGGGGTGTCAGTCTGACACCCTGCACCTCCGATCTCGGTAACGAGTCTCCGGCGGAGCCTCGTTACCACGTGATCAGCCGTGTCCAATCACGGCTGATCACGATGTAAACAGGAAGAGCCGCCGACGGCTCTTCCTCACTCGCGTCTGACAGACGCGAGTACAGGAGAGCCGATCAGCGGCTCTCCTGACAGGGGGGGTTTGCGCTGATTGTTTATCAGCGCAGCCCCCCCTCGGATCGCCACACGGACCACCAGGGAGTGCCCACACTAGACCACCAGGGTACTTAAAAAAAAAAAAAAAAAAAGGACAAAAAAAAAAGAAAAAAAAAAAAGGGGCAGTAAAAAAAAAAATGATGCCAATCAGTGCCCACACATGGGCACTGATTGGCAACATTGATCCATCAGTGCCACCCCTCAGTGATCATCAGTGCCACCCAAGTGTCTGTCAGTGCCAATCCATGCCCAGTGCCAATCCATGCCCAGTGCCCACCTATCAGTGCCCACCTGTGCCACCTATCAGTGCCCACCTGTGCCACCTATCAGTGCCCACCTGTGCCGCCTATGAGTGCCCATCTGTGTCGCCTATGAGTGCCCATCTGTGCCGCCTATGAGTGCCCAGTGCCGCCCATGAGTGCCCATCAGTGCCGCCCATGAGTGCCTATCAGTGCCGCCCATGAGTGCCCATCAGTGCCGCCCATGAGTGCCCATCAGTGCCCCATACCAGCGCCGCCTATCAGTGCCCATCAGTGCTACCTAATCGGTGCCCATCAGAACTACCTCATCGGTGCCCATCAGTGCCACCATATCAGTGCCCGTAATTGAAAGAGAAAACATACTCATTTACAAAAAAATTAACAGAAAAAAATAAAAACTTTCTTTTTTTTTTAAATCTTCGCTCTATTTTTAGTTGTTGCGCAAAAAATAAAAACCGCAGAGATGATCAAATACCACCAAAAGAAAGCTCTATTTGTGGGGAAAAAAGGACGCCAATTTTGTTTGGGTGCAGTGTAGCATGACCGCGCAATTGTCATTCAAATTGCGACAGTGCTGAAAGCTGAAAATTGGCTTGGGCGGGAAGGTGCGTAAGTGCCTGGTATGGAAGTGGTTATATACCTTTGCGGTGTATGGACTGTTTATATGCATGTTGAGCAGTACTATCTATTGATTTTTTGCACCTGTGTATACAAATTTTTTGTTGTGCACTATACCTATGTATGGGAGGTATAACTCATTATGTTGTACGCATCACTCACTTTAGACATATGCCAATTCACTATACCAATTAACCACTTAAGGACCGCCGCATGTACATTTACGTCGGCAGAATGGCACCGACAGGCACATCAACGTATATATGCGTTGGTGCCTTGGGGGGGATCGGGGGTCCGATCGGACCCCCCCCCCCCCCCGTACATGCGGCGGTCCGCGCGGCTGCAGGAGCGATCCGACAAGTGGGGGCGGCTATCCGTTTTCACCCGCCCCCTCCGGATCGCTCCCAGCCAATGCGTGCGCCCGCCCGCCCTGTCACTTTCTCCTCCTGTGTAAACACAGGAAGGAGGAAGCAACGTGATCTCTCCCTCGGCGTTTGTTTCAAGCGCCGCTGAGGAGAGATCACAACACTACAAGTAAGTCTGCACCAACAGCACACTTACACACAGACACAAACACATTTAACCCCCGCGATCGCCCCCCCCCCCCTCCCCCCTGTCACAGTGTCACTGAATGCAGTAATCATACATGTATGATTACTGTATTTAGTGTCAGTGTGACAGACAGTGTGACAGTCAGTCAGTGTTAGTGTCAGGGTAGCCCCCCCCAATAAAGTTTTAACCCCTTGATCACTGCCCTAGTTAACCCTTTCACTCCCTATTGCCAGCATCACTAAGCGATCATTTTTCTGATCGCTGTATTAGTGTCGCTGTTCCCGCTAGGTAGCTAATTTTTTTTTAATGCGATTTTTTTTTTACTAAAGACATGTGGCTAAATAAATTTTGGCCTAAATGTTTGACTAAAATTTAGTTTATTGGTTTTTTATTATAACAAAAAGTAAAAAATATTGATTTTGTTTCAAAAATGTCGCTCTATTTTTGTATATAGCGCAAAAAATAAAAATCGCAGGGGCGATCAAATTCCAACAAAAGAAAGCTCTATTTGTGGGAAAAAAAGGACGCGAATTTTGTTTGGGAGCCACGTCGCACGACCGCGCAATTGTCTGTTAAAGCGACGCAGTGCCGAATCGCAAAAACCCCTTGGGTCATTTGCCAGCGTATTGGTCCGGGTCTTAAGTGGTTAAGATATGCCAATTCACTATACCAATTAAGGCCAGGATTGGAATTTGATTCACAAAGTTCCCTTCCCTGGAATTCCTTTTTGGTTCACTTTGGACAGTTGTCTCACTTATTACTGGAATTATCACTGGATTATGGTGATTCAGTGATCTAGTACAGTGTTTTCTAAGAATACACGTTTTCACGTCACTATTACCATATAGGGTTCTCCCTTTAGTGAGGCCCTATTGTTTTGGGCGCTGCATTTTTATTTTACACGTTTTTCACAATAATCTTTTGTTGTGCTGGCTGCCCAGAAGCTCACTTGGTTTGGCGCAATATATATACTTTATATTTTTGTGCACTATATTTTCTGCCTGTCAGCCACCCCAACCCCACCACCATTATACTATCTGTGATGCATTCTTTGGCCATCACTATCCCCATCTACAGTCAGATCACACAGCTTCTATATTCATTCATTTAATGAGCATCTCCACTCTACTAAAAGTGAGGATTTTGAAAAAAGTAGGGAAGAAACTGCGCTAAACACTACTAAGAAAATACTAATTGAGAAATAAAATATGTGATCCCAATATAAATAAATGTATCTATGAAGATGAGAAAGCTGCAAACCTGCTGATAAACAAACAGTGAACAAAAGTGTAAAAAAATAGGCTGCGCTGACTACAATAAATCTGCACAAAATATGAACAACGGTACATGTAATAGTCCAATGAACTGAACACTCTAATGTTGCATAAAAAAAAGTCCAGAAAAAAACACCAGTAAAAATGTTGGGTAAAAAAGTATTATGATAGACTCAAGAGTTGAAACACCCGTGTGAAAACAGTCTCTTCCATATGCTGTAATTGCTTCACAAATAGAAGCTCACTCTACTCCAGCCAAATCCGAATGATGGTGGTTCGGGTAACTTCACTTACAGACTCGATGGATTCATATAAAGAGGCGATAGGGTGAATTTACATTCCATCAATTAAAACAAAGAAAAACTTTGAGAGGCTGTGTTTTTTTCTGACTCTGCTTCAGTAACTGTTTTTAATTGATGGAATGTAAATTCACCCTATCGACTCTTTATATGAATCCATCGAGTCTGTAAGTGATTTGCCCAGAACCACCATCATTCAGATTTGGCTGGAGTAGAGTAAGCTGTATCTGTTTAAAGCTGTCTTTGATCCTCTGTAATAGGGGGTCATTGAGATCCGGTAAGCAGGCATTTCTCTCGGTGGTCGATTCTATCAAACAACTTCTATTTGTGAAGCATATGGTTTTCACACGGGTGTTTCAACTCTTGAGTCTATCATAATAATTTTTTACCAAACATTTTCACTGGTGTTTTTTTTTTTTACTTTTTTGGTTCACATAACACTGATTTGTTTTATGCAACATTAAAGTGCTCAGTTCATCGGACTATTACATTTACTTTTGTGTTTTTTATTCACTTATATTAATTTATTTATACGCTCTAAGGGACAATTATTCACTATTACCATTGTTCATATTTTGTAAAAGTGAGGATTACTTGGGCACTACCACCTAAATAATTTGTAATGTGTATTTGGGAAACAGCTGCCAACACTCTGTGTCCTCACATGTGATGAAGTATTGTTGTGAATCAGTGTGGCGCTTGTTGAAATAAAACCAACCAAGAAAATACAATTTTAAATCTACGAACAATAAAATTGTGTAAATATTGAAACAATTTTATTTGTTTGTAGGAGGAAACATACCCATTTAAAAATGTATTTCCATAGTTGGTTTTATTTAAATAAGCACCACACTGATTCACAATAATACATCTCAACTCTTCTACCTCTTTTTCATTTCCCCTGTGGTTCAAATAGCTTACAGTTTGCCTCCTCAGTCTTTTCCCAAAATTTCTTTATTGATTTTCATTGCCAATACAATTCAAATATATTCCATTCTTACAATAAATTTGACATACATTACTGTAACGGTCACCACCGTTTACGACCTTCCATCCAACCACGACAAGCTTATCTGACACACTGCGACAATCCTGCATACACGATTCATTCCATTTCCCATAATAACCGAGACACAAGCTCTGGTACTCTCTGGTTTCAAAATGAATGAACACTTTATTGGTTTCTTCTCAGCTTTTTATACAGTACAAGATGTTACAGCCAATCACAGGACAATGCAATCTCCACCCCCTTAATCACACACTGAGGCTAATTATCTAATCAGTAGCTAGACATCTGGGCACGGCATCATCAATAGAGTTCAATTAACCTTGAAAAATACACAATCACAGATAATCTTCACACACTTATAAGGAACCTCAATCACATTATCTAGACAGACGTACTGTCCCTAAAGGGTCTTGACACCTTGATACATTCTAAAAGGCATACAGGTAATTATCTCCGAGACATTCCAGCCGCTGGAGAGAAGGCAGGGTGGCTGGGCTCAGTCCATCTTGCTGTTGGGGGTCTGGGCCAACTGCTCCTCCTTCCTGGGGTATACCAGTGGAGACTGAAGTCCCATCCACTGGTTCTAGGTGAAAAACCCCCGGTTTCCCAGTCCTGTACCATCTTCTGGGGTTGTGCCAGTGGAGAGTGAAGTCCCATCCACTACCCCAGGAACCCCCTCTTCTGTTAGTGGAGAGCAGAGGTCCGTGACCCCTTTGTTCTGTTGCCAGCTTTTCCGTTGAGTTTCTGTGAGTGGAGACCACAATCCCATCCACTACCACAGGGACCCCCTCTTCCGTTAGTGGAGAGCAGAGGTCCATGACCCTCTGTTCTGTTGCCAGCTCTTCCGCTGGGTTGCTGTGAGTGGAGACCACAGTCCCATCCACTACCACAGGGTCCCCCTCTTCCGATAGTGAAGAGCAGAGGTCCGTGACTCTCTGTTCTGTTGCCAGCTCTTCCGCTGGGTTGCTGTGAGTGGAGACCACAGTCCCATCCACTACCACAGGGTCCCCCTCTTCCGTTAGTGGAGAGCAGAGGTCCGTGACCCTCTGTTCTGTTGCCAGTGATTCAGCTGGGGGTAAAAGCTTTACCACCTCAGCTTGTTGCTGGAGAGAGGGGCCAACCGCCCCGGCTCTCTGGAACTCCACACCATCCGCTTCGGCTTTAGGGATGGCAATCTCCATATTTTCCACTGCCGATTCATCAGCCAGGATTTCACAGTTGTCATCTGAACTTTCCTCATAGTCCCAGGCAACGGGAGCCCCGCCCTGCTGCTGAGCAGAGTCCAGCAGCTGTCTGTAGGCAATTTCCAAAATCCCATTCCTGAATGGCCAGAAATTCCAAATCTACCTGTAACCAGTGGCCTCCCGAGATATTCAATTTTTCCTCTCTGTGCTCCATTATGTCCTCCAAGCGCCCCTCCCGATCATCCCCAAAGTCAAGATCACTGGACATCCTCCAATACAACAATCCCAGGCCATCATAGTCATAGCCTTCTTTGGGGCTGTCATCCGCTGACCACGGGCACTCTTGCAGAGGCGACTCTAGGGGGGGCCAGAGGGGGCCCTGACCCCCCCAACATTATGCTGTGCCCCACCATGTGCCCCCCCAAAAAAATAAAATATATTTTTTTTTTTGCTTTTTTTTTTGGGCCGCCGCTGGAGTAACAGTCTCTCCTGAGAGGGAGAGCGTCCCCAGTCAGCTCTGCGGGGCATTCCTCCCCCCTCCCTCTGCTCGCTGACACTGCATAATGCGACCGTTCACACAACCACAGCCGCCCGATCTGCTCCTTCCCCTGCATCCTCATTGGCATGGAGAAGAGCGAGTTGCAGAAAAGACTCACTGTAGGGGAGGGGGGGGCCCAAGCCTTCATCTCAGTTACTGAAAAAACAGACTGATTTCTCCCATCCTTAGGACAGGAGAACCAGCCTGTAAATTCAGAGAGTGCTGACTGCAAGCTGAGCCGAGTGTCAGTCTATGACACTCTTTTACAGCCCAGCGAGTCCAGCCACCCCCCCCCCACTCTCCTCACATACGAGCAGGGAGGAATAAAGCTCCTCCTTTCAGTCCCGCCCACACTATCTCGGTGTGCTGTATCTGAAGAGAGGGGATGTGTGTTCAGGAAATATGAAAATCAGCAGCATGTGTGTGAATGATGCTTGAGATTCTAGCCTGGACCGTGGGTAAGTGTGTGCACTGCAGACTGCAGTACACTGTAATCACTGAACTGCATTATCTCCATCCCTTCTCTCCCCCATCTGTCTCCCTCCCCCTCTCCTGTTCTTTCAAGACATTCACAATTTACTTTTTTGTAACGGTAACCACCGTTTACGATACTCCATTCCATCGCCCCACGACAGCTTATCCGACAGTCCGACAGACATCAGACACGACCCATTTCATTTCCCAGAATAACTGAGACAAAACAAGCTCTGGTACTGGTTCCAAAATGAATGAATGAATCCTTTAATAGTAACTTAGCTTTGTTATATACAGTACAAGCATGTTACAGTTAATCAAATGGACAAAGACACACTCCACCCACACATCACACAATGGGGGCTTCATACACATTCTTTTAGATAATGACATTCCGATGAGTTAATTACTACTCATTACCCAGACGATCTGGCTCTGCATTTAGAGGGGTTAATTACTACAGCTTGACAAGTCACATTCCACATCTTAACAGTGTCATTAGCATACACAATGAACAGGTCTTAGGAGCAGACCTAATTAGCACAATGGACACAAAACAGTATTAGCATCACACAAAGGAATGTCTAGGAGCAGACTCAATTAACACCTCAAAAGCATGTGTCCCCACATTGAATGAAAACACTCTATTGACCTGTCGGAGTCAGACTTTAACAACTTGTGATATTTCAAGATATCCTGCAAAACATGAATTATCAGTAATGTCCCATCCCATGTAATTTATCATTATCATTTCTCAGTCACCCTATGCCCAAAAGGGGCACAAGATGACCCTAGACCCAAGAGTCATTAGTGACGCTGGCACAGGAGTACCCCCCATCCTTCAAAAGTCTCTGGGTGTCAGGGGCCATTCTGTTACACTTTCACTTTCAGTTAGGCAGGTAATATACAGTGCAAATTTCTTTCCTACATCCACAGATTGCAGGAAAGAAACTTGCATAATTCCCCCATCAACATAGATAGTGCTGACAGGGGAATATCCCTGCTGCCCAGCAATTGTATTCTCCCAACAAATAGTGATTATCACTAGTGGCTATACAGCAACCACTAGTGATAATCATAAGAGAATCTGCTCATTAATGGTTCAAATCTCAGCCAGTTCCTGCTGAACCAGCTGAGATTTAAACTGTCTATGGCTGGTCTTAGCTCTTAGGCAGCCCATACATTGATCACTTTTTTTCATTCAACTATTAGGTTGAATGAAAAAAGAAAGAAATGATTCAATTCCCCCATTTACACATTATAGGTGGATGGGGGAATCCTCCCAGTGTGGACCAGTGCTGGAATAACCAGAGTTGCTGTCCTGTCCCGGCTATTCACAGCGCTGGTCTCTGTCTCCATGGCAGCGGCGGCAGCACATTGGAACCCAGTGCTGGTTACTTTATGGGGCTGATGTACAGGAGGGACAGCACAATTTGTTGTTACAGATGGGCTGGGCATGTTCAAAATTCCACATGCCAGAGCCTGCCAGGAAGCCCACACTGCACATCGCTAATCACAGACAGTGAGACATTTAACGGTCCGCTGCTGCACAGATCAGGAAATGTCTCACTGCCTGTGATTAGCGCTGTGGAGTGTTGGCTTCCTGGCGGGATTGGGCATGTGGGATTTCAAACACACCCGAGCCCATCTCTATTGGTTGTAGACAGTTGAGCTCCCTGCACATTGCTTAGCAGCAGTGGAGCCTTCTCTGACATGCTGATCGGGATGCAACCAGGTGATGCTCCCAGTCAAATCCTAATGTTAAATATCAGAGATTTTATTAATCAAAGCCCACACTTTACAGGCATAGAGCCCACATGGCTGCGGAACATACGTTTGATTTTATATATATATATATATATATATATATATATATATATATATATATATATATGTGGTTGTACTCTTGATGCTAATAAATACTGTGTTTATTAGATCTGACTGCTGGGAGCATCACCTGGATCACATCCCGATCAGCATGTCAACAGAGAAGGTTATAGCATTACTGCTGCTAGGTGACCAGCTGGGGGGCTCAGCTCTCTATAACCAATAGTGCCAGCCTTCCCCTGCATGCACCCTTAATGTCACCAGCACTAGGTCCTAATAGACTGCCGCCGCCGCTGCCAAGGAGACAGATGCCAGACCAGCGCAGTCAATAGCAGGGACAGGACAGCTGGGGAACCCCACAGTGGCAGAACACCAGGGCCCGGTGGTAAGACAACCTTTGCAACCCTGAAAGTTCTCCCACTGCTTTGGACCCTTATATTTTCTTTGTGTGCTGGTGACATATATCACTTGTTTTCTGCCACCCTGGGGGGCCCCAGTATAGTAGGTAGGGAGCTCACTGCAGAACATGTAAAAGGGCCCGTTGTGGGATCGTAGTAAAGGGCCCCAGGAGATATATAATTGCATTTTATAGTTGGCCCCCCTACCTATGACCCTGTCCCCCCATGTGCCCCCCTAAATATGAAAGCTGGAGACGCCACTGCACTCTTGGGCTACATACCACCGGAGGGCTCTGTAGCTCTCATCCAGCTGCATCTCTGCCCGTATCAGCTTGCTTAACTCCGCTATCCACTCCTGCTTCGGTTGTTCCCCCAACAACGGCATTCGTACGTCATACTGCGGCCAGTACCTTGCATAGATGGAGGGCAGGACCTTTCCTTGGTGTTGCTGCTCCAGAGCTAGCGCTTCCTTCCAGAGTTGGCACTGAATCACATCCGCCCATCCCAGCAGGACCTCCTCTAATACGGGTCCTCTGTGTTGTATCCGCATCTCTTGTAACCTCCTTTGGAATTCCTCTTCCATGGAGACTGGTATCTGCACCTCTCCTCTCTCTTCAGTTGGTGGTGCTGTGACTTCAGCTGCTGCAGCACTTCTTCGCTGTCGCAAGGTGGCATCTACAGCCGCTATAACCCGGTCTATGATCTCCGGTGGAGGATTAGGACCATATTGTGCCAGTCCATGTTTAACAGCCCGATCAAAAAAATATTCCTCGGGTGTCCTGTCTGTTACGCTGGGCCTCTTAGCTTTATTCATTTCGACAAGTTCTGTGATAATGTCCCTTTTCTTACGGTTGCTGGCCGGTCTGCCCGGCTCTCCAGTAAGTCCTTGAGGGAAGAGAGCTCCATCCGTTCATACAGCATCTCCATTGTCATATGCCCTTGTAGCTGTCCTTCTGAAGATGGAATCATCCCACTGCTATGCCACCAAATGTAACGGTCATCACCGTTTACGACCTTCCATCCAACCACGACAAGCTTATCTGACACACTGCGACAATCCTGCATACACGATCCATTCCATTTCCCATAATAACCAAGACACAAGCTCTGGTACTCTCTGGTTTAAAAATGAATGAACACTTTATTGGTTTCTTCTCAGCTTTTTATACAGTACAAGATGTTACAGCCAATCATAGGACAATGCAATCTCCACCCCCTTATTCACACACTGAGGCTAATTATCTAATCAGTAGCTAGACATCTGTGCACTGCATCATCAATAGAGTTCAAATAACCTTGAATAATACACAATCACAGATAATCTTCACACACATATAAGGAACCTCAATCACATTATCTAGACAGACGTACTGTCCCTAAAGGGTCTTGACACCTGGGCAGCAATACATTCTAAAAGACATACAGGTAATTATCTCCGAGACATTCCGTCTCTGACATCTATTCACCTGCAGGACACAATGGGAAGGTATTTCACAAGCCCGGCTTCACTTAACATTTCAATAGCCGGAGCTAAGTATTGAATAAGCTTGTAATGTCCCTCTCCTGTGTAACAGATGTCAAAATGGACCCCTTGTAAGATTCCAGTCCTGCAATATGAATTTATTATTAATGTCCCATTTCATGTAATACATGAAGTATGATCCTGTTAGCCACCCTACATCCAAAAGGGCACATGGTGGAATTAGACCCAGGAGTTATTAGGGCCACCAGTACATGAGTATCTCTCATCTTTTCAACGTCTCTGGTTTTCACGGTTCATTCCGTTACAATTACCCTAACCCATACCGTGTACAGTCTTGATAAATTCTCCTTATCTAAACTTTATTTAAAGGAAAAACAGTAAGAAGGTCTCGACCCCCTCGTTCCCTCCAAAGTCAAAAAACTCCCGTTGTCCTCCTGTCTAAACCTTGGCCCTACCCATTTTCTACTACTACCCTGAGAGTTCAGGGATCCCGGAGTTAGAGATCCGTATAAGGAGAGAGGGGAAGAAAAAGGGATGGGAAGAGGATGAAGAGGAGAAGAGAGAGAGAAAAAGATAGGGAAGCGAAAAAAAGGGAGGGGGGAAGGGAAAAAAGGAAGGGAGAGGTCGGAAAGGTTTGTTAGGTTGTGTATTATAATAAAGTTTAAAGTGCAAGGGCAGTGCCCTTCTTCGTGCAGAGAAAAAAAAAAGGAAAAAAAATAAAGGGTGGGGGGGATGAGGGAAAGGGATTTTAGGTTATGTAAAATGACAGGATCTTAAATGCGAATTAAGTGTTCTTATAGGTAAATAGAGGTTGGTCTTAAAGATTAAAGAGACCACCAAAAAAAAGAAGAAGGGGGGGAACCCCAAATTTGTGTATACAAATACACAGTCCGCCCTGTGTACACATATAATTTTAGAGGAAGAGAAAAAAAAAAAAAGGGGGAATGTTTCTCTCTCCCCTCCACATCCTGCTATTATTAGCTTTACCTTACCTTTATTGTGCCCCACTAATCCACATGAAGCACCACTACCACCTAAGTCCATGTTTAGCCATTATTCAAGCTCCTCATTCTTTCCTCACGTCCATAATCAGCTTCAATTATGCTTCTCCTGGTTTTCTATGATTAGCCTCCTCTCTGCCTCCTAAATTCCTATTTGCCCAATTTGTTTACATCCTGGGTGCCCAACTTGTGAGTGCCCAATTTGTTTACATCCTGGGTGCTCAACCTGTGAGTGCCCAATTTGTTTACATCATGTATTGCAAGCCACGGACACAAGCATGACTCTCAAAGGCAGAAGCAACACCTGGAGGGCCACAGGTTGAGCACCCATGGTTTACACAATATCGCCATGTGATCTTTTAATGCATGTGCTCTTAAATCATACATAGCACATGATAGGAGATATTTAAAACAAGTTTCCTGGCTTACATTGCAATGATAGTTATTGTGTTTTGTTTTATTTATACCTCCGTAATGGACAGTGTTGTTATTTAATACTACAGATTCCATTTTGTGCTTTTCATCTAATTGAAACCTACCTAAAATATTTCAGCAAGCAAGCTTGTATTGAAATACAAATTATGGCATACCTTTAATGTCTGTTTTGACAAAATCACTTAGCATGAAGTAATGTAGTGCCAGTAGGCCAAGGGTGACATTGAAGAATTTTAGCATGAGGGCATCTTGTCCCCCTGCCTGTTTGGAAAGCGTGATAGTCATGCTAAATGTGTTCCATTCAGTCAAGCTCTAATGGAAAAAGATAAATACAGTAAGATACTGTATAGAATAAAACAGGTCAGTGATGTAACGCTGCAGATTAGGAAAATGTTACACTATATAAAAAAAATGTATGGATATAAAAATAATACCTACAGTTACAGAAATACAGTAACGTTTTCTTATATGCAGGGAATTAGAACGCTTATGCCACTTGCACACGACCGTTTTTAACCACTTAAGACCCGGACACTTACGCTGCTAAATGACCCAAGGTGTTTTTACAATTCGGCGCTGCGTCGCTTTAACAGACAATTGCGCGGTCGTGCGACGTGGCTCCCAAACAAAATTTGCGTCCTTTTCTTCCCACAAATAGAGCTTTCTTTCGGTGGTATTTGATCGCCTCTGCGATTTTTATTTTTTGCGCTATAAACTAAAATAGAGCGACAATTTTGAAAAAAATCACTATTTTTTTACTATTTGTTATAAAAAAAATCAAATAAACTAAATTTTAGTAAAACATTTAGGCCAAATTTTATTTAGCCACATGTCTTTAGTAAAAAAATAAATCGTAATAAAAAAAATAGCTACCTAGCGGGAACAGCGACACTAATACAGCGATCAGAAAAATGATCGCTTAGTGACGCTGGCAATAGGGAGTGAAAGGGTTAACTAGGGCGGTGATCAGGGGGTTAAAACTTTATTAGGGGGGGTGGGGGGGCTATCCTGAACCTAACACTAACTGTTTTTTACAGTGCCTGTCACACTGACACTAAATGCAGTGATTAAATCACTGCATTCAGTAACACTGTGACAGGGGGGTGGGGGGGGCGATCACAAGGGGTTAATATGCCTATGTGAGTGTGTGTCAGTGTTGTGTTGGTGCACACTTACTTGGCATGTCTTCTCTCATCAGCAGCGCTGGGAAACAGCGCTGCGATGAGAGAAATGATCATTTCCTCCTTCCTGTGTAAACACAGGAGGAGGAAGTGACAGGCTGGGAGCGCGCTCCCATTGGCTGGGAGCGATCGCGGGGGGGGCGGAAAACACGGACATCCGCCCGCTCGTCGGCGATCACTCCCAGAGCCAGGGGGACTGCCGCACGCCGCGGAGGGGGTCCCGATGGGACCCCCGAACCGCACTAAGGCGAGGACGTAAATTTACGCCCTTGTGCCTGTACGAGCCATGTTGTGGACGTACATAGGCGTGCGGGGGTCCTTAACTGGTTAATGTCATGGAAAAAAACAACGTTTTTATTGACATGATTCTTGTCAAGCCTGCCTTGCATACACACGATCGTGAAAAAAAAATGCTCAAACAAAGCGCAGTGACGTACAACACGTACGACGGCACTATAAAGGGGAAGTTCCATTCAATTGGAGACACACTTTGGGCTGATTATGCAAATTTCCCTTTTCATAACCTACTTCTGAGCATGTGTGTTTTTTTTCCCCACACACGGTTGTTTTTAATGACCAATTTAAAAAATTGCATTTTTCTCGTCATGAAAAATGGTCGTGTGTACGGCATTAAAGTGATAGTAAAGTAAACTGTTAAACATAAAAAAGCTGGTCCCCCTGCATGTTTAGGTCATAATGCACCGCATAGTAGCACATTATGACAGACATTTGTATCTTCAGACACTTGAATGGCCAAGCAACAGAGGTGGTAATGTGACATGAGCTGCGCATGTGTGCCTCAGATCACATTACTTGCTGACAGGCAGACGGGGGGTATTTATAATAGAAGAGTCTCTTCTTTTATTAAAAACCCCGCCTGTCAAAGTTTTAAAAAATAATGACTTTACCACCACACTTTGAATGAAAATGTTGTGGTCATGCAACACTGTACCCAAACAAAATTTTATCATTTTTTTTTTTTTTTTTTACACAAATAGAGCTTTCTTTTGGTGGTATTTAATCACATCTGGATTTTTTTTTTTTTTTTTGCTAAATAAACGAAAAAAGACCAATTTTTTTTCAAAAAAAGTAATCTTTTTCATAGTTTGTTATAAAATTTTGGAAACAGGTAATTTTCTCCTTCACTGATATACACTGATACACTGCACTGGTGGGCACACATTGGCAGCACTGGTGGGCACTGTTTGGACTGCACTGATAATCAGGACACTGATAATCATAGCCTTGATTGTCAATGTACATGTACCTTTTAAAGAAGCTGATTACCATCTCTCTTCTCCTCTCATGCTGTCAGCAAAATTATCGATATACCGGAAAAAAATTAAAACCTTAGAGATGATCAAATACCACCAAAAGAAAGCTCTACTTGTGGATAAAAAAGGACGCAAATTTTGATTGGGTACAGCATCGCACGACCCTGCAATTGTCAGTTAACCATTTAAGATCCGGACCTTTAGGCAGGTAAAGGACCTGGCCAGTTTTTGTGATTCGGCACTGCGTCGCTTTAACTGACAATTACGCGGTTGTGCAATGCGGCTTCCAAACAAAATTGGCATCATTTTCTTCCTACAAATAGAGCTTTATTTATGTGGTATTTGATCACCTCTGCACTTTTTATTTTTTGCGCTATAAACAAAAACAGAGGGACAATTTTGAAAAAAATTCAATATTTTTTACTTTTTGCTGTAATAAATATCCCCCAAAAATATATATAAAAACATTTTTTTTCTCAGTTTAGGCCGATACGTATTCTTCTACCTATTTTTGGTAAAAAAAATCGCAATAAGCGTTTATCGATTGGTTTGCGCAAAATTTATAGCGTTTACAAAATAGGGGATGGTTTTATTACATTTCTATAAAAAACATTTTTTTTACTACTAATGGCGGCGATCAGCGATTTTTTTTGTGACTGTGACATTATGGCGGACACATCAGACAATTTTGACACATTTTTGGGACCATTGTCATTTTCACAGAAAAAAATGCATTGTTTACTGTGAAAATGACAATTGCAGTTTGGGAGTTAACCACTAGGGGGCGCTGAAGGGGTTAAGTGTGACCACATCTGTGTTTATAACTGTAGGGGGCGGGGCTGGACGTGTGATGTCATTGATCGTGTTTTCCTATATTAGGGAACACACGATCAATGACAGCGGCACAGTGAAGAATGGGAAAACTGTGCTTACACACAACTCTCCCAGTTCTTCAGCTCCGGGGACGGATCGCGGGACTCCCGCGGCCACGAAGCTTCGGACCGGGTCGCGCGTGCGTGTGACCCACGGCTGGGCACTTAAAGAGGACGTACATGTACGTGCTTGTGCCCAGCTGTGCCTTTCTGTCGACGTACATCTGCAGGAGGCGGTCCTTAAGTGGTTAAAGTGACGCAGTGCCAAATTGTAAAAAGTGCTTTGGTCAGGAAGGGGGTAAAATCTCCTGGGGCTAAAGCAGTTAAAATTACACATGCTCATGGAATGGAATGAAGAGGAGGATCTGGGCTGCTCTGTGCAAATCCACTGCACAGATGAGATAAGAAAAACATGTTTGTTATTTTTACCCAAAAAAATATGAGATTTTAGTATTATGATTACTATATTACTAAAAAATGTTTAGGCATCAAGTATTATTTATTTTTATTATTAGCCACGTAACCCCTACCCCTTTACTTACCTGAGTCCTCATTCAATCCAGTGCTGTGTCCATCTGTAGCTCTTCTCTCCCCTCACTTCCTGGTCTCACAGGCTTTGTTGGGGCAGTGGGAAACATTGACTCCCGCTGCTGTCACTCAAAGCCAATGACAAGGGAGCGGGGCCAAGTGCTGCATCTATAGATGCAGACAGTGAGGCTCAAGAGATAGCCGCACAAGTGCCCCCATCTATGCCGGTGAGGAGGAGCCAAGAGCGCTGGCGTCGAGGACCCAGGAAGAGGAGTTTTCATTGCATAGGGCAGGTAAGTATAAACCTGTTTGTTATTTTTGAAAAAAAAAAGCATTTCACTTAACTCTCTGTGTCATTATAATGGTGCAGGAAACTGTCAGAAGTGGCGTACGTCACATTAACTAAGCAACTTATCTCCTCTTAAGCATCTCTTCTCCAGACAGAATAAGTTTAGTGCTCGTAACCTTTCCGCATAACTAATGTCCTCCAGACCCTTTATTAGCTTTGTTGCCCTTCTTTGTACTCGCTCCATTTCGAGTGCATCCTTCCTGAGGACTGGTGCTCAGAATTGGACAGCATACTCCAGGTGCGGCTGGACCAGAGTCTTGAAGAGTGGGAGAATTATTGTTTTATCTCTGGAGGTAATTGTGACGGTAGTAGAACATATCCCCGTCATCCATTCCCTTCTTTAATAAAATAAAATCACCCAATATTCCACGAGTAGGAATATCCCTGGAATCGCCGAATAATCCACACATGAGCCAAAGCTTAATGCTGGATGTAAACAGGACACACTTTATTGAAAGTACACAGCACACTTTTATACAGGATTTGGAACATCCGGCCCCCAACAACCGCTTTCTTATTGGTCCTTTTTAAAGTCCAGGCAGTTTCCAATCAGGTCCTCCTTAACCATGCAAATGAGGACTTGAAATCATGGTCCATGACAGTAATCCCCTTTTTAATGCATGCCATAATTCTGTTTGCTTTGTTAGCAGCAGCCTGGCATTGCATGCCATTGCTGAGCCTCTCATCTACTAGGAGCCCCAGGTTCTTTTCTATCCTAGATTCCCCCAGAGGTTCTCCCCCCAGTGTATAGATTGCATTCAAATTGCCACCCAAATGCATTATTTTAATTTTTTTCGACATTGAACCTCATTTACCATGTAGTAGCCCACCCCATTAATTTATTCAGACTTCTTGCAAGTTTTCCACATCCTGCAGAGAAATAATTGCCCTGCTTAGCTTAGTATCGTCCGCAAATACAGAACATTGAGCTTGACTAGTGTATTCGAGATATCCTCAACTCCCCAATAAAAAAAAACCTTACCCCCTTTTACCCTTTCTTGTAACATTTACCACTATCTTACCCCTGTAGCGCCCCCTTACTTTCCGTACGGGCTCTATGCTAAAGTTAGTGGGAGAATGGGAGAGTTACTTTTGCTCCCATTCATGATTTGTTAAATTACAGGTTGCTGTTGTTCCAGAACTGTCCTGTGGGTCAGTCTGTGTTCCAGGGGTGCTATCCCACCCCTGGGCGACAGTTGGCGATAGAGGGGTTCTGGTGGAGCCGCCTTTCCCCAGCAGCCAATTGGAGGAGTTTTTCCCTCACTGGGCATGCTGGGGAGGGGTATATCTGGGACAGACGCCATGATTCTGGGGCTCTCTCTTCGCGGGGTCCACGTTCCAGGTGCGGCATCCACCTTCAGGGTACCCGCGTCCACGGACCCCGCTGGCATGGCTACCTGGCCAGAGCTGCATGCTCCACGGGGACCCATCCAGATGTTGAAGGGGGCCCCAGTGACTTGCTGGGTCCCGAACTCTGCTGAAAGATCCCAGGTTGTGAACCGTTCGGTGGGGGATCGGCTTGAGGAGAACCCGGAGGCAGGTTATCCAAAAGGGCTTGAACGAACCATCGGGGATCTGGTCATCAAGACGTGACAGCTATATGTCAGCTGTCAGTCATTGACCATTCATTGCATTTACTGGGAGGATTCGCTTAAGATCTAATTTGTTCTCTGAAGTACTGAAGTACCAGGCCTGTGGCAGAGGCCCGAGCCAGGCCTGTGGCAGAGGCCTGTTACTCTCAGTGATCTATAAGTGACATTTCGGCTGCCAGGCTTGTGGCAGAAGTCTGTCCGGGAGCACTTCACCCACTCAGACTGGAGTGGCGACGAGTTCTACATATAGTTGAAAGCAGGCTTGCTTTCCTTGTTATCCAGGCCTGATACCGCACTGTTCTCTACTGCTTCATCAACCTTTTCTAACCTGCCTTCTGTTGATGTTGGCAGTGCCAGGCCTTGAAATAAAGCATTCGAAAAAAAAAAACATTTGATGACTGGACAGTCGCTCGCTGCTACTACTCACTGCCACTACCCCCAGACACACCACAGGGTAACTTAATACGTCGATCCTAAACAACAACCAGCAGCTTCTTCGGGGAAAGCGCTACACTCCCTTTTACCCAATAATTAGACCACACCGGAGTTGGAGTAGAATTGGCCATAACAGCCTTTTTTTTTAAACAATAAACATCAATAACTCCAGATAGTAAATAACTTTAGAGTGTATGTAAAGTGTAGCGCCAATACAGAAACCCTAATTATAAGGGCTTTCCCATAGGAAAGCCCTTATAGAGTCTTTGTGAACGCAAGGACCTTGTGATCCGCCCCGCGGATAAGGGGGGGGGGGGATTGTTGTGTTGGATAAATCTGCATACCATGGTGAAATGTCCCGCATTTTGGGAGATACCGAAACATACATAAAGTTGCCTGCCAATCCTACAAAATCAAAACTTCCTTAACCAAGCTCATTGAAGCCGGAGCACGCAAGGGTATTCTGGACAAGAAGGAACGTGGGTACCTTATTGCTAGGGTGCCCAGAATTCCTGTGATGTATTATCTGCCCAAGATCCATAAGGATAGTATATGCCCTCCCGGACAGCCCATCATAAGTGGGATCAATTCGATTACCTCCCGTCTAGGAAGGTATATTGATTTTCACTTACAACCAGTAGTGAGGAACATACCGTCCTATTTAAAGGATACGCGACATACCATTGCTCGGCTCCAAGAGGTTGTGCACAGCAGGGATATCATGCTGGTGACAGCTGATGTCGCTTCCTTGTACACTAGCATTGCCCACGAATTAGGATTTCAGGCGGTTAAGTGCTTTCTTGGCAGGGTTGACCATCTCCCCAATATACAAAAAGATTTTATTTTGGATCTTCTAAGATTCGCTACATCAAATAACTATTTCTGGTTTGATGGGCAATTCCATCTGCAACAAAAGGGAGTGGCGATGGGGGCCAAATTTGCCCCCAGCCTAGCCAACATTTTCATGGCCAAATGGGAGGAGGATGTCGTCTATGCTCTCAATCGGCCAGAGATTGTCCTCTGGGCCCGATACATAGACGACATCCTCCTCCTATGGAAGGGTGATCAACAATCCTTGGACGAATTCATGTCAACTCTGAATTCCAATGAGGTTGGGATTAGCCTCTCATATGAGGCGAGTTTCTCAAATATCCACTTCTTGGATTTGGAGATCTTTGTTCAAGACAACCAATGGGCCACTAAAACATTCTTTAAAAGTACCGATCGTAACGGTTATATCCCAATTGACAGTTGCCATCACCCCACTTGGTTGAGAGCCGTACCTCGGGGCCAACTGTTGCGGATAAGACGCAACTGTTCAAACAGCGGTGATTTTCATGCCCAAGCCCAGGTTTTAAAGCAAAGGTTTTTGGATAAGGGCTACTTGAACCATGATATCGACAGGGAAATAGAGAGGATTGGAAGCATTGAGCGTACAACACTAACAGTAGAAAAACAGAAAGTTGCCCAAGAATTGAGATTCAAAAACTCCTTTTTCACCACTTTCTCTGCCCAACACAGACAGATTAAAAATATCATCAACAAACACTGGAGGGTGTTAAAGGACGACTGTATTCTGGGACCATCACTTCCCACCAATGCGGCAGTGATTTATAGAGGGGCCACATCTCTTAAAAACCAGGTTGCCCCCAATGTCCCGGACCCCCCAGTCAAACCCTTTTTCTTCCCTCTTTCAAAAGGCTTTTACCCATGCAGGAGGTGTAAGGTTTGTGTTAACAATGTACTAGGAAAGAAAAAAACAGTCAGTTTCAAGTCCACATACACAAGGATGGAATTCCCTATGAAGAACTTTTTTACGAGTGCCAGTACACACATAGTGTATCTCATCACCTGCCCTTGTGGAAAACAGTTCGTTGGTCGTACCATACGGAGCTTTTCCACAAGGGTAGGTGAACACATTGCCAAAATCAAGAAGGGCTGTACCAAACACACGGTATCCAGACACTACCTTAGAAAACATAACAAGAAACTTGAGGGTACCAGTTTCCAGATTATTGACAAATTTGTTCCCCACTGGAGAGGAGAACCCAGTACCAGGGGGGTATCTAAACTGGAAGTCTACTGGATATATTTACTTAAAAGCTATGTGCCATATGGTCTCAACGTGGAATGGGATGTCAATGCTTTTATTAACCAATCTTAATTTTGATTTAATGGAGTTTTGTATACACCCCTTTATGTGAATGTCCTTTTTACTTCTTTTCAGCATTTATATGTAAAGCCTGTATACTTAAGTAGAGATGTATATATAGGTTTATATGTTCCCTCTTTTTCACCACTATATGGTGGTTATGATGGTTTTTTATCCATTTCTATGAGAACACCCCCCCCTTTTTAAAAAAAAATAACTTTTTAAAAAATAACTTTTGAAAATAACTCTTGCCATTTCTTGCTTGAAGTCTACATCAAACCAACATCGTTAGAGATGTCTGCAGTGATACAATCAGCACGGGACTCCTTCTACAATACGAATACCCTGGGATGATCATTATACCCCGTGGAACGCATGCTCCTTGTGAATGGAACGCATGACGCTGGCCGATTTCCTTACCACACACCGTCCGCGCTGTCATAGCGGGACGAGACGTGGTTACGATCGGAGTATACTGAGGCGCGAGCCGATGACGTCGTTACGTCACGTCAGGCCGCACGCACAGAGGCAGAGTTCAACCACTGGAGCGTGAATATTCCTACCTCTCGTTCCTGATTGGATGAGAGAGGAGGGGAGAGACAACACTATACACTAGTGTATGGGTGACGCTTTGAAGGTCTCCGCCTACACACTTTAGGGTTTTGGAACGCAAGCTAGGGCGGCGCATTTCCTTTGACACGCACGCCGAATCAGCATGACAGGGGCCTTGACCACATGGAGATGGATACCACAAGTATATAAAGTGCAGGTGAGTGACAAGACCCAGCTAGATACCCTAGTTGAAGTCTTTATTAGACGAAACCGGTCGGGTGGCTGACTTGTCTAAGTCATTACTGCACTTTTTCCCTCTTTGGAATACTTCTATTCACCCATCAAGAGGAATAGATACTGCTCTGTTTTTTCACGTGTGGTTTTATTTTATTTTTTCTGATTCCTGTTTCTTGTGGCACATTGGAATTTTTATATTTGAACTTTTATATTTTTTATACTTATTAAACCTACGGTTTTACACTATGAGGAGCCATTCTCTTCCTTCTTTTCCTTCTCATGTTGGGGAGTGATTGTGTATCGCCACGGATCCACTGCAAACATTAAGCTATCCTCTGAAATTGGGAGAGACCTTTCGTGTCGTGGATCGTTATCCTGGTTACAACTGGATCACCGTCCCGAGTATCACCAGACCAGGCAATCGACCTACACAAGCCTTTAAGACCCCCCACCGCTGGTGAGTTGAGGGTCCATCTTATCTGGTAAGGTTACCCATCCATATTTCCATTGTTTGAGGATTGCTTCTGGGATCACACACTTTGAAGGAAGTCACGTCCGCTACACCTTAAACTGGGTGCATGGACTACTTATCTATACCATTTTTGTTTATTCATTTACCAATTGCTGGTGGACATTGGGATATATATACATTTTTGTGCATGTGTCACTGTTTGATAACCATTGTTATATGGATACGGTTTCTTTTTTTCACTAAGCACTATTATTGGTTGGATCACTTATTTATTTTGATCACTGTTATGGGGATGTTTTGATTAATTCCCTCATCTTTTTGGAACACTTACCTATATTGGACTCTGTATTTGCTGATTAGTTACATGCAGAGATCTATGTTGATAATTTAATTAGGTTCACGATCTTAGTCACTGAGCCTATGGGAAAGCCGTTATAATTAGGGTTTCTGTATTGGCGCTACACTTTACATACACTCTTAATTTCAAAATAATCCATTTTGTTGTGTTGGCTGCCTAAGAAATAATATTCACTGAGTTTGCGCAATATATTAACACTTTATTTTTTGGAGTAAATAACTTTAATCCAAATACTTTTCATTAACATAACTTCCACATTCCACCGTTCCACTGGAGTACATCAGAGGGGCACATACCACCTATGAGCCCCCCACCATTTCCATGACATCTGATTTTTTGCCAACGTAAAAGACCAAAGACACCGCCTGCTCCAGCTGCTATGATGACCTGAATTCATCCATCCTGCAAAAGAAGAAGAAAAACGCAGAAAACATACCAAAAACAGGGAGGGTGGGTGGGAAAGCTCCCTCTCTCCAGCAAAAACTTCCCCCAGTGACCTCATTAGTTTCCGCCCCTCGTTTATATACCGCTCCTCCCCTCATTCTTACTTTCAAACATCTTTCAGCTCATTCTTACTTTCAAACATCTCCCCTCTCTGCACTTCCTCCAAAACTATTAACCCTATGGGCCAGATTCAGGTAGATGGGAGCATCTTTGCTCTGGAGTAACGTTTCTCATTTACGTTACTCTGGCGAAATTTTAGGAGCAAGTGCTGTTATTCACAAAGCACTTGCTCCTAAAGTTGCGGCAGCGCATCGCAAATGAGCCGGCGGAATTCAAATTGGGCGGGTACGGGGCGTGTATTATTTAAACTAAGCGCGATCCCGCGGCGAACGTACTGCGCATGCGTCGACTGTCAATGCATCCCAGTGCGCATGCTCCAAATTCTGTCAGTGAACGTCAATGACGTCAAATCCCCATTCATGGACGTTTTACGCAAGCGACGCGATTATTATTTTTTTCGACGCGATGACGACGGCTATACTTAACATAGGATACTCCACTAGGGGGCTGCTTTATCTTTACGCCGCGTATCGCTTACGGAAACGTCGGAAAGTCACTGCGTCGCGCCCGAATACGATCGTGAATTGCTGATTCCCGCTGATTAACATATTTTTTCAGCGTAAATCAGCGGCGCCATTTTTAAATTAAAGTTGCGATGCGATGGCGAAATTCAATTGCGCCGATCGCATCGGAACTCCAACCCGGCGTTTCTTGTTTTCTGGTTACAGAAAACAGAAACGCCGGCTTAAAGTGACAGTTAGGCTGGAGTATCACTGATACTCCAGCCTAACTCTACCTGAATCTGGCCCTATGTTGCCTCTCCTCTCCACCTCGTCATGCCCGGCCCTCCATTCCTTTTTTTTTCTTGCTTCTCTATTACGGGCCTCCCTGTTTATCCCATCCTCTAGGTCGTTTATGAATAGATTAAATAGGATTAGTCCAAGGACACTTCAAATTCATGTAAACATGCAGTCCAAAACACGCAGTTATGTGCAGTTTCTGCTGTGAAGGGGCCCTAAAACTTCTTTCAGTGTTTTTTTAACTGGTGAATGTGCAATAAGATTGTAAAAGGTTCATTCTTCATTTGCCTAAGGTTATATATTATTATTATTGTACAGGATTTATATAGAGCCAACAGTTTACACAGCACAGACAGTATACAATACAATACAATACAATTACAGTACAGTTTAATTCGGAGGGCCCTGAGCTTACAATATAAGAGGGAGGGTCAAGCGATATCAAGGTCATAACTGTGGGGGATGGGCTGATGGAGAAGGTGGAAATACAGTTGGTAGGTGGGGACGGGGTAGACACCTCTGAAGAGGAGGGTTTTCAGTAGGGTTGCCACCTGTCTGGGTTACACCCAGACAAGTTCCGGGTCTGGAATTGTGTCCAGGTTTCAGACTGCCTGAAACTCAGATACATTATTTAGATTGGGCAGTGCCTCCCCAAGTAACTGAGATAGTCAAACAAAAATCTGTTGCCATCCAGGAGCTGCAGGCTGTGCTCTGGGGGCAGGTTCGGCATCAATGGGGCACTGGGTGATATAGGGGGCATGATGATGTCAGCAAGAGCAGTTTGGCCACATCAACTGTTTGCCACAGCTTGCTGCATTAAAACTCTCCTTGGGGCACCCAAAGATGTCCCAGGTTTTTTATAATCCTATAGTGTATACTACGAAAGAGAATGTGCCCTGTGCCACTAAAGTGTTTGGGTTTGGTTTAAAGAAAAGGTGGCAACCCTAGTTTTCAAAAGTGGACAGAGTAGGAGATAGTCGGACAGAGTGTAGTGAGGTCCAGAGGATGGGAGAAGTATTATTTCCTTGGAGGCATAATTAGAGTCCCATTTTAGGCTATTGCTTTGCTTTGGTATTTACTGTGTTTTTCGGACCATAAGATGCACTTTTCCCCCCCAAAAAATATGGGGGAAAATGTCTCTGCATCTTATGGAGCAAATGTACATCAGGCACCGCCCCCCGCTACAATGCCCCGTCGCCGTTGCCATGTTAGTACCGGAAGAGAGGCAGGAGAGCGGAGGAAAGACATCCCAAGCCCCCACGAGGATTAAAATGGATGAGAGGCCACTCTTATCCTTTCTAAACTTCTGCCATAGTGCTGATCTATAAATACATGCATGCCTCCTGCATGTATAGTCATCTGTCAAATGTCTCCCCTCTGTCTGTTATGAGACCCGAAAAACTGCAGATTCTGTGGGTGGATCTGTTGTCTGGAGCCTGGTAGGTAGAGTCGTGATGTCAGTAGACTCCCCGCCCTCCTCTACACTCCCCTTGTCAACATGCATTTTCTTGTGTATTCCTTACACTGAATTCTGCTATGATCACTAACATCCAGTCAAAATCCAGAAAAGTAACCACATGACTTCAGAAAAGGAGTGGGGGTGGGAATTTAAAAAAAAAACTGTCTCAGGCTAGTGCATGAGATATGTAAATAACCTGTCATTCACACCAAGGGGGAAGAACAGACAAAAGTTTTCTCCTGGTTGTCCGTTTATCTCACTGAAAAAAGAAAAGAGGATTGCTCAGAGCTGGATTAACTCTTTGTGGCAAGACTGGGCACAGATGATAGGAAATATTATACTCTACATTGTGACAGCAAAAAAAAAATAATAATCGGGTTTACATCCACTTTAATGGCAATGGTCAGGCTGCATTTTATTGGCACTGGTAAATATTTTAGTACACCATTTGGTTCAGAATATTTTTTTTCTTGTTTTCCTCCTCTAAAACCTAGGTGTGTCTTATAGAGCGAAAAATACGGTATATATTTCAGGATGGTGCCCCCAGGATATTATTATGGCTACATTTTCTAATTCTAAGTTATTGAGGTCTAGGTTTTCATTTTCCAGCATCTCAAAATTGTCAAATTAAACCAACATTTTTGTAGAGAAATCTGAATCACCCGAAGGTAAAATTTCACAGGCAAAATTTCCCATGTCATGAAAATCAATCATCAATGCAGACTAACAGGAAAGGTTACAACAGTAACACAACATGGCAATAATTTTACAATGCAGTCTCTATATGAGAGAAAGCATCATTTCTATTCCATGTCTGCTGGCTGATTGAATTCCACAGACCACGCCAGACATTAGTCACTTCCTGCATACTAAACAATCTGATTCATACCGTGTGCAATGTTATCAGGGTTATCTTGAGTTTTAAAAATATATAACTGTGACTTCTGAGTTGTACACTGCTTTTACTAGACGATCTCAGAAAAAATTAACTTAAACTGGATGGGAAAAAAAAACAAGTGAGACATTGAAAAGATCAGATGATAAATGGGAGGCAGTGTGCAGATTCTGCAACAATATGACTTTGATAAATGAGTCGGTAGCTAGGTTTTCTTACAGTAGATATGGGTGCTGATACAATGCACTTTTACAGGAACACGCTGTACGTTCTCACCTTTATGGTGCTGGCTCTAGTTCTTCCTTTTACAAAATATGAATCATACACACAAGCTATTCAGTGAACTATTTAACCACTTCCCGCCCGGCCAATAGCCGATTTACGGCTGGGAAGTGGTTATGAAATCGTGACAGGCCGTTCTCAAACGGCCTGCACGATTTCATGCCGCACGCGCCCGTGCGGGCGCGCAGCGCGGCGATCGGTGATGCGGGGTGTCAGTCTGACACCCTGCACCTCCGATCTCGGTAACGAGTCTCCGGCGGAGCCTCGTTACCACGTGATCAGCCGTGTCCAATCACGGCTGATCACGATGTAAACAGGAAGAGCCGCCGACGGCTCTTCCTCACTCGCGTCTGACAGACGCGTGTAGAGGAGAGCCGATCAGCGGCTCTCCTGACAGGGGGGGTTCGCGCTGATTGTTTATCAGCGCAGCCCCCCCTCAGATCGCCACACTAGACCACCAGGGAACTAAAAAAATACAAAAAAATGTCAAAAAAAAAAAAAAAATGTAAAAAAAAAAATAAGTCAGCAAAAAAAAAAAAAAAAGGGGGCAGTAAAAAAAAAGATGCCAATCAGTGCCCACACATGGGCACTGATTGGCAACATTGATCCATCAGTGCCACCCCTCAGTGATCATCAGTGCCACCCCAGTGTCTGTCAGTGCCACCCCACAGTGCCAATCCATGCCCAGTGCCCACCTATCAGTGCCCACCTGTGCCGCCTATCAGTGCCCACCTGTGCCGCCTATCAGTGCCCACCTGTGCCACCTATCAGTGCCCACCTGTGCCGCCTATCAGTGCCCACCTGTGCCGTCTATGAGTGCCCACCTGTGCCGCCTATGAGTGCCCACCTGTGCCGCCTATGAGTGCCCATCTGTGCTGCCTATGAGTGCCCAGTGCTGCCTATGAGTGCCCATCAGTGCCGCCCATGAGTGCCCATCAGTGCCGCCCATGAGTGCCCCATACCAGCGCCGCCTATCAGTGCCCATCAGTGCTACCTAATCGGTGCCCATCAGAACTACCTCATCGGTGCCCATCAGTGCCACCTCATCGGTGCCCATCAGTGCCACCATATCAGTGCCCGTAATTGAAAGAGAAAACATACTCATTTACAAAAAAATTAACAGAAAAAAATAAAAACTTTTTTTTTTTTCAAAATCTTCGCTCTATTTTTAGTTGTTGCGCAAAAAAAAAAACCGCAGAGGTGATCAAATACCACCAAAAGAAAGCTCTATTTGTGGGGAAAAAAGGACGCCAATTTTGTTTAGGTGCAGTGTAGCATGACCGCGCAATTGTCATTCAAATTGCGACAGTGCTGAAAGCTGAAAATTGGCTTGGGCGGGAAGGTGCGTAAGTGCCTGGTATGGAAGTGGTTAAAGCTGAACTCGGGCACAAAAATGTTCATCTAAATACATTCCCCAGCAGCCACAAAGCATATAAATCTACTGTGTGTGCACCTTATGCCTTTACAAACCCAAATAATAACTTGTAAAAATAACAGTGACATCACCACTGTGTTGTACATAACCTGTGCAGAGAACAGCGCTGTGGGAGAGACCCAGCAGGCTCCACGCACTACAGGATGCCTGCAGAAAACTACAGGAGGGGGCGGAGACAAGACCAGTCACCCTGCACAAGGAGGGAGATCAGCAGTGATCAGTCTGCATTACTGGAAGCTCCTGCACAGAGGGAACGTTTCACACTCTATTTCTGCACAGATCAGGAAGAAATACAAAAAGAACACCTAGGGTGAGATTTACTAAAACTGGTACACACAGAAACTGGTGCAGTTGTTTATGCCAGCCAATAAGCTTCTAACTTTAACTTGTTTAAGTAAGCTTTGACAGTAAACATCTTTTTAGTATTTAGACAATATTCGCTTATCCCAGAGCTGTACCAATGTATTAGGCCGCGTACACACGATCAGACATGTCCGAGGAAACATGTCCGACGGACCGTTTTCATGGGACCACGCTGAAGTGGTCTGTTGGTCTGATGTGCGTACACACCATTGGACCAAAATCCCCTTGGACCAGAACGCGGTGACGTAGAACACAACGACGTGATGAAAAAACGAAGTTCAATGCTTCCAAGCATGCGTCGACTTGATTCTGAGCATGCGCAGGATTTTGGTCCGATGATTTTGTGTACTAACCATCGGACATGTCCGATGGGCAGGTTTCCAGCGGACAGGTTTCTAAGCATGTTTAGAAACTTTTGTACGCTGGAAAACGGTCCGCTAGGCCGTACACACGATCGAACATGTCTGCTGAAACTGGTCTGCGGATCAGTTTCAGCGGACATGTTCGATCGTGTGTACGCGGCCTTAGAATTCCTCTCACACAATACAGGCCACCTATGAAAGAGGGGATAAGTAGCTTTCCAATAAGTCCATAGCTTTCATAAATGAAAAGTGATCTATTAAAAGAAGGAAGCAGACTTTTCATTCATCCTCCATTCGTAGATTATTTTTTATTCATGCACACTGGAGCTTCAGCTTCTATGAATGGAGAAAGGGACAGAAATGGTGGGTATAGGCAGGGCCCGTGCTACCACTAGGCAAACTACACAGCTGCCTAGAGCACCCTAATGCCTAGGGCACCCAGCCACTGGTGTTCCTACTCTCTTCTCTCTGCAGCAAGTAACTAAGTCTAAGCATCAGCAGGCAGCCGCCGCTCCGTTCGCGCATAGTGTCAGAGGCGCAGTAGCAGCGGAGAACTGTGTCTGTGTCCTGGCTCCAGAATGATTGGAAGCAAGCAAACATTCATTGATGCGTATTGGTAAGCTGCATTTGACGGTTGCTGGTAAGGCTGTATTGATGGGCGCTGGTGGGCTGCATTTGATGGGCGCTGGTGGGCTGCATTTGATGGGCGCTGGTAAGGCTGCATTGATGGGTGCTGGTGGGCTGCATTTGATGGGCGCTGGTAAGGCTGCATTGATGGGTGCTGGTGGGCTGCATTTGATGGGCGCTGGTAAGGCTGCATTGATGGGCGCTGGTAAGGTTGCATTGATGGGTGCTGGTGGGCTGCAGTTGATAGGCGCTTTAATAAAAATGTGGGGTAGGCCATGGCAGGGCAAACGGGGTGGAGTCATGAGTGGGGCCAAGGAGGGGGCGGCAAAATTCGGTTTTGTCTAGGGTGTCAAAAATCCTTGCACCAGCTCTGGGTATAGGTGTATGTTTATCAAACAGAGAAGGGCCGAGATCCTGATGATCACGGCTGATCTCTCAGGTGTGCAAGTTTATGAAGCTGAGATGAGGAGTGGAGAACATGTTTTTAACTTCTCATCACAGGACACACCCTTCTGTAATTCACTTTTACACAGATATATGTATATATATATATATATATATATAGTTATAATGTATTTTCTTTTTGGACCCATTCACATCTGAGCAATGTAGAATTGTTGGCAGAAGCTCCGAGCCAGTGGAACGCATGCCACCGCGGAAGGGGAGGAAGGAACAAGCGTGTTTCCTACGAGTTTGCAGCCCCAGTGCTGGGATGGGCACTTTTTAATGTAAGCGGACATTTGGCCCCCGCTTTTATTGTCTCATTTTATCTTTTAATTAAATGGTTTGCACTATGGAAGTTTTGTTTTTTTTGTTCCATGTTCCATCTCTGAAACTGAGGCTTTGAGTCATTAACCCACATCTCTAGCTAAGTGTGCAGGCACGCTCCTGCTAAGCGCCTGTGATCTTTTTATAATCAAAAAGATCCATTGAGTCTGGTAAGCCTTCTGTGCACTTTGGGTGTCGCATCCTAGATTGTGGTGAAGGAACAAGTTTGCACTTCCTGGCTAATGAATGATATTACAGCAAGAATTTTCATACATTTTTTCTGTTGAATTGGATTTTGGACTATAATCACTTCATCTGGGATTTTTTCCACTATTGGGACTTATATATATATATATACATATATATATATATATAATTAGAGTTTAGACCAGGGGTGCCCAACCAGTGACCCGGGGGCCACATGTGGCCCGCAGAGCCCTCTGATGTGGCCCGCGACCTCCTGCTCTGTCTGGGATGGCTGGTTGGCAAGCCCAGATTGCAGGATGCCAACCTGCCATCCAAGAGCATCAGTGTTGTAAATGAAGCCGGCGGTAGAGGAAGCAAGCAACTTTTCAGAAAGTGCACTACACCTGCGGGATATAATAGACGTCTATGGCAAAATGCAGCTAGCCGGCAGGAAAACCACAGGAACACTGCGCCGCAATAGATAACAGACCATCAGTGTAAAAGCAGCCTTGGGCCCCTTTCACATGATCGGTCCAACCCAATAGGACCCTCCATTAACCTGTATGGATCTGCCCCCTTCTATCTGATTAGATCGGAGGGCCCATAGAGCAGATTGGGTTGTGTCTGTGTCTGCTTTGCATATGCAGACTGGACACAGACCCGTCATCTGCCCACTTCGCTCATTGTGGCCCTCAGCCTTCAAAAGGTTGGGCACCCCTGGTTTAGACATATATATTTTTTTGCTAATGTGTCTATTGATTCAATTTATAGAGATATTATCACTAATTGTATAGTATTACACTTAATTCACTTGAGGTGGAATTTGTGATTATTATTTTTGTATACATTTATATATTTTTAGTTTAACTAATTTATGAGTGATTATTTAATCACTTTACAGCGCCCTCTTTATCACCAATCACACTTTAGTAAGAGGTCACTCTTTACATTTTAGGGGAGCAGCTTAGATTTATAGAGATTAGCCTTTTTGGAATAATCAATTTGTCACTTGGCGCAGATTTATTTTTTACTAGAATTGGAACTTACACTAAAAATAAAGTAGTGGGCAGCACAAAGCACTGGTGTGAACTGCTTCAACTGAAATATATTGATTTTACAATGTATATACACTGACATGTGTTGATTAACACATGACAACACACCTACTGTGAATGAACCCTCAGTGATTTATTAATGCATATATAAGGCCCCTTTTACAATAGCAGCAGTGTTTACCAACTCCCTCCCCCCAAAAAGTGATGTAGGAGTTCAGGAAGCGATACAGACAATTCCTGAGGACTGTTATTTGTTTCTGAACAGTGACTTTGCATTGCGGGACCCCACTGCAACTACATGCCAAGTGGTTGGCTCACAGTTGCAGTGTGGTCCCATTCACTTACATGGGAATTTTTACAGGAGGTACTGCCTGTCAATTCTGCATGTAAAGTTAAAATCGCTGCAATGCAAAGCATCACAGGTATGGCAATGTGTATTTGCATGAGCAGCACCAAATCTGCTTGTAGGTGGGTGGAGGTAAAAATGCAGATCAACCACCCTTTTCTAGGATCCCCTGGCTGTCTGTATGAAAGGAGCCTAAAGCTGGCCATAGACTCAAATCCGGTCAGTTTAGCAGTGACCGGCCATATTTCAATCAGTGTGTGGCCATTCCTGTTCAATAGGAGTCGATCGTTTGATTGTCCCAGCTAGGGTGATTTGTCCATTCACCTTGGCTGTGTGGATACAGGTATCTATTATTTTTTTGGATTTATTTTTCATTTTGTTTCAAGAGAAAAAAAAGAAAATTCTCATCTACGACCAGCTTAACTGGGTCAGTTGTGTTTTTTTTTTATATATATATCTGCCTGGAGTTTAGCTTGAATTAGTCTTTGTGACTTCTCAAGCTTATTATTGACAAAATTGCACTTACTTTGAATTAAACAGGTGAGCAGGCACTTGCAAGCACTTGACTTTCATGGCCCAGAAAGTACATTTTTCGCATTGCCGCTAAGCCTGGTTAAACCCGCAGCTGTCATCAGGTTTCTTTCTAGTGTGCAGGGCACACGGCCCACATTGACAGCGATACAAGGCTTTTGATATAAAATCCTCAGATAAGTGTTTGAAAATTATAGTTTATCAATCCAGATTTGTCAGCTTTGACTTTTGTCAGGTATCTAGTCATCGTGACCTTTGCTAAACAACTTGATCTGCGTCACCTTTTACTGAACTATTAATGCTGCGTATAAAACTCTATATAGTTAGAAAAGTTTATATAGAATTACAGACCTTTTATGCAGCAACATGTTATCTAGGACACTCTAAAACCCAGCGCTGAGCACTGACCTACATAACACAACTCTTTCGTCATGAAAAAAAGGAGCTCTGCTATGTTTTCCTAACCAGCATGTGTCTGCAGCAAGTTTAGTCTGGAATAGGAACATTGGCATAGTTTTAGGAACTGGGGGGAAATAAGTGGTAACTATTGTCCATAGCAACCAATCAGAGACTTGCTTTTATTTATCTATCCTGCACTGAATAAATTAAAGAAGAAAATGTAGAGTCCGTCAAGTTGTTCTGAATTGCCTACATTCCCTAGTTTTTGTAAATCAAAATGTTTAATGTTACTGAAAATTAATGTTTTATTTTTTGGGAGCTTCTTATATTATTAAACAGAATTTACGTAGCACCAACAGTTTGCACAGAATTAAAGGCAGACAGTACAGTTACAATATGTTTCACTAGAAGAGGAATCAGAGTGTCCTGCTCGTTAGCGCTTACAGTCAAAAAGGGAGGGTTATGTGATACAAAAGGTAATGACTGTGGGAGATGAACTGGGAAAAAATTAAAGTTAAGAAGGGTTCAAAAAGGTCCAAAGATATGTATTTTTAGGGATCAACAAAAAAGTGGATAGAGTGGGGTAAGGAGTTCCATAGGATGGGAGAGGCTCTGGAGAAGTCCTACAGGTGAGCAGGAGGTGATAGGGAATCTGAAGGACTAAAGTTGTGGATGGCTTTGTAGGTTATTAGTATTTTGAATTTAATTTGTGGGCTGAGCTGAGCGAAAGCTAATGGAGGGATTGGCAGAGAAAAGTAGCAGACACTAAAGGGTTGGTAAGGTGGGTACCACTGGCAGCAGCATTCACGATTGACTAAAGGGAGGGATAGGCTATGTAAAGGTAATTCATTGAGGAGGAAGTTGCAATAGTCTAGGAGAGATAACCAGGGAGTGAATTTGATGATTTTTGGTGTCGTTAGTGGAAGTCCTTATAAATCCTTACATACACCCAGTGAAGTGACCAGTCCCAAGTGATACACTGAGATGAAAAAAAATATATACTGTACTTATCTACAGCCTTCTCTTCTCTACTCCCTTCTAAAAGCGCACAGATCAAAAGCTATTTCTAAGCTTCAGAAGGTAGGGGGCGGGGACCACACACTTCACAGCATAGTGAGGAAAGCTGAGTGTAATCTTAAACCCCATAGAAACTATTCGATTTTCTGTAGTTTTCGTCTTCAATTTGGCCCAATTAGAGTCCACTCATGGCTTTTATTTTCTAACCAATGATATAAAATGATCACTGTAGAATGACCTCCATTGCTTCCCGCTCCCCTCCCTCCCCACACACTGGGTTTAGCCACCAGTAAAATCACTTATTGGCAGAATTATGACAGGGCTATCAGGCAATTTTTTATATATTTTTTTCCTGATTTACTAAATTACCCCCATGTCCCTTTCCCCTTATATAGTGTAATCAATTTACTGATTGTATGCAGTGCATGTGGCTCGTGGCTGAACCATTGTACGTCCAGACTAGTGCCGTGATTTCTTGTTGTCTATTGTGAGTCCTGTCCGTTATATTTGTCTTTAGTAGTTCATTTTTTCTATGACTGTACTTTTTATACCTATTTTGATACCATAATAAATGATCTCGTATCAAAATATTTTCTAGATCATTACTTGTTGCTACCAGTAACCCCTTTTTAACAATAGTGTTACTAATGATCAAGCACAAAAGTCTGTTGTTGCAGTAATCACACTGTCAACATGGCAATGATCAAACCTGTGCCAGACAAAATAAAATCTAAATGAATTCACATAAAGATTTAAAGTATAATAAGTGCATAAAAAGTTATTTGAACAAAGTCCATAAACAATCTTGGTTGATTGGAAACAGATTCGTGCTCACGAAAATCACAGTGTAGTTCCACCATTACCAGTGTAAGCTGATAAACACCCAAAGTGAATATTTAAGATGGTAATGCTCCTTATTTTGATACCAAAAAAAGGAGTCATGTACAGCTTTACAGGTAAACCTGTGTAATCAGGAATGTTCATATTTGCTTTATATTTAACTTTATCTTAAAAAAAAAAATATTCAGACAAAGATTAGAGAAAACATTATCTCTATTTTTCAAGACTTGGAGAAAGCACATATACAGACAGCTGACATATTGGTTAGATACAAATATTGCTTCCTTTGTTTCCATTATGTGATGGATGGAGTCCATCTACTCTTGCTCGCAGTGCTTTAAATCTGACCATTGCTTTCGGATTTGATTCTTCGGTTGGTGCACCAAAAATTCCCCCTCCAAAATTAGGTCTTTTTGGCTATTGGCCTTTCGTAGCTGCGCAGCTTGCAATCGTAGCCGTGCTTCTCAAGGATGCGCACCATCTCTACCATCTCACCCTTGCTCATGGGGGTGGCTTTGTGCCTCTTATAAGCTCCACCACAGGCCTGCCTAGAATTCCCTGAATCCACCATATCGTCCCTCCCGAATGTTCAGCTGTGTGTCGCATTCAAAAGAGAGATGGACAAGCCCCAGCTTCATGAGAGCGGAGTTTCACGCATGTGCAGGGTATATAAAGCCATAATGAGCAGTCGATGTAATGGCGGTAGGAATAATCTGTTAGTGGAGGACAAACGGTCGTCATCGCCAAAAGGAGACATCAAACCACAGAAACCCTACCTACCACAGCAGCATGGTGGACAAAGGTAAATTGGGGCATTGGTGGTTAGTGGCCTATACTGCTTAGATTGAGGCCTATATTGTGACCAGTTTATGAGTTACGCCTAACATTATGGTTTGTCTTGTGTTCTGTCTTGTAGGCATCTTATAATTAACAATGGTGAACAAATTCAGTACGCCAGAATTTTTTACCAAATTTATCTAGCAGTACCAGTCTATGGAAAGTGAAGAGTGGGGATTACTCTAATAAAAACAAGAGGAAGGCAGCTTTGCAAAAGCTTGTGGAATTAGTGAAGTCTCTGTACCTCACAGCAGCCATCAATTATGTGAAGGCCAAAATTGGTAGCCATTGTAGTACATACAATAGGGAGCGCAAGAAGGTCCTGGAATCCCAGAGACCGGGAGCAGCAGCTGATGAGATATATGTACCCAGGCTGTGGTACTACAAAAGCCTGAGTTTTTTGTCAGACCAAAGCAAACCATGCTGATCCCTCTCAAAATTGGCTGAGGCCACAGCTCCTGAAGTCCACCATGGTCCTTCTACACAGGAAAAAGATGTGGAGGAGCCCAGCTTGACCCCGGTATAGCATTGTTGAACAGATTTGTATCCAAAAATAGAATGATATTAACTAGACGTTATTGATCCTAAATTTCTGCCTTAACAAAGTGGTTTCCGTATCAATAGACAGTAGTGGCCAAAAATGATTGGGACAAGAATGAAAAATGCTGGGGTCAGAATGATAGCCTTTTTTTTTTCCCACATTCAACTTGCAACAGTCATAAGCTCAAAATTGTGTGTGATTAATGCCCAAAAAATTAACATTATGTCCCATTTTCATACACAGGAAAGTGGGAGTCGGGAGAAGCCTGGGTCCAGCAGCCAGACAGAGTCGCAGATCCCTCCCCTACTAAAAGGGACAGGAAGACCAAGAACCTGGACGAGGTCATGCAACAAATGCAATCAGCATGGCCCCAGATGCAGCTGAGGCAATTGGCTGAATGACAGCTAGGGATGAGCTTCGCGTTCGATTCGAACGTCTGTTCGTACGTTCGTCGAAATTCGAATAAAACGGGTCGTTCGTGCCAAATTTGAGTGACGCGCAATGGCCCATAATTCACTGCGGCATTGCGCGCTGATGATTGGCCAAACATGCACTATGACCCTGCATGCTTGGCCAATCACAGCGCACAAAAAATGGAGAGCCATAATTGGCCAAAGCCAGGGTGGCTTTGGCCAATTATGGCTCAGGGCTTTAGCACACGCCCCACACTATATAAGGCCGCCTGCTGGGCGGCCTTGTGTAGTGTGTTCTAGCGCTAAACAGAGATCAGTCAGAGAGACAGAGAGATAGTCTTTTTATATAGCTAGAAAGAGCAGGCAGGCTAGTCAGTTTAGCTTAATTTACAGTGTGTAGAGGATATATATACATCCCTAGGAGTTGTACATATATTTATACACTGTATAGCATAGCTAGATCAGTTCTTCCTAATTTACTGGCAGGCAGGTGATTGTTCTATTTAAAGACGTTATCATAGGTATAGACACCCAGCAGGTACAATATTTAAAGGAATTTTTCAGTTTTTTTTTTTTTATTAAAGCATCATTAAAATCACTGCTCCTGGAGCAGTGATTTTAATGATGCTTAAATTAAAAAAAAGAAAAGGAAAAATTCCTTTAAATATTGTACCTGCTGGGTGTCTATAGTTTGCCTGTGAAAACGTATTTGAGAACCCAGGTCTTGCCCGAGGGAACATGTATCAATGGAAAAAAGGTTTAAAAATGGTCACTTATTCAGGAGTCCTGTGCCTGAAAAAACGTCCGTTTTTAAAACGTTTTTCCATTGATACATGTTCCCTGGGGCAAGACCCGGGTTCTCAAAGACGTTTTCCAACAATAACTTGAATATGGGGCTTTAAAATGAGCACTTATGAATTCGAACGTTCAAGTCCCATAGACTTTAATGGGGTTCTAAATGTTCGCGCAAACGGGCGGTCTGTTTGAACGTTCTGGTGCAAACCGAACGCGGGGGTGTTTGGCTCATCCCTAATGACAGCCAATAAGCTCAGAGAGTTGGAGAATGAGCAAAGGAGCATGTGTGAGGTGCTAATCCTCCAGCTCCTCAACAAGGGGAGGAATGGAAAAATTCGCACCAAAACACATCTCTTTGTTTTGGATCACACACCTCCACCACAACCCTACCCACCACAGAAACCCTACCTACCACGCAGCATGGTGGACACTGGCAAATACAGCCCCAAGACTCCCAAAAAACTGAAAATTGTATCATACTTAACAGTAATTTTCCTTTCCTGGTGCCTATCCATGGCAGAATACCTGTGATAGAGCTCCGCCTCGACTCCTCCTTCAGGACTAGTGAATAGCATAAATTAAAGGCATAGCCCTTCCTCCAACATTCTCCATAATATAGAATACCGAGGGTGGGAGCATATGCTGCCATGGATAGGCACCAGGAAAGGAAAATTACTGGTAAGTATGATACAATTTTCAGTTTTCCTGGTGCCTCCGTGGCAGCATACCTGTGATAAATAACTAGCTGACATGGGTGGGATAATGCCTAACAATAAATTTTTAATTAGCAGAGGACATAGCAGCCTGAACTGCAGTCGTGAGAGCTCCTGGATCAATCTGGTAGTGTCTGGGGAACGTATGGTGAGAAGACCAGGTGGCGGCCCTGCACACCATCTTCAACAAAACATTAGCCCTTGCTGCCCAGGAAGCTGAGACTACCCTTGTAGAATGAGCATTCACTCAGGATGGAGGATATTCTTCACCCTGTAGGCCTTCTGGATTAACTTTACAACCCAAGATGCCAGAGTTCTGATGGAAGCTTCCTTGCCCCTGTATTTACTGAACGGTACAATGAAAAGTCTCTCAGAGTCTATGAAGAGGTCGGTAGCTTCTAGGTAGGCCCTGAGCACTCTGGATACATCCAGCTCACGACAAGACTCTGAACCTATGTCTGTAAACACTGGTAGTGCCCGGGGTTCCAACAGGTGGCTTGGAGTAGCGACCTGGGTTCCAACAGGTGGCTTGGAGTAGCGACCTTAGGTGTGAACCCTCGAAGAGGGTAAAGTTCCACCCTGTTGGGGGAAGAAAAGCATGTGGCCATCACCTATCCCTAAGGAGTGAAGTTCCGAGATTCCTCTGCCAGATGTAATGGCTAGCAGGAAAGCCATCTTTAGTGTCAGGTTCCATATTGCTACTTGTTCCACTGGAGCAAAGGGATGGTCAGATAGAACTTCAAGGACCAGGGACAGATCCCACTTAGGAAATGATCGCCACCTCGTTGAGGAACGACCTGCTGTGAGTGCCTCCTTGCATCTGCTGATAAGCGACAGCTGCCATGTTGTCTAGCCTTAGATGTATTTTCTGGTCTCTGATTTGGGATGCCAAAGAAGTTAGTGCTAAGAAGGCTGCCCTCATCTCCAAGATGTTGGATACCACTCCTTGGGTAGAACATCTACCCTGTATTCTGGTTTCCCCCCCATGGGCTCCCCAAACCTGTCCGATTGCATCAGACATAATTGTGATCCAAGGATGGGGAACCAGGTGACAAGGTTTTCTGGAACCGTCGACCAGTGAAGACTCCTGTGCATTACTCCCGTCAGCGGTATCGTCTGAGATAGTCGTTGTTTCTTCCACTGCACCAAGAAGCCTGTCTGGGACTACCTCCAGCACCAATGGGCCCAAGGAACCATGGGTATACAAGAAGACATTGTGCAAATGAGGCTCAGGCATTGTGAAGCTGTCAGATACTGGCTCCGGATGACCTTGATCCTTCTCTGAGTGACAATCCTTGCCTTTGGCGGTGGTAATGACACTGTCCCCTCCTGAGTGTTGAACATTGCACCCAGGTAGATTATCTGCTGTGTGGGTGCTAGTTGACTCTTTTAGAAAATGTATTAGCCACCCTAGCTCTTTTAGGGACTGTAGAAGAATTTCCCGGTGACATACCAACTGATCCGGATTGCTTGCTAGGAGGAGGATGTCGTCCAAGTAGTGGAATATCCTCAAGCCCCTCTCCCGTAGGGGAACCGGAGCGGATATTGGTATCTTGTGAACACCCTGATAGAGGTGCACAGACCGAAAGGCAGGGCTTGAAACTGTAGGTGGGTCCATTCCACTGCAAATCTCAGACATTTTTGAAATGCAGGTAGAATTAGAACGTGTAGGTACGCATCCTGCAGATCGACTGAAATCATTCAATCCAATGGCTGGACCGCCTGAATAATCCTCTGCAGGGACTCCATTTTGAAGCTTTTGGGGTGGATATACCGGCTGAGCCTCTAAAGGTCTGTCACAGGCCTCCAACCACCTGTCCTCTTTGGGACCAGAAATAAGGGGGAGTAGACGCCTGCGAAGTGCTCTAAGGGAACCAGAACAGCCGCCCACTGCTGATTTCACGGGAAACAAACAACAACTGCAAGCCTGTCAGGATAAAAGACACCTGCCCCATCAAATTGACCGGACTTAAAGGGAGCATCACAAAGTAAGACAACAAGCACACCTTTTTTTTTTTTTTTTTAAAGGAGACAGGCACGTTAAAGGAAGGAAGGGATGGGAGAGGGGAAAGACAAAAAAAACAATATATGCCTAAAAATAAAATGGAAACCACCAGCCTGGAAAGATGTGATCTAATCCTTTTGCGACTCCACTGTATTCATCATGGATGCGATAGCAGACTGCGTTCCTGTGAGGAAACTCTGCGAAAAGACCCCAACAGATCCACAGAGGGGTTTCCAGTCTTATCAGTGCTGTAAGCGGCCCAAGAACAGGGACTGTGCACGGGAAAGGCTAAACCCGGCGGACGCTGCCGACTGCAGAGGTATGGACATACATCTACTCTTCACCAGCACAAGAAGGTATGAGGAAAGAAAGGAGAATGTTGGGGGAAGGGCTATGCCTTTAATTTATGCTATTCACTAGTCCTGAAGGAGGAGTCGAGGCGGAGCTCTATCATAGGTATGCTGCCATGGAGGCACCAGGAAAGCCAGCTGGGCTGGGGATTTTCATCCCTACTAATTTTAATTTTCTTTATTTTTTGAATTATGATTTTATTTATTATACTTTAGTTCCTTTTGTGTGCATCAAATGCACTTTTTGTTTCAGTTGTTTTATTTTGATGGCAGAAAACATGTCTAATTTATTTTTTATGAAGAATGCACAAGAAAAAAAAATGCCCTCAGCCGATGTGGAAGGAGGAAGTGTTGAGAGCGATGATTTGGTTGTTCGGTCTGGTCTGTCAAAAAAACGCAGACTGTTGGAAGACAGCAGCCTGGGGACATACCGGTCATCTACTGCTGCTCCCGATCTCCCGGAGTCCAGGAGCGTATTGTGCTCCCTATTAAATGCACTCTTCAGGTTCCCAAATTTGGCCTTCATATAATTGATGTCTGCCCTGGGGTACAGAGACTTCACCAATTCCAAAAGTTTTTCAATTGTAGCTTTCCTCTTGATTTTGCTATGACCTTCTTGTGCTACCTAATTAATAAAAAAATGATTTGAAAAATACTTGGTTATGTGTCTTACTTCAAATGACAGTTTGGGAGAAGGCAGTTACATTTCAAAAATAAAATGTAAAATTAACAAGGGACACCAACATGGTTGGATCTTTGATCCTAAAAACTAGGGGATAACGGGGTTATGGTAACTTGATCCAAAAAAATATATATATATATACAGTATATATATATATATATATTCTTGATACCACTGGGAAAAAAAAGCCTTTTTAAATACGTTTGTCAGAACTCCTGTCAGTATTACCAGCAAAGCAGCTTTATTTATATGCCATTATAAAGAGGAGAATGTGCGCTGCATTTTGAAATTTCATAATTTGCTGCATCATGAATGTCATATCTCCTTTATGAACGCTAGTTTTATGAGACCGAGCGCTTCCAGCTCGTCCTTGCTTCCAAGCATGCAAGTTTGTACTTTGGAGTTTTTTCCAACATGCTTGGATAATCCGACAACACACATTTGTTGGCGGACAGTTTTAAAGCATGCTGTCCCACATTTGTCCACGGAAAATCCGACAATTGTCCGATGGAGCATACAAACGGTCGGATTTTCTGACAACAGCCTGTCATCACACAATTCCCGTCGGATAATCTGATCGTGTGGACGAGGCTTAAGGGTACAGAATAGTGACCATTGCTTTTAGTGGTTAGTAAGTCGTCTTTGAGCTTTAGGAGAGCAGTTTCTGTGAAGTCTTGAGGACTAAATCTAGACTGTAGGGGGTGGCCAAGAAGGTTAATCACTGTGAGGTGATAGCTCAGGCAGTTGTAGATTTGGCATTCAAGGTGTTTAGAGGTCAAAGGGAGCATGAACCCTTAGGTTAAGATTGGTGGGGTCCTGTTTAAGAGGGTCAGGGAAGATACCAGTAGACAGGAAGATATTGATAATGTGAGTTAGAGAGTATAGAATAGAGCAAGAGGGTCACTATAGTATTTGAAATAGACCAGGTGGTGAGCATTAGAGAGGGGAAAAAAATATATATATTTAGCAACCTTCTCTATAGTGACATGGTTAAATGAGTGAAGTATGACTGTGCAGGTGGACATGGCATGTTAGGTGGGGAAGATACCTGTATAGTGGAGATCTCATCATGAATTGCAGCAATATTATTTTTGAAGCAATTTGTGATCTCCTCCTGGGCAGTAGGTTAATTAGCGAGTGGAGGCAGCAAAGGATGAAGTTAAAGGATCGCTAAAGGAAAACATTTTTTTTTTGCTAAAATGACTGTTTACAGGGTATAGAGACATAATACTTAACTGATTCCTTTTAAAAATGATTAAAAACAGATACAAATCAATCATATAATGTGCCTGCAGTTTAATTTCGTTTTAAAAAATGGTTTCATGTTTCTGTGAAGTAAAGAGACACACAGAACAAAAACAAACAAATACAGGACAAGGTTTGTTTTTAAAACCAATCTGATCCATCAGTTCTGAGGAGTTTTAGACATAGTAATCACACCTCTTTGATCATGGACCACAGTGAAAAGCTAGCACAAGTTTTTTCATAAGGAGCCAGACCAGCAGGACGTGTGGAGATCAGATAAGTATTACAGCAACTTCTAAGCAAAAATTGAACAATGAGGACATGAAACCAGGACTGCAGTAAGGTAAGGGAAGCTATTTAGCTTAATTTTTTTTCCTTTAATGACCCTTTAAAAGTAGAAAACAGAGGAAGGGGACTGTGTGAGGGTGAACGAGAGATAAACTACCGTAGGTCTATTTGGCAGTGCAGAGACGAGAACTGTATTTTTGGAGGGCAGAATTATACTGGGTGAAATCCCCATGGAACTTAACGTTAACTATGGCAAACACAGCTCCCCAGTCCCCCTCATAAAAAATAAGAAACTACATCCACACCTGTGCAAGTGTGCCTGCATATGTGGCCATTCAGGACAGCACATTCATTGCAATGGGCTCTCCTATGCACAACAATCACACAAAACATTCCACTAAAATGCATAATAATAAAAGGTACAAGGTTTTGTGATGCAATTAAGCACTCATGCATTATTTTGTGTGTTTGGGGTAGCATTAATGAATGGGACCTCAGCACACCTGCTAGAACGAGTGCCTAACTAGGACTTTTCAGTGATGGAGTTTTCCAAAAAGGGCATCTAAAAATAAGCAATACTTTTTAAAGTTATGCTTTGTAAATTAAGGAATACATAAGTGTAGCGCTAAATAACTGAGTGAAAATCAATTACCATACAATGGAAATAGCAACATATAAACAAAGATATATTAATGTGCGTAAGAGTCCCTCTAATGAAAGAAACAAGCAATATGCCTGTCTGGCACGTAATGCAAGTGAACTGATGCACTTGTTAATTAATGACAAAACCTGGTAATCCAAAAAATATAGGAAGTGAAAAAGTTCATCCAGAAAGTTAATCAAGTGAATGAGTAAACGAGCGTGAATACGTGACTTCTTCAATGTGACAGTCCCACCACCTAAGAAACAAAAACCGAAAGATCCGACATAAAAAATGCTTTATTTTTGTTTTCATTGCGGTAAAAATTAGTTATAGAGAGATTCGACATTATAGGGAAAAGATTCGACACTATAGAAATAATGGATTCGACATTACAGAGATTAGATTTCGATTTATGAGAAAATAGATTCGACAATATTACTAGTCATACAACATTAGAATTCTTGTAGGCAGAATATTCGAACGGAAATGTACGATTCGACGTAAAGATTAGACGTTCCGTCGAATATTCTTTTGACCATTCGACAAAAACCAAGTATTATTGGATTTTCGGAGAAAGCTATTCCCCAACAAAAAACGAAATAAATCAAAACGATTTTCGGGAGTAACTAAATAAATTTATTTTCCAAACGAAAAGAAATATTCCAGTCTGCACATGTCTACTATCCAATGGTTATACTGGAAAGAGCAACAGGTACAGTATATACCGAGGGAGTACTTAATGAAACAAAGACCAACCTTACCAGTATGGGCAGCCTACATCACATATGTGACATAGTTTGAACATAGCTCTGCTTTCAGAAATGAGCATCTATCAGAACAGATTGCAGCCTAAAAGATACACATATTGAGTGCATTTTGATTAGAGTATGTTAAGAGCATCAGACAGACAACTCTAATTTCAATCTGTTGTTTATGATATATACAACATGGACAAATTGAAAAAATGTTATAACTCCATATTTTAGCTACAGAGCCTATTTTAGGAAATAATTAGGGGGGCAAGCCAAATCATTTCAAAATTGAGGCTGCACAATGCATTAACACAATGCTGCTCAACTCCCAGGATCGATGCCGAGGGAGGGTGATAAAGTCAAACACTGGACGTGGGCACAAATCTGTAAAATTACATTGTCCTTGCTAGACCCCTAAACATTACTTAATCCAGACCCCTTGAAGTCTATTGCAGCCATCAGAATAGATCCAGGTGGTTATGTAGAAAAAAATAAAGTTCATAGGAGGCCTCAGAAATGTGTTTTTCTCCAACAACCAAACTAAAGTATATGGGAGTTCCAGAGGTAAATGCTCTGGCAATACAAATACAGGGTCTTTGGAACCACGTAAGAGTGAAGCTGGAATATACCAGCTTCCAGCGAGAAAAAAAAAAAAAAAAAAAAAGAGGCATGGGACCAAAAACACACTACATCGCAATACCAGATAAAAGAAAGAAAACAAAAACATATCTGCATAATTAGGGGTGGGCAATGTGGTGGAGTATAAGGTTCAGGTGAGATAAGCCTGAGTCTTTTCAGTAGCACCCCCCCCCAATCCACTTGCAGCATGGAGAAGCAATGGGTTTTATTATACAGCATAAACTGGCAGGGGAAGGAGTCTCACTGGCATTTCCCATTTGTAAACAAATTGAATTTCAGGTTTTAGGTGCTTTTGTACAGCTTCAGGCACAATATCCGCAAACATTTGCACGGAAGACCCCCAAGTTTGCTGTTGGCAGATTCTCTTGTATCATTTGCTCGTTAATAGTATAGAAGTGCGATTTTAAAATTCTATCTCTGGGGATAAGATTTTGATTAGGGGTAGTCAGAGAAATGTGAGCATGGGCAAGCTCTAGCCAGTGGGTGGGAATGTCAGGTATGAGTTGTAACAGCAATTGTTTTCCCACTTCTTCCTCCACCTTAAAGGATTCTGGCAGGAAAGGAATACAGAAGTTATAGCACCATTATCTATTCTGCAGGTCCTCCATTTTAGCAAGAGCTTTGATCGAGGGCTCTCAAACTGGCAGCCCCCCAGCTGTTGCAAAACTACAATTCCCACGAGGCATTGCAAGGCTGACCGTTACAAGCATGACTCCCACAGGCAAAGGCATGATGGGACTTGTAGTTTCACAACTGAGGGCCACCCAGTTTGAGGCTCCTGAACATTTGTGGAGATCTTAAACATGAGTGGTGTTCTGGTCCGTGCTAATGATCATAGAAAGCAAACTGGATGCTGTGCGAGAGCCTAGCTTTTTAATATCACATTTTAATTCAGATATGAAGAGCTTGCTTTCTATAAGCCTTGTTCCAGCAACGTGTAGAATCTGGTCTTTTGTATGCAGGACAATACTGCTGCCCTACTGTTAGCTATATTACCCCACAGATTGCTCCAGGAAGGAGTGGATTAAGGAGAGTCTCTAGGGAGGAAACCCTCACTCGATGAGACATCACTCATGCTTTAGCGGGTCATTGCTGCCATATTGCAGGCCATTTGTCTGTGAAGGAGGAACACCTGACAACTGGTTGCCAGTATCTGCCCCACACCATAGAGCATTGGCAGAGTGATGTGAGAGCTGAAGTGGTGGGGGTAGAGTTACCATGCGATCCCCACATTGGCTAGAATCAGCAATGCAACACCCGAGATGGTATAGTGTTGAAGCACTACCCAGCCACCTTGCTTAAGATACATACAACCTCCACATTAAAAGATACATTTAAAGTCAACCCCCCTCCCTCTTGGTTTTGACCAGTAATGAAGGGGTTGAACCCTTGTCAGATTTGAATAGGTGTATGTTGCAGTTGGAGAGATTTACAATCTAGAATATTAGAGATCTTCTCCCTTTACGTTATGCTTTGAGGCTGGAAGTGAAAGTCCAGCCAACAGGTCCCAAGACTTATTTTCTGCGTTCATTAACCACTTGGTAACCCGCCCCATAGCAAAAATACGTCCTGTTTTTAAAGATGGATATCTCGGTAACGGCAGCAGCTGCTGCCACAACCGAGATATCCATCTCTTCAGTGGGCGGTTCTGTTAATAACAGCGGTCTCCGCGGCGCATTCGCCGCGAGATCGCCGTTATCAGTGGCGGGAGAGGGGCCCCCCTCCCGCCGCTTATCGTTGCCGTCGGTAGCGGCGTAGGCGATCGGGGCCGTTCGGCAGCTGACTGGGGATGCGAGTGAGGGAAAAAAAAATCACCCCTACCCGTCCCCATAGCTCTGCTGGGCGGAAGTGACGTCAAAACGTCAGTCTCGCCCAGCATCTTAAAGAAACATTTTTTTTTTCTGTCATTTGAAAAAATGAGAGAAAGATGGAGTTAGGCTTACCGGTAACTCTGTTTCTAGGAGTCTTCCAGGACAGCCTCTGAGACCTTGGGCTCCTCCCTCCGGGACAGGAAACACACACCCCCAATCTTTAAAGTCCTGCCTTCAGGCCTCCTTCTCCAGTTATTTGAGAACACCGGAAGACCCTGAAAGACATAAAATTCTCTGACATCGTTAGTTCCACAGTCCCCGTACCTGTATCAATACCGGGTGGGAAAAACAAAGAAAAAAATTCCGGCTGTCCTGGAAGACTCCTAGAAACAGAGTTACCGGTAAGCCTAACTCCATCTTTCTCAAGTCGTCTTCCAGGACAGCCTCTGAGATGATAAGCAAGAAACACTTACCCCTTTTTTTTTTTCAGGGTTGGGTTACTGCCTGGAGAACTGTCCTTCCAAAGGTTTGTTCTCTGCGAGAGAGCAGATCCAAGCGATAATGCTTCGCAAACGTAGAAAACGAAGACCATGTTGCCGCCTTACAGATGTCCTCCGGGGAAGCTCCGGCCTTCTCTGCCCAGGATGTTGCCACTGCGTGTGTAGAGTGAGCTTTTACCACAGGTGGTTGTTTACCCTCAGATTGGTATGCTTGGCAAATAGCCATCCTCAGCCATCTTGCAATAGATGATTTCGATGCCCTGTGACCTTTACGGACACCCGCAAAATTAACAAATAGTGAATCGGAGCGCCTAAACTCTTTGGTGGACCCTAAATAAATCAAAAGACTTCTCCTAACGTCTAAAGAAAAAGACCCCCCTTCATCACCCTCTGAAGGGGGCTGAAAGGTCAGAAGGACAATGTCCTGCGCCCTATGAAATAAAGAAGATACTTTCGGAAGAAAGCTAGGATCAGTTTTCAGGATAACTCTATCCTCCAAAACTAACAAAAAATGTTCCCTAATGGATAGGGCTTGTAAATCACTGACCCTCCTGGCCGAAGTGATCGCTATCAAAAAAACTGTTTTTAGAACTAGATCTTTCAAGGAAGATTGCTCCAGGGGTTCAAAGGGTTGTTTTCTCAGGGCCCTTAGAACCAGAGACAAGTCCCAAGAGGGACAGGCTTTAACTTTAATGGGTTTGGACCTAGCCAGGGCCTTAAAGACATTTCTGATAAACCGATTTTGCTGGAGCGGGGTCTCCAGAAACAAGGTTAAGGCGGATGTCTGAACCTTGAGGGTGCTGACTGACAGTCCTAAGTCTACCCCTGCCTGCAGAAACTCCAGTATCGGTGGTATGTCTGCCTGGTCCTGATTCCGTTCTGCTAGCCAGGAGCTGAACCTTTTCCAGACCTTAGCGTAAATGGCCCGTGTTACCGGCTTGCGACATTTCAGCAGGGTTTCAATTACCTTATCTGAGAATCCGTGCGCTCTGAGCAGCAGTTCCTCAGATACCACGCTGTGAGATTTAAGCTCTCTACCTGTGGGTGCCGGACTGGTCCCAAGGAAATCAAGTCCTCCCTGTTCGGAAGGACCCACGGTGGGTATATGGCCAGTTTCCTCAGGTTGGTAAACCACGGTCTCTGGCCAATATGGTGCTATCATAATCAGATCTGTGGGTTCCGAGAGAAATTTCTGAAGAACCCTGGGTATTAGCCTGATCGGGGGAAAGGCATATGCCAGACTGAAGTGCCAAGGATGGGAAAAGGCATCTATCCCCAGGGCCTGATCCTGAGGGTGGACGGAGAAGAACGCTGTTGTCTTCCTGTTCTTCCCCGAAGCAAAAAGATCCACTTCCGGTACTCCCCACTGTGCCGAGATCTTCCTGAATACCTCCCCATTGAGTGACCACTCGTCTTGGTTCACCACTTGCCGGCTGAGAAAGTCGGCTAGGGTGTTTAGGGTTCCCTTTAGGTGGACTGCAGACACTGAGGCTAGGTTTCTTTCGGCCCATGCGAACAGACTGTCTGATATGGCCTGAAGAGGCGGACTCTTTGTACCTCCCTGCTTGTTTATATAAGCAACAGTTGTCGCGTTGTCCGACCTTATTTGGAGATGGCGACCTAATATCCGTAGGTGAAAGGCTTCTAGGGCCCTTAGAACCGCCCGGAGCTCCCTCTGGTTGGAAGACTGACGGGCTTCCACTATGGACCAGGACCCCTGGGCCAACTCCCCTTCTAAGTAGGCCCCCCAACCTGATACGCTGGCGTCCGTAGTTATAATCAAGGTAGCAGGTACTATCCAAGGCAGACCTTTTTCCAGGCTCGCCTGACACCGCCACCACCATAGCGTTCTTTTCACGCTGACTGGGATGGACAAGGGGAGATCCAGACTTTCCCTTGCCCCGTCCCAGTGTCTCAGCATATGGTTCTGCAACCGCCGCTGATGGTGCCTTGCCCATGGGACTGCCGGGAAGCAGCTCGACATAAGCCCGAGAACCCTCATGACTTTCCTGACCCGGACTGTCAGATTGGTCTGAAGTCGGGCCACTGCTTGCTGTACTTTTAGGATCTTCTCCCCAGGAAGGAAAATCTTTCTCTCTACGGAGGAGATCCTGTACCCCAGATACACCACTTCCTGAGAGGGGGATAACTGGGATTTTTCCTGATTGATTAGCCAACCCAGGGACTGAAGGAAGACCTGAGCCTCCTGTAGGTCCTCTCCCAGCTGTTGCTTGGTGGGAGCCATGAACAGGAGGTCGTCCAGATAGGGTATCACCAGAACGCCCCCGATTCTCAGTGGGGCCAAAGCCTCCGCCAAGACCTTGGTAAATACTCTGGGGGAGGAAGACAGGCCAAACGGAAGGGCCCTGAATTGAAAATGGGTCATCAACGGACCCCTTTTTACCGCCAGTCTCAGGAATTTTTGAAACCGAGCATGTATCGGTATGTGCAGATACGCATCTCTGAGATCCATCGTTGCCATAAAGCAACCCTGGAACAGAAAGTTGGTCACAGAATAGATGGACTCCATCCTGAAATGTTTGTACTTTATGTACCTGTTTAGGGGACGAAGGTTTAGGATAAGTCGGAATTTTCCAGAGGGTTTTCTCACAACGAACACATGTGAGTACACCCCCAGGCCTTCCTCTTCCTTGGGCACTGGTGTTAAGACCCTCTGGTCCAACAGTTCCCCTAAAAGCAATCCCAGATCCTCCGCCTTCTCCCGGTCTCTGGGAAGCTGGGTAAGCAAAAACATTGACGGGGGAAGAGTACTGAACTCGAGCCTGTAACCGTTCTCCACTATGTCTAGCACGAACTGACTTTTTGTGGCTTCTTTCCACTGTGGTAGGAAGCCCCCCAATCTTCCTCCCACAGGGACCAAGACGTCACTGGGTCTTAGGGGGGGGCTGAGGAGGATTGAAAAAAACTCCTCTACCTCGCCCCTTATGGCCTGCCCAGTGCTTCTTGGGACGAACGTCTTTTTCATTTTGCTGCCTGAAGCCCCGAAAAAAACGCTTTGTTTCGGGCTTCTTTTTCTTTTCTGGAAAGGACTTCCTGTCCTGGGATCTTTCCAACGCCTCCTGGAGGCCAGATCCAAAAAGATGATCACCCGAAAATGGGAGTCCACATAGCCTGAGCTTAAAGACTGCATCTCCCGACCAAGTCTTAAGCCATACCGCCCTTCTGGCCGCATTGACCAATGCCGCTGACCTAGCTGCTAGCCTGACAGACTCAGAAGAGGCGTCGGCCAAAAACCCCACAGCCTTGAAAAGAAGTGGAAATGATCTCAGGATCTGCTGCCTAGAGGTACCGGCAGAAATATGAGACTGAAGTTGAGTCAGCCAGCATTCAAGGTTTCTAGCCACACAGGTGGCTGCTAAGGCTGGCTTTAAACTTATGGAGGCAGTGTCCCATGCTCTCTTAAGTAACACATCTCCTCTCTTATCCATGGGATCTTTTAATGACCCCATGTCATCAAATGCTAAGTCTTGTCTTTTTGGACAGTCTAGCTAAAGGAGCATCCAACCTTGGAACTTTATTCCAAGGATGCTCCTCACTAGTCTCAAAAGGAAACCTCCTTTTAAGACTACCTGAAAAAAATGGCCACTTTTCTGGTTGTTCCCACTCCAGCAAGATAGTATCTATCAAAGACTTGTGTACGGGGAATACCCTGGCCTTCTGCACACCACCCTGATACATCTGATCGTGTTTAGAAAGCACTACTGGTTCCTCCCTGATTTCCAGTGTGTCATAGATGGCTTTTAACACATCACCTACGTCCTCCAAGGACAACTTATATCTAGCCCCCCTGGAGGATTCTTCCATGTCAGAGCCTGATTCTGAGTCCAACTGAGAAGGGGACCCTGAGCCGGGAAAACTACGATCTTCCCTATCCCGTACTGCCTCCGTCTCTACGGCTTCTGACAGTGAGGGAGCACTATCTGCCCTGGTAAGGGAGAGAGGTCCCTGGAGCCTATCCATCATTCCCCTAAAGGACTGGAAAGTGGAAGACAGCTCGGTCTTAACTGTAGAAAAAAGTTTTTGACATTCTGACATGGGATCATCTTTTACAAGATTACTGACACACTCAGGACATAATGGTTTTTTCCAATTTAAACTCAATTTTGTCCCGCACACGGCACACTTCGTCTTGGCCGTCTGAGTCCTTTCCTGGGTTTTAACCTAACAGAAAAACAAGGACCAAAAAACAGACATTTAATAGTAAGACCCACTGACCACCCACACACACACCACTGTGCTGGCTCAGTAGAGGAAGTGCCCCGACCCTCTCCAGAAGCTCTCCGCCCCGGAAGGGACATGCTGGACCCCACTAAAAACGGGTAACTAGCCCCCCCATGTAAGAAAAGGCCTGCCCTCGCCCCTTACCTGGGAGGCCCCGGAGCCTGTCGCACTGGCGTCTCCTCCATGCCGTTGGTTCTGCCAACGGCCTCGCCGAGCTCTAAACCTGGCTCCGGTGTCTGATCTCCCCGCGCTGCGCCGTTTAAACTGAAGACCGGAACTGTCCCCACGGCGCCCTCCGATGACGCCGTTCCGCCGGAAGTGCGTGTCACTTCCTGCCTTTGGAACGCAGGACCGCCCCTCAATGCGGAAGTGCGACCGCTCGTGGCCAGCCAGCGTCTCTCACCGCCGCCACGCCCCGCATGGATCCCCGCCGAATGGCGTCTCTCGCCCCGGAGAAGTCCCCAGGCTAAGGTACCATGCAGAGGGGAGCTGGGACTGCCGTCAACGGAGGTCCGGCTCCTATGAGCTTTGATGGCAGCATCCGGGGAGCAGCAGCCCTCCCTTCCCAATAGGACAGGGGGGTGCCCAGACCAGGGAAAGAAAACCGTCTAGGCGTCATCCAGGCAGCCTCTGTTCCTTTGCGTGCTCCTTCCCTTCCGGTGGGAAACACAAAATAACTGAAGGAGGCCTGAAGGCAGGACTTTAAAGATTGGGGGTGTGTGTTTCCTGTCCCGGAGGGAGGAGCCCAAGGTCTCAGAGGCTGTCCTGGAAGACGACTTGAGAAATTTTTTTTTTTTTTGCATACAAGTCTAAATATGAGATCTGAGGTCTTTTTAACCCCAGATCTCATATTTAAGAGGACCAGTCATGCGTTTTTCTATTATAAAGGGATGTTTACATTCCTTGTAATAGGAATAAAAGTGTTTTTTTTTATTTATTTCAGTGTAAAAAATTCTAAACTAAAATAAGAAAATAAAAAATTTAAAACGCCCCGTCCCGACGAGCTCGCGCACAGAAGCGAACGCATACGCGAGTAGCGCCCGCATATGAAAACTGTGTTCAAACCACACAAGTGAGGTATCGCCGCGATCGTTAGAGCGAGAGCAATAATTCTAGCCCTATCTAACCTCTATCTCAAAAAATGCAACCTGTAGAATTTATTTAAACGTCGCCTATCGAGATTAAGGGTAAAAGTTTGACGCCATGCCACGAGCAGGCGCAATTTTTAAGCGTGACATGTTGGGTATCATTTTACTCGGCGTAACATTATCTTTCACAATATATTAAAAAATTGGTCCAAATTTATTGTTGTCTTATTTTTTTTATTCAAAAAAGTGAATTTTCTCCAAAAAAAAAAGTGCGCTTGTAAGACCGCTGCGCAAATATGGTGTGACAAAAAGTATTGCAATGACTGCCATTTTTTTCTCTCGGGTGTTAAAAAAATATATATATAAAAAGTTTCGGGGTTTTAAGTAATTTTCTAGCAAAAAAAATGTTTTAGTCTCGTAAACACCAAATCTGAAAAACAGGCTCCGTGATCAAGTGGTTAAAAGACACAGCAGCCATCGTGAATCTGACCAGAGCATCACCTTCATGAGTAGGACACTAGACTGGTCAAAAGACAGAGTAGCGAGTACCTTGTCCTTCAATGAATGTAGAGAAAAGGATTGCTGCTCTGCAGATATCTTCATTGGATGGCACAACTCCTGTGCAGGAGTCAGTCACCGAGCTACATGCCCAATTCAGTTTACACACAGAAGTGCATTTTATCACAGCACAGACACTGCATTTCTCTTACGCAATCATAGTCTGCCTGCTTGCAGTCTATTATAAAAAGACTTTAGTTCCACTTTAAGAAAATGTTAATTATAGCAATGCAGTTTTAATAAGAGACAAAAAAAAAAAATCACATTTCTTGCTGGCCATGTTTTATTATTCTTAATTAGGGGAAATTATAGTACATAAATAGTATGCAAAATTCAGAGGCAAACAAGTTTCCGGAGAATTGAGATACTACATGCTTTTCTTCTCATGCAGGTTTGAAAACAAAAATAAAAATAAAATAAAGAATCCATAAAACCATACAGTAAAAGCCAAAAAAAAAAACCTTACATCAACTCTTAACTTACAGTAATGTTGTACCATAATTCCATGCACGCTTTTAACATTGCAATAATAATAAAAAAAAGTTAAAAAAGTTTCTAGGAGTATTTAACTTTTACAAGGTTCCTATGTTTTGTAGAGATCGGTCAAGCACTTTGAAAAAACAAAAATTCCTATACACAGTGAGCACTTTCCTTGAAATGAAAGAAGAGTGGGAAAAAGAAAAAAGAATGAAGCGAGAACACAATGACCTGTTAATATGCAGGCTAACTGTACAATGTAAACTATAAATTAAATTTCTCCACTAGATCTGGACAACCTTTAACAGTCCAACTGTCATATTCCAAAGGGCTTATTTAAGAAGACAAAGAGCAACATGTACAGGGCAGCAGTTCATAGCAACCCATTTAGAATATTCTATTGATCTGACCATAGTAAGGTAAAATCTTATTATGAAGTACTGCAAATCATTACTGCTCTTCCCAATGTCTTACTTAACTAATTCTTTAACCCCTGACCGAATAATAATGGCATGCTTGTATTTTGACAGCTAGATGCCAAGATGTCCATTTACCAATCTAAGCCATTCTGAGGTGCCAATTTGACACACGTTGTAAATTTAATAAATAAAAATACTGCATATTAAAAACACTTCATTACATAGGATGCAGTCAAAAACATTTATAAATATTTCTGTAATTTTCTCATTTCAAGAATAGCTACTACAATAATGCTGGCTTAAAAGAGGTGCGTGATGGATAGCACTATCGGTGGCAAATATACAGCCACAAACTGTTGTTACCTTGAGGTAGATAACACATGCGTACCAAAATCTGGCATTCTTCAGTTGCTGCTGGTATCATGTGTTTCAAGAAATGGATATGAAAAAAAAAAAAAAAAAGCTAAAAAACACGTGACCTAGCTTAGAAAAGAAATCTAAAACTGGACATCTCCATGAAGGTAAGTAACGTCTCACTGTGTTAACATCAAGGCAAGATAATATTTAGAAACATAGCAACCGATTTTTAGGTTTTTCTTCAGTTAGTGCATATTTCCTGTCTCCACCCTACATTGCATCTTTTTTTTCTTTTTTTTTTAATCCTTGTGTGCAAATGTCATGCCAGTTTAAAATTAATATGTAGAAAGTAGTTTGTAATTGTAAAAACAATGATAAACAAAACTAAAATTTAAATACATACTAAAATACAATTCAAGTATGAAAAGACAAAAAAAAAAGTGTAAAGAAAAAACAAAAAAAACACAACGAATGAAAATAAAAAAAATAATCAAAAAGTGTTTTAGTTTAAATGTTTTAGAATGCTGCTGTATGCTTTGTGGGGGGTTTGAGGAGAGGATTTCATTGCAGACGGCGTCAATGTGGCTTGTATTGATTTGAGGGGTGAGCCAGCAGGATTGTGGAACTGGGGAATCCCTATAAAATCCAGCTGCTTACTAAGGAGAATGTCATCACTAAAATTTGGTAAGCCTTCCTCATTTTCCTTGCGGCTATCTTTTCCTTCTTCTGCTGGCTCTGGGTCTGACACTTCTGGCTCTTCCTTTCTACTGAACAAGTTGTCTAGGTAACCTGTGTAAGTGTTTTCCTTCTGATTGTGATCATCTTTCCTTACTTCACAACAAAACTGATCTTTTAGGAGGAAGCAGTCTTCACCAGTTACGATTTGACTGTCCCAAGAATTTTGGTTTCGCACACCCAACTGTGCTAGGTTGACCATGCCTTTCTCTTGTTTTTCCAGGCATACAGACTTTGATATTAAGGACTTGTATTCAATTTGTATTACCGAGCTATTCAAGTCATTGAGCTTGTCAACACTGGAAGAATCATCTTGCAGACTAAGCTGAATAGTACCTGCTATGAAAGAATCAAAGTCAAACTCCTTGCGTTTTTCCCTTTTTTCAACTAGCTGCTGAGATGCTTCTTCAAGGGCTATCTGAGCCTTCACTAAACCATTCTTTTCACATTTAGATTTCCCCTTCTTATCTAGCTTTTCTTTATTTTGCTCCTTCCAGTTGGAAAGATTGATAATAAGTTTTGGCTCATAATAATGGTTGACCTCACTCTCCCTCCACACCAAGTTATCTAGGTAAGATGAGGACCTCATTTTGTAGTTACATGTATGGCTGCACTCAAGATCACAATATTTATTCTCATGGTGATTTGGGTACTGCCAAGAAGGCTCAGCAGAGAAGTAATGATCAAATGCAGGATCTTCCAGATATTTTTCTCGATCTCCATCTAGATATTTGCGAGGATCCACCTGAACCTCTTCCTCATCACTTCCATCCGAAAGAGCCCTTGGATCACGTTGAACTTCATCAGCTTCAAAATTATTATGGATATGCCAATCATGGTCAGAATCCTGGCTCTCATGATATCTAGAATAGGAAAAACAATGCCATCAAACTACAGCTTTCACCCCAAACACCATCCAGAGCATGGGCGTGTTAGAAGTACTAGCAGATTTAAATATAGTAACAAATTTAAGCTGAATTCCAGCCAATACATTTATATTCAGTTACGGCAAATCGTTTCTTTCCCTATTGGGAAAAAGATTTTACATAAATAAATGCGGATTACTTGCACCCCTGACCGTGTTAAATGGTCTGTGTCACCCCTCTAACTGAAAGAGCTTTACTGCTGGAAAAACAACAGACTTACTGGCTAGGTCACCAGATGAAAATGGCAGACAGACAAAGAAAATGAATGCAGCCATCACATCTAAGAATTGGTAAGCTGCAATATAATAAAGGTTTGCCTTTGGTTTAATACTGCTTTAAATCAATGGATTGCCCCAGTCCCCTGTAGCACTGTGTGCATTGTGCATCTTATCGACTTACAAAGTATATTTGTTAAGGAATGGCGATGAGCAAATTCTGCCCTTACTACTGGGCATACAGGTATTGAAACTTAAAAATTAGTGGCAGAGGGACTCAAATACCTTTGATATGGATGCTTGTAATTCTTATGCTAAAATCTTGCATTTACCTCTGTCATCAGCGCCTACTACATGTGCTTCCGATTTAGACCCGATTCACACCTATGCAGGTTGCATATTCCAGGTGCATTTTTCATCCATTGAAGTCTATGGAACCAAAAACCAGAAAGTCCCTGGCCCTTTCCATAAAATGCACAGATGTGATCTACATCCCATAGGAAACCATGTTAAATGGACTAATGAATTTCTGAAAACATGCCACAAAATGCATAGGTCTGAACCAGGTATGTGTAGAACAGCTTTACAAAAACGGCATGCTGTGCCAATGTCTGCTACTGGTTTTGTTGGAGGAAAAAAAAAATCATAGCAAAATGAAAATTAGAACCACACTCTTTTCAAACCAGGGACTTCCTTTAAGATTATTTTTTTTTTTTAAGTAGGCAGTGAAAAGGAACAAATTCCTAAACACGGGTTGCTACTCACCTGTATTGAAGTGGTAACAAACTGTTACCACTTGTACCTACAGGCAAGCCTATAATCAGGCTTACCTATACTGTGAATATCTCCTAAACCTACACAGTTTAGAAGATATTCCTACTGCACGCAGCTGGTGACGTCGCCATTGCAGGTGCTCTGAAGTTCTGGCACATCATGCTGGACCTTCAGAGCCTGTGCTGCAAAACAGCGGCTCCCACGCACATGTGCAGGAGGGACAACGTCACACCCCCCTGGCCACTCATGTAGCTGGAGATCACAAGCCCAGAAGACCGGGTGAAGATAGAAGCCCCGTCAGCGGTGACAGCATGCCTGCTGGAGGGCTTTGTTTTTATGCATACTAGCACATTATGACATTGCCTTGAAGGGGAAGTTTTTATTGTTTGTTTTAACTGCATTTTAAATGCATAGAACTGAAAGTGATATAAAAGCCCTAAAAACATACAACCGATTACTGAAATATATCCATGATCAGTTTTTGCACTAGGGTTTAACAAAACAGTTTGACGCTCTGCTGAGAATATTAGATTTGAACAAATGTGAAATGTAGTTAAATGGTGAAAGACCAAAAACATCACCTTTTACATTATATTGTACCATACAGAGAATTTTTAAAGCAAGTTCAAAGTAGTTCTTCCACAAGCAAACAGCATGCGCATTTTTGATGTGTTCCAGTACTCCCCCACTGGTGTGAACTAGGGCCTTTGGAATCCATCTGTTTTTAATACAGAATAAAAATGCAGTGGACTGCACCTGGTGTGAACCAGCCCTAAAACAAACCCATGTGTAACAGCGAAGATTGGAGTTACGACTTCCCAGGGCTATGGTCCAACTGGTATGACATTTTGGGGTTTATTGAATATCCCATCTCTTGTGGTGGTTCTACACAGGCAAGTATTGGTAATCTAACTTTGTGGCGTGCTTGTAGTCAAACTTCTTTGGACCAGCAACAGAGCTGCCAATTAAAAACTTTAAAAGAGCTTAATATAGCATTTTAGTAATATTACCTTTCCCAATTATAGACATGGCTGTGGTTGTCATCCATCAATAATATATCATCTACCTCATCTTCAATGTGAAAAGGATGGTGTGAAACTGGCTCATCCAAAGGGAAAGAATAGATGCTCATATATGGGTGGGACAAAGCTTCTTCTGCCGTTAGTCTGTCCATAGGACTAAATGTCAGAATTTGCTCCAGGAAGTCTAGAGCTGTTAAAGGATATGAGGTGGTAATTGCATTTGTGGTAATTAAATGAAAAAGTGTAATTACTAAAACTATAAACGTTATTAAAAGCTTACCTTCAGGACTGATCCCAGGAAGTAGCTGTGTTAAAGGAGTATGTGGCGCGGTCATATCATTTTTGATAAAGATTGGGATTACGTTGAGAAGCTCCTGTTTATCTTCTTCATGAACAACAGGTATAGACTCCAGAATTAGCTGCATCTGTTCAAGTTCATGTGCACCTTTTAATAGGAAAAAAAATAAAAATTGAGTTAACCGTTTGCTGGCCGCCTCACGTAGATATACTGAGGCAGAATGGCACGGCTGGGCAATACCCTGTACGGTAACTTCTCCTTAGAGGGTGCACGCCGATGCATGGCGGGGGACCAGATGCTTGCGGCCGGCTGGTGCAAACGCGTGCACGAAAGCCAGGATGGGGATTTGTGTGTAAATAAAAACACACAAATCCCTGTTCTGTCTGTGGAAAGGAGACAGAGATTGTTCCTACCAAGTAGGAACAATGATAGGTCTCCTCCCCCAGTCAGTCCCATACAGTGAGAACACATCAAGAGAACACATTTTACCCCTTGATCGCCCCCCTAGTGTTAGCTTCCCTACTAGTAACATTTTACACAGTAATCAGTACATATTTATAGCAAAAATTATTATCACTGCCATTACTAGTAATAAAAGCCATAATTCTATCCCCTAGAGATGCTACAACATTTGTGTAAACCAATCAATATACGCTTATTGCCAATTGTTTACCAAAAATATGTATTTTTATGTGGGGATATTATAGCAAAAAAAAAAAAAAATATTCTAATTTGTCGCTCTCTTGTTTATAGCGCAAAAAATTACATTGCATAAGTGATCAAATATGCACCATCCTTGAAGCAATCATCATACAAAATGATAATCTTTGCTTCAACTTCAAAATTCTTCCTTACAAATTTGGAAATGGAGGCTAAGATGTCAAGCTCTTATTCAAACTGACCAAAGCAGTGATGGTAACTGAAAAAGGTATTGTACTGCCAGCCAAGAATACACTGGAGAGGTAAAAATAGCAGTATGTGGGTGAATAGATACATCAACTACTGACTTATTTACTATTAAAATTTGTTAAATATCTGTACAAATACATCTATTGCAGACAGTGATAATATAGCATAACGCAAACCACATAGATAACAGCTACTTTGTAAATTTTTTTGTTGCAAATTCTTACTAGTTTGTTTGAAAAGGGTACAAAACAAACCAAGCCTCTGGGCATTCCCCCGGCTTGAAAAACAAAAAGAAAAATATGCAAGTTAAAAACAAAACCCCAAGCTTGCTACACAGTGAAAAAAAAAAAAAAAAAGTTATGAATGTTCGGCATATAATATAGGGGTAGCATATAGCTCTACCATACCCTCAGTGGCTAGTCACCACCTCCTAGCCACACCCAGGAGCCAAGGCCTCAAACATGCAGTTTTAAAAACGGGGCAAATGAAAACCTCCCATCTGTGTGGCTTCATGCACAGATGTCTATTGAAATCGCATTTGAAATCAGCAAAAGTAGTGCAGGAACTACTTTTGCAAATCAGTGCGGCACCGCAGTGTCACACGGATTGAAACAGTGTCATTGCCCCCAATAGGCTGCGACTTGTCATGCTATTTGATCTCTCAAATCGAAACCTCTGGCAACAAAAGTGAGTGAAAATGTGCAAATGGAGTCCAATTAGCCATTTTCCATCCCCAGTGTCATGCGACTTGTTTGTGTTTTAAGATCTCAGGTGTGTGAAATTTGATGTCATCGCTCTCACCGTCTTATACTGGTCACTGGAAGTTTAACATGGCACCTCATGGCAAAGAACTCCCTGAGGCAGGGCTTGACAAATGCTTGGAATCTAGGAGCCAACTAAAAAAGTTAGGAGCCAGTTTTTTTTTTTTTGTTATCGACAAAGCTTTATTTGTAATATAAAAATTGATGGCATGGCACAGTGGTGACAATTGATGGCACAGTGGCTGCGTTTGGCGGCATGGCACAGTGGCTGCAAAGTGAATATCAATATGCCTGTGCTTTAACTCCGTGGTGCTAGTGTGAACCATAAGTGCAACAATCCTATCAATTATGGTTTTAAATTATAGTCTTTTTGGCTTCTCTTACCATAACCTGCTGTTTGCGCTCTGTGATCACGTGGCCACCGTGTTTACTCTGCAGCCCCCGGCCAGCTCCTTTCCTGTGTCACCCCGTGGCAGCGACGTAGGTGGCACCGCCCCCTCAGAGGAATTCCCCAATCCCTGGGGCGAGAGGTAGCCGGAGGCAGAGCGCCCGCAGCCTGTGCTTTCTGTTTGTATCATCCCTGACCCTGCACAGCTGGCAGCGGCTCCATGACATCTATCCATCCATCCTGGCAGGCAGCTCGCCTCGCTCCAGCCCCCTCGAAAGCATTGCCCGCTGCCTTAATTAGTGGTCATCGCACCATGGCGAGATCCGGTTGGTGGGGCGGGGGGTTATGCACAGCCGGCGCTCACAGGATACCCCAGCTCTGCTGCCATGGGTGCCAGGTCGATAATTCTAGGCGCAACGGTGACCTGGCGCCCGGAATTTGTCGAATACTGCCTTGAGGATCTGAAAAAAATAATTGTTGCTTTACATAAAGATGGCCTAGGCCAGTGTTTTTCAACTCCAGTCCTCAAAGCACACCAACAGGTCATGTTTTCAGGCTTTCCATTATTTTGCACAGGTGATTTGATCAGTTTCACTGCCTTGGTAATCACCACAGCCATTTCATCTGAGGGAAATCCTGAAAACTTGACCCGTTTGTGTGCCTTGAGGACTGGAGTTGAAAAACACTGGCCTAGGCTATATGAAGATTGCCAAGACCCTGAAACTGATCTGCAGCATAGCGGCCAAGAGGATCTCTGGTAAACCCTATGCCCAAGAGGGTTAAGGCAGTGCTGCAAAATATTGACACTTTGGGCCCAATTTGGACAATTTCACTTAGGGGTGTACTCACTTGTTGACACCAGTTTAGACATTAATGGCTGTGTGTTGAGTTAGTTTGAGGGGACAGCAAATTGACACTGTTATACAAGCTGTCCACTCACTACTTTACATTGTAGAAAAGTATAATGTATTCAATGTTGCCACATGAAAAAATAAGTTTTACAAAAATATGAGGTGTGTACTCACTTTTGAGATAATATATAATAATAATATTATTATATAATGTATTAGTAAAATATTTTTTTTACAAAATCGAATCTGGTCTAAAAACCCAATATGCAGAAGCAAACAATGTGGTTAGCAAAACAGATAAAACCAGTGTAATACTAACCTGCAAAAAGTGTTTTTCCAGTCAGCATTTCAGCAAAGATGCACCCAGCTGCCCACATATCAATAGCCTTAGTGTAGTTATTTGGTGAAAGTAAAAGGCGTGGAGATCGGTACCATTTGGTGACAAGTCCTTCAGAAAGGTGTCCCTGTGTAGGTGTAAAAACAGGTTACGATTACCTACATGTTTTATGCACCCATATGCAATAAAAATAAACACAATTTTGGACAATGTAGTTTCCTTGACTGCAATTTTCTTCCCATTCTGTGCTGATGAACCAGATGCTATATTATAAATGTTAACAACAAGTCTTAAGGGGGGCAGCGAGTCATTCCAAAAAATGCTTTCTGAAGTAGGTCTTTTAAATGAACAAACTGGGATATCGATAAATGCTCCTGCAAGGCTAGCCATAGGTAAGATTTCTGCTATTCAAACCTAGGGGGTGGTAAATGTTCCTTCATCTATACTAAACAGACTGGATGGAGGAATCTTCCCTGTCAGCTCTTATATTCTGACAGCTGCTGCTTCCAGGGTTGTCAGGATACCTAAACAATGACTGCATCTCATAGACTGCAGTAACTGCTCAGCTGAGATTCTGTAAATTTTCAGATCGGAGCTGTGTGGCGCCAACAAGCAATTAATGCTGGATTGGCCAATCTTGAGAAGTACGTGACTAGCATAAACCTGCCTTCTGATTGCTTTAGTCAAAGGATGGACTTGGCTCACTTCTGTTGACTTTAATCAATTTACGGGGGGGGGGGGGGATTGATAATTATGCATTGCACCCTCCTACAATTAAGTTTCAGGTGACTGGCTGGTGCATTTTCATACAAAAATCAATGCATTATTTGACTAGTTCACTTAACAATTAAGGCATAATAATCAAGATCATATAAGTGATCACATCACTATTAACCCAATCAAAACATTTTTTCCCCACATTTAACTAGCATTAAAAAGGGAAGATTAAAGGGGTTGTAGACCCTCGTGTTTTTTCATTTTAATGCATCCTATTAAGATGGAAATAAACACCTTCCAGTGTCCAGCCCCCCAGTTTTACTTACCTGAGCATCAAATTTCCGTGGGCACGATCCCGCCTCGATCTCTCCGTGGCCTCTCGGCTCTTCATTAGATGGATTGATAGTGTAGCCATTGGCTCCCACGGCAGCAAATCAAATCCAATGACGTGGCCACCGGGGGCAGGGCAGAGTCATACACTATGTGGCTATGGCCGCCGAGTGTATGACATAGGAGCGTGCACGCAAGATAACTGCCTCTGGGAAGCTCTCTCCCGAGGGGGTTATCTATTGTGGGGAGGAGTCGCCGCGAGACCCCAGAAGAGGATGATCAGGGCCACCCTGTTCAAAACGAACTGTATTGTGGAGGAGAGTATGAATTAAAAAAAAAAAAAAAAAAACTGAACCCATAGTATCACATTAATTCTGAGTAACAAAACATTAGCTGTATCTTTAAACAAGTTGCAGTGCAGAACAAATCCCCATTGAGACAACTGCAATTACAGTCCACAACAGGATGTGCAGACAGCTTATAAATCTCTGAAGTCCCATTTGTTTAGAATGTATTCACACATAGCTTTGCTTTAATCAGTGAAAATTGCACACCGTCATGGAGACGGTGTTTATTACAATATAATGAATGGACCCATTTCGGAAGAAGCTGCAATCCAAATACCAGTTATACCTAAAATTATATATCCTTTATTTTGCCTTTCTGGAGCACATAAAATACATCTGCTCACTATACTTTACACATCAATTCTTGATTTACTGCACTGTAAAATAAAGTAGGCAGGCCATAGATAGTACGATTTTGTTTCCTACAACTACAGGTGGCACTAAGGTGGGGGGGGGGGGGGTTTAATTTAATTTGCTCGATTCCCTAATCAATATAGTCTGTCAGTGAGGGAATCCCTCCTGCGGAGCCAATGACAATAGCATGAAAAATTTGACCAGATGGTTGTACCCGAGTAGAATGATCAACTTGGATACAATCAGCCTGCAGTTATAGTTAAAATTTTGGCCGATCCCTGCTGAACCAGCCAAGAATCGAACCGTCTATGGCTGGCGTTAGGAAAATTTGCAGCATTCCAATCGACAATTGAAAATGCTGATGGGCTCCACATGGCCACCTGTGTCCAAACATTGCTTGCCTCCTAACCACACAAGCATGGGACATTTTTACAGTTCACAAAAAGTTTCAGGTCTCTGTGGGGGGGGGGGGGGTGGTGCAAATGTGGCTTTGAACCAAGCAAGTCAGCTAGCCAAAGGGTGACCACTTTGCCACAACAGAACATCTGCAAATTCTTATGACCATGGCTCACATGGCAACCGGAATGCTAAAATTAGAGTTAATCATGTTATTTCATCTTATATGTAAATGTGTAATAAAAATAGTTTGTATTTTGCCAGAGCAAATGCTATTCAAAATTTCATCTTACAGTCCATATGAATCTACTGAAGTTTTATGAGGCTACACAGAAATTTCCAATCGTGGTCATGAATTTTATCCATTAAGCAAGAGGTTAAACTTGGCCCCAACAAAAAGGAAGGGGGGGGGGAGAAAAAAAAAATACTGCACTAAAGTCCTCCACCCAAAGATACAGAGGGTGTTTGGCCTGCATTTGCCAAGCCAGACGAGAACTCCCCAGGTGCCAGACTAAAGCAGGAAGCTCAAAATAAAATCACAGCTGCCCCAGTAGGGTTCCACTTGCTCAGGATAATGAAGCAGACTTCATAATAAAGCATGTGAATCACAAACATTTGCTGATAGTATATATGAGCCCCAAAGAGATGGTTACAACTGGGGGGAAAAAAAATGTATAATAGTACCAGTTACTTACCGGTAGCTGGATTTCTACGATGTCTTACAGGACGGCACTGTGAGAGTAGACTGGCTCACCTGACAGGAAACACAATCAAAAATGAAGTTTAAAAGGCCCCACCCCTCCCGTGTGCCTCAGTTTAAGATAAGTAACCGCTCTTTAGAACACGGTATAAACAGAGACTAAGAAAAAAGGAGGAATATAGATAGAAGTAAAAGGGGAGGGAAGTAGGCCTGCCGTCCTGTAAGACATCGTAGAAATCCAGCTACCGGTAAGTAACTGGTACTTTCTCCCTCGTCTTCCAGGACGGCACTGTGAGAGAGAAGCAAGTAATCTTCAGGCCTACCCTAGGGTGGGACCACCGTCTGTAAGACCTTCCTACCAAAACTCAGGTCTTGAGGAGACAGTAGTTCGACTCTATAATGTCTGATGAACGTATTCCGGCTGGACCAGGTTGCCGCTCTACAGATCTGTTCTATGGAAGCTCCTGCCCTTTCTGCCCAGGAGGTTGCCAGAGAACGCGTGGAATGAGCCTTAATAACAGGAAGTGGTTTACCTGCCTGTGTGTATGACAAAGAGATAGCCTGCCTAATCCATCTGGAGATGGAAGCCTTAGTTGCCTGTTGGCCCTTTTTCTGGCCTGAAAAATTAACTAAAAGGTGAGGGGAAGATCTGAACTCGCTAACCCTCTCTAGGTAAACTAAAAGGCAGCGTCTTACGTCCAGACAATGGAAAGTGGTTTCCTTTTCATTGCTGGGATTTGCGCAAAAAGAAGGAAGTATAACTTCCTGAGACCTATGGAACCTGGTTGCCACCTTGGGAAGGTACAGAGGATCCTGAGTCAAAATAACCCTATCTTCAAAAACCCGCAGAAAGGGTTCTTTGATAGAAAAAGCATGCAAGTCTCCAACTCTCTTGGCAGACGTGATGGCTAACAAAAAAGTAAATTTAATCGTAAGAAATTTTATAGAAATGCTGTCTATAGGCTCAAATGGTGCCTTAGTCAGCTGTTCCAGGACCAGGGGAAGATCCCATGAGGGGACCCTGGAAATCTGTATAGGAGAGAGTCTGTCCCTGGCTGTCAGGAACCTCTTGATGAGGGGTTCCGCTGAGAGGCTCTTCTCCAAAAAATATGATAAAGCTGCCACCTGGACTCTTAGAGTTCTAGTAGCTAAGCCTAATTCCACGCCATCCTGAAGAAACTCCAGGATGTCGGGAGTCTTGGGAGAAGAGATCCGCTTAGCGGTGCACCAATTCCAAAAGACTGTCCAGACCTTTGTGTAGATGTGTCTGGTGACTTTCTTGTGGCTGGATAGTAGGGTATCTATGACTCTATCCGAGCAGCCCTTCTGTTGCAAGTTCCGCCTTTCAATAGCCATGCCGTCAGGCTGAAGAAACCTGGGTTCGCATGAAAGATCGGCCCTTGCCGCAGGAGATCCGCCCGGAGAGGCAGGGGAAGCGGGGGGGCTAGAGACCAGAGCTTCAGAATGGGAAACCAGGATCTCCGGGGCCACCAAGGAGCGATTAAGATTAATTTCGTCTCCGCGGAGGCCAGCTTTTGTAAGATCCTTGGGATCAGATTCAGTGGGGGAAAAGCGTAAGCCAGACGGAAATTCCAGTCCTGGGCCAGCGCATCCACCCCCTGGGAACCCGGTCCCTGGACCAGGGAAAAGAATTTGTTCACCTTTCTGTTTTTCCTGCAGGAAAAAAGATCTATGTCCGGGACCCCGAACCGTCGACAGATCCAGTCGAAGGTTTTTTTGGCATAATTCCCACTCTCCCTGACAAACGGGTTGACGACTCAGAAAGTCGGCCTCCAAATTGGTGGCTCCTTTTATGTGGATTGCCTGAATAGAGGGTACTCTCTGTTCCGCCCAACCCAGGATCTCCAGGGAGAGTGTCAGGAGGGACTGGGACTTGGTGCCCCCCTGTCTGTTGAGAAAGGCGACTGTTGTAGCATTGTCGGAAAGGACCAGGACGTCCTTGTCCTGAATTCTTCCTTCGAACGCCCTCAGAGCTTCTCCCACTGCCAGTAATTCTCGGTAGTTGGAGGAGGTCCGCCTTTCCACGGACGGCCCCTCAAGAGGTTTTGGCGGTGGAGCCACCACTCTAGGGAGTCCTTGACTAGGATCGGGACCCTGACCCGGGAATCGAGAGTGTCCTCCTTTCCGTTCCAGGCGGAGAGGAGGAACCTCTGAAGTGGTCTTGTGTGCAATTGGGCCCAGGGGACCGCTGGAATGCAAGCGGTCATCTGACCCAACAGCTTCATGATCTCTCTGAGGGAGGGATTTTCTGCAGCCACTAAAGACCCGATCGTCGTCACAAGCCTCTGGAACTTCTCTTGGGGAAGAAAAAGTTTCTTCTCTCGGGAATCTATGATAACCCCCAGGTATACCTTCCGCTGTTCCGGTAGAAGGGAGGACTTTTGCTTGTTGATTATCCAACCAAGCGTCTCCAGAGTGGTCATGACGACGGTCAGGTCCGAAAGGAGCTGATCCTGACTTGGGCTGAAAAGCAGGAGATCGTCTAAATAGGGGACGAGGGAGACCCCCTTCAGATGTAGATGAGCCATTACCTCCGCCAGGATCTTCGTAAATACCCTTGGGCTGGAGGCCAGACCAAAAGGGAGGGCAGCAAACTGCCAATGCTGAATTCCCTGTGCGGAGGCGAGGGCAAATCTCAGAAACCTCTGATGTCCCGAAAAAATCGGGACATGCAGGTAGGCGTCCCTCAAATCTATGGTTGCCATAAAGACGCCCTCTAACAAAAGACTCCTGAGGCTGTGAACGCTTTCCATCCGGAATCTTTTGTAGAGGAGATGGGAGTTCAGAGGTCTCAGATTGATTATCAGTCTGAACTTGCCGTCCGGCTTGGGAACCACAAAAATGTGGGAGTATACTCCCTGACCTTGTTGGTCTGGCGGGACTGGGATTATGACCCCCTGTTCCGCCAGACTTGTAATATTCTGGGAGAGGCCTACAGCTTTGCTGGAGTCCCTTGGGAGGTGGGTGAGGAGAAAGGCCGGGGGGGGGAGCTCTCTGAACTCTAAGTGGTAACCCTCCCTGATTATCTGCAGGACATGGGGACTCTGGGTTATGTTCTCCCAGGCTGGAAGAAACCTGGCGAGCCTGCCCCCCACCTTCCCGTCATTTGGTGTCCTTTCCGGATGGTTTGGGATTGGCAAAAAGGATCCCCCCCTTTGGTCTATCTTTACCAAAGGACCAACGACGACTGGTGGATTGTCCTTTGTCCGGGGCCGGAATCTTTCTCTGGCTAGGACGAAAGGACCGCTTCCTAGTCTGCCTAGGTTTTGAAGGGAACTTATTCCCCTTCTCAGAAGACCTGGACAAAGCCTGATCTAAGGCTTCCCCAAACAAGAGGGAACCCTTGAAGGGGAGAGCACATAGACGGCGTTTTGAAGCAAGATCACCCCTCCAAGTCTTTAGCCAGACGGCCCTCCTAGAGGCATTAATGAGTGCCCCAGTTTTGGCTGAGGCGCGAATGGTTTCTACCGCTGCGTCTGCCAGGTAGGCCACTGCCCCGCTAATAAGTTGGAGGGAATCTCGTATCTCCTTAGTCTTGGAAGAATTGGGGATATGGTCTAGAAGTTTTGAAGTCCAGGCGTCGGCATTTCTTGCCACGCAGGCTGAGGCCAATGCAGGACCAAGGGAGGCTGCATTGGCTTCCCAAGCTCTACGGAGAGAAGTGTCGGTACACCTATCCATGGCATCCTTTAGACTGCCTGAGTCCTCAAAGGAAAGGTCTGACTGTTTTGAGACCTGTGCCAAGGAGGCATCAAGCTTAGGGACCCTAAAAAAGGTGTCTACTACCTCCGTTTTAAAGGGACAGCGGCGTTTCCAAGTTTTGAAACTAGGTAAGCTCTTTTCAGGTTCTGCCCACTCCCTGAGGATAATGTCCTTTAGTGACTGATGGACCGGGATGGTCATGGTTTGAGGTTTTATTAAACCCCTGTACATCCTGTCCTGGGCTGAGACCTGCTCTGCTGGTTCTTGAATGTGCTCTGTAGCATAGATAGCCGCTAAAAGACCCTCCATATCATCAGAAGGAAACATATATTTTCCTGTCCTGGTATCCTCCTCCTCCTCCTCTTCCTCCTCCTCTGCCTGGCTGTCAACCAGGGATTCACTACGTAAGGCTAACTCGGACTCCTCAGAATCCGAGGGGTACATTCTACGAGCCTGTAGTGGTACAAACGGACGAGAGGTTGAAGAGGATTCCTGGGAGGAGGGGCCCGGAACCGGAGAATCAATGTTCTTTCTACTTAGGGAAGATTGAAACTCCTTTAGGGTAGATAGCATTTCGGTCTGAACCGAGAGAAATTGCTTCATGATCTGTGAGGTTTCCTTCCCTGTAAGCTTACAGATGCACCTAGAACAAAATGGCTTGTTATGCTCAACTGGTAACTTGTCATTGCAATTGCCACATCTCCTAACACGTTTAGGAGGCTTAGCCACTCTGCTGGCCTCCCCCTGGGCAACAGGGTCTTCACCTAAACATATCAGGGAGAAACATATGCCCATTAGCCTTCACCTCTTAGGATTAGGAGAGGGGGGGGGGGGGGGGAGGACAACAAACCCCCTATGAAAAAGGAAGGACTCACCCTTGGTGGTTTCCTCTGCAGCCATAGGAAAACGACGGTCCTCCTCCATAGTCGCGTGCGCCGAGGAGAGGTCTTCCATGGATACGCTCTGAGACCGCCAGGCCCCTCTATCTCCCTGGCTGCTTTATCGTGTGCCCCGATCGCCTGTCCGGTGGGGGCCGCCATCTTGCCGCGCGGGAGCGGAATGACGTCACGGCGCCGTGCGCGTCATCAACAGGCGCCCGGATGCTAATGGCGCCGCTCGGAGCGGCGCCTAACCACCCGCCATGCGGTCCGGCGAACCCCCGGATGGAGCCAGCAGGAAGGGGGAGGCCTTCGTCCAACCTCCAAGGTAGGAACCAGGCGGGGGGAGAGAGGATGTGGCCTCTTCGGAGCACTGGAGAGCCCTGCCCTCCTAGGAGGCTCCGGCGTCCAGGGGAGTCTGTGACTTCTCCTGTTCTCCCCTGGACTAAGATGAAGGGGAAACCCCCCGGGGGGTAGCAAGCTACACCGGACCCAACGGCACCCAGTACCTGCGGTCCGGGCTCCGGGGGGGGGACCACCAGCCCCAGGCCTTAGGTCACAAGAAAAAAATAAACGTTTCGCTGAAAGGGAAACACAATCAGAACTGAGGCACACGGGAGGGGTGGGGCCTTTTAAACTTCATTTTTGATTGTGTTTCCTGTCAGGTGAGCCAGTCTACTCTCACAGTGCCGTCCTGGAAGACGAGGGAGAAATATATATATATAAAATCTTGAGCTATGCTATGGGATTCAAACACTGGAATATGTCTAAAGTTGGCAACCAACAGTATGCATTTGCCAATTCGGGTCAATACAATTCCTCCCCACTGATACGACACCAACAATGGGGCATTGTTCTCTCCCCCCCCCCCCCCCCCACTGTCAGTAGGACCTTTTCTACTCTTAATAGCCACAGCCTGGCTCTCCCTAAAGTCTAAAGGACAGTAAACTTGCCCTTGGTTTAGTATGTTGAGACCCTTGGACTAGAACAAGAGGCATGTGTCCATGTTCCAATGTGACATCAAATATACCTGAGCAGCCTACAGCAGTGCCTTGGCTGTCATTTAGAACCAATCAGAAAACAAAGGAAGTCACTAGCGTTATTTACATTACCAATATGGGACAAAAAAAAAAAAAACACCTTACCTTGTGGGAATAATGGGGATCCATGATTCGTGCAAGACCGAAATCTCCGATTCTTACCACCAAATCTTCAGTATTTATGAACAGGTTTGCTGGCTTAAGGTCTCGATGCAGCACATTCGCAGAGTGGATATATTTAAGCCCACGTAGCAGCTGGTACATAAAGAGCCTAGCATGCTCTTCACGAAGTGGGCCTTGCTCTAGAAGCTTGGCTAGATCGGTCTCCATATACTCCTGAACAATATGCACACAGTTCAGCTCAGTTAACGAGCTCACATCATCCGTCATGCAACTTCCGTTAGGGCCGAGAATTTCAAATACTTTAACAATATTTTCATGATCAAGTCTTCGGATAATTTTGATCTCCCGCAGAGCATGTTTGACACTCTGAGGGTCAGTCAGGACAATTTTCTTCACAGCCACTCGCTTATCACAGTCATTATCAACAGCAGAAAAAACTAAGCCATTACCACCATAGCCCAGGGGTTTTAAGTCCATGTATCGAGAGCCCAAATCGAACCCATGAATGTTCATGAGGCTTTCAAACTTTTCTGCCATTTTGGCTACTTTACTTGCTTCGTCCAAAAATCTTCAATTTTCCTAAACTCCTGATGATAAACCACTGCTGGTATCTAAAGAAAAGATTTCAAAACCCTTACCAAAAAATAAATAAAACAAAAAACGCTCTTCTTCAGACCGGTCAGCTCCAATTCTCATTGCATAACAGCCCGCCAGGCCTGATGGATCCCACAAGCCACAATTCTAGAGCTCAGGTTGGATTGTATAAAAATGACTGTAGTCATAGTTCACAAGAGATGCAGCATTCCAGCAAACATCAACAAAAACACTCAATGGAAGTGAAACGGAATGAAATGACATACTATGCACGTGGCTCTAATGTGCAAAACAAATTGACATGGAACAAAAATGTGAATAAATATGCAAGATATAGGCTTCTATCATCATCTTCCTCCTCACAGTGCAGATACATTCAGTGTTGAACTGGTCCTGAGCAGCGTCATTCTATGGTGCTGGTAAGCACTAGAAATTTGTAATTTGATGTTTTTGTGTACAGTGCATTCGAAGAGGAAACCGTGGCAGACCTTAAATTACAGAAGAGTTCTTCCGTTAATGATCAGGTGGCTCCAGCTCACCACAATCGCAATCAAAGCTGCTATCCATCTTATTTTCAGAACACCTAAAAGGGAAAGAAAAATGTTTTAATTCTATTGCCATTTAGAGATCCAATGAAAACATACGGCACATTTTTCCATAAATTAAATCTTACACTAAGTTACCAGGAAGAATAATGCTTCACGTAAAAAAACTCCACTACTAGACTGACACTTAAACACCGGGATGCAACTCCTCAGTACACCAACCAATACAAAGCCTTGCTGACTGCAAATCTGTAGCGCCCATAGTGAAAGGTGAACCATGAATGAGCAAGAGGATAAATCTATCAAGAATAATTCATAACCGACAAGTAAACTTGGGGGACTGATCACCTGGTCTTTGCCAGCTGTGACTATTCTGGAATAAACTGAATTCTGTTTTATACAAAAATAAATAGAGGCGGTGTTTATAGTCCCTGGAGAAAGAAGTGGAAAAGCGAAGAATAAATGTACTTCTGTACATAACAGGAGGGAGGAGGATGTACTTTATTTAAAGTGAAACTTCAGGTAATTTCTTTTTTATTGAGGTTGCCTTAAAACATTAACTGTCGAGTCATTTCAGTACTGGGCACTTTCACCCCCTTCCAGAACCATCTTGCTTTGAATGACAAATGCACGGTCATGCAACACTGTACCCATAAGTAATTTTTATCATTTGTTTCAGACAAATAGAGCTTTCTTCTGGTAGTATTTAACCACTTGCCACATTTATACTGCAGCAAGGTGGCTCGGCTGCGCGAATCTACGTACTGGTGCACCATTTCATGCACTAGATTGTGTAGGCGCGCCGACTGGCAAGCGGGGGAGCTAATCAGCGGACCCAGCGAACGAGACGGGTGCCCGCGATCTGCCGATCTGAGTTATGACAGGGAATACAGAAAGACGGATCTCTGCGTTGTCCCACTCAGACTGTCCCCATACAGTTAGTAGACACACCCAGGGAACACTATTAACCCCTTGATTGTCCCTGATAACCCCCTTCCCTGCCATGCCAGTGTCATTTATACAGTGATCAGTGCATATTTTTAGCACTGATCACTGTAATAAGGTCACTGATCTCAAAAAAAAGAAAAAAGTGTCTGATCTGTCCACCTCAATATCGAAGTTCTGCAAAAAATGCCGATCACCGCCATTATTAGAAAAAGCTTTTGAGCCCTTATATTCACCAAGTATCCCAGCAAGATTTTTAACAGGGATGTTTTGAGGGATGACTTCTCCCAGTATGGTCTCCAAGGTAAGAATCACTGTCTCCATCCATTCTCACCTGCTGTAGGGAAGGACCATAAAATTAGGAGATCTAGATAAGGTACAAGGGAGATCCCCTGAAGATGCAGGTAAGCCACTGCCTCTACCAGGACTTTTGTGAACACCCTTGGGCTTGCTGTTAAACTGAAGGGGAGAGCTCGGAACTGCCAATGCTAAATCCCTTCGTAAGGACTGCAAACCTTAACAGGGACTGATGTTCCAGGGCAATCAAGACATGGATTTACGCGCCCCTTAAATCTATTGTAGTCATGAAGGCATCCTTCAGCGGATGTTTGCATATGCTCTCCATATGGAAGCTCTTGTCGCAGAAACTGGTTTAGCTTCCTGAGGTTTATAATCAGGCAAAATTTCCCTGATGGCTTCTGGACAAAAACATGGGAGTAAAATCCCTCAGTTGTTCCGGTGGTACAGGGACGATTACCTCCTGGTCTGCCAGATCCTGTATGTTGTCTAGCAACCCTGCTGCCCCTAAAGGACCCTTGGGTGGATGGGTCAGTATAAAAATTCTGTGTGGAAGGGGAGAGAAGTTCCAACAATAGTCTCCTATTAGGATCTGTAAGATATAAGGGCACTCGGATCTTCTCCCACTGCGGGACAAAGCAAGGAAGTTTCCCACCTACTCTGGCATTGGCGTCACTTGGACTGCTTGCTGGTGCCAGAGTCCCAGGGCTGAAGTGGCTAAAGTGTAAAAAATTAAAGTTACACTGAAGCACTTAAGAAATTTTGCGTTTTGTAAACCGTTGTGTGGCGATGAGAAAAAAAAAACACCTGGAGCCCATCTTATTCTCCAGTGTCCGCTTTCAGAAATACTGTTTTGGGCCTAAATGGATCCCCCAAATATTTATGGAAAAACTAGCGTTGTCCCGATACCACTTTTTTAGGACCGAGTACAAGTACCGATACTTTTTTCAAGTACTCGCCGATACCGAATTTTTTTTTTTAAATGTGTCCCCCCACAGATGCAGCCATGTCCCCCATACCGTATATGCAGCCTCAGCCACTTAGTTCATCAGCGCGGGAACATCACAGCTTTCATTTGAATAGCTGTGTGTTCCCCGCCGCGCCTAGACACTCCCCCTTGCTCGGGCACTTTGATAGACAGATCACTCGTGGGGATGGGTGATCTGTCCATCAAACTGTCAGAGCAAGGGGGAGTGTCTATACGCAGCGCAGCGGGGAACACAGCTATTCAAATGAAAGCTGTGATGTTCCCCGCGCTGATGAACGCGGCGGTGGAATGCGTTATGCGGCGGGGTCAGTATCGGATCTGGCATCGGGGGCATTTGCGGGAGTACGAGTACTCCCGCAAATGCTCAGTATCGGTCCCGATACCGGTGTCGGGACAACCCTAGCCAAAACACAGCCCTGACTGCAAAAGGGATAAACATTAACCACTTGCTTACTGGGCACATATACCCCCTTCCTGCCCAGGCGAAATTTCAGCTTCCTGCACTGCGTCGCTTTAACTGACAATTGTGCGGTCGTGCGACGTGGCTCCCAAACAAAAATTAACGTCCTTTTCCCCCCACAAATAGAGCTTTCGTTTGGTGGTATTTGATCGTGCGCGCCCCCCTAGCGGTTTTAAAAGACGAACGTCATGTGACGTCCTGTCAGAACAATTGAGCTACTGTGCCAATTGACGGCGGCCGGTAGTAAGGTGGTTAAACATTAAAGTGGAGTTCCACCCAAAAATTGAACTTCTGGGTTGCAGATACCTGTCTAATACAAATGTTTGCGCTCCTTCCGGGCATAGATCACAGCGTTGATATACGCCACATCCGGTGCCTCCGGACTCTAGGCGACGGAGGTCTTAGAAGACAGCAAGGACCAGTGAGATAGCGCAGTGCGACTCACATGTGCAGCAGAGAACCAGGAAGTGAAGGCGGCGGCATCCGAGAGCCAAGGGACAGATCGACCTCGGGTGCTGACATTGCGGGCGCCCAGGACAGGCAAGTGTCCATATAGTAAAAGTCAGCAGCTGCAGTATTTTAATATTTTTCTTTTCCGGCAGATCACCACTTTAATGAGAATTTTTATGAGGACAATCCAGCAATCCCACAACCCCAAAAAAATTTAAATAAAACGATCTTTATTTTCCAATCTGATTATTCTCAGATCTGCTAGGTGTGATGAAATGCCCGGATGAGGAGACAAAGCAGCCGACCTCGCACTCGGCAATTAGCTGACGCGGCGGTGACGTAGCCAGTGACGCGCACCTTCCGGCCAGTCTGCAGGGAATTCCATATACACATCTGCCGGAGGCGTTCTATTGGCCCCGTGCACCACTGAGAGATCACGGCTTGGCCAATAGGAAGCCGGCAGCCCACACACGTGGTGGGAGGGAGAACAAAGTCCCTAGCTGTGACAGCACACAATAGCGGAGGGAAAAGCCCGAGCCCTCGGGCGGCACATACGGCCCATGTGAGTCACCGCATGACAGTTTTGTTCCAGTAACAGGCGGCTACAGTCACCCCCCAGATAAGGAGGAATCATAGCACAGCCGCCATAGGGGAGCACGCCGCCTAGTCCACCCCTCTCGCCTTTCTCTATAGTAAATGAAAATGAGGCTGCGGTGTGTGTATGTCACCCTAGCTCAATCAATGACTGGAGGGGGGGGGGGTGCGAGGCTCCTATTGGCTGCGCCGAGTGAAGTCCTACCCCTCCATACCGGCTTCATTCCGAAGCTGCCAGCTGGGCCGTCCGCACGTCAATCAAAGCCGCTACGTACGTAGCTCCCGATTCACCATCCGCGCTACGCGGGGATTTACGTCCACGTAAGGGCTCCGTACGCTAAAAGCGCAGGTCTCCCCCGACACAGCCGCGTCCCCTCTACTACAAAGTGAAGGTGACTCGGTGTATGGGGGAGCCGGGTGAGGAACACACAGGTGGCGGCGGGGGTGTGATAGACGCGGGGGGATGTAGCCGGTATACACCCTGGGGAGCCGTATGCGTGCTATATCCACCGCCGGTCCCGGTATGTGTGAGGGGGGGAATCTGTCCGGGGTGTAGAAGAGGCCTGGGGAAGTGGGCCGGTGTGTGTAGACAAGGTTCCGAATTGATGGACCGAAGCCGGACACATTATCGTGTGACACTCAACTGGAGAGCCGGGCACACGCACACAGGGGTCCGTCCCTCACCTCCCAGGGACACAACGGCGTCTAGTCTCACAGCACTCGTCAGCTTCAGTATGGAGAAGGGTCGGGTCAATCTTACGGCTCGCTCCGCTCTGTCTCAGCCGCTCTCTCCCCTGCTCGGTCTTGGCTCTCTCGCTCGCTATAACCCCCGCCGGTCCCGGTATGTGTGAGGGGGAGTCTGTCCGGGGTGTAGAAGAGGCTGGGGAAGCGGCCGGTGTGTGTAGACAAGGTTCCGGCCATTGTGGACAAGCCGGACACATTATCGTGTGACACAATGGAGAGCCGGGCACCGCACACAGGGGTCCGTCCCTCCCTCCCGGGACACAACGGCGTCTACTCACAGCACTCGTCAGCTTCATATGGAGAAGGGTCGGGACTTGGCCGCTCCGCTCTGCTCAGCCGCTTCTCCTGCGTCTTCTCTCTCGCTCTTTGCCGCAGTCGCCATGTACGCTGACTGACTACTGAGGGGGAGGAGCTTCGCAAGACACCCGATCTGCCGCCTACTGCGTCACCCGGAACGCCCCCTGCAGGCCATTGCGTCACCTGGCGGGAGAATTCAAACTGCTTCCGGCGCGTCAATCAATCGGCGCCCGTCAGTCAGAAGACGGGGGAGGAGCCGGGTGCCGATGACTGGGGTGGGAGGAGCCGCTTCTATAGAGAACAGTGCTGCCCGCCATGTGCTGAGAAGAAATGACTAATCACACACTTCAGTTTCCTATCTTATTACAGTAAAACAAACAGTACAGTATAATTCACACACCTAATGTCATGCTCAGTATAAAAAGAGTCCGGTCACACCTCTACACAGCAAGACACAGTCCCTGGAAGTCATGAAGACTATAAGAACGTGTCTCGTGTGTTCTAGAAATGGTGCCACATCCATCTACCTGTATATAAAGCTTGTGTCTGAATATTGGCGCAGCATGTTGTGCCCACTTAGAATGCATGTGAGACAGATTTGCAAAATATGTGCCATGGTCTCTCGCTGTATGCCACCGGTGATGAGGTAAGTTCGACCGACTAGGGGGGTGGCATACTGTTTGCCGCCCCTCCAAACAAAATTCTGCCAAAGAAAGTTGGTCTTACACAGCTCCACTTTCATAAATGATGTATTTTATTTAGAGTTTGGCGCATGTGTTTTGCACCCCAACGTAGAAATGTAGCAAATTGGAACTATCTGAATTTGGTGCAGGAAGCAACTAAAGTGGGGCAGCAGCTTTAGATTCCTTTCACACTGAGGCGCTATACAGGCGTTTTGCACTAAAAAAAGCGCCTGTAAGCTGCCTCTTCTGCAGCCCCAGTGTGAAAGCCGAGTGCTTTCACACTGGGGCAGTGTGCTTCCAGGACAGGAAAAAAGTCCTGCAAGCAGCATCTTTGGGGGCGGTGCGGGAGTGCTGTCTACACAGCTCCTTCACCACCCATGCCTATTGAAATGAATGGGCACCACTTCTAAATCGCCTTAAAAGCGTTTTGAAAACAGCACTAAGCTGGCGCTTTTAACCCTTTCTGGGGGGCCAAAGTGCCGCCATTACAGCAGTAAAGCGCAGCTAAAACTAGCAGCGATTTACCGCTGACGCCCGCACCGCTCCACTGTGAATAGGGTATTAGTGAATTCCACCAGTGTGTCTTTGTGCATTAAAGCGGAGGTTCGGATGTTTTTCTTTTTTTTTTAAAGTCAGCAGCTACAAATACGGCAGCTGCTGACTTTAAAAAAAAGGACACTTACCTGTCCAGCGCGCCCGCGATGTTAGCAGCTGAGGCTGAGCAATCGCTCAATCCTCGGCTGCTCCTGCCGCCATCCTCGGTGATGGAATCAGGAAGTGAAGCCTAACGGCTTCACTGCTCGATTCCCTAGTGCGCATGCGCGAGGATCGCAGCACGCCGTCACTGGTCCCCGCTCTCTCCTGGGAAGAGTGTTTCCCAGAAGACAGTGGGGGGGTGACGTCACAGCCTGGATTCCCCACGGAGATCAGACCCGGAAGTGGTGCAAATACCTGTCTCAGACAGGTATCTGCACCCCCTCCCCCTAAAAGGTGCCAAATGTGTCACCGGAAGGGGGGAGGGATCCAAAAAGCTTTTTTGTGTGAACCTCCGCTTTAACCGGTTCCCGCTTGCCATATATGACGCCTGGGCGGGAGTGCACTATGTCTGGGAGGCCATATGATATCCTCCCATTTTTGCCACACATCGCCCTTGGGGGCAATTGGTTGTGAGCTGTGTCTCTAGGGCACATCACATCACTAATCGGGGTAAAGAACCAATAAAAGCGAGGCTCTTTACTACATGATCAGTTGTGTCCAGTCACAGCTGATTAGGATGTAAACACACTTATCCGCATTCCTTTCCTCATGCTTTCACAGTGTGAGGAGAGGCAGAGCCTCTAACCAGCAAGTGTGAAATGGGACATCTATACTGATAATCAGGTGCCTATCAGTGCCTCAAAAGTGTCACTTCATCAGTGCTGCTTATCGGTGCCCAAAAGGGCAGACCCAACAGTGCCAATCAGTACTGCCCATCTGTGCCACCTATCAGTACCGCTTATCAGTGCAGCCTCGTCAGTGCCCACTAGTGATACCTATCAGTGCCACCTCATTGGTGCCCATAAGTGCTGCCTGTCAGTGCAGCCTCATCAGCACACATCATTAAAGGAGAACATTTTGCGAAAAAAAACAGAAACAACTTTTTATTAAAAAAAAAATCTGGTCTTTTTTCATTTGTTTAGCAAAAAAAAAAACAGCAGTGATTAAATACCACCAAAAGAAAGCTATATTTGTGTGAAAAAATGATAAAAATGTCATATATGTGCGACAGCGCTTAAAGCTAAAAATGTAAACTGGGCAGGAAGGGGGGTAAAAGCCCAGTAGGCAAGTGGTACTTGCACAGCTGTCAAATTGGGAGCTGTATCCATGCCTCTGCTCCCAATGAGATGCAGGAACATCTGTGCATCCCATGTGGGCAGACCTGGCCCTCACATGGGAGTACACTATAGTATGATTATATATATATGCATTACTAAGGCCTAAGGCAGCCCATTCAAGTGAATGAAACTCCCCTCAATGCAATGAAGAGATTGGTGGTCTGTAAGGCCTCGTTTACATAAGTGGCGGTTAAGCTGTGGTTTTACTGACCTTCAAGCAAGCTGCACGTTTAGTGCACCTTCACCAAAAAACTGCCTATGCAGATCAAGGGCTTCTGTAAAAACAAAGGGCCAGATTCAGAAAGAATTAGATTCCCGCAGAGTATCAGAGATACTCTACGCCGCCGTACTTTACCTGGCTCTAGGAGGAATTCAGAGAGATTTTGGCCCGTAAGGTACGGCGGCGTAGTGTATTTCTCCCGGCGGAATCAAACTACGCGATTAGGGGGCGTGAGGGATTTAAATGAAGCGTGTCCCCGCAGCGATCGAACTGCGCATGCTCCGTTCGGAAATTTCCCGCCGTGCATTGCGCGAAATCACGTTGTTACGTCATTTTTTTTTTGAGTAGCGTCGTTTACGGACATTCTTATTCCCGGACGACTTACGCAAAAAAAAAATTGAAAGTCGACGCGGGAACGACGGCCATACTAATAGCTGGTTTAACTTTACGTAGCGAAAAAATGACGTACGCGATTGCGAACGACGCTCGTAAATTCGTGGATCGCCGGAAAAAGCTAATTTGCATACCCCGACGCTGAAAACGACGCGAACTCCACCCAGCGGCCGCAAAAAGATTGCAGCGTAGATCCAAAGGCGTACGAAGACGTAAGCCTGTCAGATCGAAGCCCAACGCCGCCGTATCATGGTTTGAGGATTCAAACTAGTGATACGGCGCGCAAAATTTGAAATTTCTCCTGTCTAACACCAGTTAGACAGGCGTAATGGCTCTCTGAATCTGGCCCAAAATGTGCAGCTTTGACTAAAATTGCCCTTGCTACAGGTCAGGTCAGTGATGGCGAACCTTGGCACCCCAGATGTTTTGGAACTACATTTTCCATGATGCTCATCTACACTGCAGAGCGCATGAGCATCACTTGGGTAGGCCATTTACAAAGTGCATGTGAGGGAGGTTGAATTGGAGAAAAAGCTTGCTCCTGTGATAGTAGGGGGGACCAGTAACTGATAGGCAGTTTTTAGCAGCGTCCTAGGAGTTTTACAGTCAGGCTTCATGAGGTATGAAAATATTCTATACCTATAGCTAGGACATTATTCAACTATGGTCAAATCTGCACAGTTTGTTTTTATCTACAGACGTCCCTTACCTGCATAGGCAGTTTTTTGGTAAAAGTGAAAATGGGCATCGGTAGAAGTGTAGTAAAAAAAATGTAGCGCTCACCCCCGAAGGAGCCGCTGGATTGATGATGGGACCGGCGTGTTGAAGTTACCCTTGTTTGGTTTAGGGATGCACCAGAACACTTTGCAATAACTTGAATGTCCAGACAGGCAATAAAGATTTTTTTATGCTTTAAAGCGGATCTCCACCCTAAAGTGAAGATCCGCTGATCGGAACCCTCCCCCCATCCGGTGTCACAATTGACACCTTTCAGGGGGGAGGGGGGTGCAGATACCTGTCTAAAGACAGGTATCTGCAACCACTTCCGGCCCGCAGTCTCGGGCAAAAGACGGGTTTTTTGGCGACATCCCGTCGCCCCCCCGTTGTGTGCTGGGAACTCTCAGCTCCCAGCACACAGCGGGAGCCAATCGCCGGGCGCAGCGCGACTCGCGCATGCGCCGTAGGGAACCGGGCAGTGAAGCCGCAGCGCTTCACTTCCTGGTTCCCTCACCGTGGATGGAGGGGGAAGCAGCAGGGTGACGAGCGATCGCTCATCCTCTGCTGCGGACGCCGCTGGACTCCAGGACAGGTAAGTGTCCTAATTTTAAAAGTCAGCAGCTGCAGTATTTGTTGCTGCTGGCTTTTAATATTTTTTTCTAGTGAACCATCCGCTTTAATTTCAGGCCAACATAGCCAAACATCAACTCGATGAAGGAGGACAGGTTGATGAGTAAGAGATAGAGATTCTTGATGTCAGGCCTGGATAAGCACACAGCGCAACTCAGTCGCAGACAGCGCCAATTCACACGCGTCACCGTCACAACGCAAGCTAGGAGGAACGGGTCTTTCTCTCTCTGACCCGGCTCCAGGCCTCTGCCACAGGCCCATGTAATCTGAATAATTTGCCAGCACCCGAACAGAGCAAATCCTCCCAGCTATTTCCCGTGCATCTGGCACCATTCGACAGCGAAGAGTACCTGTCTATGACTCTAGTGCCGGATCCTCCCGGCGACATTCAGGAACCCAGCCATCTACTGGGGTCCCCCTCAGATTTGTCTCCGGCCGAGACTCAGCAGGGCCAGGAAATTGGCCAGATGGGCCACATTGACGGGGTCCCTGGGTGCACACACCCTAAAGGTGGATGCCGCACCCCGACTCCGGGACCCCCCTGCAGGGAACGCCAAAAGAACCTAGAACACCTGACCTCTCATCCAGATATACCCCTCCCCAGCATGCCCAGCGAGAGGAAAACTCTCCAATTGGCTGCTGGGGAAGACTCAATCTGCCGGGAATCCCTCTAGCTCCCACTGCTGGCCAAGGATGAACTTACATCCCCAGAATGTAGTCCGAGCCAGTGGGCCTTCCCAGAATAAGACAGGCCAGTAACTCAACAATTGCGATTGAGAGCAAAGTAACTCTCCCAATCAACTATACTTTTCAAAGCGCAATACCAAGGGGGCAAGGGGGCGCTACAAAAAAAAATACACAATCTGTCACATTTGACAGGCAGAACCACTGCCAAATATGACCTGTTCAAGTGTATGGGACCATGCCCCAATAATGTGTAATACGCATGGTGCTAGCGGCTTTCCATGGTTAATGCAGGTGGTAAGGAGGTGACATATGTCCTTTAAACAGATCCACCAGTCAGATGTTTCCAAAAAGTGTCCCACCATGGATTGCTTTTCAGAGGGGCAGGATATACAGCCACACATCTAAAACAAGGCCTAAAGAAGCAGATGGGGTACCATTTAAAGTGCACTATTGTTGCTTTGAAGTAAGGCACGCTTTACCCCAACACAGTAGTATGAATGAGCCCCAAAGCTTCAGGTAGACAGACCTATAATATTCTGCGTTCAGATCCATAGTTTATACTGTATCTGAATGCCGTAGTATTGTGTTCTATCATGGTCCCATATACGTTACTCTGTAGTGTAAAGCAACATAAACCAAAAATCTGTGTTCAAGGACTTGCAATTGGAGCTTTTTTTACACAGTATACATGTAAACGTTTGTGCTAACCTATAGCGCAAATTGGAGCCGCCTGCGTCCTAGCAACCTGGGAGATTAAGTGGCAGGAGCCTAGCAGCCAATTGGGTACATTTGCCCTATACTCTGTATGCATATAAATGATAGCACAAGCGTTCCAGATAGGTGGGCAAGATTTTACATAGGATATCACTGCCTGCAAGATCTATGTAAAGTCATACACTCCAAGCGCATTGAACCTAAATGTGTTTAAGGGCTCATTCACATCAGGTCTGTTGGGCTGCATTAGTCAACATAGGCCCAACGTAAAGACAAACAGGAACCTTGCTTACAGCTACTTGTGTTGTTGTGTGCTGGGTGTAGATGGAAAATGCTGCATTTAAAGAAGAAGTCCAGCCCGAGCTTGTTTTGCTGTACTTCTCCTATGGCTCACAGGAGTGCAATTCGTTTTGCACTCCTGTGACCAGTTTTAAGCAGAGAGCGGACTGATGTCACCACGATCAGTCCAGGCACCGCATCATCCTGACAATGGGAGTCTGGATCTGCCAGGTGCCGGGACTGACACCCTGTTCAGCCTCTCAGCGAGCCGCCGCTCCCCACCCCTCCACAGCTCAGCATTCGAGTGAGCGAGGAGAAGGCAGAGCGGAGAGCGGTGACTGACAGCCAGCAGCTCTCTGCTCAGGAAGCTGTCAGAACCGAGTGATGAGCGGTGTTCAATCTCTCAGTTCTCAGTGCAGAGACACAGGGGGACAGATGCAGCATTGGACTGCGTCCACCTAGGTTATAATTTTTTTTGGGGGGGGGGATTCTTTACTTCTCTTTGAAGTGCAACCCACCACAACATGTCAGAACATGCTGCAGTGCATTTTAAGAAAAAAAAACTAAAGCATTATAACTTCTGCTGTGAAAAACCACACACACCAACACATCAATCAATGCATTAGAAAAGCATATGAATGCGTTTCAACTCAAGTGCATTTGACAGGCATCAACATACGCCAAACTCAAAACACATGGGGCCAGATTCAGGATAGCGAGCGGTTCTTTGCGGCGGCATAACTTTTCCTATTTAGGTTACGCCGCCGCAACTTTACCCGCAAGTGCTGTATTCACAAAGCACTTGCGTGTAAAGTTGCGGCGGCGTAGCGTAAATTGGGCGGCCTAATTCTAATTGGGTGGGTAGGGGGCGTATGCTATTTAAATTAGGCGCGTCCCCGCGTCGAACGTACTGGGCATGCGTCGACCATTGAAAAATCCCAGTGCGCATGCTCCGAATTATGACGGTATTTTGGACGTGAACGTAATCAACGTAAATCCCCATTCATGGACGAGTTACACAAACAACGTAAACATTTTTAAATTTCCCGCGGTCAAGATGTCCATACTTAACATAGGATGCGCCATCTTTTTGGTGCTTTATCTTTACGCCGGGAAACCCCTTACGTAAACGGCGTAAAGTCACTGCGTCGGGCGGGCGTACGTTCGGGAATTGGCGTATCTTGCCGATTTACATATTCTCGGCGTAAATCAGCGGGAACACCAATGGCGGCCACTTTAAAAATGCATTTAAGATCTGATGGCGTAATACAATTACGCCTGTCGGATCTTTCCTGCAAACCGGCGTATCTTGTTTTCTGAATACAGAAAACAGATATGCCGGCGCAAAATCAGAGTTATACCGGCGTATCACTGATACGCCGGCATAACTCTACCTGAATCTGGCCCATGGTGTTTATCCAGCCTCATTAGCAGAAAAAAGGATCTACTGAGCCTTTGAAATGTTTCATGGTTCATAGGGCCAGATTCAGGTAGAGTTAGGCTGGAGTATCAGTGATACTCCAGCCTAACTGTCACTTTAAGCCGGCGTTTCTGTTTTCTGTAACCAGAAAACAAGAAACGCCGGGTTGGAGTTCCGATGCGATCGGCGTAATTGAATTTCGCCATCGCATCGCAACTTTATTTTAAAAATGGCGCCGGGGGCGTTCCCGCTGATTTACGCCGAACAAATATGTTAATCAGCGGGAATCGGCAATTCACGATCGTATTCGGGCGCGACGCAGTGACGTTCCGACGTTTCCGTAAGCGATACGCGGCGTAAAGATAAAGCAGCCCCCTAGTGGAGTATCCTATGTTAAGTATAGCCGTCGTCATCGCGTCGAAAAAAAAAAAATTTGCGTCGCTTGCGTAAAACGTCCATGAATGGGGATTTGACGTCATTGACGTTCACTGACAGAATTTGGAGCATGCGCACTGGGATGCATTGACAGTCGACGCATGCGCAGTACGTTCGCCGCGGGATCGCGCTTAGTTTAAATAATACACGCCCCGTACCCGCCCAATTTGAATTCCGCCAGCTCATTTACGATACGCTGCCGCAACTTTAGGAGCAAGTGCTTCATGAATAACAGCACTTGCTCCTAAAATTTCGCCAGAGTAACGTAAATGAGAAACGTTACTCCAGAGTAAAGATGCTCCCATCTACCTGAATCTGGCCCATAGTGTACAATGTTATCCTTGGTAAACATTGGTGCTGGTAAAAAAGATAAGAAAGATATTTTTAGATGCCTTATTTCAATTGACTCCAGTTTCACAATGCAGAAGCTCCAACTCCCTTGTGTCATGAAGTGGTCCACGAGGGGCAGTTCTCTGGAAGGCATGATGTCACCCACCGGTTTCCTTGGTCTACTGTCGGCGCTTTCTGTTGTCCCTTTCAGCAGCCGGAACCGACGATGGATAGGCAATGGAAGCCAGTGGGGGACATCATGCCTCCTGGAATTCCGTCCTGCTGTCCAGCTCTGGCTCTGCATCACAAGAATGGACTAAAGTGGACTGAAATAAGGTATGGGTACGGATCTTTTTTACAAGCAGTATACAGCATAGGTAGTTAGAGGGGTGAAGTAGTGGCTTCAAACATATTTACAGTATATGTAGTCTTCACTGTGAGCATTCTACACGCTATCCAAAAAATAGAGAAAAAAAACTGACTTTACATTCACTTCAAATTATATTTATAGGTCAGTAATTTTTTGCAGCAGCGGAACAAAACCCTCCAATCCTTTTTAGCCAAGGAATCTGCCATCTCAGGCTGGGTTCACACTTGTCCTACAAACGCTCCGACATTGGGAGCTCATGTCGCATGACGTGTGAAAATCAATGTTTCCCTATGAGAGCCGTCTTAACTGATCCGACACAAGTCTGTCCGACTTTGAAAACACTCCCTGTACTACTTTGCTCCAACATTCATCCTACTTCAGCCCATTGAATATCATTGAAGTCGGACCAAAGTAGGAGCCTTGTCCTTATCAGACATCCAACATGTGATTACAGCAGCAGTAAAAGGAATTTATCTCACCCTGGGATTGTTTTCATTGGTTAAAGAACAAGTCAGACTATCACAAAGTCGGTTCAAAGTAGTATCCTGTTCATGAAAGTCAGATGAATGTAGGACCAATGTAGGATCAATATAGGATCAATGTAGGACAGATGTCACAGAGCAAAGTAGGATGAAAGTTGTACCGCTGTCGTGTAGTATAGTGTGAACCCAGCCTCAGCCTCTGTTTCATCTGCAACTTCCATCATGCTGCACATGTGATCAGTTAGGACCACATAAGTTGTGATCATCGTTTGATGGTTTGACAAATTAGTTGTGAGCTCAAGCAAATTGACAGTTAGCATTCCATTCATGCTGCCAATGTAACTTTTTTTTAAACTGTTAAATTGATGGGTTTAGTTCCACTTTAAATACTTCCCTGTGTTTCGTAAGCCGTTCTCTTACTGTATCTGCATCATGCAAACAGCAGGAGCTAAAAATAGATTTTTAAACATCATTTCATATCAACAATTGAGATGTTTAAGGATCGGTAGGAAAAAGTCACACGCTTTATGCATTGTTGGCAAACTGTCAACTGCCAGTGAACATCTCTTAAGCCCCATACACACGGTCAGACTTTTGGCCAACCAACTTCAAAATCTGCAACTTTTCAAATTTGTCTGATCGTGTGTACGCTCCATCAGACCAACTTTTTCAGGTTTCATCCAACAAAAAGTTGGGTCTGCAACGGACCAACTTTTCGGCAACAAAAGTCTGAGGCGGCGTACACTCGAGGGGATATGTCCGCTGAAAACGGTCCGATGGACCGTTTCAGCAGACATCTCCGCTCGTGTGTATGGGCTAGCGGACAGATTTCTCCACCCGACAGATTTCAAAGCAAGCTTTGAAATCTATCCGGTGGGAATCTGTCCGCCCGACATGTCTGCTGGTTAGTACACTTACCAGCAGACATGTCGGCCCCCACCGCCGCCGCGCCGCTGCCGAATGGATTCGGTGCATGCGCGGAAGTGTTTTACTTCCTGGTGCGGTGACGTGGCGGTGACGCGGCGGCGTCAACGTCACCGCCACGTCACCGCGCCGTCCGGCGGCGGGGAATTTGATCCGATGGTGTGTACACGCCATCGGATCAAACTCCCGATCGGACATATCCGATGGAAATGGTCCGCGGACCGTTTTCATCGGATATGTCCGATCGTGTGTACGCCGCCTGATGGTGCTTTGTGTGACCGTGTGTACAGCAATCCAACCAACTTTTGTACAAAGTGCAAATACGCATGCTCAGAACCAATGTTAAAATCAACCAACAATAGCAGAAGTTAACCAAAGGGTGGCGGTAAAGAGCAGAAAAGTCTGACTGTGTGTATGCTATGGGTGTGACCGGACAAATCAATTAGGACAAAAATCCAAGGGAAATTTTGTTGGATGTTCTACCGTGTGTATTGGCCTTTATACTGCCTGTTTCAAATCAACAGGGTTTTGTGTAGATGTTTGTACTAACAGCCAAACAACAAAAAAACAAAAGACACTACATACCACACTACATACCAACCTGAGTTAACTACAAATGTATTAAGCATGCTGCTCAAAGACCAAAAGACCAGCATGAACCCTAATAACCCCATGAAGCTTCAGAATGGCAAAGTTGGTTTTATGACAAATTATGTGAGCAGACTGCAGTTCCTCTTTAAAGCGGAGGTCTGGTGAAATTTTTTTTTAAAGCCAGCAGCTACACATACTGCAGCTGCTGGCTTTTAACCACTTCATTACCCACCCATAGTCATATGACATCCACAGATGGGATCTCCCATCCTGGGTGGATGTCATATTACGTCCTTGACTTTGTGGGAGGATATCTGAATGATGCCTGCAGCTAGAGGCATCATTCAGATATCATTATTTCATGCCCGCGATTCTGTGCACAATAAGAACGATCATAGCAGCAGTTCCCGCCGCTTGATCATTTTTATAGGTGACAGAAGGGGACATCCCCCCTCCCGTCGCCATTCCGGTGCTTCTCCGGGCTCTCCCGTGCCATCGGGGGCCCGGAGAAAGAATCGTCTGGCGCCGGATGACGAGCATAGAGATTTCTGGTGACCAAATGGTCACCAGTCATCTCTATGACCGTCAGAGGCCCAGGCGCGACGTTATGACGTCACGCCCAGGATCCCGGAAGTTAACAAAGCCGTGATTGCGGCTAGTAAGCATGAGATCGTGATTTATTTTTCCCGATCTCCTCCAGCCTGGAGGAGAGACGTGGGGTCTTATTAACCCCATATCTCTCCATAAAGAGTACCTGTCACACACCATTCCTATTACAAGGCATGTTTACATGCCTTGTAATAGGAATAAAAGTGATCAAAAAAATAAATAAATAACAATAAAAAATTGATAGAGCGTGTGCAACAATTCTAGCACTAGACCTCCTCTGTAACTCTAAACTGGAAATCTTGTTTTTTTTTTTTAAAGCGTTGCCTATAGAGATTTTTAAGTACCAAAGTTTGGCGCCATTCTATGAGTGTGCGCAATTTTAAAGTGTGACATGTTAGATATCTATTACTCGGCATAACATCATCTTTCATATTTTACAAAAAAATTGGGCTAACTTTACAGTTTTGTTATTTTTTAATTCAGAAAACCATTTTTTTCCAAAAAAAAGGTGTTTGAAAAATGATTGTGCAAATACTGTGCCAGATAAAAAGTTGCAATGACCGTCATTTTATTCCCTAGGGTATCTGCTAAAAAAAAAAAACATATATAATGTTTGGGGGTTCTGAGTAATTTCCTAGCAAAAGAATGATGATTTGTACATGTAGGAGAGAAGTGCCAGAATAGGCTCGGTATTGAGGTGGTATAAAAGCCCTGTATTGAAGTGGTTAATAAATGGACACTTACCTGTCCTGCTGTCCCTCAATGTCGGCACTGCAGCGGATGTTTCCATCAGCTGTCGGGTGCTGCCACCGCCGTAAGGGAACCCGGCAGTGTAGCCTTATGTCTTCACGCCGGGAAGCCTACCGTGCGTGCGCGAGGCCCCGCTCCTCTCTCCTATTAGTCCAGTGGCCAGGGGACGTCACTGCCGTGTCTCGGCCGTGGCCGGACTCCCGGAAGTGGGAAAGGATACCTGTCAAACACAGGTGTTCTGTCCTCCCTCCCCCCAAAAGGTGCCAATTGTGGCACCGGTGGGGGGGGGGGGAATCCGATGAGTGGAAGTTCCACTTTAGGGTGGAGCTCCGCTTTAAGCCCTGTACACATGGGCAGAATGTCAGGAAACATTTGCCAGTAAAAAAAATACCAACCAACATTCTGCCCATGTGTACTGTACGTCAGTCTGTATGTCAGAAGCCACATGCTGCTCAAAAAGATTAAAAAGAAAACAGCATGAACCCTAATAACCCCATGAACTCTTAAAAATCACTAAATTACCCTGCCCAGAGTGGGATCTTGGACCACCCTCACTAATGTAGAGGGATTGGAATGCAGTCCCAAATGAAGCTGAGCCCACCCTCCCCTATACAAATCCTCCCCGCATTAAAGATGCAAAGACCCCTATGGGTGGGATAGGGGTCTTTCCATCTGGAATGGGGGGAGGATTTGTATAGGGGAGGGTGGGCTCAGCTCTGCTTGGGACTGCATCCCAATCCTTTTTAATCTGTGAGGGTGGTCTATATGGCAGGTGCAGCACTATGAAGTGCCTCATGCGCTGTGGCATTAGAAGAATTGTGATATCTCTGACTTTTCAGTCCAACAAGACTGTCTATTACTCTGAAATTCCTCTAGCGCCGTTCTACGGAAGCAGTAGGTTTAAAGAGCACACCAAATGCTTAAAATAACTTCTTTATTAACTTCACTTCTCTTCATATATAATGCTGCTGCTTTGCAGCAGACAGTCCATGTACAAAAACACGTGATGAATAAAGTATAACAAAATGGTGGTTCAAATATTCAATCTTGTCATTTAACATAAGATAGTGGATATATTTCTTTCTTCATCTCTCTCTCTCTCTCTCTCTCTCTCTCTCAGCATTCTCTGATTTCTCTGAAAGGTATAACTGTGGTTTGCAACTTGGTTTGCAGGGTTGCTTTTGCAGGGCTAGCTTAGTTTGGTTTAAAGGTATGGTATGGTTCGGTAAGGAAGTTAAGAACCAGTGGTCGGTAGAACGCACTGTATGGTCCACAGGATCCTGTGGACCATACAGTGCGTTCTACCGACCACTGGTTCTTAACTTCATGCACCTAGTGTGGGATCCTTACCAAACACCCACGCCAGTTACGCCCTACCCTTGATCCATTAATTTGGTTCACAGGTCCTTACTTTTTTAATTTTACACACAGCTTTTTTAGGATAGCCCATATTGTGGCTCCCTCTACTTCCTACCCGTTCTTGAGAGGCTACCTCCCTCCAACTGCGGTTCATAGCTTTCGGTGGTCTCCTTTAAACAGTGCAGACTACCTCTCCTGATGAAGCAACTATCGTTGCGAAACTAGTCGAGATTGAGATTCAACGGGCATGACCACACCGTCTTCACCGCTTCCCCTTGCCTAGGGTTGATTTAACACCTCGGTGACCTGGTTTGGCATGCACTGTGTCACATTTTTAATATTGTTTTTGTTTGTTTGTTTTTTATGATCTAATAACGTGTGTCCTACTTGTTCATTATAATAAACAATTGTAATTTTTTACCTCGGTCCATGTTACCTTGTACCTTCTTGTACGTAGTACCGCTATAGTCCACCCGCCCACCCCCCCTTTTTCCAAATTATTTCTGGGTTACCTTTGGGGTCCCAGTTATATTTGATTTATCCTGTGTCACATACCTATTTTTAGCCCCTGGCTTCCATAAAACACAACTTTGGCCTTGTGTCTGTTCTGCTCTGCTCTCTGTCTCCATGTGGCTCTCTGTCTCTGTGGTGGAATAATCTAGCAGCACGTGGAGTATTAGGAACCTCCCAGACAGAAATGGATGCAAAGGAGGCTGTGATAAGTCAAGACTCTGCTCAATGTGAGATTAGCTGTGATTGGGCCAAGGCTTCTGATGAGTCACAAAAGCTTAACTCTATGCTTTCTGGCATGAATTCAGCTGTGTTATTGCTTACCTACTGCTGCCATACAAACAAATGACTCTTAGGCCGTGTACACACGATCGAATATATCTGCTGAAACTGGTCCGCAGACCAGTTTCAGCAGACAGATTCGATCGTGTGTACGGGCTAGCAGACAGGTTTCCAGCAGACAAAAGTCTCCGCGCTGTCTGTCCACGGGGATTTTGGTTTGATCCTGTGTACACAGATCAAACCAAATCATGCCAGGAGACATGTCCGATGAAAACGGTATGTCGGACCGTTTTCATCGGATATGTCTCCTCGTGTGTACGCGGCCTTAAAGGCATATTTTTACTTTTGCTTCTGTGAATACAACATACAACTGTTATATGACATCTAAGCACAAAATCACAGTGAATAACTCTGCCTTTGTCTCTCACATAAACACATGTGCACTACATTTAGGTTCTCAGCAGGTTTAGCTGTATATACATGTAGGTTAGCTACCTAGGACAGGTTCTAGCTGGCCAGCTACAGTCCAAGGTCTCACTCTGGGCAGAGTCACTAAGGCGGCGTACACACGACCGATTTTCTCGGCAGAATCCAGCAAGAACCTCGATGGGAGACGTATTCTGCCGAGGGTGGCCCACCGTTGCGACCCGGCGCCGACCGTCCCCTGGAGTTGGGACAGGGGAGGCGAGCCCCGGGAGGCACCGGTGCCAGTGAGGTCCGGGTTGGTAGCCGGGATTCTGGTAAAGACTGGAACTGAAGCTCCTCCTGGTGGCGGTGAGCAGAGCAGGCAGTCGAGGAGCCACAATACAGGTGCAGGGCAGGTAACAGAAGCTGTACTGAGTAATTGTGGAGCAGGTAACTGGAGGGGTACCGGGCAGGTGCAAGCGGATCAGACCGAGGACAGGTCCGGAGAGCAAGCCGAGGTTCAGGGGTTGGAGAGATCAACAAGTCCAAGCCAAGCCAGAGGTCAGGAATTATAGAAGACAGCGAATCCAGGAACAAGAGTCAAGGTCAACTTCAGGGTGAGAGGAGAGTCGTACGGAAGTCCGGGTCAAAGGTTCAGGTAATCGGCAGAGAGTCCACAAGCTGAAGACAAACCAGCAACCCGCCATAAGACAGGGGCTGGTTTAAATAGCCTGGTCAGGCATCCGATTGGTTCCCGGAAGGTGCGCGCCCGTGCGTGCGCCCGTGTGCACGTTGCGTGTGCGCGCCTTTCCCGCACGGGTACACGTCGGAGCGCGGCTCTATTGCGCATGTGCGGGGATCGGAAGACAGGCCTGGATCCCTGACAAGGGCAGAATGTTGGCCGGTATATTTTTTTACCGGCGAATGTCTCCTGACATTCTGCCTGTGTGTACGGGGCTAAAAGGGGAACTGCAGTCTGCTCACATAATTTGTCATAAAAACAACTTTGCCATGAAGTTTCACTAGTTTCTGCTGACATATTTTCCTTCCAGTGCAATGTAATACTGCAGTCATTTGCTGTTTATAACAGTTTACATTAGCAATACGGAGCTGCAATGTGATACTGTTACACGCTGCATTCTGTTATGGGTTTGGAAAGAATTTTTAATTTGTCTTGGTGAGAGGATTACTTCTCAAACCAAAAGTCCATCGACCACACGACCGTTTTTCATGACGTGAAAAATGCCATTTTTTAAATTGGTCGTTAAAAACGATCGTGTGTGGGCTCCAGAGCATTTTTCTCGACGAGAAAAATGGGCATTAAAAATTTAGAACATGCTCTATTTTTTCTAGACGTTTTTCACGTTGTCGTTTTTTCTCATTGTGAAAAACGGTCTTGTGTAGGCTTTAACGACAGGAAAAAAAACGTGCATGCTCAGAAGCAAGTTATAAGAAGGAAAATTTGCATAATCAGTCCAAAGGGTGGCGCTATTCGAATGGAACTTCCCCTTTATAGTGCCGTCATACATGTTGAACGTCGCCGCACTTTGCTCAAGCATTTTTTTCACGATTGTGTGTAGGCAAAGCAGGCTTGACAAGAATCACGTTGAGAAAAACATGGTCATGTGTACGCGGCTTTAGTCATATACTGACAGTATATTCTTATTGCTAGCTGACTAATACATTGGTGTGGTGTATAATAATGTGTGAATTATTGAACAAATTGATTTAATGCCTTTATGCTCCATAGAACTGGGCGGCATAATTTCAGTATTTTCCACTTAATATTTTGCTTTGTGAACGCATTTCTAATTGATTTCCTCTATTACCAACATTCTGGATGAGTGCAAATGCTTCTAGTAAATTACGAAACACAATATTGCAGAAAAGTGCTGTTTCTTTCATGCTTTAACCATTTCAGCCCTGGAAGAATTTACCCCCTTACTGACCAGGCCATTTATTGCGATATGGCACTGTGTCGTTTAACTGGCAATTGCGCGGTCATGCGACATGGTACCCAAACAAAATGTACCTCCTTTTTTTTCCCACAAGCTTTCTTTTGGTGGTATTTGATCACCTCTGTGGTTTTTATTTTTTAAGCTTTTAACAAAAAAAGAGCGACAACTTAACAAAATAAGTACATTTTTAGACTTTCTGCTATAAAACATTTCCAATTTTTTATTTATTTTTTATTTAAAAAAAAACACATTCTTTTACTCTCTGCTATAAAGCATTTCCAATTTGTTTTTGATTTATTCATAAATTTAGACCATTTGTATTCTGCTAAAAAACCCAATGAGCGTATATTATTATTATTAATAATATACAGGATTTATATAGCGCCAACAGTTTGCGCAGCGCTTTACAACATCAGGGAAGACAGTACAGTTACAATACAATTCAATACAGGAGGGATCAGAGGGCCCTAGAAGAATATTCGAGAAATATTCGCTAAAATCGAATATTCGTGATATTTTGTCCAAATAACAATATTGCGAAATTTCCCTAATGCGAATGCGAAATTGATTGCGAAATTCTCGTCAACACGCGAAAACGGAGATCATTTCCTGGATTATAAACGAATATGCACTAAACACTAACTCTACTTACACAAACTTATATGACTAAACTAAAGCTAATTTTATTTTATTTTTTTATACACAAAACACAGAAGGGCAGAGAAAGTATTTGCGAATTTTCGGCAACATAAAAGGATCGCCTCAGCTACTCGGCCCAGGGTCTCTAATCATACCAGCAATGCTTTTAGACGTCGATGGAGATCACTAGGATGTGATCTGTTTTAAAAATAAATTTGAAAATACTCGAATATGCAATATTTGTAACGAATATTCGCAATGCGAATATTCGTGAGCAACACTAGTGATGATCACTGGCTATTTATTTTCTGTATCACTTTTTCTGACATTTTGGACTAGAAGCAAGGGAACATTTTAAAAATTCAGTTGTCACCAAAACCACCATAGAGAGGAAATCGCATAATAGGAGCACATGTTTTGGTGACATCTATGGTTTTTCTCTTGTTTTGGACACAGAGACACAGAGGCCAAAAAAAATGGACAGTGGTTTTATAGGGCTGACTGCCCTATAGCATTTCTACTGCTACAGGGCAGCAAATGTGGGCAGGATTATGTATATATACCTGGTTATATTTTTTTTTTTTAGACTGATTTCTGAACAGAGAGAAAACTAATCTTACAGCTTAAAGCGGAACATAATCTTTCGACTCTCCACCTATTAAATCTTCTGCCCTTGTTTTAACTTTGGATAGTAAAAAAAAAAAATCTTCCAGTAAATACCTTATACAGCCCAATTCCTGTTTCTTGTCTGGTCATTAGTCTAGGCTTATGACATCATGCAGAGCTCCCTCTCTCACTCTCATGAGAGTTTGCCAGGAAGGGAGGAGGGATGAGTCATAAGAGGGCCAATGAAAGCTGAAGAGCTGGAGGTGTGCCTCTGTGTATCTGTGTAAGTCCAGGCAGTGAACAGTCAGCAGCTTTAGCTGCCCACATTTAAAATGGACCGCCCTGGAATCTGATCGCATGGGTGTTCAGATCCATGCGATCAGATTCCACAGTTCGCACTGCGTTCTGCGAACCGATTTGGTGGTGTCATTTACTTTTTATTGACAACAGCAGCAGATTGCAGATGTCAGTGTGAACTGCCTACAAGTCAGATGGGAATGCGGGAACCCACACAGGAATGAGACTAAATGTACACAGTTTTTTTTAAAAGAAACAGAATGAAACAATTAAGAATTAAAACTTGAAGCATATACCGTATGTGCATTTTTACTTTAGATAAAGGAGAAGTGTGGGAAATTAAAGAGGAGTTCCACCCTAAAAAATAACTTTTGTTTAATCCCCTCCCCCTTACATGCCACATTTGGCATGTAATTTTTTTTGGCGGGGGGAGTGGGGGCTTCAGTAGGAGTGGGACTTCCTGTCCCACTTCCTGCTTCCACTGAGAGGCTGGTTAGGCGATTAAGCCTTAATCGCCTACACCAGCCCCTCCCTGTAGGCGATCACATGGGACAACATGACAGGTCCCATGCGATCGCCTCTCCAATCAGCGGCTCGCAGTGCGGCTCGCGCATGCGCAGTGGGTGCCCGGCCGTGAAGCCGAAGGCTGTCACTGCTGGGTGCCCACAGTCGGGATGGAGACGCCGGCTGGGGAGGGGGGGAGAGGAGCGGAGCCCCGGTCGGCGTGTCGCTGGAACGCAGGAGCAGGTAAGTGAGTGTTTATTAAAAGCAAGCAGCTACACTTTTTGTAGCTGCTGACTTTTAATAAACACAATTTTTGGCTGGAACACCCCTTTAAGAAAACAAACCTACATACTCACCTCTATGGCTGTGATCCTCTAAGGCCGCGTACACGCGATCGGTTGAAACCAATGAAAATGGACTGAAGTCCAGTCTCATCGGTCCAAACCGACCGTGTGTGCGGCCCATCGGTCCGTCGTCCTTCGGACCAAAGTTTTAAAACTTGCTTTAAAATCGGACTGATGGACGCCGATGGTTAGTACGCAAAAGCATCGGTTCAAAAACCCGCGCATGCTCAGAATTAAGTCGACGCATGCTTGGAAGCATTGAACTTCGTTTTTTCAGCACGTCGTTGTGTTTTACGTCACCGCGTTCTGACACGATCGGCTTTTGAACTGATGGTGTGTACGCACATCAGACCATCAGGCCACTTCAGCGGTGACCCGATGAAAACGGTCTTTCGGACCATTCTCATCGGGTTGGACCGATCGTGTGTACGCGGCCTAAGACTGAGAAGTAAGCAATCACATGACCCCCGATCACTCAGTTCTCAAATCTGCTCTGAGCAGAGAGCTGTAACTGTTAGTCACTGCTCTCTGCTCTGCCCCTCCAGTGCTCACTGGAGTGCCGGGCTGTGGAGAGGCTGGCTCAGGCTCACAATGGCGCACTGAGAGGCTGAGCTAGTTGCCGATCAGCCATCTGGGTGGATCCTGACATTATTGTTGGGATGTATCCAGAGACTGGAGCAGCTCTGTAACATCAGCCTTCTGATGTGACCCACAGTCATATGGCCAAGTATGGTCAAAAAACCGTTGGCCATACATCTCCTTAAACTTTTTGGGCCAGATTCTCAGCAGTTACGTCGGCGTATCTCGAGATAAGCCGCGTAACTTCTAAGAAGCGCTGGCGTATCTATTTTCTGTATTCCGAAAACAAGATACGCCGGCATTTTGCTTAGATACGAGTGGCATAAGCCTCTTACACCGTCGTATCTAAGTTGCATATTTACGCTGGCCGATAGGTGGCGCTTCCGTCGATTAGCAGCGTTGAATATGCAAATGAGTTAGATACGTCGATTCCCGAACGTAATTGCGCCCGCTCGTCGTTTTTTATGTCGTTTGCATAAGCGTAAAGTTACCCCTGCTATATGAGGGGTAACTTTGCGTAGGTGAGGCGTACGCAATGTTAAGTATGGACGTCGGGACAGCGTTGTTTTTTACATAGTTTGCGTAAGTCGTTCGCGAATAGAGATTTGCGTAAGTTACGTTCACGTCGAAAGCATTGACTATTTGCGACGTGATTTCGCACATTGGGATACGTCCACGTACGGCGCATGCGCAGTTCAAAAAAGGGTCAAAAACGTGGGGTCAAAACACACCCACCTCTTCCACATTTGAATTACGCGGGCTTACGCTGGGCCATTTACGCTACGCCGCCGTAACTTAGGACGCAAGTGCTTTGAGAATACAGCACTTGCGTCCAAAGTTGCGGCGGCGTAGCGTTAACAGGATACGCTACGCCCCGCTCAAATATACGCCGGGATACGAGAATCTGGCCCTTTTTGTTTAAAGTAAGACACTTTTTTATTACGCTTTTAATGTGTGAAGCACCCCTAGGATAGTTCATCAGATTTCTGGTATATTATCTCTGATAGCCTTCAAGTGCACTAAAGCTGTGTTTGTGTACAAACTACCTTTATTACAGACCGGTTAATGGCTTTCAAATATCCTATGAAAAATTTACAACACCTGTTAATTGAAAACAAGCTAAAACAAAGGATATGGCTTTTTCTCATGGTTTCATGGGACAAATATTGAGCTTGGATAAACACACTTCTTGGATACAAAGGGCTTCTTTACTATACAATAAAACGTTATTGTTATTTTAGCCTTGTATTGAATGCCTTCTTTCAATGCCATTGTGGAAGAGGAAGCTTGAAGCTCTCTACATCATTGTATGTGAGTGTAGGGTACTGTGATGATACCCCCTCATGGTCTAGGTCCATGACACCCTACACCAGTGATGGTGAACCTTGGCACCCCAGAGGTTTGGGAATTACATTTCCAACGAACTCAACTATACCACAGAGTGCATGAGCATCATGGGAATTGTAGTTCCAAAATATCTGGGGTGCCATCGCCTACACCGGGGGTCTCCCAACTATGACCCTCCAGTTGTTCAGGAGCTACAATTCCAATCATCCCTAGTCATGTCTGTGAATGTCAGATTTTTACAATGCCTCATTGGATGTGTAGTCCCGCAACAGCTGGAGGGCTGTAGTTTGGAGATCCCTGACCTACACAAACAGGATACTTGGGTTGAATCAACCCAGATGATTGAAGACACCTAGTGGTGGAGCATATTTACTGCAGAGGACAGTACCTGAGAGGAGATGAGTATTGCAGCCATACTGAGCTGCTTTTTTTAAAAAAAACCTGAAGGGGTAAGACTCCATTCACACTAATGATTTGTTGTTTTTAACCACTTCAGGCCCGCGCTACCGTCGAATGACGGCAACAGTGCGGGCCTGAATATCCAACATGCCGTCATTTGACGGCATGTCCTTTAGGCGTTCCCAGCGCGCGCTGTAGAGCGCGCTGCAGGGAAGCCCTGTGTTGTCCGTGTCCCTTGGACACGGCCAATCACAGATCGCGGCGAACGGCCAATCAGAGTGGCCGTTTGCGATGCGATCTGTGGGCGAATGAGAGATGATCTCTCATAGATCATCTCTCATTGCCGTTTTACACAGAGACAGCGTCCTGTCTCTGGAGAGGAGGAGCCCAATCTGTGTTCCTTCCTACATAGGGACACAGATCGGTCACCCCCCAGTCACCCCCCCTCCCCCCACAGTTAGAACACACCTAGGATACACATTTAACCTCTTCCTCACCCCCTAGTGTTAACCCCTTCAATGCCAGTCACATTTATACTGTAATTAGTGCATATTTATAGCACTGATCGCAGTATAAATGTGAATGGCGCCAAAAATGTGTCAAAAGTGTCCGATGTGTCCGCCATAACATCGCAGTACCAATAAAAATCGCAGATCGCCGCCATTTCTAGTAAAAAAAAAAATAATAAAAAATAATAATTCTCTCCCCTATTTTGTAAGCGCTATAACTTTTGCGCAAACCAGTCGCTTATTGCGATTTTTTTTTTTTTTTACCAAAAATATGTAGAAGAATACGTATCGCCCTAAACTGAGAAAATTATTTTTTTTTAATTGGGATATTTATTATAGCAACAAGTAAAAAATATTGTATTTTTCTTCAAAATTGTCGCTCTTTTTTGTTTATAGCGCAAAAAATAAAAACCGCACAGACGATCAAATACCACCAAAATAAAGCTCTACTTGTGGGGAAAAAAGGACGTAAATTTTGTTTGGGAGCCACGTCGCACGACCGCGCAATTGTCAGTTAAAGCGACGCAGTGCCGGAAGCTGAAATTTTACCTGGGCAGGAGGGGGGGTGTAAGTGCCCAGTATGCAAGTGGTTAACATTGTTTCCTATTGAACATGTTCAATGCTTTTTTGTGCTTCTGCATTTTTGGAAAGGGTCGGGGACTTTTTTCCCTGCAAAAAACAACGTTTTGCATGTAATAGAATTCAATGGACTTGCATCCAAAACACAAAAAAATTGCTGCACAAATATCGTGTGACATAAAAATACGCAACACCCACCATTTTATTCTGTAGGGCCTCTGAAATATTTATAATTTTTGGGGGTTTTAAAGAGGAACTGCGGCTGACCTTCCCATTTTTTTTTTGGCCCTGCTTATCTAATGATGGTATATGCACATTTCAGATACTCACCCATCCAGTAGATCCAGAGTTGACCCGCTGAGATCCTCTCATGCTTGCCCACAGCTTGGTCCCCCACCGCTAAGCTCTCTCTGATGTTATTAAAAGGGCCGGCGGCTCTTCTGGGTTCAGTGGGTGGGCCTCTCGAAGATGCACCGAAAGGCCCGTCCCCTCCTCCTGTTCTTGAATGAAAGGCTATGCCTCCTGGGGTATGTGACGTACATATCCCGCGAGGCACAGCAGACATTGTGCGCCTCATTCACCTAAGGCAAGTGATGTGCATGGGGAGGCGGGGTGGGCTTTGAAGTAAAAAAAAAAAAAAGAATGCCCCAGGAAGTAGGGTTGGAGAGGCAGGATCATCCTCGGGAGGCTGAAGGCCCGCTAGTTTTCTAGCAAAAAGATTATGTTTTTCCATGTAAGAGAGAAATGTGAGAATCGGCCCAGACTGGAGGTGGTTAATGAAGAGCCACGTATAACCATACAAATCTATGAGTGTCCAAATAACCACACACTGATTGGATAGTAAATCTGGTTACTTACTACGGCTTACAGCAATATAACTGGTATTTGAGCTTCCTTACATAAGCACATTATTGTATGCATTAGGAATATAGCATTACAAGAGCCGCTTATACAAAATAAATGACTGTTCTGTGGACTGTGCAGGGTGGGGGATGGGAGGAGGAATCATGGTGCTGTTGAATGTCAAAGCATTAAAGGAAGCAGTCAGGTTGTAGTCAGGACTCTATTTTGTCTAATAACAGGAAAGGCTATTAAAACAGTAGTTAAAGAGGAACTGCAGTCTGCTCACATAATTTGTAATAAAAACATCTTTGCCATTCTGAAGCTTCCCTTCAACCACTTTGCATATTATTTTATATATACTGTTATTCTGTACTTGCCAAATATGCTGCAGAAATCTCCCTCCACTGACTTTGGCTGCAACCATTTTAATGGTGGGCAGCTGAAGCTGCTGTCTCTTCACTTCCTTAATTTACGCAGACACACAGAGGCACATCTCCAGCTCTCATTGGCCCTCTTATGACTCATCCCCCCCTCCCTTCCTAGAAAACTATCACAAGACTGAGAGAAAGAGCTGTGCATGATGTCATAAGCCCAGGCTAATAACCAGACAAGAAACAGGAAGTGGGCTGTATAAAGTATTTACTGGCAAAAAAAATGTTTTACTATCCAAACTTAAAACAAGGGCAGAAGATTTAATAGATGGAAAGTTGATAAAATGACTGAAGTTCCGCTGCAGAAAAAGCTGCCTATTTGGTAAACAAAATTAAAAGTAGCATTATTAACCTCTTGACCACTGGGCACTTAAAGCGGAGGTTCACCCTGAAAATCAACTATCTACCATTAGATCCAGCACACTGCTGACATCTGCAGTATGCTGTTTTTTTTTCCGCTGTACTTACCGTTTTATCGTTGTTCTCATCCGACTCCGAGCGGGGACTCCTGTGGGGAATAGGCGTTCCTAAGACAAGGCGTAGTTGATTGACGTGCTGGTAAAGCGCGTAACGCCTTCTGAAAATAAACAAAGTGTGACTCGGCTGTTTACGGCGCTATACGGCGTCTGTGCCTGCCGTGTAGAGCTGACTGCGCAGGCGCCGTAAAAAGCAGAGTCACACTTAGTCTATTTTCGGAAGGCGTGACACGCTTTACCAGCACGTCAATCAACTACGCCTTGTCTTATATAAGGAAAGAAAAATGGACAGCCGCACTCCAATGGATGAAAAGACTTAAAAATAGTGCCTGTTTATTCCAGTCAAAAAACGAAAACAGCAAAAACAGCAAACAGTGGGGTAACAAAAGCTGACGCGTTTCACATCGACAACCGATGCTTAGTCATAGCGCCTACTACCCAGGGCAGAGCGAACCCGGAAGCCGGGTGAAAACTACGATAAAACGGTAAGTACAACGAGGGGGGGGGGGGACCAGCATACTGCAGATGTCAGCAGTATGCTGGTAGTTGATTTAGGGTGAACCCCTGCTTTAAACCCCCTTCCTAACCAGATCAATTTTCAGCTTTCGGTGCTCTCACAATTTGAATGACAATTACTCAGTCATGCAACATTGTACCCATATGAAATTGTTGTCCTTTTTTTCACACAAATGGAGCTTTCCATTGGTGGTATTTAATCACCTCCTGGGTTTTTTATTTTTTGCGCTATAAAAGAAAATAGACTACAAATTCTGTAAAAATAAATACATTTTTCTCTTTCTGTCATATTTCTCACACATAGCATATGCATAGCACAAATTACACCCCAAAACACATTCTGCTATTCCTCCCGAGTATGGCGATACCCCATGTGTGGGACTTTTACACAGCGTGGCCACATACAGAGGCCCAACATGCAGGGAGCGCCACCAGGCATTCTGGAACACCCAGACCAATTCTGACATTTCTCTCCTACATGGAAAAATCATAATTTATTTGCTAAAAAATTACATAGAACCCCAAAACATTATATATGCTTTTTAGCAAAGAGAGAATACAAGAGAGAATACAATGGCAGTGATTACAACTTTTAATCTCGCACGGTATTTGCGCAGCAATTTTTCGAACGCGTTTAAGAAAAAAAAGTTTTGTGCTTAAAAAAAAAAACACAAAACAGCAAAGTTAGCCCAATGTTTTTGCATAATACGAAAGATGAAGTTACGCCGAGTAAATAGATACCTAACATTTCACCCTTCAAAATTGCAAACGCTCGTAGAAATGGTGCCAAACTTCGCTACTTAAAAATCCCCATAGGCGACGCTTTAAATATTTTTACTGGTTACATGTTTTTAGTTACGGAGGAGGTCTAGGGCCAAAATTATTTCTTTCGCTCTAATGTTCGCAGAGATACCTCACATGTGTAGCTTGAACACCTTTTTCATCTGTGGGTGGGACTTACGTGTGCGTTTGCTTCTGCATGTCAGCACACGGGGACAGGGGCACTTTGAAAAAAAAAAAACATTTTATTGTTAATTTTACTTTTTTATTTTTGTTTGACACTTTTTCCCCAAAATACATATTTGATTACATTTATTACTATTATAAGGAATGTAAACATCCCTTGTAATAGGAATATGGCATGACAGGTCCTCTTTACAGTGAGATATGGGGTCAATAAGACCCCACACCTCACCTCTAGGCTGGGAAGCCTGAAATAAAAAAAAATGATCCTGGCTTCGATCGTAGCGGTATTGCAGAGTATTGGCAGGGTATTGCGGAGTATTATGGGGTATTGGCAGAGTATTGCGGAGTATTGGTGGGGTATTGCGGAGTATTGGCAGGGTATTGCGGAATATTGGCAGAGTATTGGCTGGGTATTGCACAGGCAGTGTTGTAAGTAACGGAGTTACAATAATCGCAGTTACCTAACGCAGCCCCTTTTGAGGGTAACGAGTAATCTACCTGATTACTCTTCCCCTCACGGTAACGCAGTTCCCATTACTTGGGCGGCATTACCGCAATTACATCTCCCGCCACTAGATAGCAGCAGAGTAATTGCTTCTGCCGGGGCTGTGAACATAAACATGGGTGGAACTCCGCTTTAGAATCATGTGACCGCTGTGATGGCCTGTCACAGCGGTCTGAAAACTCCCAATCGCAAGGAGCCCTGAATACAATGAGCCCCACCCACCTCACACTGACCTATCACTGGGGAACAACTTGCATCGATCACACACACTGTGTGCGCAACCTGATCATTGACCCGGGGAACACATGGCCGGAACAAAATGTTCCACAGACCAAACGTTCCCTATACAACACAGTGTACACAGCGACATCTAGTGGTCAACATGGTAAGTGCAGGACACCTATACAGACCAATGATCAGCAGGTTATTTTTGGTCAGTGATTTCATCAGACAAAGAAAAATCTGACATCCCCATTCCAGATCCCTTGCATCTAATAAAGCTTATATAAGATAAATAAAATAATAAACAATAAACTATAGAAAATTCTTATAAAGCCTATAAGATTTTAAATTACAGACTCTGTAAACGTCAAGGGAATGTATATTATGAACATACATTTTAATCCAGCTTATAATTTGGATGTAATATGTAGCAGATGGATAAGGGTTTTAAGTCCTATTAGCTGCACATACATGGTTGGACGGATGCACCTAGGCTGGGATATACACGAGATCAACATTTGTTTCCGGTTTTCTTCTCTCAAGGATCTGGCATTCTTTTGTCTTGGAGTATTAACTCACTGCTCCCTGGCAAAGCATTGTAGAATATTAAAAAAAATCAGTTACTTTGCTGAGTAACTAATTACTTTTTCAATGTAGTAACTGAGTCACTAATGCAATTACTTTTTCGGAGAAGTAATTTGTAACTGTAACTAATTACTTTTTTAAAGTAAGATGAGCAACACTGTGCACAGGGGTATTGCACAGGGATGGATGGCTGTATCTGTGACTGCAGTTGTCACAGATCCAGCCCACAGCACTGCTGCTGCCTCCGCTCTCTCCCCCTCTCTTCTCACAGTGTACCGATTGGTGCAGAGAGAGGAGGGAGGAACCGGCGTTCCTTTACTTGCGTTTGACAGACGGGAGTGAGGAAAAGCTAATAACCGGCTTTTCCTGTTTACATCGTGATCAGCCGTGATTGGACACGTCTGATCATATGGTAAAGAGGGGCGCGCAGCGGCTCAATATCATGAAGACGTCATATGACGTCCACTCAGGATAGATATTGAAACCACTTTGCCAACGTCATTTTACTATATGGCGGGCGGAAAATGGTTAAGCTGTATTGAGTCTGTGCATATTACTGATCTGAAATGTAGCGCCCCCTTACTTTCAGTACTGGCACTACGCTAAAGTTAGTGGGTGAATGGGAGAGTTATTTTGCTCCCATTCATAATTTGTTAAATTACAGGTTGCTGTTATTCCAGAACTGTCCTGTGGGTCAGTCTGCATTCCAGGGGTGCGATCCCACCCCTGGGCGACAGTTGGCGCTAGAGGGGTTCTGGCGGAGCCACTTTTCCCCAGCAGCCAATTAGAGGAGTTTTTCCCTCGCTGGGCATGATGGGGAGGGATATATCTGTAACAGGCACCATGATTCTTGGTTCTCTGCGCGGGGTCCACATTCCGGGTGCAGCATCTACCTTCAAGGTGCGCGCATCCACGGACCCTGTCCGCATGGCCCACCTGGCCGGAGCTGCATGCTCCATGAAGACCCATCCAGATGTTGGAGGGGGCCCCAGTGACTTACTGGGTCCCCACCCTTACTGAGAAGATCCCAGGCTGTATGCCGTTTGGTGGGGGATCGGCTTGAGGAGAACGCGGAGGCAGGTTATCCAAAAGGGCTTGAACGAACCATCGGGGATCTAGTCACCAGGATTCGACAGGTACATGACAGCTGTCAGTCAGTGACCCTTCATTGCATTTACTGGGAGGATTCGCTCAAATCTAATTTGTCCTTTGAAGTACCGAAGTACTAGGCCTGTGGCAGAGGCCCGAGCCAGGCCTGTAACAGAGGCCTGTTCCTCCCAGCAACTTAAAAGTGACACTTCGGCTGCAAGGCTTGTGACAAAGGTCTGTCCGGGGGCACTTCACCCACTCTGGCGAGAGTGGCGACGAACTGTATCTACTACTACTGAGAGCAGGACTGCTCTGTTTCATATCCAGGCTTGATACCGCACTGTTCTCTATTGCTTCATCAACCTCTCCTATCCTACCTCCTGTTGATGTTGGCCATGTTGTGCCTTGGAATTAAGCATTTGAAAAACCCACTTGGTGACTGGACATTCGCTCACTGCTACTACTCACTGCTACTACCCCTAGACACACTACAAGGTAACTTAATACGCCGATCCCAAAACAACCAGCGGCTCCTGAATGGGGTAGCACTACAGAAATAAGAAGCTTCATTTTATTATCTATGGTATGTTTATAAAATCATTATGGAAAAATCCCGGCTAAGGGAAGCCTTGCTGTTTAAGTATTGTTTGATTTGCACGACGTGACCTCTTTACTTTTTAGCAGCTGAAAAAATCTACTACAGATACCGAAAGCCAAATACAAGTCCAAAGGAGATAGAAGATTTGCGGTCCAAGGTCCCAGACTATGGAACGCTTTACCAACCAGCATTCGGTTGGAGGAGAACCACCTGACCTTCAGAAGAAAGATCAAAACTCATCTCATTTGATGTCAAAGGAGAAAGGAACAACGAGCGCCCAGAGGCGATTAAGTTTGCATGTGCCGCGCTATATAAGTTCTTCACTCACTCACTTACTCAGATGGTTAACAAATTTAAAGGCAGACTTTCCCAGAAAAGACTTCCAAGCAGTCATATATCCTAATCAAACGACCAACAGGCGCGAAAAAAGAAAAATTCAAACCAACTTGCTAGCTTCCAATATAAACAATCCCTAACATGGTCTGAGCGTTTTTACCTTTAACGAACTTGAAGCATCACATACCACTTAATCCACGACTGCTGCTGCCATATCTGCAGAAAGGGAGATCCTTTTATGTCCGCTCCACCTCCCTGGCATCCAATGGCGCCAAAGGACAGCAAAAAATTGCCACCGCGCAGGCACGAGTGGTGCCGGAAGTCACGTCTTGCGCAAGCATGATAATCACACAGTGCCATAATGCTGCACCGGAAATGATGTCACACACAAGCGCGATGATCACATGGCGTCATCATGGAAAATATGCCCATAACTAGGTGAAACCTCTGGCTAACAAAGCTGATGGACATCCAGTCTGGGGAGCGCAATGCGCAAGTGGCCAGTGGCACTGACTCCACAAATACACATTAGGGAAATTCCCCTGGTCGGTGGAGAAGATGCCCATATGATCAGCTATCTTCATTTTTTTAACCACTTAAGGACCGCCTCCTGCACATATACGTCAGGAGAATGGCACGGCTAGGCACATGCACGTACAGGTACATCCTGTGCTAGTACCCAGTCCTGGGTCGCGGGCACGCTCCCGTGACCCGGTCCGAAGCTCCGGGAACCGCAGGACTCGCGGACATCAGGGTAGTGACCTTTATAGATAGGGCATGTTCCACAGTTCAGGTGGGGACTCAGGGGGGCACCCTTCGGTCTCAAAGGGGTTGTAAAGGTACACATTTTTTTCCTAAATAGCTTCCTTTACCTTAGGAAGGGAGGGGTCGAGCATGACACTCCACACCAGGGAAAAAGCCTTGCATTACTGTGTGGAGTTACAGACAGAAGAACAGGAAGTGAAGATTTCTCAGAAGAAATAAGGACATTTAAAATCAAAATGGAAGGATGAGGTAAGTGAAGGAGGACTGCACTAAGGTAAAGGAAGTTATTTAGGGAAAACAAATTGTACCTTTACAACCCCTTTAATGTCATGGAAAAAAAACAAAGTTTTTCTCTACGTGATTCTTGTCAAACCTGCCTTGCATACACATGATCGTGAAAAAAAAATAAAAAATGCTTGTGTCAAAGCCTTTGCGAGAAAATTCCATTTTTGTTTTGATTTGTGAATATTGATTGTTTCTTTCTAAAATATTGTCTTTTACCTATAGTTACCATGTTATGCAGTGCTTGTTGGAAGTCTCCTGAGGAAGCCATTGCATGGTGAAACATGTAGAGCAAGAAGCTACTGCTGGTTACTCATATTATGGTTACTGTATTATGATACTGTGATGTTTATTAGATATTTTGGATTAATAAATTCAATATTTTTTTATATATATATTTCAAGGGCCTGTTCATTCCACCTTGGGTGGAGGAAAAGGGAAAAACTATAGTGTCACTCGAGTGACAGCTCTAAATCTGCTGGGGCTGCTGGTATCACGTCCACGATGGCAGAACCCAGCAACAGTCTCAGGGCTTTAGATGTCTACACTTTTACAGGTAAGTAACATGCCTATGTTTATCCACTTGATCTCTGGAAGATTTACCCCCCTTCATGACCAGACCATTTTTTTGCGATTTGGCACTGCTTTAACTGACAATTACCCAGTCATGCAATGCTGTATGCAAATAACATTTATGTATTTTTCCCCCCACAAATAGAGCTTTTTTTTGTTTGTATTTGATCACCTCTGCGTTTTTTTTTTTTTTGTTATGCTATACAAACAAAAAAAGACAGACAATTAAAAAAAATAAAATAAAAAAAACATGATTTTTTACTTTCTGCTATAAAAAATATCCAAAAAAGAAAAAACGAATTTCTTCATAAATTTAGGGCAATATGTATCCTGCTATATGTGTTTGGTAAAAAAATAAAAATAAGCATATATTGATTGGTTTACACAAACGTTATAGTGTCTACAAAATATGGAATATAAACTGGAATTTTATTTTTTATTTTTTTATACTAGTAATGGCAATGATCAGTGACATATAGCGGGACTGCGATATTGCGGCAGACATTCTGAAACTAACTGACACTTTGCTGGAACCAGTGACACTAATACAGGGATCAGTGCTAAAAATACGCACTGTTACTGTACTAATGACACTGGCTGGGAAGAGATTAAACATCTAGGGCAATTAAAGGATTAAAGCGGAGCTCCAGCCGCGGGAATTTTTTTTTTTAAAGTCAGCAGCTACTAACAGTGTAGCTGCTGACTTTAAATAAGGACACTTACCTGTCCTAGGCGCCCGCGCTGACGGCCCCCCCCCCCGTTGCCGGTCCCACGATCGCTCCGGGTCCCGCGCCGCCATTCACACTATGGGGAACAGGCAGTGAAGCCGTACGGCTTCACTGCCCATTTCCTAGTGCGCCTGCGTGAGTCTCACGCTGGCTTGTGAATGGGCGCGCTGCTCTCTGAGAACACACACAGTTCCCAGGAAGCAGCGCGCCCCATTCACAAGGAGAAGAACAAGAAGAAAACACACCGCGGTTCAAGAAAAGGCAGGTTACGGACTTCCGCATAGCAACAGCTATTTCGGGTGAGTATTTATTTTTTATTTTTTTCAGGTTTTATTTTTTTATTTTTTTCAAACAACATTGTAAAATGTTGTTATCCTGGGTGGAGCTCCGCTTTAAGTGTGTGCCTAGCCAGTGTTTGTGGGTACAATTTGTGCTGCTTTTACTAGGGGAAGAGATACCGTATTTATCGGCGTATAGCGCGCACCTTCAACCTAGAAGAGAAAATAATGAAAAAAAAAAGAAAATACTTACAGTTTAGATGCCCCTTGTCGTGTGTCTTGCCCGGCGTCCGTCGGCGGCCTTGTCCGGTCCGGCGTTCGTCTGCAGCCTCGGTGGTGTCCTCCCCGCTTCTTCCGCGCTGTCTCCGAGTCTAATCCTAGCTTCCCGTGCTTAATTTGAACACCGCCGCCGACATATACCGAGCGCAGTACACTCAGGCACGCTCGGCCACGCTCGGCTTCTCACGCATAAAGGATAGGAGCGTGACCGCGAGTGAAGCCGAGTCTGGCCGAATGTACCCGAGTGTACTGTGCTCGGTATATGTTGGCGGCGGCGTTCAAACTAAGCACAGGTATCGGCGTATATCGCGCACCCACGATTTCCCCCTTATTTTAAGGGGAAAATAAGTGCGCGGTATACGCCGATTAATACGTTAGATTTGAATTCCTGCTTTGCAGGAACACAGAATCCATCTCTTCCCCCCTATCAGAGTGGAACTCTGCCTTGTAATAGAATTTCGCCATCGCATCGCAACTTTAATTTAAAAATGGCGCCGGGGGCGTTCCCGCTGATTTACGCTGAAAAAATATGTTAATCAGCGGGAATCGGCAATTCACGATTGTATTCGGGCGCGACGCAGTGACTTTCCGACGTTTCCGTAAGCGATACGCGGCGTAAAGATAAAGCAGCCCCCTAGTGGAGTATCCTATGTTAAGTATAGCCGTCGTCATCGCGTCGAAAAAAAAAAAAATTGCGTCGCTTGCGTAAAACGTCCATGAATGGGGATTTGACGTCATTGACGTTCACTGACAGAATTTGGAGCATGCGCACTGGGATGCATTGACAGTCGACGCATTCGCAGTACGTTCGCCGCGGGATCGCGCTTATTTTAAATAATACACGCCCCGTACCCGCCCAATTTGAATTCCGCCGGCTCATTTGCGATACGCTGCCGCAACTTTAGGAGCAAGTGCTTCATGAATAACAGCACTTGCTCCTAAAATTTCGCCAGCGTAACGTAAATGAGAAACGTTACTCCAGAGCAAAGATGCTCCAATCTACCTGAATCTGGCCCTTAAAGTGTTACTAAACCCACCCAGGAGCCTGCATTTCCTATATCTGGTCCCCTACAGTACACAGAACATGGAAATGCAATTATTTTAGTAAATATATACTGCTAAATACCTTTTCTCATCAGCAGTATGTAGCAGTCTTATAACTTTTATCACTGTCCGGCACTGGTTAACGCTTGTAAGAGGAATTTTCATTCTCTTCTGACTATCCAATGAGGCTGACCCTCTGCCTGGACAGTGCTGATTGGTCCTGTGCTAATCACATGCACCCTAACAAAAAATGTAACCACTTCCATATAGGATAGACGGCATGGATGGGCACGGATAGGCGACACGAATGGGCACGCATAGGCGAAACGGATGGGCACGGATAGGAGGCATGGATGGGCACAGATAGGCGGCATTGATGGGCACAGATAGGCGGCATGGATGGGCACAGATAGGTGGCATGGATGGGCACTGATAGGCAACATGGATGGGCACTGATAGGCAACATGGATGGGCACTGATAGGTGGCATGGATGGGCACTGATAGGTGGCATGGATGGGCACTGATAAGTGACACGGATGGGCATAGATGGGCACTGATAGGTAGAACTAATGTACTGTAGTGTGTTATACTAATGTATGCCAATCAGTGCCAAACAATAATGCCTGCCAATCAGTGATGCCCATTGTAGGCACTGATTGGCATCCATTAATTCTGATTGTCATCTCTGGTGGTCTAGGGTGGCATACCTGTGGTGGGCATCCCTGGTGGTCTAGTGGCGTCCCTGGTGGTCCAGTGTGGGCATCCTTGGGGGGGGGGGGCTGCGCTGATAATCGATCAGCACAAACCCCCCCTGTCAGAGGAGCAGCCGATCGGCTCTTCTCTACTTGTGTCTGGCAGACGCGAGAGAGGAAAAGTCGATTACTGGCTTTTCCTGTTTACATCGTGATCAGCCGTGATTGGACACAGCTAATCACGTGGTAAAGAGTCTACGTCAGAGACTCTTTACCTAGATCGGTATTGCGGGTGTCAGACTGACACCCTGCAACAACGATCGCCGCGATGCGAGCCCCCGTCATATGATGTCCAGTCAGGATATTGAAACCACTTTGCCGCCGTCATTTTGTTATAGGGCGGGCAGCAAGTGGTTAAAATAAAAATTCTCTAGCAATACAAACCAAACTGAGCATGTGCAAGGTGCCCCCAGGCTCTGTACTATTAGGAAATGGATTGGGACAGTGAAAGAAGGAGAGGATAAGAGAAGACAGGATCAAACAGTGTTTTTTCCCAATGCACCGGATAAACCTCTAAGGTTCCACAGTGAGTATAACAAGCCTGCTTCACAAACAAGCACACTCGGCTTGGCTATGAGTAGAGGGAGCCACTTCTGGAACCAGCTTACCAAGGAGGATACAGTAGTGATCATTTCAACAGGAACAACTGCTATTTCAGACACTTGTCTACCAAATGGTGTGTGAGACTAGGATTAGGCAACTGTTATCATACAGCTGTGCATACCACATCTGCACATTACAACACGATATTGAGGATGGGAATTCATTACAGAAGGCATGACTATTTGAATGTTTAACCACTTGTTTACTGGGCACTTAAACCCCCCTTCTGTCCAGACCAATTTTCAGCTTTCAGCTCTGACGCACTTTTAATGACAATTGCGCGGTCATACAACGCTGTACCCAAATGAAATTTTTATAATCTTTTCCCACAAATAGAGCTTTCTTTTGGTGTTATTTGATCACCTCTGCGGTTTTTATTGTTGGTAAAAAAATTAAAAATAAATTTATTTTTACTGTGTGTATATATATATATATATTTTTTTTTTTTTGGTTATAACATTTTGCAAACGGGTAATTTTTCTCCTTTATTGATGTACGCTGATAAGGGCTGCACTGATGGGCACCGATAAGGCGGCACTGATAGGTGGCACTGGTGGGCACAGAGGTGACACTGATGGGTGGCACTGAAGGGCATTAATAGGTGGCACTGGTGGGAACTGAAAAGTGGCACTAATAGGTGGTATTGATAGGTGGCACTGATAGCTGGCAGTGATGGGCACTGATAGGTGGCAGTGATGGGCACTAATGGGTGGCAGTAATGGGCACTGAAAGGCAGCACTGCTAGGTGGCACTGATGAGGCACTGATTGGTACCACTGGTGGGCATTGATAGGTGGCACTGGTGGGCACTGGGGGAACTTGAAGGTGACAATGGCAGGGGGTACTGACTTCACAGAGGAGGCAGAATTACCTCCTTCCTCTTCGGGACCGAAGTCCCTTATATATAAGCCAGTTAACGGCTTTTTCTCCCTCGTCTTACAGGACGGCACCCTGAGAGAGTAGACTGGCTCACCCGACAGGAAACACAATCAAAATGAGGTTTAAAAGGCCCCACCCCTCCCGTGTGCCTCAGTTCTGATTGTGTTTCCCTTTCAGCGAAACATTTGTTTTTTTCCTTATGACCTAAGGCCTGGGCCTGGTGGTCCCCCCCCCCCCCGGAGCCCGGACCGCAGGTACTGGGTGCCGTTGGGTCCGGTGTAGCTTGCTACCCCCCCGGGGGGTTTCCCCTTCGTCTTAGTCCAGGGGGGAACAGGAGAAGACACATACTCCCCTGGACGCCGGAGCTTCCTAGGAGGGCAGGGCTCTCCAGTGCTCCGAAGAGGCCACATCCTCTCTCCCCCCCGCCTGGTCCCTACCTTGGAGGTTGGGCTAAGGCCTCCCCCTTCCTGCTGGCTCCGTCTGGGGGTTTGCTGGACCGCATGGCGGGTAGTTAGGCGCCGCTCCGAGCGGCGCCATTAGCATCCGGGCGCCTGTTGATGACGCGCACGGCGCCGTGACGTCATTCCGCTCCCGCGCGGCAAGATGGCGGCCCCCACCGGACGAACGCTGCAGGTGATCGGGGCGCACTATAAAGCAGCCAGGGAGATCGAGGGGCCTGGCGGCCTCAGAGCGTGTTTATGGAAGCCTTTTACTTGGCACAAGACGCTACTATGGAGGAGGACCGTCTGTTTCCCATGGCTGCAGAGGAAACCACCAAGGGTGAGTCCTTCCTTTTTCTTAGGGGAGTTTTTTTCTTCCAAACAACCCCCCCCCCCCCCCTCCCCCTCCCCTAATCCTGGAGGTTGAGGGCTAATGGGCATATGTTTCTCCCTGATATGTTTAGGTGAAGACCCTGTTGCCCAGGGGGAGTCCAGCAGAGTGGCTACGCCTCCTAAGCGTGTTAGGAAGTGTGGCAATTGTAGTGACAAATTACCAGCTGAGCATAACAAGCCATTCTGTTCTAAATGCATCTGTAAACTAACAGGGAAGGAGACCTCACAGATTTTGAAGCAATTTCTCTCGGTTCAGACCGAAATGCTATCCACCCTAAAGGAGTTTCAATCTTCCCTAAATAAGAGAGACATTGATTCTCCGGTTCCGGGCCCCTCCTCCCAGGAATACCCTTCTGCCTCTCGTCCGTTTGTACCCCTACAGGCTCGTAGAGTTTACCCCTCGGATTCTGAGGAGTCCGAGTTGACCTTGCGTAGTGAGACCCTGGTTGACAGCCAGGCGGAGGAGGAGGAAGAGGAGGAGGAGGATGCCAGGACAGGAAAATACATGTTTCCTGCTGATGATATGGAGGGCCTTCTAGCAGCTGTTTATGCTACCGAACATATTCAAGAACCAGCAGAGCAGGTCTCAGCTCAGGACAGGATGTACATGGGTTTAATAAAACCTCAAACCATGACCATTCCTGTCCATCAGTCACTAAAAGACATTATCCTCAGGGAGTGGGCAGAACCTGAAAAAAGCTTACCAAGTTTCAAAACTTGGAAACGCCGCTGTCCCTTTAAGGCGGAGGTAGTAGACACCTTTTTTAAGGTCCCTAAGCTTGATGCCCCCTTGGCTCAGGTCTCCAGACAGTCAGACCTTTCCTTTGAGGACACAGGCAGTTTAAAGGATGCCATGGATAGGTGTACCGACACTTCTCTCCGTAGAGCATGGGAAGCCAATGCAGCCGCCCTTGGTCCTGCATTGGCCTCAGCCTGCGTGGCAAGAAATGCCGACGCCTGGACTTCCAGGCTTCTAGACCATCTCCCCAGTTCTTCCAAGACAAAGAAGATACGAGATTCCCTCCAGCTTATTAGCGGGGCAGTGGCCTACTTGGCAGATGCGGCGGTGGAAATCGTTCGCGCCTCAGCCAAGACCGGGGCCCTTATTAATGCCTCTAGGAGGGCCGTCTGGCTAAAAACCTGGAGGGGTGATCTTGCCTCTAAACGCCGCCTATGTGCACTCCCCTTCAAGGGTTCCCTCTTGTTTGGGGATGCCTTAGGCCGCGTACACACGAGGGGATATGTCCGCTGAAAACGGTCCGATGGACCGTTTCAGCAGACATCTCCGCTCGTGTGTATGGGCTAGCGGACAGATTTCTCCACCCGACAGATTTCAAAGCATGCTTTGAAATCTATCCGGTGGGAATCTGTCCGCCCGACATGTCTGCTGGTTAGTACACTTACCAGCAGACATGTCGGCCCCCACCGCCGCCGCGCCGCTGCCGAATGGATTCGGCGCATGCGCGGAAGTGTTTTACTTCCTGGTGCGGTGACGTGGCGGTGACGCGGCGGCGTCAACGTCACCGCCGCGTCACCACTACGTCACCGCGCCGTCCGGCGGCGGGGAATTTGATCCGATGGTGTGTACACGCCATCGGATCAAACTCCCGATCGGACATATCTGATGGAAATGGTCCGCGGACCGTTTTCATCGGATATATCCGATCGTGTGTACGCCGCCTAAGATCAGGCTTTGTCCAGGTCTTCTGAGAAAGGGAATAAATTCCCTTCAAAACCCAGGCAGAGTAGGAAGCGGTCCTTTCGTCCCAGCCAGAGAAAGATAGACCAAAAGGGGGGATCCTTTTTTCCAGTCCCGAGCCACCCGGAAAGGACACCAAGTGACGGGAAGGTGGGGGGCAGGCTCTCCAGGTTTCTTCCTGCCTGGGAGAGCATAACCCAGAGTCCCCATGTCCTGTAGATAATCAGGGAGGGTTACCATTTAGAGTTCAGAGAGCTTCCCCCCCCCCGACCTTTCTCCTCACTCACCTCCCAGGGGACTCCAGCAAGGCCGTAGGCCTCTCCCAGAATATTGCAAATCTGGCAGAACAAGGGGTCATAATCCCAGTCCCACCAGACCAACAAGGTCAGGGAGTATACTCCCACATTTTTGTTGTTCCCAAGCCGGATGGCAAGTTCAGATTGATAATCAATCTGAGACCCCTGAACTCCCATCTCCTCTACAAAAGATTCCGGATGGAGAGTGTTCACAGCCTCAGGGGTCTTTTGTTAGAAGGCGTCTTTATGGCGACCATAGATTTGAGGGACGCCTACCTGCATGTCCCGATTTTTTCGGGACATCAGAGGTTTCTAAAATTTGCCCTTGCCTCCGCACAGGGAATTCAGCACTGGCAATTTGCTGCCCTCTCCTTTGGTCTGGCCTCCAGCCCAAGGGTGTTTACGAAGGTCCTGGCGGAGGTAATGGCTCATCTACATCTGAAGGGGGTCTCCCTCGTCCCCTATCTAGACGACCTTCTGCTCTTCAGCCCAAGTCAGGATCAGCTCCTTTCGGACCTGACCGTCGTCATGACCACTCTGGAGTCGCTTGGTTGGATAATCAACAAGCAAAAGTCCTCCCTTCTGCCGGAACAGCGGAAGGCATACCTGGGGGTTACCATAGATTCCCGAGAAAATAAGCTTTTTCTTCCCCAAGAGAAGTTCCAGAGGCTTGTGACGACGATCGGGTCTTTAGTGGCTACAAAAAATCCCTCCCTCAGAGAGATCATGAAGCTGTTGGGTCGGATGACCGCTTGCATTCCGGCGGTCCCCTGGGCCCAACTACACGCAAGACCACTTCAGAGGTTCCTCCTCTCCGCCTGGAACGGAAAGGAAGACACTCTCGATTCCCGGGTCAGGGTCCGATCCTAGTCAAGGACTCCCTAGATTGGTGGCTTCACCACCAAAACCTCCTGAAGGGCCGTCCGTGGAGTCAGACCAATCCAGTGAAGGTCACTACGGACGCCAGTGCTTGGGGTTGGGGAGCCCATGTACAAGAACTGCGGGCTCAGGGATCCTGGGATCCCCATCAAAGGCGGACCTCCTCCAACTATCGAGAATTACTGGCAGTGGGAGAAGCTCTGAGGGAATTGGAAGAAAGAATTCAGGGCAAGGATGTCCTGGCCCTTTCCGACAATGCTACGACAGTCGCCTTTCTCAACAGACAGGGAGGCACCAGGTCCCAATCTCTCCTGACACTCTCCCTGGAGATCCTGGGTTGGGCGGAACAGAGAGTACCCTCTATTCTGGCAATCCACATAAGGGGAGCCACCAATCTGGAGGCCGACTTTCTGAGTCGTCGACCCATTTTTCAGGGGGAGTGGGAATTGTGCCAGGAAACCTTCGACTGGGTTTGTCGGCGGGTTGGGGTTCCGGAGATAGATCTTTTTTCCTGCAGGGAAAACAGAAAAGTGAACAGATTCTTTTCCCTTCTGCGGGGACAGGGTTCTCAGGGGGTGGATGCGCTAGCCCAGGCCTGGGATTTCCGTCTGGCTTACGCTTTTCCCCCGCTGAATCTGATCCCAAGGGTCTTACAAAAGCTGGCCTCCTCGGAAACCAAATTAATCCTAATCACTCCTTGGTGGCCCCGGAGATCCTGGTTTCCCATTCTGAAGCTCTGGTCTCTAGCTTCCCGCTTCCCCTTCCTCTCCGAGCGGATCTCCTGCGGCAGGGGCCGATCTCTCATTCGAACCCAGGGTTCTTCAGCCTGACGGCATGGCTCTTGAGAGGCGGAACTTGCAGCAGAAGGGCTGCTCGGATAGAGTCATAGATACTCTACCATCTACGCAAAGGTCTGGACAGTCTTTTCGCGTTGGTGCACCACAAAGCAGATCTCTTCTCCCAAAACTCCCGCCATCCTGGAGTTTCTTCAGGACGGCGTGGAACTAGGTTTAGCTACCAGAACTCTAAGGCCCCATACACACGAGCGGACAGATTTGTTCAAATCTGTCCGTCCGACAGATTTGAACAAATCTGTCTGCTGGGATTTTGGTTTGCTCGCGTGTACACACGAGCAAACCAAAATCCCCGCCAGCAGAGAGCGTGCTGACGTGTCGGTGACGTGGCGGTGACGTTGACGCCGCCACGTCACCGCACCAGGAAGTAAAACACTTCCGCACATGCGCCGAATCCATTCGGCGGCGGTGCGGCGGCGGTGCGGCGGCGGTGCGGAGGCGGAGCGGGACGACATGTCAGCTGGTAAGTGTACTAACCAGCAGACATGTCGGGCGGACAGATTCCCACCCGATAGATTTCAAAGCACCCTCTCATCAAGAGATTCCTGACAGCTAGGGACAGACTTTCTCCTGTGCAGGTTTCCAGGGTTCCCTCATGGGACCTCTCCCTGGTCCTGGAGCAGCTGACTAAGGCACCATTTGAGCCTATAGACAGCATTTCTGTAAAATTTCTTACAATTAAGTTTACCTTTTTTGTTAGCCATCACGTCTGCCAAGAAAGTTGGAGACTTGCATGCTTTTTCTATCAAGGAACCCTTTCTGCGGGTTTTTGAAGATAGGGTTATTTTGACTCAGGATCCTCTGTACCTTCCCAAGGTGGCAACCAGGTTCCATAGGTCTCAGGAAGTGATACTTCCTTCTTTTTGCGCAAATCCCAGCAATGAAAAGGAAGCCACTTTCCATTGCCTGGATGTAAGACGCTGCCTTTTAGTTTACCTAGAGAGGGTTAGTGAGTTCAGAACTTCCCCTCACCTTTTAGTTAATTTCTCAGGGCAGAAAAAGGGTCAACAGGCAACTAAGGCTTCCATCTCCAGATGGATTAGGCAGGCTATCTCCTTGTCCTACACACAGGCAGGTAGGCCACTTCCTGTGATTAAGGCTCATTCCACGCGTTCTCTGGCAACCTCCTGGGCAGAAAGGGCAGGAGCTTCCATAGAGCAGATCTGTAGAGCGACAACCTGGTCCAGCCGTAATACGTTCCTCAGACATTATAGAGTCAAACTACTGTCTCCTCAAGACCTGATGTTTGGTAGGAAGGTCTTACAGATGGTGGTCCCGCCCTAAGGTAGGCCTGAGGAGTACTTGCTCTCTCAGGGTGCCGTCCTGGAAGACGAGGGAGAAATTACCAGTTACTTACCGGTAGCTGGATTTCTACGAAGTCTTACAGGACGGCAGGCCTACTTCCCTCCCTTTTTACTTCTATCTAAATTCCTCCTTTTTCTTAGTTTCTGTCTATACCGTGTTCTAAAGAGCGGTTACTTATCTTAAACTGAGGCACACGGGAGGGGTGGGGCCTTTTAAACCTCATTTTGATTGTGTTTCCTGTCAGGTGAGCCAGTCTACTCTCTCAGGGTGCCGTCCTGTAAGACTTCGTAGAAATCCAGCTACCGGTAAGTAACTGGCAATTTTTCTTCTCACGCTGTCTGCGCGAGGAGACAAAAAAACGATTACCAGCTTTTGTTTGCATCACGTGAACAGCTGTCATTGGCTGACAGGACCGGCCCCTTACTCGGATCTGTGATCACAGCGCGCGCCCTGCAGGGGAGCGTGCAAAAGGGGAGGATGTCTATTAATGTCCTCCTGGCATTTGGGGTCCATGCTGTAGCCTTTATTCAGCTATAGCGTGGGCACCAAGTGGTTAAAAAGAGAGTTGTGGCACCGCCACCAGTGCCTAAGGCCCAATTTTCCTGCCCCTGTTTAACAGGGGCGTGTAATAAAAATGTTTGATGCAATAATTTGCAGCAGGGCTTATTAATGCGCTCCAACTAGAGTATCTGTGAGGTGTTGCAGTGTTGTGGCACCATCACCAGTGCCTAAGGCCCAATTTTTCTTCCCCTGATCTAGTATTTTTCTTTGTTTCATTCTTTTCTAATTTGGGTTTATTGTAGCTTTCTCCTAGATTACCCTAGTGTCATGTTTTTTTTCCTGTACCAAATACTCATCATTGTCAATGTAAACACCGCAAATCTAGATTTGTTCTTTTAGGCAGCATTGATATAATAAGCCACACATTGTTGAGTATCCACAAATATTTATTGTTTCACATTTAAAATGTGTCATTTATTTAATCCAAAAATATAAAAATATATATATATTTTTTTTTAACAAGAAATATATTTTTGGCTAGAAATATTTGCCAACATCAATTTTATTTTTATTTTTTTTAGAATTTTTTGTTGGTATTTTTTTTTTAGAGATATCTTTTTTTTTTTTTTTGTGTGTGTGTGTGTGTGTATTTCCTTTGAGAATAACAAAATTAAAAAATATCCAGTTAAAACGCATGAACGCATGAACGATGACCAACTTTTTAGCATTGGTCATTGTTCATGCGTTTTAGCCAGAAAACTAGAGATTCCACTTAAAAAAAAAATAAAAAAAAACATACATAGAAAAAGAAGAAAAACTTAGATTTTTTTAAATTTAAACCCTCCCCAGAACATCCATTAAATCCTTTAGTTTTCGCTCCACTTTTTTTTTTTTTTTTCTCATCTGCCCCAAGCAGATGTAGATGTCCTCAATTTGAGCCCTGCAGGACAACACCTCTCCAATTAACACCTGGGCGCTGGATGTGTCCAATCCACCACCAACAGCACGAATACCTCCTGAAATTTGGAAACAAACCATATATTACAATTATGCAGGCCTACATCTATTACCTGAAGCTGTGCTGTATGACGCTGACCTGATGTGGTGGCAGTTTCCACTTCCTGCACATCCCGTGGGGGTGGGGCTTGGGTCTGTGTGGGGTTTGTCTGCTCCAGTCTGGCAGCCTCATTGCGCCCTATGAGATTGTAAAAAAGGGAAACATGAATCAAAAAGATTAGAGGCCTGAAAGAGGAATATGAATCATTCTTTTTATAAAGTGTGGTACAATTGTCTGTTTTTACATTCCTTCAAAGCTTAACACATGATTGTATCCATTACCAAAGCTGCTGCATTTCTCTATCTTTGGCCAAGTTTCCTACATGGAAAAACACCAAGTATCCACTGGATCACCTCTGTGTGACACCCTAAGTAGATTGTTCTTGTGGCCAACACTCAGTGCCGATCCTGACCTCCCTGGGGCCCGAAGGAAGATGACATGGCGCATTAAAAATGAGAAGCGGGGGGTGCCGACGACAGTGACATGTCACATTAAAGAAAGTTGAGAAGCGGGGGGAGGGGGTGTTCTCTGCTGTCAGAAATGACATCTTACACTAAATTGAGAAGCAGAGGGTGCTGACTTCTTACCTCTTCTCCCATGCAGCCAGCGAGTTGAGAAGCGGGGTGAGGGGGCGAAAATTACTTCTCACCAGGCGGGGCCTCTAGTAATTTGTGGGGCCCTTTGCAGCTTTGCAGGGCCCTAAGCAGCTTGCATAGTGAGCCTATAGGGTGGATCGGCCCTGCCAACACTTGTGCTACTGAGTCCATATGTGTAACCAACTGCTGAGGATACTCTCTTTTTACTGTACATTGACTTACGTTGTATTATTTAAATCTAGTTAAGAACACATCTACATTAAATAAAAAATTGGCCTCACATAAATAGATCATGAATAGAATGAATAACGACATATACAACCAATTATTATGCCCACAAACATGAGCCTTGACATCTCTTCTTGAACTGTATATATACAACCTGAAAGAAAAAACACCTGCCGCACAATAATAAAAACAAATAATCAGAGTACACTTGAAAATTACTTACTTCTTCTGATGAATTTTTTAATCCCCTCCATCAGCTCCGGCTCTCTTAATTTAAGGTCAGACCACCTTTTCCGCAGCTGTTCCCTTGACCTGCGCACCCCGAATTTCTGATGGAGACTGCTCTGCACATTGTCCATTATCTGGGCCTTTACTTTGTTTGGGTTCTTGTAAGGGTAATGTTTGCAATAATAGTCCTCCCTCCTTAGGATTGCCACCATTTCCACCATCTCCTCAAAGGACATAGTGGTGGTTTTGTACCTCCTGCTCCTGGTTTTTGCTACTGCCTGGCCTTGCTCCTGGTTTGAGCTTCCAGCTTGCTGTGTGTCCTTCATGATGTCTTTACTGTCTTGCATTGACCGACTGAAAAGTGGCGTGGAAAGTACAAGAACGATCCTCAGGGGCGGGGAAACGTGCAGAGATTCTCGCATGTGCAGTGTATAAAGGGATATCGCGTGAGTGAAAACGTCGTTCACAGTCTACAGAAAAAGGCGGAAAAGCGGTCGTGTAGTACAACGGTACGTAACTTGATTTTGGACTTTATGATCAGTGGATGAGTTTGTGGGTTAGATATGGGGAGAAAGCTTAGTAAGTAGTAGAGGCTTGAATGACATTAGCTTTTTTTGCTTAATTTTGACTTGCAGAAATAATGGAGGCCTTCAGGGAACAGGAGTTCTTCACAGAATTTGTTCAAAGGGGGCCCCGGAAGGCAACCCCCTTTTTTTTCTAGAATTTTTCTTTCCCAAAAAAATAATTTATTCAGCCAAGATCTGGCATTGGAATGGACCCCCCCACCCCTAAAATAATCGACATATTGTTGCCGCACAGCACGCGCGCTTTGGGGGGCCAAGCCTGTATGACCAGGCTCTTGGGCCGCCACTGGAACATCAATGGCCTTATCAGGCACAAGTGTCATGTAGTTTGTTGAGGGTCTCTTTAGGAAATTGTGCAATATGCAGCAGCAAAGTATGACATGGTTCAGATTCTACTTTACAAACCTACAGTCCTTGTCTTGTTTGCACCACCTGTATACTGCTGTTCAAAGTATATAGGGCCAAAGGGTCTTGTTATGACCTGGGGGAGTGGTGGCGGGGAAACCCATGCTATTTTTTTCAGTGATTTTCATCCATATTGCAGGGACCAAACATTACTGCAAGCAGTATTAAATTACTTTTTTCTTATAGTAATCTCATTTTGTGCAGGGACAGTTCTAAACACGTGCCACCTCACAGGCATACTATAGACACCCAGAAGGTACAATATTTAAAGGAATTTTTCATTATTTTTTTTTCACTTTAACCAGTTCGGGTCCGCGTCATCGTCGAAAGACGTGAACAGCGCAGACCTGAGGTGCCGGGTTGACGTCTTTGGACGTGACTGTCTTTCCCCGCTCGCCGCACGTCCCCGCGAGCACGCATCGGCGAAAAACTGTGTTGGCCGTGTCCCTTGGACACAGCCAATCACAGATCGTGCTAAATGGCCAATCGCAGAGGCCATTCAGCACTCGATCCCGCTGTCCAATGAGAGATGATCTCAATTGTAAACAAATGAGATCATCTCTCATCGCCGGCTTTCTCTCCTCACACACAGCGTGTGAGGAGAGAAAGAGAGTGACAGCAGTTACAAAGTGAGTTTAAAAAAAAAAGTCAAAGTTAAAAACAGTGCCACAGTCTCTGCCAGTGCCACCTGCCAGTGCAAACAGCCTGTGCCACCTGCATCAGTGCCACCTGTCCCTGCCATCAGTGCCACCTGCCCCCAGTGCCATCTGCCCCTGCCATCAGTGCCACCTGCCCCTGCCATCTGCCGTAAGTGCCACCTGCTCGTGCCATCTGCCATCAGTGCAATCTGCCATCAGTGTCACCTGCCAGTGCAATCTACCATCAGTGCCACCTGCCAGTGCAATCTACCATCCGTGCCACCTGCCTGTGCCACCTGCCTGTGCCACCTGCCATCAGTGCTATCTGCCCGTACCACCTGCCTGTGCCACCTGCCCGTGCCATCTGCCATCAGTGCCATCTGTCATCAGTGCTATCTGCCCATGCCATCTGCCCGTGCCATCGGTGCCATCTGCCATCAGTGCCATCTGCCCGTGCCAGCTGCCATCAGTGCCATCTGCCATCAGTGCCATCTGCCATCAGTGCCATCTACCATCAGTCCGTGCCATTTGCCGTCAGTGCCACCTGTCAGTGTCATCAGTGCCAACAATGGCTAAAAGATCCTTTTCACTTGAGAAGGCGTATGAAATTATTGTGGCTGACGAGAGCAACGGGGAGCTCTGCGATTCGGATTCCTCTGAAAATTCAGACAACGAATCTGACTACACCTATGAGCCGATAGTCAGCAGTGGAGCAGAGACATCCTCGGAGGAGGAGGAGGAGGAGGAAGAAGAGGAAGAAGAGGAGGAGGAGGAGGGTCCACCCGCCAGAAGAAGGCGTATTGCTAAGGAGGCAGTGCCATCCACCAGCACCGCTGTGCCATCCACCAGCACCGCTGTGCCATCCACCAGTACCGCAATACCTCAGCAAGCAAGGTCACGTTCCAGTGGGGTGTCACCTCAGTCCCAAAGGGTTAGGTCCCATGCCAGCCTTCCCTATTCCCTTCAGAACCCCCTGTGGCTTCCTTCTAATTCAGGAGAAGCCAACATTCCCCCTTTCACTGCCCAGCCAGGAGTCCAGGTGGACACAGAAAATGTTGCCCCGATTAACTTTTTTAATTAAATTTTCACCGACAACATGCTTGCCTCAATTGTTACCCAGTGCAATCTTTATGCACAACCATTTATTTCCAGTAACCCCACATCCCATTATGCCCGTCCCTTCGAGTGGAGAGCCCTAACAGTGGAAGAGTTTAAACATTTTTTGGGCCTCGTATTCTGTATGGGACTAAACCATAAAAACCAGCTACGTGCCTATTGGTCAAACCGCCCCATCTACCACATGCCCATCTTTTCCTCAAAAATGCCCAGGTCCAGATATCAATTGATCAGGAGATTCCTACACTACAATGACAATACCCAGTGCCCTCCCCGAAATGACCCAAATTTTGATAAACTTTATAAAATTCGGCCACTACTTAATTATTTTTCCGAAATTTTTCCCCAGTTGTTTACCCCTGACCAACATATATGTGTAGATGAGTCCCTTATAAAATTTTCTGGCAGGCTGGGCATAAAACAATTTATTCCCATCAAAAGGGCCCGCTATGGGGTGAAGCTCTATAAATTGTGTGACCGAGCCACAGGTTATACGTATGCCTTCAACGTATATGAAGGAAAGGACAGCCAGCTACACCCCCCTAATTGTCCAGACTACGTAGGAACCAGCGGGAAAATTGTTTGGCAACTCCTGAACCCACTCATGGAGAAAGGATACCACTTGTATGTGGACAATTTTTACACAAGTCTGCCCCTGTTCCGAAACCTTTTCCAAAAAAACACCCCAGCATGCGGCACCGTGCGATCGAACCGGAAGGGCTTTCCTCAAAGTCTTGTCACCAAAAAATTTGAAAAAGGGGAGACGGCGAGTTTACGCACAGAGGAAGTTCTGGCTGTGAAATGGAGGGACAAAAGGCATGTGTACGTGCTTTCTACCATCCACAACAACACATTCGTTGAGACCAGAACGAGGAATGGGCTAATCTAGAAACCTAAATGCATTCATGACTACAATAAGTTCATGGGGGGTGTCGATTTGAACGACCAGATGCTGGAACCCTACCTTTCCACAAGAAGATCATACCAGTGGTATAAAAAAGTTTCATTTTATTTGTTCAATTTGGCCGCGTACAATACCTACGTAAAATATCGTAAATCCACTCCAAGACCCAAACCCTACCTTTTCTACCTTGAGGAAATCACCACTGCCCTTTTATACCCCAGCAACCCACCAGCAAACATTCGATCCGATGTGGTTAGCCGACTCAACGAGCGCCACTTTCCAGATAAACTCCCTCCCAGACCAACAGGCCAAAAATGCCAAAAAAGATGCAAGGTGTGCTCCAAAGCAGGAGTGAGAAGAGACGCCACTTTTTATACGCCTTCCCAACCAGGCCTCTGCGTAGTTGGTTGTTTCGCCCGTTACCATACCTCACTAAATTATTAGTAACTTCCTGCCATTTACCTTCACACCCCTTATACCTCTGCTTATGACCCCGGCTTGTTATTTGACCACGATTCTGCCTACTGATTCTGTTTATACCTCTGCCTAATCTGGAACTGACCCTGGACTGTTATTTGACCACGATTCTGCCTACCGATTCTGTTTATACCTCTGCCTGATCTGGAACTGACCCTGGACTGTTTGACCATTCTTTTTGCCTGCCTCTTGGACTGATCTTTTACCCTGCCAGTGGACTAGTGGGATTCATAGCACAGGGGTCTCACATATGTGAGGGGCTCCAGAATTGTTTTTCTGGATGAAGAAAACAATTGTTTTTGTTTTCTCATTCTAGATTAGGGTCTGGTTGCCCGGAGGCTTCAAAGAGATTTGGGTGGGAGAAGCCTCTACCCCTGTCCCCATTCTGTCCTGAACGAGGCCCTACTTCTGCCTGTAGGACCTATGCCATCATGCCTCTGCCTGTTGCATGAACTGACCACCTGCACTAACCCTGACGGGACAGTATCCCAGCCTGGACAATTGTGTATGCCGTTGCTGACCAAGTCCCTGCCTGCTGCCTGGACCAGTGCTATCCTGCTGTGTAAAACTGCGCTACTATTACCACAGGTAATCTTTTGTTTACGCTTTGCTCAGCATAATGTATTTTGGGGTGTAACTCTTGGTATGTGCATGCTATGTGTCTCTGGAACACCTGACCGTGTTCCTTGCATGTTTGATCTCTGTATGTGGTCAGGCTGTGTAGAAGTCTCACACATGGGGTATCGTTTTACTCAGGAGGAGTAGCAGAATGTATTTTGGGGTGTAATTTTTGCTATCTAAATGCTATGTGTTGGAAATATTTTAGAAACGGACAACTTTGTGTAAAAAAAATGCGTTTTAATTTTTTTTCCACGTGTTCCAAAAACGTATGGAAAAAAATGAACCGTTCAAAAGACTCATTATGCCTCATAGATTATACGTTGGGGTGTTAGCTTTCAAAAATGGGGTCATTTTGTGGGTAATTTCATTGTCCTGGTGTTCCAGGGCCTTCAAAATTGTAATAGGTAGTCAACTAGTTAGATGTGCAATTTATGCTCCTAAAACCCCTGATGGCGCTTCCTGCATGTTGGGCCTCCGTATGTGGCCAGGCAGTGAAAAAGTCTCACACATGGGGTATTGTTTTACTCAGGAGGAGTAGCCGAATGTATTTTGGGGTGTCATTTTTGCTATGTACATGCTATGTGTTGGAAATATCTTAGAAACTGACAACTTTGTGTAAAAAAAAAATGCGTTTTCATTTTTTTTCCACGTGTTCCAAAAACTTCTAGAAAAAAATGAACCGTTCAAAAGACTCATTATGCCTCATAGATTATACGTTGGGGTGTTAGCTTTCCAAAATGGGGTCATTTTGTGGGTAATTCCATTGTCCTGGTGTTCCAGGGCCTTCAAAATTGTAATAGGTAGTCAACTAGTTAGATGTGCAATTTATGCTCCTAAAACCCCTGATGGCGCTTCCTGCATGTTGTTCCGTATGTGGCCAGGCAGTGAAAAAGTCTCACACATGGGGTATCGTTTTACTCAGGAGGAGTAGCAGAATGTATTTTGGGGTGTAATTTGTGGTATGCACATGCCATGTGAGAGAAATAAGCTATTACAATGACAATTTTGAGAAAATTTTTAAATAAAAAATAAAAATCTTAATTTTGCAAAGTATTGTGGGAAAAAATTACAACTTCAAATACCTCACCATGCCTCTTAATAAATACCTTGGAATGTTTACTTTCCAAAATGGGGTTATTTGGGGGGAATTTGTACTTTCCTGGCTTGTTGGGGTCTCAAGAAATGAGAGAGGCCTTCAGTACATCAGGTGTAATCAGATGTCATAATTTTTTATGATTTGCACTATAGCTTGTAGACTCTAACATTTTCACACAGACCAAATAATTTCGAAAAATTTTGGGTTATTTTTATCAAAGACATGTAGCAGTATAAATTGTGGTCAAAATTTATGAAGAAAAATTTATAATTTGCAAAATTTTATCACAGAAACTAAGAAATCTTTTTTTTTCAAAATTGTCGGTCTTTTTTTACTAATAGCGCAAAAAATAAAAAACCCAGAGGTGATCAAATACCACCAAAAGAAAGCTCTATTTGTGGGAAGAAAAGGACAAAAAATCATTTAGGTATAGTGTTGCATGACTGAGTAATTATCATTCAAAGTGTGAGAGTGCTGAAAGCTGAAAATTGCTCTGGGCAGGAAGGGTGTTTAAGTGCCCAGTAAGCAAGTGGTTAAGCATCATTAAAATCACTGCTCCAGAAGAAACTACTTTTTAAAACTTTTTTTTCCATTGATACATGTTCCCTGGGACAAGACCAGGGTTCTCAAAGACGTTTTCCAACAATAACTTGAATATTGGGCTTTAAAATTAACACTTTTTAATTCGAACGTTCGAGTCCCATAGACGTCAATGGGGTTCTAAATGTTCGCGCGAATGTTCGATCCGTTCGAAGGTTCTAGTGCGAACCTTATGGTGGAACTTCCGTTCATCTGGTCCCCCCCCCCCCCCTGGTGCCACAATTGGCACCTTTCGGGGGGAGGGGGGGGACAGGATTCCTGTCTTTGACAGGTATTCTTTCCTACTTCCGGGAATCCAGGCCGTGGCCAGTGACGTCACCACGGGGCTCCCTCCTTCTCCCCCGGCCAATAGGAGAGAGGAGCGGGACCTCGGGCAAGCGCAGCAGGGTTCCCGACGTGAAGCCAAAAGGCTACACTGCCGAGTTTCCTTACCGGCAATAGCAACGGAAGCACCCGACAGCTGATGAAAACAGCTGCGGTTCCCGACATTGACTCCTGGATGGGCAAGTGTCCTATTATTAAAAGCCAGCAGCTGCAGTATGTGTAGGAACAAGGTGTAGGAACAACGCTTTTAACATCTAGGAGCACCGTGTTATGTGCTTCTTTTACTAAATAATAGATATATTTTTTTTTTCAGGGAATAAAAGAAAATCAGCAAGATCACCTGTCAGTGTAGAGAACTCTGTGTTGTTTACAACACAGAGTTCTCTTCTGTGAATGATGGATCCAATTAGCAGGTCCCGTCGTTCAGTCATTGGCGGGACCCGTTGATTGGCTTGTGCTGTAACAAATCACAGCATAGCAGGGGAGGCGCATTTGCACTATACCCAGAAACGTTGATCACGTACCAGATACAAGATTCAGTGCACAGCAGCCGCCCTGCCGCAGTAGATGTACATGGGGCGGCCGCCAAGCGGTTAATGAAACCTTCTTCTTCTTTCCTTTCCTTTATTTTAGCCTGTGAAACAACTCCTAGCTAATCCATAACACGCTGATCTTTGGAATGTGGGGAGGCGAGAGCATTTCAGTTCATTCTTTGTATATGATTCTTTGATCTAACTTTTGAAAATCCTGATCTGTAAAAGTTACAGGTTCATTGAAATGGTGGCCTTGATCTCCCTCTCTTCTTGCTGATATCCACATACAGCTCAATGTGGTAATCTCTGACACTGACAAGTCTTAAAAAAAAAAAAGAGAGGCGAAGGACTAACGGGGCAGGCTGAGCGGGCTAGATCCTCTCACTCCCTCATAGGGGAGTCCCTCTGCCCCGTTGGGCTTCAAAGCGGAGCAGGTAGGGTGGGCTGTGTGACCCCCACACACCCGCCATTGCCACCCAGGGGCATGGAGAAAGATGGCAGATTGCCTCTGGGGGAGGTCTGCCTACTCCCAACTCCTGCAGTCCAGGCCCTCTCTCGAGTACACGCACAAAATACACTTTAAAAAAAAAAAAAATAGCACCCTGTAGGTTTAAGGTTCAGTATACCCAGATTGATATTTAATTTTTGTAACCACTGCATCACCCAAGGAGTCTCAATCTTCCTCCTTATAATGAAAAATAAAATGAAAAGTCCAGTGGACCTGAGATCTTATGGGTCCCCAGGATATTTTAGAGTTGGGTTAAAGATTCTGCTGACCAGCATTAACCACTTCAGCCCTGGAAGAATGTACCCCCTTCCTGACCAGAGCACATTTTGTGATTCGGCACTGTGACACTTTTACTGCCAATTTTGCTGCTGTTCGATGCTATACCCAAATCAGCGATTTTTATCGTGACTGCGACATTATGGCGGACACATCGGACACTTTTGACACTATTTTGGGATCATTGTGATTTATACAGCGATCAGTGCTATAAAAATGCACTGATTACTATGTAAATGCACACTGGCAGGGAAGGGGTTAAACACAAGGGGGCAATCAAGGGGTTAAGTGTGTCCTAGGGAGTGATTCTAACTGTGGGGGAATTGGGCCACCTAGAACATGACAGAGATCACTGCTACCTCGGGGCTTTCACACTGGAGAAACAGCAGCCGCTGTTTAAGGTCAGTTTGCAGGTGCTAATTTTAGCCCCAGTGTGAAAGGGCCCTAAGTGCTGGTGACCCCCTGACATGCCACATTTGGCATGTAATTTATTTTGGGGGGGGGGCAGGTACCTTGTTTTTACAGGCACCCAGCTCCCACTTCCGCCTCTGGAGCCGCAGCGCCAGAAGGAAGATCACCTCTCCCCCTCCCTCCCTGCAATCTTCTGGGACATGTCACAGGTCCCAGAAGATCGCCCGGCCATTCACAGTGTGCAGTGTGGCCCGCCGTACAAGCAGGTTGCGCCCAGCTGTGAAGCCACAGCCATGTGCCCACAGTTAGAATGCCAGTGCCGTGGAGAGGAAGGGCATAGGAAAGGGGCTTTGGGCGCCCTCATCGCTGGACCTTGGGACAGGTGAGTGTCTGATTATTAAAAGTCAGCAGCTACACTTTTTGTAGCTGCTAAATGTAAGGCCGCGTACACACGATCAGTCCATCCGATGAGAACGGTCCGAACGTTTATGTGTTTTACGTTTTTTAACACATCGACGTGTTGAAAAAAAAATGAAGTTCAATGCTTCCAAACATGCGTCAACTTGATTCTGAGCATGCGCGGCCTTTTAATCGATGCTTTTGCATACTAACGATCAGTTTTGACCTATCGGTCAGGCGTCCATCGGTCAAATCTTAAAGAAAGTTCTCTTTTTTTTGACCGAAGGATGACTGACCGATGGGGCCCACACACGATCGGTTTGGACCAATGAAATGGTCCTTCAGTTCGTTGTGATCAGTTTTGACCGATCGTGTGTACTCGGCCTTAAATGGGAGGAACTCCGCTTTAAGGGCAGGTATGCCTGGAGGGCGCCCCCCTTAGGCCTCGTACACACGAGGGGATATGTCCGCTGAAAACGGTCCGATGGACCGTTTCAGCAGACATCTCCGATCGTGTGTATGGGCTAGCGGACAGATTTGTCCACCCGACAGATTTCAAAGCATGCTTTGAAATCTATCCGGTGGGAATCTGTCCGCCCGACATGTCTGTTGGTTAGTACACTTAGATTCGGCGCATGCGCGGAAGTGTTTTACTTCCTGGTGCGGTGACGTGGCGGTGACGTGGCGGCGTCAACGTCACCGCCGCGTCACCGACACGTCACCGCGCCGTCCGCCGGCGGGGAATTTGATCCGATGGTGTGTACACGCCATCGGATCAAACTCCTGATCGGACATATCCGATGGAAATGGTCCGCGGACCGTTTTCATCGGATATGTCCGATCGTGTGTACGAGGCCTTAAAGGTATAGAAATGTACTGGACACCCAACAATAGCACAATGTCAGCGAAGGTACCAACAGTACAAACAAACGACCTTTGCGCTATTTCTTGGTGTCCAGTGCATCCATATACCTTTAAGGAGGGGTGGGCTCCTCTGCTGATTGTGGGTGCAATGCTTTGCAGGCTCCTAGTAAAAAAATTATAAATGTACATTTTAACTGCAAAAAGACGTGCATTTATTATTATTTTTTACAAAGGGTTCTGCCTTAAACTCCGCTGACCTTCATCATTCAATCATGTGCACACATGGGGCCAGATTCTCGTAGATCGGTGTATTTTTGGCGTAGCGTAGCGCATCCAATTTACGCTACGCCTCCGCAGCTTTTACGGGCAAGTGCTGTATTCTCAAAGCACTTGCTCCGTAACTTGCGGCAGCGTAGCGTAAATGGGCCGGCGTAAGCCCGCGTAATTCAAAGTTGGAAGGAGGTGGGCATTTTGTATTTAAAGTAAGTGCGCGGGGGTGTGGCCTGGAACGGCATGTGAGAGGACGTAGCTCTCACAGCTCCTGACCTCGATCCGGTACCGATCCTCCCTCAGCCTAGCCACAGGTCCACAGAGACTATATGCTGACTCCCGCTGATCCCGGGACCTCGGGGGAACCTCCGCCAGCTCTCTGCACAAGGGGAATGGTCAGGAAAGTACTTTCTGAGCCGGGTCCCGATTTCCAAGATGGCGCCACCGCGCTCTCAGTGAAGGGGACTCTACGAGGCGCTGACAGGATGAAGGAGCACGGATCCAAGCAGCAGAAGCAACCTAAGTCTCAGGGTAAGGAGGCCCCGAAAGACATGCTGTATTATGCTCAGAAGCTAAATGGGCTAGCGGGGGCAGATACCGGTGGACACCCCAAGCACAGTGACTTTGACTTGAATGAGACACAGGCCCTGGCGGCCATCTTTACTGAACAAATTGATGGTGAGGAGACTGATTTGCCTAACTTGGGGGCCCGGGGCCCAGGGGATGCTGCTGCACCTGCGGCTGCCCAACCCACACTGGCTGACATACTGAGGGCTGTTAATTTGGGCAATGCTTCAGTTAACACTGTGAGGGAAGAACTGTCATTGCTGCGACAGGATTTTCAGAAAATGAGAGAGCGCACCACGGCTGTGGAAAGCAGGGTGAGTGAGATAGAGGACCGCATGACCCCCATAGAACGGGAAGCCAAAGCCGCATATCAACTGGCGAGGGAGGCCACTGACAGGGCTGAAGATTTTGAAAATCGCCTCAGGAGGAATAACGTGCGCATTGTGGGTCTCCCTGAGAAGGTGGAGGGCAGGGACCCCACTGCCTATGTGGAGGGGTGGTTGTTGGACATATTTGGGAAGAACTCGTTCTCCCCCTTCTTTGCAATTGAGCGTGCCCACCGAGTTCCAGCTCGCCCTCCCCAGCCGGGGGGGCCGCCCAGGCCGATGCTGGCGAGATTACTGCATTACAGGGATAGAGAAACAGTGCTGCGCCTGGCAAGAGAAAGCGCTAACATACAACATAATGGGGCCAGAGTGTCCTTCTATCCTGACTTCTCGGCGGAGGTACAAATACGCAGAGCTAAGTTCATTGACGTGAAACGCAGGCTCCGACAGCTGCAATTATCATACGCCATGTTATACCCGGCTAAACTGCGAGTGATTGTGGAAGGGCAGGCGCAGTTCTTTGAATCCGCGAAAGACGCTGCTACATGGCTAGACCGGAATGAGCAACCCCTGAGACGCCGGCTACGAGAAGGAGCGGAGGAAGGGTAGTACTGCCCAGGCCCATAGCGGGACCCCGACCCGCCAGCAAGATGTTTGAAATCACGGTTTGGGAAAGAAGTCTAATCTTGTGTTATGTTTATTCAGTTAACCTCTGGCTGAGGGACATTATATTGCTATAGATCAAGACGAGAGCTTCAGCAATCTTCAGCGGCGAATCGACTACACCTAACTTGTTCTGGCTTCCGGAGTTTGAAAGGAATGCCTTATGCCGGCCCCGCCCTGTTGGCAGGGTCTAGAGCTACAGAGTTGATGCGGGCTGCGGTTTGCGCCCTTTTTCCCTTTTTTTTTCTGTTACTTTTCTTTGTTCAAATTTTTGAAAGGTGGCTCTTCAGCACGGCTATTGCCACAGTCAGCATGGGCAACGCAAACAACTGGTGGATGACTCACCACTTCTTGCTACCAGTGGTTCCTGGACTCTTACAGCTAATGGTGGTACACTTGCTTGTCACTAACTTTTGCTTTCCAACATGACAGAGGTACCCATAGTGTCGTGGAACGTGAGAGGACTTCACTCCCCACTTAACCTCCCTGGCGGTATGATTCTGTCTGGAATTACGTACCAAAAGCGGTACAATTATTTTGTATGGAAATTCTGCGTTTTATACTGTAGGCCTGCAATTTTTAGGAATAACTCACTTAAATTTGTCCAAACCAGAGTCTAGTAGACATCCCGGGTATGATAAAGTTTGAAACACAAAATCATAAAATTATAATATAATAAATAATTATAAATAATTATAACAAATAATAATGTAATTATAATAAAAATTATTCACTAATGTAATCAAATCAAAATCACTGAAATTTGCTCAGTTGCAGAATTGTCGCTGTCATTACTTTTATTTTTTTATGACGAATTTCCCCACAAATCGCTATCAGTCAATTCTGCAAGTGATTATCATTTATTATCGCTGTTTTCTAGCTGCTCTGAAATCACTTTTGACATAAAGGGACACTTTTGGTTGCTATGGACAATCTACAGTTTGCAGGCACAAAAAAAATGTTTTTATTATGTAAAAGAACATGCAGGGCACTGGGCAGACCACTAGGGACAGGGGGGGGTGTGTACTTTTTACATACAGTACTGTAATCTATAAGATTACAGTATTCTGTATGTAATGTGTTTGTTTACTTTTTTGAATTTGCCGCCGGTCTCCGCCCCCGTGCGCCGTTACGTCGCAGGGAACGGAGATCAGCGGCGTGCGGGCACTGTGTGAGTCGAATGGAGGACGCCACTCGCTCACACAGCGTGGATGCATCGCTGGATCCAGGGACAAGGTAAGTACAGTACCCCGCCTGGATATAAGGTAAGCCAGCGCGCGCTGCAGGCTCTGCATATTCACCCCGAGCGCGACTCTGGGATATCGATATTTACATAAAAAATCCAACCCGAGTCGCGCTCGGGGATACCGGCAGGGGGGTTAAGAGAACAATGATAAGTATGTGTCTTAAAAAATTTCACCCAGGGATTTTTTGTTTTCAGGAAACGCACCTCACGGTGGACACTATTTGCTGCTTACGGTACAATTGGGTGAATAGCGCCTACCACTCCACTCACACCTCATATTCCAGGGGTGTGAGTGTCCTGGTGCATGGCTCCCTGGATTTTCACGAACTGGACAATAGCATTGACCCTGAGGGGCGATATGTATTTCTTTACTGCAGGTTGGGGGAGATGACGTGTATTCTTGCATGTGTGTATATACCGCCCCCATTTGCGGCGACGGTGCTGCGGGCGCTGATTGCCTACTTGGATGGCAAGCCTGAGGTGCCGCTGCTGGTAATTGGGGACTTTAATTGCTGCCTGGACCCTGCGCTGGATAGACACCCGGCCACACGAGCCTCTGCCCTCTCCAGGGGTACACCCCTGGCGTGGTTGTTGCAAGAGGTGGGCTGGGTGGATGTCTGGCGACAGCGGAATCTGGGAACTAAGCAATATTCTTGCTTCTCTAAATCGCATGGCAGTTTGTCTAGGATTGATCTAGGGGTGGGAAACGCACACATGGTCCCGTATGTCTCCAAAATGGAGTACAGACCTCGCAGTGTGTCGGATCATTCCTCATTGATAGTGCATTTGTTGACCTCTCAGCCCACTGAGCTCCTTAGGGCCCCCTGGAAGTTCAATGCCTTTTGGTTAAAACTATTTGAGTCCCCTGAGACCATAGAGGATAGTATACGCAGGTTTTTCAATGCCCAGGATCCGCAGGGTTCCTGTATACAGCAATGGGAGGATTTCAAAGGGTTCCTTAGAAGGACTTTGGTCACAGAAATTAACAAGGTTAAAGCGGAGCTCCAGCCGCAAAAAAATTTTTTTTTAAAGTCAGCAGCTACTAACAGTGTAGCTGCTGACTTTAAATAAGGACACTTACCTGTCCTAGGCGCCCGCGCTGATGGCCCCCCCGATGCCGGTCCCGCGATCGCTCCGAGTCCTGCGCCGCCATTCACACTATGGGAAACAGGCAGTGAAGCCGTATGGCTTCACTGCCCGTTTCCTACTGTGCCTGCGCGAGTCTCACGCTGGCTTGTGAATGGGCGCGCTGCTCTCTGAGAACACACACAGTTCCCAGAAAGCAGCGCGCCCCATTCACAAGGAGAAGGACAAGAAGAAATCAAACCGCGGTGCAGGTGAGGCAGATTATGGACTTCCGCATAGCAACAGCTATTTCGGGTGAGTATTTTTTTTTTTTTTTTCAGGTTTTTATTTTTTTATTTTTTTAAACAACATGGCAAAATTTTGTTTTCCTGGGTGGAGCTCCGCTTTAAGAAGGCCTCATCTGCTTTTGTGCTGGAGCTGGAGGAAAGGGTGGAGGTTCTGGAGGGGCAGTTTGTCCTGGACCCCTCTGATTTGGCCAGGGAGGAATGGCAGGCTGCTCAATCTGCCTATGAGCGGGTGCTCTCCTCCAAGGCCGAAAATAAGCGGTTCTTCTCCAGGCAGGCATTTTTTGAGGAGGGGGAGAAAACGGGGCGTATGCTTGCGCGCATTGCGAATTCTCAGCAGAGGTCCCCGGCTATAGGAGCCATAAAATCTAAAGCTGGGCCCATTGTCAGCACACCCGAACTTATTATGAAGAAACTGGCGGGGTTCTACGAAGAATTGTACTGCCCTGGCGCAGCCTATGAGGCGGCTGCCCTGGAGCAATACTTGGATAGGCTGGCGTTCCCTAGATTGACGGCAGAGCAAAAGGCGGGGTTGGACGCACCCTTTACAGTGGAGGAACTCCAGGAAGCAGTGGGACTCTTTCCTAACTGTAAGGCCCCGAGGGAAGATGGGATTCCCATGGAAGTTTAAAAACAGCACGCAGAGGTTTTGTTGCCAAGGCTGCTCCGGGTGTTTAATGCGGCCCTGGGGGATGGAGCACTTCCGCCCTCCATGGCAAAGGCCAATATTGTTTTGCTTCTTAAACCGGGCAAGGACCCGGTTGAGCCAGGCTCCAACAGACCAATCTCGCTGTTGCAATGTGACGTAAAAATCCTAGCGAAGGTGTTGGCGCTTAGAATGAATACTGTCATAACGTCACTGATACACGGAGATCAGGCGGGGTTTATGCCGAATAAGTCCACTGCTATTAACATCAGAAGGTTATTTCTAAACATGCAGTCTGACGCAGATAATGTAGGGAGCAGGGCCTTGCTTTCCTTGGATGCTGCCAAGGCATTTGACAGCATTGACTGGAAATATATGTGGGAGGTGCTGTCGCGATTCGGGTTTGGCGATAGGTACATAGCATGGGTCCGACTGCTCTACAGTCGCCCGGAGGCCGCCATCAGGGCCTTTGGGTGTCTGTCCCAGGGCTTTACGCTGGGGAGGGGGATGAGGCAAGGATGCCCGTTGTCCCCTCTCCTCTTTGCGTTAGCCATTGAACCCCTCGCCATGGAGATTAGGGCCAATCCGGGTATAGTCGGGTTTTGCTATGGCCCCCTGCAGGAGAAGCTGATGCTTTACGCGGACGATACCTTGCTTATGCTGGGAGATACTGACACGTCTCTGCGGGAAGCCATGGCAACTATTGTGGGGTTTGGGGGGTACTCGGGCCTACAGATTAACTGGGTGAAATCGGCCCTGTTGCTGCTAGACGGGGGTGCAACGCAAACGGTGACGTCATCCTGCCCCATACCAGTCACGACGTCCTTTAAATACCTTGGTATTTATGTAACGGCCAACAACAGGGATTTTAGCCATTTGAATATATCCCCCCTGCTCCAGAGGTTTCAGGAACGGGTCAAATCTTGGAATAATCTTCGTATCTCGGTGGCGGGTAAGGTAAACCTAGTGAAGATGATTTTAATGCCGCAGCTGCTTTACTGTCTTCACAACGCCCCTGTGGTAATTCCTCTTAAAATCTTTAGAATAGTAAACTCTATCTTCCGGTCCCTGATCTGGAAAAATAAGACGCCCAGAATTAAACTTGAACAGCTACAGAGACCCAAGGACAGTGGCGGGCTGGCGTTGCCCAACCCGTGGCTGTATTATCTTGCGGCGCAGCTGCAACACCTGGTGGGGTGCTTCGGGGGGGAACCGGCTGGTTCCTCAGGTGCACTGATGCTCCACACGGTGGGGGATGGGCCCATCCCTGTGGCACTGGAGGCCCTAGCCTTCGCCAAGCCCAACAAGAAGTACCCTACGTACAATCTCATACAAAAAGTGTGGAACAAGTGTAAATATATTCAACATGCTGACGGATATACTGACTAAAGCCCCCTTTGGCATAATGATACTTACACAGAACTGGCCAAATTACAGATCGGGGCTGGGTGGAAAGGCCATGGGATCACACACATTAAACATGTATTTAGAAATGGGAGGCTCAGGCCATTCGCTGACTTACAGGCGGAATATGGACTCCCGCCCTCGATGCTTTTTCAGTATATACAGCTCCAGCACGCAGTGAGAGCCCAGAGTAGGTCCTCTGAGTGGCATTTGTCGCCAACCCCGATGTTCAATCTTCTGGGTGAGGCTGTGACCTCGAAGGGATTTATTTCTCAATGTTATGCCATCCTTCTACAACACTTCCTGGGGCAGCATCCAGTCATGGTAAGGGAAAAGTGGGAGAGTGACGTGGGGTCACTGGATGGAGAACAGTGGGAGGAGATATTTCAGGGGGTGAGCTCCTGCTCATTGAATGTAGCTCAGCGACTAACTCAGCTATATATTATTTTCAGGGTGTACTATACACCACATAGGCTGCAACTGATGGGGATGCAAACGGATGACATGTGCACTAGATGCAAGAGAGATCATGGCGATCTCATACATCTTTTGTGGAGGTGTCCCAAACTGCACAAGTACTGGGCTGAGGTGGTGAGCACTGTCAACTATGTATTTGGGCTATCCATGCCTGTGGACCCCAGAGTCTTTCTACTGGGTGTGTTGGAAGAATATGTGACGGAGGTGTACACAAGGGAGGCGGTGCATAGGGTGCTATTTCAGGCCAGGAAGTTGATTATGATACACTGGAAATCTGAGACCCCTCCGACCTTAAAGGAGTGGATTGATAGGACGGGTGAAATGTTACGCATGGAGAAGCTCATTTATCAACACAGGGGCAGCAACCGTAAATATGAGAGCCTTTGGGCTCCGTGGTTGGATACACCGGGGCTTTCACCGGTGGACCTAGTCATGGACAGACTGTTGGGATTAAATGTGGGATGAGTGCATAAATGTGGGGTAATGTGTATTTTGGTGGGAGCGAAGACAGCCCGGGGATTATGATGCCATGTTGTGTTTACCTTATGAGAAGTGTACTCTTGGTTTTGAAGTGCAATGCTGACTGCCCTATGTTGTATAACACCTTTTCTTTAATAAAAACCTTTTTGTTGGATAAAAAAAAAAAAAAAAAAAGTAAGTGCGCCCCCGCGCCGAACGAACTGCGCATGGGCCGGCCGTACACGTAGCCCAGTGCGCATGCTCCAAATCACGTCGCTAAAAGTCAATGAAACCGACGTGAACGTCACTTACGCAAAGCCCTATTCGAGAACGAGTTACACAAACAACGGAAAAAGACGACGCTGTCCCGACGTCCATACTTAACATGGCTTACGCCGAACCTACGCAAGGTTACCCCTCATATAACAGGGGTAACCTTACGCTTACGCAAACAACGGAAACTACAATGACGGGGCGCAAATACGTTCGGGAATACGCGTATCTAGCTCATTTGCATATTCGACGCAGAAATCGACGGGAATGCCACCTAGCGGCCAGCGTAACATTGCAACTTAGATATGACGCTGTAAGTGACTTACGCCAGTCGGATCTACGCCAAATCTATGCGTAACTGATTCTAAGAATCAGTCGCATAGATAGGATGCCTCAGAAACAGAGATACGACGGTGTATCTGTAGATACGCCGTCGTATCTCTTCTGAGAATCTGGCCCATGCTGTTTTTTTTTTCTTTTCATGTGATTGGGTATTCTTTGCAAAATGCAGCTTTACCCAATCTACTAAGCTCTGGAGCAACTGCGATCTGTCTTTAGTAAATCAACCCCATAGTACAACTGTTTTTGGACCTGCTGCAATAAAAGTAAAATATACCTGTATGTCGGATGCAGTTTCCAGGATGGAAGTGCGTGTGCTCCCCCGTCCACCTACTCCCCTGTGAATTGACACAGCCGGAGTTTGTCAACAGATCCCTTCCAAGGATTCATGGCTGGGACGATTCACAGCCCCTTAATTACCCCAATTGTTAACCTATGCCAGCCAGTGACATTAGTACAGTGACAGTGTATAATATTAGCACTGATCACCTTATTAGTGTCACTGGTGATGGCAGTGTCAGTCAGTTCCCACCCAGTGTCAGTTAGTGTTAGATTTTCCGCCACACTATCGCAGTCCCATTATAAGATCATTGGTTAACAATTACATTTTCTGATAACGCTAGCATAATGAGAAATCCAACTTTAGTGAGTGAGTGAGTGAATAACTTGCATAGCGCTGCAAATGCGAACTGAATCGCCTCAAGGCGCTTATTTCCATCCAGTGTCATCTCTATCCGTCAGAAGAGGTGGGTCTTCAGTTTTTTCCTGAAGACCCGATGGTTTAGGTTACCGATTGTTAGTGGGAGTTGCATTTGTTTACTTTTTTCAGGTTATTTTACAACTGGTGATCCTGCAAGTGACACTTGTCCTAGGAGGGCTACATGCACTCTACTGAATTAATGGAGGAAACCATTGTGGTTCATTGGGCTGGACTTTCTCTCAGGTTGTCACTCAAGCTGGATGTCTTTCTCTATTCATCTACATTACATAATGGATGGGGAGATTAGTAGTTTAAAGAAGTAAGATAACATTGTTTGTTCTTTCACTTCAGTTAACATGAAGTTGCATGGACAATTAATTTTTGGCAAGATCAACAAGTATATTCTGAAAGAAAAAAAAAAGAAAACGAAAGCAGTCACTGATAAACTGCAACATATAAAAGTTTTGTTTTTGGGTTGACCTATTGTTTAATTGCATGCTGATGGTCAAATGATTACAATAACAATAATATATTTTATAATTTTGTAAGAAAATTGTGTTTTGTTGTTGGAAATACTGTACAACCAATACGATTTAACTGATATTGCCAGGTTATTTCACCTAATCCTCTTATATTTAGAACATTTTGTGCACTGTAAATGTAGCTGTCCAAATTTATTTATTTTGAAAGATAATACCCCAAAGCTTTTTGTCATGGCAACAAGATTAATCATGAGTACCTTGTAGATAACTATCCTCTGATTATTGTTTGAACAGGAAAAAAGACTACAGCAGCCTACTAAACAAAACACTAGGCAGTTAGATGTTTCATTAAATTTGTTTGTCTCGGTAAACAGATGCCATATGGCCATTGTTGTCAACATGATCGCCCCGGTTATGGTTTTTTTTACGGAATGTTTTCACCTTTTCGTGACTAGGCTGGTTTTATATTTGGAAACATAATGTTTCTGATTCTTCTCTATATATCTGCTTAAAGGAGTACAGCCAAAGCTCACTGGCTGTGTTTCTCCTGTGGATCACAGGATGGCAGTTCTTCTGCACTCCTGTGACCCGTTTTCAGTGGACAGCGGGCTGAACCTCCTTGTCAGCTGATGTCACAGAGCCGGTCCAGGATTGGGCAAGATCGCGACAATGAAGTCCAGATCTGCCCACATGCATGGACCAGTATCCAGCTCAGCCTCTCAGTGAGCCGCTGAGAACCTGAGATGGTGTTATGCTGCGTACACATGACCGTTTTTCATGCAATTTTTTTAATTGGTCATTGAAAACGATCGTGTGTGGGCTCCAGAGTATTTTTCTCAACTTGAAAAATGGCCATTAAAAATCTAGAACATGCTCTATTTTTTCTCGTCGTTTTTCCTGTTGTCATTTTTCATGTCGTGAAAAACGGTTATGTGTAGGCTTTAACGACAGGAAAAAAAACACGCTTGCTCAGAAGCAAGTTATGAGATGGGAGCACTCGTGTTTGTAATGGAGATAGCACATTCGTCACGCTGTAACAGACTGAAAAGCACGAAGATTGAAAAGCGCGAATCGTCTCTCACCAAACTTTTACTAACACAAAATCAGCAAAAGCAGCCCCAAGGGTGTCGCCATCCGAATGAAACTTCCCCTTTATAGTGCCGTTGTACGTGTTGTACGTCACCGGGCGCCACGTATGCACAGAACGGAGCCTCAGAACGGCTGAGTTTACGATCAGCTGTTGTCTAGCGTTGCCGAGGCACGTTCATGTAGGAGAGGGGCGAATATTTACATGAAGAGTGCGGATATTTTAATGATGGCCAGTGCTGGGGGTGGAATTTTTGTCGATGGCCAAACAAATCTTCTAAAGAAATCTTTCTCTAATATCGAAAAAGCCGCCGCTCAATTGACTAAACACGCCCCACAAGCATTCAAAATGAATAGCAGATAATGATTTATTTTGCAGATTTCGATAAACATTCCGCCCCCAGCACTGTCCATCATTGAAAAATCCGATCACTTCTTGTAAATATCCACCCCTCACCTACATGAACGTGCCTCAGCCACGCGAGACAATAGCTGATCGTAAACACAGCTGTTCTGTGGCTCTGTGCAGCGCATGCGCAGATCCACCCGGGTACTATTCGATACCCGGACACTTGTCAACAGAACACCGGCACTGGGATGAACTGCAAGAAAGTTTGTAGGGAGCCTCACACCGCCACGATTGCGCTAGAAGGTCAGCGTGCGGTCCACTCCCTTGTGAAACAAAACCTGAAACTTGGACCCGGAATTGAAGTGACTGGAAGGCGCCTTGACATACGTTTCATAATTGCTAGATCACCGGGAAGCCCAGTACATTGCACAGTAGTTTACTTTTTTTGGGAGCAGCTTCCTGGTTATTGTTTATATATTTATTTTGGCACAAGGTTTTCATATTTCTGTGTGCCCATTGACACACAGAGAACAGCTCAGCCCTGCCCCCTTTGCTGCGATTGATAGCAGTAGGAGCCAATGGCTCCTGCTACTGCCTCTCTGTCCTATGAGGAGAGAGAAAGCCAAGAGAGCTGCTAATCTTGTGCACATTGCTGGATCTAGATCGGGCTCAGGTAAGTATTTAGGAGGGGCTGGGAGGGGAGTTGCATGCAGAAGGTTTTTTACCTTAATTAGAAATTGTTTTGGAACAAATGATGCGAAAACAAACACACTTTATGATTCTTGCTACAGAATGTATCCACTATTAGTCACATTTTCGTTTAGGGCCCATTCACTCTATGCTTAAAGTGGATGTAAACCCACTCTCATCCTTTCTAACCACTTCCCGACCACCGCATGTAGATATACGTCCACAGAAGGGCACGTACAGGCAGATGGACGTATTTATACGTCCCTGCCTTTGCGCGGTTCGGGGGTCCGATCGGGACCCCCACCCCCGCTACATGCGGCGGTCGGAAACCCGCGGGGAGCGAGCCGGTACGAGAGCGCGGCTATTCGCTTCTAGCCGCCCGCTCACGATCGCTCCCTGGAGCTGAAGAACGCGGAGAGCCGTATGTAAACACGGCTTCCCCGTGCTTCACTGTGGTGGCTGCATCGATCGAGTGATCCCTTTTATAGGGAGACTCGATCAATGACGTCAGACCTATAGCCACACCCTCCTACAGTTGTAAACACAAACTAGGTTTTAATAAACAATGCAATTTAAATGCATTTTTTGCTGTGAAAATGACAATGGTCCCAAAAATGTGTCAAAATTGTCCGAAGTGTCCGCCATAATGTCGCAGTCACGAAAAAATCGCTGATCGGCGCCATTAGTAGTAAAAAAAAAAAAAAATGCAATAAAACTATCCCCTATTTTGTAAACGCTATAAATTTTGCGCAAACCAATCGATAAACGCTTATTGCAAATTTTTTTCACCAAAAATAGGTAGAAGAATACGTATCGGCCTAAACTGAGGAACAAAAAAAAATTATATATGTTTTTGGGGGATATTTATTATAGCAAAAAGTAAAAAAAATATTGCATTTTTTTCAAAATTGTCGCTCTATTTTTGTTTATAGCCCAACAAATAAAAACCGCAGAGGTGATCAAATACCACCAAAAGAATGCTCTATTTGTGTCGAAAAAAGGTCACCAATTTTGTTTGGGAGCCACATCGCACGACCGCGCAATTGTCTGTTAAAGCGACGCAGTGCCAAATTGTAAAAATGCCTTTGGGCATTTAGCAGCATATTGGTCCGGGGCTTAAGTGGCTAAACTACTGACATAGTGCTGATCTATAAGGATATACATGCCTCCTGCATGTATCCTTACCTGTCAAATATCTCCCCTAGGTTATGAGACCTGAAAAACTGCAGATTCTGTGGGTGGGTTTGTTGTTTGGAGCTCGTGGGTGGAGTCGTGATGTCAGAAGACACCCCGCCCTCCCCTTGTCAACATGCATTTTCTCTTGTGTATTCCTTACACTGAATTCTGCTATGATCACTAACATCCAGTCAAAATCCAGAAAAATAGCCACATGACTTCAGAATAGGAGTGGGGGTGGGAATTAAAAAATAATGCCTGTCTCCAGGCTAGTGCATGAGATATGTAATTAACCTGTCGCTCACACCAAGGGGGCGGAACGGACTAAGGTTTTTCTCTGTAAAGCCCCATACACACTATCAGTGTTCCTGACGGTTTTCTCTTCAGGTTTACCAAAACCATGTAGTGCAAGGGCCTGCCTGATTGCATACAAATTGAAACTCTTGAGGTTTGACCTCATATTAGATAGTTTTGGTAAACCTGAAGAGAAAACCATCAGGAAAACTGATAGTGTGTATGGGGCTTAAGTCTGTTTTTTTCCCACTAAACAATAAAAGAGGATTGCTCAGAGCTGGATTAACTCTGTGTGGCAAGCCTGGGCACAGATGATAGGAAATCTTATACTGTACATTGTGACATCAAAAAATAAATAAAACATTTTCGTGTTTACATCCACTTTAATTCACTTCTATACTGACCACTATTGTTAGAGGACACCACAATTTTACTGTCTGATTTATATTTTCTGCATTTTTTTATATGAAGAATATTACTGACAATAATTTTGTAGGGGTAGGACACATCACATATACTTTTATTTATATCTATCTTCAGCAAATTAATCATGCTAATGTACTGTGACCTCAGATGTACCTTTTAGCAGGGGTTCCCCCAAAAAACTGACAATTATTTCAAAGATTCCTCAGGGGCAAAAAAAGTTGAGAAACTGCTCTACGCAGATTAAAGAAGTGGTCAAGTTCAGATTTATATGCAAGTCAGGAAGGAATGTATTAATGAAGCTGTAACCTGGTAGTAAATCTGTTACATGATCTGTCTTACTGCTTCTATTTAGCATTGCCTGGCTGTGAGATAGAATTGATAAATGACTCCCAGAGTATTTACATCTATTATTTGCAGTGTGTTATAGGGCAAGTGTGGATTTCCTTAATGTACTGTATATGTGCATTGGAGGGCCATTCGCTATGAATAGTACTGCACTGCAATGAATAGGGCTGCTTTTTACTACAATGAGCCCTTATCATAGTTTGTGCTAGGCTGATACTGAAGCAAGTTGTCAAGATGCATAGAACTGTATTATGTGTAATCTATGTAATGATGGTTTCCTAAATGCATAAATTAAACTCCAACTAAACTGCTAAATAAACAATTTAAAGTGACATTAAAGCTTAATTTTTTTGCATTAAAAAAAGCAAATATTTTATATTTAACGTTCACACAACAGTATTACACTATTTCTTTTGGCTGAAAAGCAATATACAATGGCACTAATGCATGTGGCTCAGGGTTGCGGTGTGATCCCATTGACTAGAATGGCCAAGAGATGGTGATATCAACACTATTAACACTACATACCACATTAAATTTGCAATGCTGCAAAGCATTATGGGTGTGACATGTGAACATCCTCCTCATGCTATATTGTAGGCTACCATGGCGCAACTGTCTGCCTGCATGAAAGAGGCCTTAAACTGGCTATACATGGCTCAGTTGTTTTAATTCAGCCAGCCGGTTGAATTAAAAAACTGAGCCTATTTCCCCATCCTACTTTGCTGTGTCTGTATTCTGACAGTGGGACCTCCCTACTGTCACAATACACTGAGCGGTGCTTCAGCCTATTGGCTGCATGCACTGACCAGATGCTGGTTATCCAGCAGGACTGTTTGACAGAAGCCGGTCTAACAACTGGCTTTTTTTTTTTAACAGAAAAGGAGGCTACACACAGATTGTAATTCAGCCGATCTTTTCTGAACCAGCGAATTTCAATCCATGTATGGCTGACTTTAGTTAGCACATAGTTAAGGAAAAATCCTCCTACTGAACACGAGAGGATCTATTTGGGCATTAGTCCAGGTCTAGAATGAATTAAGGCCGCATACACATGATCGGTCAAAACCAATGAAAACGGACTGAAGGACCGTTCGTGTGTGGGCCCCATCGGTCAGTTATCCTTCGGTCAAAAAAAAGAGAACTTGCTATAAAATTTGACCGATGGACGCCTGACTGATGGGTCAAAACCAATCGTTAGTATGCAAAAGCATGCTCAGAATCAAGTCGACGCAGGTTTGGAAGCATTGAACTTCGTTTTTTTCAGCACGTCGTTGTGTTAAAACACGTAAAACGTCACCGCGTTCTAACACAATCGTTTTTTTAACCGATGGTGTGTAAGCACATCAGACCATCAGTCAGCTTCATTGGTTAACCGATGAGAACGGTTTCATCGGACTGATCGCGTGTAAGCGGCCTTAGGCATTCATTACCCATATTAACCAATCATAATTCAGTCTGCTGTAATCAGGCATATTCAAAATACATTTTGGTTTGGTTTTATAAGTTATTGTTCCTAAAACTATCACTTGAAGTAGAACTAAAGGCTTTTTTTTATCATTTTGGATAACGTGGGAGAGGGTTATAACCCCATGTAATTTTTTTGCCATTTGTGTCCCATAGAGGGGATTTCCCTTCACTTCCAGTTCCATAGCTAAAGCAGGAAGTGAGGACATTTCTCCAAAGTGAGGAAATTGTAGGTTGTCACCAGAACTAGTGTCCCCATTGGAAGATTTCCTCTTTATTACTCTTTTGGGAACAACCGAAAATTGAGAATTTTCTTTTACTTTTATTTTCATGACATATAGATAGTGAATCTCCCTAATGGACACACCACAGCAATAAAAGTCTGACAGGTGTTCTGATCACTCTCTAATCTACCTTTATCTTGAAAAAAATTATGTTTTGCCTTTAGTTTTACAGTGCATCCGAAAAGTACTCACAACGCTTCACTTTTTCCACATTTTGTTATGTTACAGCCTTATACCAAAATGGATTTAATTCATTATTTTCCTCAAAATTGTACAAACAATACCCCATAATGACAATGTGAAAGAAGTTGAAATCTGGGTAGTTTCTCCAATTCTTATTTGCAGGAGCTCTCAGGGCTCCATCAGGTTGGATGGGGAGCGTCGGTGCACAGCCATTTTCAGATCTCTCCTGAGATGTTCAATCGGGTTCAAGTTTGGGCTCTGGTTCGGCCACTCAAGGACATTCACAGAGTTGTCCCGTAGCCACTTGTTTGTTATCTGGGCTGCGTGCTTAGGGTCGTTGTCCTGTTGGAAGATGCACCTTTGCCCCAGTCTGAGGTCCAGAGTGCTCATGAAGGATGTCTCTGTACATTGCTGCTGGAGAATTTTGTTTCTCATGGTCTGAGAGTCCTTCAGGTGCCTTTTGGTAAACTTCAGGCAGGCTATCATGTGCCTTTTACTGAGGAGTGGCTTCCGTCTGGCAGGTGGAGGGCTGCAGAGATGGTTGTTCTTCTGTAAGGTTCTCCTCTTTCCACACAGAAATGCTGGAGCTCTGTCAGAGTGACCATCAGGGTTCTTGGTCACTTCCCTGACCAAGTCCTTTCTCCCTCCAATCGCTCAGTTTGGTTGGGTGGCCCGCTCTAGGAAGAGTCCTACTGGTTCCAAAGTTCTTCCATTTACGGATGATGGAGGCCACTGTGCTAATTGGGACCTTCAATGCTGCAGACATTTTTCTGTACCCTTCCCCAGATCTGTGCCTTGATACAATACTGTGTCAGGGGTCTACAGACAATTACCTGGACTTCATGGCTTGATTTGTGCTCTAACATCCACTGTTAAAGTGGAGTTCCACCCATTTTTTTATGTTTGTCTGTGCTGCATGCCCTAATCTCATAGTGTTCAGAATGGACAATTTTTATTTATTTTGTTGCTTGTAAATACCTTTATTTTGTAGTCCTTCATTACTTCCTCCTCGTTATTAGCCTAGGCTATTAGGTCACAAGGCTATTTGCAAGGCTTTCTGGGATAGGCATCATGTTTCCCAGTAGTCCTTGCAAACCTGACTGAAACCTATTACATTGCTTGTGCAGCACTGAGCATGTGCGAGATATGCAAAGCTGAAATCCAGGAAGTCATACAGTCTGGCTTCATGATGCCCACACTTAAGATGGCCACGGTCTATTTCTAGATTATAAACTAAATATAATCTAAATGCTATAACAACCTAACGAAACAGACCTTAGTTTACAGACTAACTTTACTAGAATACATTAAGCTTGTGTATTACAGGGGTATTTATATTTAAAAAGTGAAATTGTGGGTGGAACTCCCCTTTAAATGTGGGACCTTATATAGACATGTGTGTTATTTGCCAAATCATGTCCAATCAACTGAATTTACCACAGGTTGACTCCAATCAAGTTGTAAAAACATCTCAAGGATGATCAGTAAAAATAGGATTCATAATGAATTTCGTACATTTTGAAATAAGGCTGTAACATAACAAAATTTGGAAAAACAGAAGCACTGTGAATACTTTCTGGATGCACTGTACTTTAAGAATATTAAAGGGGTTGTAAAGACAAAAATATTTTCCTCTTAAATTAAAGTCTGACAGTAGCTGATAAAGTAAAATGTAATATTTTGCATTATTACTAGTTTGATACCTGTTGAAATCGAGCTGTTTTATTCACCTCCGTCACTCCTGAATCGTTATTCTCACTGACTTCCTGGTTTGCGGTACACTTTTATTCTTGCTACATCACGGCCTAATGGGAACTACATTTCCCATTAGGCTTAGCCTCCATGCCTGTGAGGGATAAGAGAGCATCTTTACGCAGGGCTGTAGTCATAGGGAGGGGGTGAGCACATTCTGCTTTCCACCATGCAGGTGCTGGTGGAAAGCAAGAAGAGGAGAGACAGGAAATGGCATTTTCAAACCTGGATTACTGTATTTTGGAGGTCAAAAGGAAAAATTAGGTAAGTGATATTAAAATGCTCTAGCTTACAGCAATCAATTGATCTAATAAAAAACAAACCTTTAGTGTTCCTTTAACTTTTATTGAGTAAGGTCACATATATGTGACATAATTATTCACAAACTACAGCTTATGTTGCTCAACCAACCTCAGCCAACCTCAGCCTGCACATTTGACTACAAATTGGCATCACCAAGCTAGTGAGGTCCAACTTGTGCTCTGCTCCTCTCAAATGTCCTGCCTATCCACTCTCTCAAGCCCGTGCGGCATTAAACATATTATTATGACCGAATTGTATTGTACGTGTGTAAAAATGCTATCATTATAGTCACCGTAATATACTTTAGTGAATATAAAAAACGATTTTACAATTCACAGATCCTGAACACTAGATTAATTGGACATTATAACAGCTAATGCCAATCTTCATGTTTTAGTCAAGTTTAAATAGTTTGTTTGTTTTTTATTTTTTAAATAGGTTCCTTTAAGCTAGTGCATTGTTGGTTCACTTACCTTTTCCTTCGATTTCCCTTCTAAATGTTTTTTTCTTTGTTTTCTTTGTCTGCATTTCTAACTTCCTGTTCCTCCTCAGTAAGCTGTTCTGGCTGACTAACCCCCAGCCAGAACGGCTCGGATGATGGGGCAAGCCACTCAACCCCCCCCCCCCACTGTCTCCTGGGAAACACACTGGTCCCAGGAGAGAGCGGGGATCAGTGAGGGCGTGCCGCACTACTTGTGCATTCGCAGTAGGGAACAAGGCAGTGAAGCTGCAACGCTTCACTTCCTGATCCCCTCACCAAAGATGGCGGCAGTGGCAGCCAAGAGACGAGCGATTGCTTGGCCTTGGCTGCTGACATCGTGGGCACGCTGGACAGGTAAGTGTCTATTTTTTAAAGTCAGCAGCTGCAGTATTAGTAGCTGCTGGCTTTTAAAAAAAAAATTGGGTGGACCCCCGCTTTAAGTGTGTTTGCACAAACTTGTTGGAATATCTCCCTGCTGATAATGCTCAATTATTTTCATTATGTCTAGGAAGGAAAGGAAGTGGTTAACCATTCCTGTGTTGCTGCTCCACCTTAATATAAGACTTTTTTTTTTTACCAAACATTCTTTACTTTCTGTTATGTAATACCAGCCCAATAGATCACTTATACAGGATGAAGAAGGGGCCCAAATAAAAATCATGGATCTTAGTATTAAAATACATGTGATTTAGGGATACTAACGGAATGCTGATCGACAGACCTGTTTCAGTCATTCACCTTTGACAGAAGCAACCGGCTGTCTGACCAGCTGCCGTACACACAAGCTGAATGTCAGCCGGTTTCTATTGAGTCTGCCAATACTGCCCAATATTCGGCTTGTGTGTATGGCCCTTAAAAAAAAGTACAACAGCAGATTTGGGCCAAGATAATAGGATCCTGGGAGAAGATCAGAGGAACGGAAAACAGAGGCTACTCTGGATCATCTATTTATCTTAAACAGTGGTCTCCAAACAATGGCCCAGGGGCCCGATGTGGCCCTTTGCTTGCTTTTACCCAGCCCTTGGAGCCATAATTCTTCCCAATGAGGATGGGACACAATTTCTCCCAATGACACAAACAATTGGGCACAATTACCCCCCACTGACACCAATGTTGAGACACAATTACTTCCACTGAAACAAACGATAGGGCATCCCCCCCCCATGACTTTTTCTACTCCCAAGGGCCACAGTCCAGCCCCCCTGAAGTTGGAAGGACAGTAAACTGACCCTTTGTTTAGAAAGTTTGGAGACCCCTGCTTTTGAAGATCAGCTAATTTATATGAACTGACCACAGGACATGCAATAAAATACTACTGCTTATGATATAGATGCAAAAGAATTCCAGGTATGGCATTTTTTACATACTTACATTGGTCCAGCATGTGGGATCTCGACTAGAAGCTGGAAATCACTGTAGTAGACACCGCTACTCCAGTAATCTCCACTATCTTCTGGGTCCCATGCCAAGCTGCTGCCCAACTGCTTACTGAACACAGGAGATCAGCTGCTCTGCACAGGTGCCATTCAGGGATCGCTTGCCATTTTCTCAATATATGCTATATCTTCTCTGACTGGACGAGGTGGAGAAGTGGGTGGTGAGGTCACACTCTCCTCCTCATCCAATTAGAGAATGCTTTGCATTCATTGGGAAAATGTAAAGCATTCTCAGAATGACACCTGTGCCAAGTGTACCTGTGCCAGTGTTCAGAATGCAGCAGGGCAGCTGCTCAACACAGGACTTGTACTACTACGGCTTGAATGTACTACTAAGGCTCTCACAGCGCCGTGGTAGTTCATTGAAAACTACAAGCTCGCAGCGGCAAATGTTGCAGGGCCTTGTAGTTTCCAATTCACAGAGTGCTGTGATTGAGTGACGGACCAGGTGGGCAGAGCTCCGCATGCCTGCTTTTTTTTTTATAATGACAGCTAGCGGGTGGAGAAGATCCCCTGATAGCTGGCACATAGAGGGAGTGGGAGATGCAGGGGCAGGGGCAGGTGCATTTATAACATGTTAGATGCTACACCCCCAGATAAAATAACTTATCCTAAGAACACGGCATAGTTATAATGCAACACAGATTTTTTTAATTTACAATGACAAAGGTTTCTTGCCTACAACATATATTAGATATAATACAATTCTGGTGCTTCTTACTACATCATACCCGTTAATACTTTGCTTAAGAAAACAACATAACGGGTTATTACATTAAGATTGTGGGTACATTTTACCCACAACACTACCTAACAATACCTACCTATATACTGGTAATTTTGCATTTAGGTACTGTACTAACCAACTAGTGGCCATAATTATGCATTGTTATTAAATGCTGAAAAATCTAGACTTTTTTTGTTGTTTTGTTTTTGGTTTTGTTTTTTTGTTGGTTAATTTGTTGCAGTACAACTAAGCTCCCAGGACTCAGTTCCTAACGATCCTGGGATCATCCCTAAGTGGGATTTAATCTAATATCATGAGGGTAAGGGGACACTCCCGGGAAAATATGGTTTACCTTCATTAACACACATGATAAATTACATGTGGACCTACCACGAACGATAAGTATTTGATGATATTTACTATAATATAATCTTAGATAGAATTAACTTAACAATTGACTTACAGTGATTGGAATTCTCTGTGCTAATATTTCATTATAATAAATAGATATAAGAACGAGAACATCTCCATGGAGACATATTCAATAGATATTATAGTATAAACTTTACAGCCCTCAAAATTTCCACCCGCCTACTAGCATTTGGTGAGTGGATTTAAGCTGGGGGCGAGTGATGACAGGGCTGCATGACCAATCTCCCTGCAATCTGTGCCTACACTTAGAGTCCTGATGAGTTTGGCGGCCGAAGAGGAAAAGTGCATGCTCGGGATAAGTAGTCTGGTGAGCCACGCACAGACAGAGCAGTACACAGGTGCTCTCCTTACAATTCTCATTAAGCCATGCATCCTAACAGTATGACCTTTCTGAGCCTGCCCCCCTCCCCCCGGGCCCCGACCAATGTAGCTGGAGAGCAGAAAGTAATGAGTGAGGTGGAGGATTGCGAAAACTACCACTCCGGTGCAGCGCTCACTGAAAGTTGCCCTGACATGAGAGCGGCAGCCTTCCAGTTTGTGCAGTTTTCTTCTCCTTGTGCTCTATGTAAGTGTCCAACAGTTCAGCCTGAGCACTGTGAACAGACTGGTCTCAATGTGTGCTGTGCAGTGTCAGTGTGCGCTGTGCTATGGTGTCAATGGCTGTGCAGTTGTGTGGATCTCAGCGCTGGATTGTACTCCCTCCTGCTGTGCTGCAGCTCCTCTCCTCTCTGCCAGCCTGAATAAAAGGGGGAAGTGGGGACATGGAAGCGTGGAGCCACACACACAGGCTCCTGATGATGAGATGAATGGGAGAGAGAGAGAGAAGATGGATGGGAGTTGCAGAGGAGACAGCAAGAGAATGGGGAAGAGACCCAGTTCTAGTGCCATGTCCCTCTGGTCTCCCCCCAGTGCCCTGTCCCTCTGGTCTCCCCTCAGTGCCCTGTCCCTCTGATCTGCCCCCAGTGCCTTGTCCCTCTGGTTTGCCCCCAGTGCCCTGTCCCATTTTGTTAAAGTTGTTGTTGGTAATATTTAATTTTGTAACTTGATTCTGCATAAAACATTGTCATTCCATGAGATAATCTACAAGGGCGTGTTTACAGGTGCAATTAGGCGCAGGGCAGTGTATGAATTAGGTGGGGCAACTAGTGGCGAGTAACTCTTGAGTCCTGGCTAGTAGCTCAGGACTTGAAATTTTGAGCCCTGGTATAAACAATAACCAACATTTGGGAGTTTCACATTCTCCTTAGTAATAATTGGATTTAGATCCCTTTAGTGTATATCTTTTACTGCATATATCCTTATTGAATGTTTGTATACTTTCTTTTGTACTTTTTCTTTTATGGAAAACTGAAATACCTTTGAATAAACATAATGAAAAAGAGAAAATCTAGACTTTTATGCATTAAAGGAATTTGTAATAATTTTAGGCCAATTGTATTTCATACTCAAAAAGTCATAGTACAAGACTCAAAGATTGCTGTGGGTTTTATACAATGAGAGGATGTACAGCAGCAGCTGTTTACCTTCAGACGCTCTATGGAAAGCTTAAATATGAGGAGGATGCTTATGGGCATCCACTGCAGTGACTTTTTTTTTTGTTGAAATGAGTTGCAATCTCCTAATAAAATTAAACCCATTCATTTAAAGTGAAACTATAGGCAAAAAAAGTTTCAACAGTTTGCCCTTGGAACTTTAGACAACAAGTAAACAACAAGTAAACACGGATATATACCGTATTGTCAAACAGATTTGTGACGTTATGAGTATATGAGTTTGTGAGTATATTATATATTCATGGTCAGGTACAGTATTCCATAGAACAATCCATGGTAGGTATGAAAATGAATCCTGGTAGCCAGAAGCATTTCGTACACAACAGTGCACTTCCTCAGGGGTTGATGCAATATATAAAGTCTATGAAATGAAACAGTATATGGTATGTAATAAAGATAGTAAATAATGTTGTACTAATGCAAAACACTAAGGGTCCACTAAGAGGCCCATACTTACAAATCTGTTGAAAAAGAGATCACTTGCTCATATTTCATTGGCTGTCGCTGGGAGCTGTGGGCCTAGAATCCACGAGGGGCCGGCAGGACAAACAGGGCCATAAGCAAACACAAACCAACATGATGTGGCATCTACGGTGATGGCTATAGGAGACATATCTATGTATCAGACTCATTTCTAAAGTGTATATGAATGTAGTATCAACAATCAATACAAGGAGTATAAAACTATACAGTAAGTAGGGGTATCAACTAGTATCACTAGGAGTGGGCCGGAATTAAAAAAAAATATATCTGATGCTCAGAGTAATTTCTAAAAATAGGCAATAAAGCAAAAAAGTGTGAAAAAGGATCAATGATGTGTGAGTACAATTGAGGGAAAACGCAAAATAAATTACCCCCAGGGGCCCAGAGGCCTCAGAGGAAGAGTTAGTAAATCAAGGTAACCTACCTAAGTAGGAATATGTAGCAACCAAGTACTATATTGGCTGATGTGCAATCAAAGTGAGATAAACATGACTGCCTAGGTGCATGGTATATATCATACATATCATGTAAAGGTCAGGGAGAATTGGAAAGGATAAAGATGAAAATAGGCTCCAAATGTATGTGATAAAAAAAGAACAGAAAAAGTGGATGAAAGTGACCTATCATAATAAAGCAATGTTCTGGCAAGAGGTTGCATGTATCATCACCGATCACTGTGGAGACACTGAAGGCAAGTGCAACGCTGGACTCACCTATTTGTATGTATAACTAGCCCCCGTGGACCTCACCCAACATCAGATGGGTGTGGCCAATGGGGGAAGAGAGAGGCTTCCCCAACAAAGGCCGCCACCATGTGGTGAGGATGGTGCAAAGCGCACATCCAACTGCACCATGGCCGCGCAGACCAATGTGATTATGTCATGCAGGGGCAACGGCATCCTTCGCTGGGTTCCCCAACGTGATGACAAAGCTCTCACAGACACCACCCACACAGGATAGGCGGGTGACCACGAAGGATGAAGAAGCATCACAGCTCCCAGGACAGAGACACCAATTGCAGCTCCAGGGAAGGGAGCATGGGACAATTGGTTGGAAAGTTCACATCATATAACAATATAGCCATATTAACAGAAGATATCAAAATGCAAAAAATACAAGGTCCTTACTTTCACTTTCAATGATAATGGTGAACAGTGTTGCCAACCGTCAGTAAATACCAGTGACAGGAAAAGGTTTTTAGCAAAAAATATGTCTGTGACTGCTGTGAAACTCCTTAATGGGGATACAGACAGCAATAAAAACTGGCAGGTGTTCTAATTCCTCTCTACTTCATCCAAAACTAAAAAAAAAAAGTTTTGCCGTCAGTTATACTTTAAAGGCTCGTAAGCACTATAAGAAAATAGGGCGAACATTTTCGTACGATTTTCGTATAGTGTGTACTAGACATGTGCATTAGTTTTCGTTAGAATGCATTTTCGTCCGAAAATCTGGTATTTTCGTTATCGTTTTAACGAACGAAAACGAAAGTGCAAGAAACGAAAACCGAAAGATCCGACATAAAAAATGCTTTATTTTCGTTTTCGTTCAGATCCGACGATTTTCTATGCTTTGTCGACTTTCCGTCGTTCAATTTCACAAAGTCATCGAAAATCGTCGTTCTGAATACAGAGAATAGGTATATTCACTGTATTCAGAACGACGATTTTCGATGCTTTGTCGAATTTCCGTCGTTTAATTAGACAAAGTCAACGAAAATCGTCGTTTTCGGACGAAAACTTTCCCGACGAAAACGAATGAAATCAAAACGATTTTCGGGAGTAACTAAATAAATTTATTTTCTGGACGAAAATGAAAAAACGGAACAAAATATTCCAGTTTGCACATGTCTAGTGTGTACACAACTTTCGACAGCCGATGCAGAATTTTCAGATGAAAATTCTTGAAGGGACAAACTCCAAAATGTTTCTCGTACGGGAACAGAATAACGGATTTTCGTTTAATGTGTACCGTTTTCATACAATTTTCGTACAAGAAAAATTAGAAAAGAAAGACAGAGCATGATCAGAAACAATAAACAACAAAAAAAAAAAAGCCTTTGTCGTATGAGAATTTTTGCAAGAATTTTCGTTCATCAGTTCGGATTTGCTGTGAAACATTGAGAAAACTCTGATGAGCGATCGCCCAATTTTCTTATAGTGTGTACTCCACTTAAATAGAAAGTAAACCCTGGTGGGTGTTACTTCCTCTTTGTTTCCCTGCATCGCATAGTAGCCCATTATGTAACACTTACCTGCAGGAGAATTCCGATATGTCCCCGTCTTCCTCACTAGTAGCAAGCGTCCATTCTTCACCCATCTTCCTTCCGGGGCTGCGAACTCCGGCTCTGTGACTGGCCTGAGTCGCGTGACGTTGTGTGACGTCACTCCTGCGCATGCGTGCGGGAGCCGCCTTTAACGGCATGACCAGAGATAGAAACGGCACAGCGTGCGCTCTCTAAATCCGGTGCATGCACAAAAGAGATTGCCCTATCGTGATTTGCAAATATCTCCCAGACCCGTGCAGGTCTAGGATATTTTTCAAGCACCTACAGGTAAGCCTTAAGCCGCGTACACACGATAGGTTAACCAAAGGACAACGGTCTGAAGGACCGTTTTCATTGGTCAAAACCGATCGTGTGTGGGGCCCATAGGTTATTTAACCATCGGTTAAAAAAAGCAAACTTGCTTTAAAATTTAACTGATGGATTGATAACCGATAGGTCAAAACCGATCTTTAGTATGCAAAACCCTTGGTTAAAAATCTGCGCATGCTCAGAATCAAGTCGACACACGCTTGTAAGCATTGAACTTTTTTTTCAGCACGTCGTTGTGTTTTACGTCACCGCGTTCTGACACGATCGTTTTTTAACTGATGGTGTGTAGGCACACCAGACCATCAGTCAACTTCATCGGTTAACCTAAGACAACTGTCCTTCAGACCGTTCTCATCGTTTTGACCGATTGTGTGTACACGGCTTTAATCTAGGCTTACCTGTAGGTTAAAGTGGTTGTAATGGGTTTACAACCACTTTAAGGACATATTGATATTCATTTTATTTTCAACAATTCAATTTTGCATATGTGAACATGAAAGTTAATTCCTAGTAATCATTCAAATACTTAAAAATGTTTGTGTCATCGTCACCTGACTTTCCTTTTAGCTTGCAGGTTCACAAAAGGATCTCTGGGCATTACATGTACATTTCAGGTTAATTCACTGCTTAGTATGAGTTTTGTAAAGCCAGATTATCTAGAGATCATAATAAATATACCTATTCTTGCATATCACATGTGTTTATATAGACATGGTATTCTTATATAGGTTGGCTTTGCAGAACTCATTCCTTGCTCCCATGTTTTGTAATTCATTAGGATCAGTTCTGGAATACTTTAAGAACTTTTCAATTTACAAGTTCAAATTCTTTCCACTCATAATGTTTAAAATGTAATATTTGCTTTTAGCTAGCATTAATAGTAAGTCTGCCAAGAAATACAAAATATAAAATTATTTTTCTTATTAAAAAAGCTTTTTGCATTAAGCACAGTATGTTCTCACAATAAAACACTTAGCAACCTTACAATGTAGCACATGCCTATTGTTTGACATACATAGAACTTACCTTTGGCCATTTCTGTCCTATCAGCTCCTATCATGCAATAATAATATCCAAAGAAGCGAGTGGAAAGGTCACGCTGTCTGCTAGTCAGAAATAGATGTGCACTAATGGAAGGGAGAGGTGATGAAGCTATGATATGGACACTGCGTACACATGTCACTGAAGTAATAATTCAGCTTATGAATATTTAATTAACAGAAAAAATGCATAAAGAAGACGAGCCATGTTCCTGCATCTTCATTTGTGCAATGTGAATGACTTGTGATCACAGAAATGTATTTTTAGGTAGCTAAGCATTATAATGTACAACTACAAGTGTGCATAATGGGAGATGCATTTGGAATTAAAGTGAATACAGTGGAACCTCGGTTTACGATTAACTCAGTTAAGGAGCTTTTTGAAAGATGAGCAACTTTTTTTAAAGAATTCTGACTCGGTTTGCGAGTGTTGTTTCGTAAAACGAGCAGAATTCAAGCTAATGGGGCCTGCAGTACCGCATTTGGCCTTTTCCCCTCCATTTTTAGCAAAAAATAAAAAGGCCAGTGGTGATTAAATGCCACCAAAAGAAAGCTCTATTTGGGTACAGTGTTGCAATATAAAAAAAAAAAAAACACATGGATACATGGATGGATGGGTAAATTTTCCTTTGAATATAAAAAAATAATTAAAAAGCATTAGTCCTCATTTAAATGACCATGCCACAATTTTCTCCCTACCATAGATGGATAAATCATGACGTTCATTTCTTTGTTCTAAAGAAAATGCAACTATTGGAAATGAAAGCTCTAATTTAGCTACAAATGCATCACAAATAAATATAAATACCAGCTTACAGATACTGTGCCTGATTTATAGTTGTCACAAAGATTTTAATTAATTGAGTAATTGGGCTGTAGCTGTTCTCAATTTATGTTAAAACAATTTTCTGCATAAACAGAATTAGGATTAAAAATAAGTAGTTTTGATGTCCTCTGTTTACCTATAAACCCTCATTGAGACAGCACAGCATTTACAGGCTGAAGAGGGCCCATTGTGTTGATGGAGATGGTCTTAGTAATGTCACACGTTGTGTCTGCTTCTGCTGGTTGTGGGATGTCTCAGGGAAATCATCCCATTGCCCATGTGACATTAATCCCATGTATACAAAATACCATTGAGTACTGTAAGCCAAGGTAACGCGAGGTTACTGCATCTAAGGCTATGTTTATTGTGCGACAGAATATTTTTAACCGCATTGCACAATCTAAACAAAGAACAGGGACATCTCCTGCATGTAACATTACACTAGTTGCTACATATTACCAAACTACTAGTAAGTCTACAGTTTACCTGGTTATAGCTGTTTGGTTGTTACATGAAAGGTATTACATTTGTATGTATTCAATATATTTTGGCAAAATATATACAATATTTATTTCCAATGATGCAAAATATTGAGGGCCTTTTATTCTTCTTATTATTACAGGTATTTACTACTGTATTTTTTAACACTACACTACTTGTTTTGTGAATGGGAAGGGGTACAATGTACCCCATAATCATTCACATAGGAAGGGGCCAGGTCTGGGGGCCCCCTTGTTAAAGGGGGCTTCCAGATTCCGATAAGCCTCCCACCCACAGACCCGACAACAACCGGGCAAGGGTTGTCGGAAAGAGGCCCTTGATGGTTTCACACATAGTGACGTGAATGTGCCGATCCCATTCCTGATTCCAGGGGGGCCATTGACCCCCCTTGCCCCTACCTGCGGACGCCCATGTTTCCCACCACCCCATACATACATATTGACCAATCATGTGTCTACATACCATGGGGCAGATTCACACAGAAATGGATTATCGTAGCGTATCAGAAATACACTACGCCGCCGTTTTTTACCTGGCTCTACGTGGAATTCAGGTAGATTTTGTCCAGTAAACGACGGCGGCGTAGTGTATTTCTCCCATCGCAATCCATATAGACGAGTAGGGGGCGTGAATCATTTAAAATAGGCGCGTTCCCGCGGCGATCGATCTGCCCATGCTCCGTTCGCAAATTTCCCGCCGTGCATTGCGCGAAATCACGTCGTGACGTCATTCATTGTTTAGGTAGCGTCGTTTACAAGCGATCCTAGTCCCGAACGAGTTACGTAAACAAAAAAAAAAATTAAATAAATTCGAAGCGGGAACGACGGCCATACTTAACATGGGCTACGTAACGTTAGAGCAGCAAAAAGCTGCTCTAACATTACGTACAAAAAAATAGACGAAAGTGATTGCGACGACCACTCGTATCTTCGGGAATCGCCGTAAAAAAAATTTGCATATCCCGACGCATCAAAACAACGCGAACTCCTCCCAGCGGCCGCAAATAGATGGCAGCGTAGATCCGAAGGCTTACGAAGACGTAAGCCTCTCGGATCGAAGCCCGAAGCCGCCGTATCATGGTTTGAGGATTCAAACTAGTGATACGGCGCGCGAAATTTGAAATTACTCCTGTCTAACACCAGTTAGACAGGCGTAATTGCTCTATGAATCTGGCCCCATGTATTTATACTGTATATACTTTATATTGTTATTACTATTACCAGGGCTTTTTTCTCAAACAATAGGTGCTGGAACTCAACCAGGAACCCCCCCCAAAATCTCTGCCCCCACACACACCTCAAAAACAGTAGGAGGGTCTTAGAGAAGCATTAAATACCAGTATTGCATTACATACAGAGTGCAGAGTTCAGGAGGGATGCACACAGAGTTCAGAGCCTCTGTGTTTACAAGTGATTGTGGTGAGCAGGCACCAAAGGGTCTGAGCCAGAGGTGGTGGAACTGAGTTCCACCAAGTTCCACCTGAAAAAAAGCCCTAATTATTTCATGTATTTATATATCACCGACAATTTATGGAGCAATTTAGATAAGGTACATTCACATCAAACCCTGCCCTCGTGAAGCTTACATCTATACAAACTAGGGGCCAGATTTACAGAGCGATTACGCCGGCGTAACAGGAGATGCGCGGCGTAAGTCTAAATTTGCGCATGCGTTTCGATACTCCGCATTCCCCAAAATGAGATACGCAAGAAATCTACTTTTTTTTGCCCAGCGTAATTTCGATAGACAGGCGCATCCGTCCGCGCAAAACTGCGATAGACACACCATTGATTTGCTATTCAAATATGCTAATGAGGGAGTTATGGGGATCCACAAAAGAACGTTGGTGGAGCGCAGGCTACGCGCTGTGCGCAACAGCTGCACGGCCTGTCTAAACAGCTGCACGGCCTGACCATATAAAAGGTGGTATAAATTAGACAATTTGTCTACATGTCAGAGAAAGCAACACTGTTAGTGAGGAGCTGAGCAGTCACACTTGCTGCCCAACAAACTGTATGCCAACATGCCAGTGGCATCCATGCTCATAGCTATACTACTGACTTTAGATGAGCAAAGAAGGAGGAGGGCACGGAGGAGGGCACGGAGGAGGGCACGGGAGAGGATTTTTTTTTTTTTTTACCAAAAATGTTTCTTTGCTTTAAAAAACATTTTTACAAAAAATATACATACATATATACAAATTACAAACACGGTCTCACTCTTTCAATAGCCCTTTAAAACCTTGATGGCTATAATAATCTAATCTGATACAAGCCCCTCACTCTTCACTTGATATATCACACACGCATAGACATCTTTGGCATGAGTGATTCTGAGGTTTCTCGCATCTTCAGATTCACCCCTCATGCCATCCTGGAATTAACCACAACCCTGCCGGAGCCCAACACATGACACCACCCATGACACCCATGACAGCTACATATACAATCCTAGCCCCATCCCCACAGATTTCGAACAGAACATGTATGGGGACAGCTGGCTGGTTGGTGAGTGACATGGGTGGCAGGCATGACTGTCCCCCCCATGATGCTGAAATCACAAGGGGCACATGCACTACTAACATCCTCCTGTCTTATCCCTTCAGGGTGACTCTGCATATGCACTGGGACCCCATCTCATGACTCCTATACGGAACCCCCCTAACCAAGGCTACCCTGTCTTCTGAAGGAAGAGCAGCCAGGAGACAGCTCACATTAGGCATCTTTGCACGTTAAACACACACATTAATCGTGGCACAATGAGAATGCATGCATTCACACCACTGTGGTCCCTAGCACAGACACATCACATCCTCATCACATTGGATTGGCACAAGCCCACCATGCATGACTTGTGAGCAGCAACGCCACGCCACGGCTACAATTATGTCACTGTACATTCATACACCATTCACACGGACCTGGGGATCACTTCTCCCTGGTCCTGGGGAACCCTTCTCCACCAAAACTGAGGGTGACACCCCTTTTCCGGCAGGAATATCACCCCCACATTCCAAAAACATTCACAACACAAAAAAAAATGTCCAGCAAAAAAAAAAAAATGCCCAGCAAAAAAATAATTTGAAAAAAACAAAGAAAACACAGAAAAGACAAAAATCACTCTGCAAAACAGTCATCAAATATCTCAAAGACACGTCACAAACAAACAAACAAACAAACAAACAAACAAACGCTAATAAACAACAGAACAAAAGCACCTTGTTGTATAGGGAGGGATACAAAGGGATGTACTTTTGCAAAGGAAGTGCGTTTGTGTCTGTCTATTTATGCTGTCTGCGTAGTTCATTACGTTGCCCTAGTCCACTTCCAATTTCACTGATTGCGCCGTTCCCGAGTTGTGAGCATGCGCACAGAGATGCTGACCATGGTCTGCTTCAAGCGCGCATGCGCGAGCCGGCCGGCCCTTCATTTGCATGGGGTCACGGCTCATTTCAATGTAACACGCCCACGTCCTTCCCAATTTCGATTACTCCGCCTTGCGTCTCTGAAATAACGTTGCGCAGGCGCAAATTTCTGCGCAAAACCGACGAGAATAGGGTGATTGCGCCGCTACATTGCGCCAGTCTAACGTAAAGGCGGTGCGCTACGCCGGTCCAATAATGCGCAGATGTACGTGAATCTGGCCCTAGATTTTTTTTCCAAACTTACTACATTTATTTTATTTTTCTTCTTCTAACCATTTTCTTTTACTTCTTTATCACATTTTTATTACTCTGTTCAAACACTTAGAACGTGCTGAGAAGGCAGTTATTATTACAGCAATTGATAGTTAATAATAATCAGGAGATCATGGAAATTTACATTATGATATAAACTGGAAAGCAATAAAATGGGAGGAAACTTAGAATTTCTAAAGCTCTAGAAGTTTTTTAATGCATTATTGTATTCAGTATCAGAAAACCCATAGTGGTATACTAAAAAAATAACAAAACATTTCACCTCAATCCATTACAAACAAAGGGCCAGATTCAGATACAATTACATTGGCGCAGAGTATCAGAGATACACTACGCTGCCGTATTTTACCAGGCTGTACGACGAATCCTGGTAGATTTTATCACTTACGGTACGGCGGCGTAGTGTATTTCTCGCCGCGTAATCGAAATACGCGATTAGGGGGCGTGAAGCATGCTGCGCATGCTCTGTTCAGAAATTTCCCGCCCTGCATTGCGCAAAATAACGTCGATACGTCATTCGTTGTTTGAGTAGCGTCGTTTACGGACATTCCTATTCCCGGACGTTTTACGTCAAAAATAAAAAAAGACGTCAAAAAACGTTGATATTCGACGCGGGAACGACGGCCATACTTAACATGGGCTGTCTAATATTAGACCAGCAAAAAGCTGGTATAACTTTACGAGGCAAAAAGATGACTAAAGATGCCGTAAGAGATTGCGATTGACGTTCGTAACTTTGTGGATCGTCGGCAAAAGCTCATTTGCATACCCCGACGCGGAAAACGACGGGAACTCCACCCAGCGGCCGCAATTTTATTGCAGCGTAGATCTGAAGGCGTACTAACACGTAAACCAGTCGGATTGAAGCCCGCAGCCGTATTTTCATGGTTTGAGGTTTCAGAGTAGTGAAAAAACGCGTGTAATTCGAAAGTACTCCAGTCTAACGCGAGATAGACAGGAGTAATCGCTCTGTGAATCTGGCCCTAATAGTCTACCATAGTCACACACCTACACTACAGGGTTCATTTTCAGACAGATAAGAAGGCCAGTATGGTGGCCTGAGTTTATGGGAGGAGCCCGGAGGGTATTTAAGCAGCCCACTCACACATGCTCTTTGTCAGTTCAGTGTGCAGTACTACACGTCACTGGGCCGACTCTTCCCAGCTCACCTCATGTCCGTGAGTCTGCGCATTCAATCGCATTCGACACCCTCCCGCCCTTCCCTTTTTCAGGGCACTTCTCAGCATATCCTTCTTCAATTAACTACCCATTACTTACTTTGGGTATGTCCCCTTTTCTTGGCATACTGACCAGACCACCAAGGCACACTTCAGGTCTATTTATGTTGTAAGTCTTTTCGCGTGTTTATGTGATCCACATTACTCTCAGTCAGAGGGCCACGACCATAAATAAATAACCTCAGTATGTTTCTGGTTTATGGGGGGAACACTGCACAAACAATGATGCAACATGTAAACTTCATTAAGATAGCGCCTGTGAAATTGACCCCTGGACTGCAAAGCCATAATGCTAACAACTAAACCACTAACAAACACAATGGGGTTGATTAACTAAAACTTGTGAGTGCAAAATCTGGTGCAGCTGTGCATAGAAACCAATCAGGAACCCGCATTCACTAAATGTGGTCACTATGGATGGGCTGAACGACCCCCTGTTCGCGCCAGAACTTTCGAACATGGCGAAAGTTCAGAATCGAATAACGAACCACACTGAAGTCTATGGGACCCGAACGTGAAAAATCAAAAGTGCCCATTTTGAAGGCTTATATGCAAGTAATTGGACATGGTTATGGGGGTCTGGGTACTGGCCTGAAGGACATGTATCAATGAAAAAAAAGTTAAAAAAAAAACATAATTTTTAAATGAGCAGTGATTTATTGATGCTTGAAGTTAGAGCATAAAAATAAAAAATTCCTTTCAATATCGTGCCTGGGGGGTCCTCTTAGTTCACCTGTAAAGTGGAACATCTGTACTGTGTATAGAAGCTGCTGCAGCAATAATTGCATTTATAAAGCCCAAAAAAAAAAAAATTCCAAGCAATCTCTCTTTATTTTGTAAGCAACGGCTTGCGGAGCCAGTCTGTATGATGAGGCCACAATGTAGTGCACTGGGAAGAAGATTAGAGATTTTTTGGATACATTCTGGTGTCTCTTCAACAGACTCTGGAAAGAAGTAACAGGTGTGGAAAAATGTTGGATTCGGTGGCACCTTCACATCGAAATTCTATTGAGGTACTCTCGGTGAAAGCAAGAATTGGCCGTGCTGTCAAACATTTTAATAATATGCACCTGTCAAACAGATGCAGAAAAATTGGTCTTTGGGTATTAATTGTGCCCATAAAACCTACACCCAAAAAAATCTTCCAGATGAAATCAACACGCACAACGCTAAGCAGCCTAAAAGTCCTGCACAGAGATTCCACATCCCAAAAACACTTAATCAGTGACATCCGCATAGCTGTTGGTAATCCAGGACTGATTCATTTTGGTAAATATTAGATGATCCACCGAGTCTGTGGACGGACATGTTCTATTATCAGTAACAAAACCTCCAGCAGCACTGAATGCCCATTCGGAAAGCACACTGGATGCCGGTCAGCCTAGCAGCTCAATTGCATACTGGGCAAGTTCTGGCCAGTGGTCTATTCTTATGACTCAGTAAGCCAGTAATCCTTAACTGGAAAGCTCTCCATCTCTGTTTTCAACCCTAGATAATCGCCCACCATGTGATGCAGATACTGCTGATGGGATGTGGAAGCTGACAGCCCTGGGCGGCGAGGACTAAACAAATTCTGAAATGCAACACTTGAACTGCCTTCTCCACGGCTCCTCTTTTGACCAACAGAAGCCTCAAAACTACGTTTTGAACAAAACTATAACCTGCCAGTGTCGGGAGAAGCATTAGATAAACTCCTCTTTAAGGTGTCCTCAAGAGATTTCATCTTCTGCACTCTCTGTGGGGATGGGATAAGTTCTGAGACTTTCCCCTTGTAAAGATGGTCAAAGAGGGTTGCCAACTAATAGCAACCCTTCTCCCTTATGGCATGTATTTTTGGGCCCTTTTGCAGGCTATGAAGCATGAGGGAGCCCATGCACCTCAAATTTGCAGAGGCATGAGAAGCAGACTCCTCTGGGTTAATGAGGATTACAGTATCTGGAACTGCCTCCTCCCAGCCACATACTCCTCCCAAGCGTTCTGCGGATGGAAAACCATCTGTTTGACGTATGTCTTCCCCTGCTTCAATGCCTCCAAAACTGCCAGAATCCTCCTCCTCCCTCTCCTCTTGTGTTTTCTGTGGCATAGGAACAATGGTGTTTGCATAAAGTGGGCCTTGAGAGGAAAGGAGGTCCTCTTCCTCCAGTTGCTCTGCCTCAAGTGCCCTGTCCAAAATGCCACGCAGAGTCTGATCTAGCATGAACACAACAGGGATTGTGTCACTGATGCATGCATTGTCACAGCTCACCATCCTTGTGGCCTCCTCAAATGGTGACAGTACAATGCATGCATCCTTTATGAGCAGCCATTGGCATGGGGGGAAAAAAGCTGAGCCAGCTAAGCTAAGTCAAGTTCCCGCCGAATTTTAGCCAACAGAGCACTGGCTGTGTATGATTGCCTGAAATGGCTACAGACTTTTCTGGTGAGCAGATCTTCCAACCATGGTTAATTATTCAGGAAATGCTGCTACCAAATTGAGGACATGTGGCAGGTATGGAAAATGTGTCAACTTTTCCTGTCTAGGGGTGGACAGGAGGTTTGTGCCATTATCACACACCACCATTCTTGGCTCCAGTTGGTGTGGCGTGAACCACCTCTGGTCCTGCCCCTGCAGAGCTGCAAGAATCTCTGCTCTGGTGTGGTTTCTGTCCCCTAGACAAACCAGCTGAAGCACAGCATGCCACCTTTTAGCCTGAATCATTGAATAGCCCTTTGAACGCTTAGGGGGTACTTGAGGTTCATAGGACAATTCAGCAGAGGAGGGCATGGAGGAGAAGGAGGAGAGGTAGATCTGACAAATCTTGCATAGTCACCACTAGCTGTATGGAGATGTGGGGGCACAAAAGGGTGCAGCACTGATCCCTGTCCTGCATCCTTTTGAGTTGCAAGCAAAGTTACCCAGTGTGTTGTGAACAAAATACATTGTCCCTGACCATGCTTGCTCGACCACGTGTTAGCAGTAACATGGACTTTGCAGCTGACTGCATTACCCAACGATGCCACAACATTGCCTTCCACGTGATGGTACAGAGCTGGAATGGCCTTACATGAAAAAAAAAATAGCGTCTGGGAACCTGCCATTGTGGTACAGCACATTCTACAAATTCACGGAAGAGGGCACAATCCACCAGACGGAAAGGCAGAAGTTGTAGAGCAAACAGCTTTGACAAGCTTGCATTTAGACGCTGGGCATGTGGGTAGCAGCGACTGTATTATTTTTTCACGCTACAGCAGATGGGGCAGAGAAATTTGCTGGCTATAGTCTACAGCTGATGTTGTGCTGCTGGCAGATGTGCTGCAAGGACCTGGAACACCCTACGCTATACCATCATCCCTGTCAGTGGAGGCTTCTGAGAGGTCATGAGGTATAGTGGGGGTAGACTGAGGTGAGTAAGGAGGAGGACCAGATTTGCTTACGCTGTGTTCAAATAACTCGCTGACTCCTCCATGCCTGATGCTGGGGCTATGGCAGAAATAGTTGTGGACAAGGAGGCAGGTTTAGCCACTCTGGCAGCTGCAGTGGCCTGTGCACCAGTCTCTGCTTGGGTGACAAAGCATGAGGATGGTTTAGTAAGCCAGTCCACCACCTCCTCTGCATGCTGTGACTGAATAGCATGGGCAACATCACTAAACAGACGAAATTATGCCCTGCCTGAGGACTGACCACATCCACCTTTGTCTGTGGACACATCCACTGCTGGCCCCCTCACAGTGCCATTAGAACATCTGCCTCTCCTGGTTGTCCTCCCAGACATGATGGAGGGGGGGGGGGGGGGTCAAAAAGTAATATAGATGTGGAAATTTGTACATGGATGCACTTTAATTAATGGAAAGTGGTGTTTGGTGCACTTTAACTTGAGTATTCACTACTGAGACACACTCCAGTCCACAATATTATACTGCAGTAGAACTGTACTGACTGTGTCAAATATGCAGTAAAGCACAGAAATATACTGTGTTCAATGGAAGATAATGCACTGAAATATACGTTAAACTGGCAGTAATGAACTGAACTATACTGTGTTAAACAGAAGGTAACGCACTGCAAAAACGGTGTTAAACTTGCAGTAACTCACTGAACTATACCGTGTTAAATGGAAGATTACATTCCGAAATATATGCCATTGAACTTGCAGTAACGCACTAAAATATACTGCGTTAACCCCCGGGCCGTGGCCTTTCTGCAGCCGGGCCATGGGCGGCTGGCATGAGACACATGGTTCCCCCCCCCTAGCAGAGTGCATGCTGGGGACAGTAGCCTGTTCCCTATTGAGAACAATTGGCCCACCAATCTCTAGGACTACATTTTCCATGATGCCCCTCTAGGTTCTTCTAATTTGGCCCTCTGCTGTGGCCAATGGGAAGGGAAGAACAACAGGCAGGAAGCTCTCTCTTCTCTTGTGCTGCCGACATGAGAAGGGGAGGGGGAGCGAGTGAGGGAAACATCCTGACAGCGGCCTGCAGCTCTACCCCCCTTACCTCACCGTGGAGGAGCAGCAGTTCGTAGGAGTGGAACTGTTGTTGTCAGCTCTGAGGCTGCGCTGTGTGTGAGAGAGACACACAGCTCAGTCTATGTAGGAAGACACAGGCATGGTCGCTTAGCAGTGGGCGAGCAGCGGCCGTGGCCTGTGTTAATCCTGTCCAGGCTGTGGTCTCTGCTTACCTCCCGCTGTGCGGCCTGGACAGCAACATGCCATGGTGCGGGTGGCCCCGGCCCATCAGGCAAATGCCTGGTCTGCCCTGTGGCCAGTTCAGGCCTGCTCCACACCATTAAACCACCACTAGCAGCCTGAACCATTGATTCAAGGCAGGATGAATCCATGCTTTCATGTTGTTTACGCCAAATTCTGACCATCCATCTGAATGTGACAGTTGAAATCGAGACTCATCAGACCAGGCAACGTTTTTTAATCTACTATTGTCCAATTTTGAGCCTGTGAGAATTGTAGCCTCAGTTTCCTGTTCTTAGCAGACAGGCGTGGCACCCGTGTGGTATTCTGCTGCTGTAAGCCATCTGCTTCAAGGTTCGATGTGTTGTACATACAGAAATGGTATTCTGCATACCTTCATTGTAACGAGTGGTTATTTGAGTTACTGTTGCCTTTCTATCATCTTGAACCAATCTGCCCATTCTTCTCTGACCTCTAACATTAACAAGGCATTTTCGTCCACACAACTACCGCTCACTGGATATTTTCTTTATTCTCTGTAAATACTGATGGAGATGGTTAAGCGTGAAAATCCCAGTAGATCAGCAGTTATTGAAATACTTAGACCAGCCTGTCTGACACCAACAACCATTTAAAAGTCACTTAAATTCCCTTTCTTCCCCATTCTGATGCTCAGTTTGAACTTCAGCAAGTCGTCGTCACCACATCTAGATGCCTAAATGCATGTCATGTGATTGGCTGATTAGCAATTTGTGTTACCAATACCAAGCAAGTGATCAGGTGTACCTAATAAGGAGTGTATGTTTAGTGCAGTATGTGTTCACTGTTCTATAGTACATCTCCATTGGATGTATTTACAAAGTAGTATGAGTTTACTGTTCTATGTCTCCACTGGAACATCATACCTTTGTGCTGATAACTGTACAGTGCTGTGTTCACTTTGGAGGATATATGTTTTTTGGACTTTTGGACTTTTACACAAACATATACTCTTTGAAAACCTCACAAAATGTACTGAGCTCACTAGTACAGTTGATTCAAAGATAAACGTTAACAGTGTAAGGCACACATTTTATCACCAACGACAAATATTTACATAAATAATTTTGCTTCTCTAGATTAGACTATGTGGGCCCATGTCAGAGGCTATACTTGACCTACTTTTCAGTTTCAAGTATCTAGCTTCGTGCCATTGATTCGTAAAAATTCTCCACTTGGCCACATGTGTGTTTTTCAGCTGGAATTCTAATTGCTAAACCATTTGCAGAGATCTCTGGAGAACAGATGTGAAATTTAGAGTAGATTCATTATTAAGGAGCTCATGAATAAATGCACCCATCTATATAAGATGCTGCAATTCTGTGAGCTGGTCAGGACTCAAAGATTAACGGACAAATATTATAGGACTGATGTGACCACAACAGATTCCTGGGACTCCACTGTCCGGGAAAAACATGATTGTGATATATTTAATGACTGCAAAACTGAAGTTGTCAAATGGATACTTTTTAAATGAAGAAAGAAATATCCAAGAAGTTTTGGGAACAGGGGCATTGCTAGGTCTACAAAAGATCTGGGGCTAGAGCCCATAGCAGCAAAGTGTATACAATATTCATGTGTTATATATTATCATTACATCAGGGTCCCCAAAGCCCCCCTCATTACATCAGGGTCCCCAAAGAGCCTCCCCCTTACATCGGGTTCACCAGAGAGTTTGTCACGTTACCTGCCAAAAGATGCAGCTTGTTGCTTGCCACATCACCTGCCACCATATGCGTATTGTTACATACAAAGAGGCTAGGGTATATAGAAGACAGGCTAGGGTATGTAGAAGAGAGGTTAGGGTATACAGAGAGGCTAGGGTATACAAAGAGGATGGATATACAAAGAGGCTAGGTATACAGAGAGGCTGGGTATACAGAGAAGCTGGATATACAAAGAGGCTGGGTATACAGAAAGGCTAGTGTATACATAGAGGCTGTGTATACAAAGAGGCTGGGTATACAGAGAGGCTAGTGTATACAGAGAGGCTAGTGTTTACAGAGAGGCTGGGTATACAGAGAGGCTAGTGTATACAGAGAGGCTGGTAATACAGAGAGGCTAGTGTATACAGAGAGGCTGGGTATACAGAAAGGCTGGGTATACAGAGAGGATAGTGTATACAGAGAGGCTGGGTATACAGAGGGGCTAGTGTATACAGAGAGGCTAGTGTATACAAAACAGCTAGTGTATACAGAGAGGCTGGGTATACAGAAAGGCTAGTGTACACAGAGAGGCTATTGTATAGGGGAACGGCTAGTGTATACAGAGAGGCTGGGTATACAGAAAGGCTGGGTATACAGGGAGGCTAGTGTATACAGAAAGGTTGGGTACATAGAAAGGCTGGGTATGCAGAGCGGCTAGTGTATACAGAGAGGCTGGGTATACAGAGAAGCTAGGTATACCGAAAGGCTAGTGTACACAGAGAGGCTGGGTATACAGAGAGGCTAGTGTACACAGAGAGGCTGGGTATACAGAGAGGCTGGGTATACAGAAGACAGAATAGGGTAGTACAAAGTTTTCCCCCTCCCTCTCCTCCATGGTCTGCACTCACCTGCCTCCTCCCCAGCTCAGGAGCTTGTGTGAGAAAGTTCCTCCCGACTCTATGATATGGGCGGAGCAAGGAAGGAGACTCACTCTCACACTCATCTCCTGGCTCTGGCTTTCAGTGAAGCTTTAAGTGCAGACTCAGTGAGAGTGCTACGGCTGTGCGGGACAGCACTGTGTCTGACAGCCTGTGACACTCTCACGGTAGGGCCAGCCCTGGACTCGGGGCTATGGGCCCCAGATTTGGGGCTCTAGCCTCAATAGCCACCCCCTAATGTTGCCACTGGTTGGGAGTTTGATGCAAGTTTAAACAAAGTAGTGAGAGGACAAAACATTCAGAGAGCTCACTGATGAGGGCCCATTCACACTTAACGCAGTTGGATGCATTTTTCCAACTGCATATACATTATTGCAGTGCAGTGCAGTCAAAAAAGTAGAGCATGCTGCAGTTTTCCACACCACAAACACGCATGCAAACGCACTGCAACACATCACAGTGTACATAGAAGCCCAGGGAAAGAAAGAAGAAGGAAGGGATCTCACAGGAAAAAGATAGAAAATGCACGCTAATTTCACGTGAACACACATCAGCTGTATGTAAATGTGCATAAAAACACATCAAATGCATACATACGTGATAGGAAAAAATGTTCAGTTTCTACTATGAATGGGCACTACTCACAGCAGACAAGGCTACTCTCTTGTGGGAAATCTACAAAATATGCACCAACGGACTGAGCAGCAAACCAAAGGATATCAGTCCAAATTAATTTATTGGCTTACACTAAAAAAACAGCCAACACAATTTGGGGATCAGATAAACTCCCCTTCATCTTTGGTTAAAATAAGAAACTTGAATGCACTCAAATTAGGGTTTTCCAGTGTGAATGGGAGTAGGAAAGCTTATTGCTGGATCAGGAGAGTTACTGGCCAGCAGTATCTGTGAGCCGCCGTACACACGGCCGAGGTTCTCGCTGAAAACCAGCGAGAACCTCGCTGGAATGCACATTCCAGCGAGGACCTCGGCCGTGTGTACGGTCTCGGCGAGCTTCCCGTCGGGAAGCCCGTCAAGCCGAAATAGAGAGCACGCTGGTTGCCATTCCCGACGGGCGGGTCACCAATTTCGACGGCCGGCAGGGAACCTCGACGGGCGGAACGATGTGTTCTGCCCGTCGAGATTCCCTGCCGTGTGTACGCGGCCTCAGAGCAATCAAGAAGAAGTTTTTCTGACCCCTAAAACACGTTAAATTTTTGTATTTTTTTGTATAAAATGGTAAATTAATTTGGACTTGTTTTTACTTTGGTCTGGAGTGAATACAAATGCACCCCACACTTTTCACATATTTATTTGTAGAACATTTTGAAAACCATTTTCATTCCACTTCACAATTATGTGTCACTTTGTGTTGGTCTATTACATAAAATCCCAATAAAGATTTCAAGGAGTATGAATACTTTTTCAAGGCACTGTATGTGATCTTGCACTTAAAGGGGTGTTCCAGCCCATTTTTATGTTTATTAAAAGTCAGCAGCTACAAAAAGTGTAGCTGCTGGCTTTTAATAAACACACACTTACCTGCTCCTGCGTTCCAGCGACGCGCCGACCGGGGCTCCGCTCCTCTCCCCCCCTCCCCAGCCGGCGTCTCCATCCCAACTGTGGGCACCCAGCCGTGACAGCCTTCGGCTTCACGGCCGGGCACCCACTGCGCATGCGCAGGCCGCACTGCGCATGCGCGCGCGGCGCGGCTCGCCACTGATTGGAGAGGCGATCGCATGGGACCTATCATGTGTCCCATGTGATCGCCTACAGGGAGGGGCTGGTGTAGGCGATTAAGCTTAATCGCCTAACCAGCCCCTCGGCGGAAGCAGGAAGTGGGACAGGAAGTCCCACTCCTACTGAAGCCCCCACTCCCCCCCCAAAAAAATTACATGCCAAATGTGGCATGTAAGGGGGAGGGGAGGGGATTAAACAAAAGTAGTTTTTTTGGGTGGAACTCCTCTTTAAGAGAGCAAATGCATACTCAATGTCCGCTGGCACCTGCCAATCTACAGCTAGGTAGATTGCCGTTCTGACAGGAGGGAAGGCATGGATCCTGTGTCTCTGAAAAGTAGGGACTAAGATCCATATCTTCCCCTAGTACAAGCATCTCCCACAAAGTGTAGTAAAACACTGGCTAGGCACACCTTTAACCCTTTGATCACCCCTGATGATAACACCTTCCCAGCCAGTGTCATTAGTACAGTGACAGTGCATATTTGTAAGCAATGATCACTGTTTAAAGCCCCGTAAACACGATCGGAATTTCAGATGGAAAAAGTCCGACTGACTTTTTCCACAGGAAATTCTGACGATGTGTATGCCCCATCGGAGGAATTCTATCAGTAATTCCGATGAATTCCATCAGAGTTTAAATAACATGTTCTATTTTACTCCGTCGGAATTCTGATGTGCTTTTGGCCAGGCACAACCATCAGACCAAAACAGCCCACCAGACATATCCGATTAAAACGGTCCATCGGACCGTTTTCATCGGAACAGTTTGAGCGTGTGTACAAGGCATTAGTGTCACTGGTTCCCAAAAAAGTGTCAGAATGTCTGGCACAATATCGCAGTTCAGCTATAGGTCGCAGATCGCCGCCATTACTACTATTCCTGTTTCCAGGTTGTACCAACCTCTCATATTAGCTTCCAATGGAGACCACAAATGGCTGGATAATTATCAGTACATTACAGAGGCATCAGGCATGGTCCACTGCATTTACCATCAAGAAAACCATCCTAATGCCGCGTACACACGGTCGTTTTTTGCGATGAAAAAAAACGTTGTTTTTAAAAACGTCATTTAAATTGATGGTGTGTGAGCAAAACGTTGTTTTTTGTCGACCAAAAAAAAATTCCAACATGCTTGAATTTTTTGTGTCGTTTTTCAAAACGTCGTTTTTTGTTTCACAAAAAGTCACTGTGTGTAGCAAAAACGTTGTTTAAAACGAAGTTTTTCAACCTGCGCATGCCCAGAAGCTAGTTATGAAGCGAGCTTCAATGGAAAAGAGTGGTGAACGTTACCTCGCTTTTTGTGAAAAAAACGATGGTGTGTAGGCAACATTGTCTTTGAAAAGTGACGTTTCAAAAACGTCGTTTTTTACTTCACAGAAAACGTCGTTTTTTTTCATCACAAAAAATGATCGTGTGTACGCAGCATTAGGAATGGAGCACAGTCCAAAAGCAATAAATATACAGCTCGCCTCTATCCAGCCTCACATCCATTTAGCAGGGCATGGAAATTAGTTCAAGGCAAGGCAAATATAGTGGAGAAAATGAACGTCTGGCATTCGTTTGCTCAACCAACCTAAGTGATGCCATTCAGCTATTGATTGTGTGAAATGCACGTTACAGCACAACATTTTGGCAATTGTTTATGATATAGTACTTTAAAAAATAAAAATAAACGTTTGCAGCTACTTTCTAAAACAACGTTTTTTATTTTCAGAGCTGCCTTGATTATTATTTTGAGTTCAGATGATAATGAGCCAGTTAAATCCCCCACACTAAGGCTTTGACTGTAACTTGCAGCACTTGAACACATGACTAAAGAGTAGAATATGGGGCATCCAGCCAAGGAGTGCAAGCCTGCAGCCAATACATATTTTCTCAGATTTTCCCACACTAGCAGAGTGAGTTTGTGGTACATCAACCCTTCTCCCCCTCTCTCATCTTAACAGAATAATAAATAACAAAATCGCATTCTTTCCCGCAACGAGCAGAAATTCTCCATACAGGTGCCATTAGTCCTTAAGCCCTGTAAACGCGATCGGTTTGTCCGCTGAAAACCGACCAATAGACTGTTTTCATCGGACAAACCGATCGTGTGTGGGCCCCATCGGTTTTATTTCCATCGGTGTAAAAAAATAGAACATGTTTCAAATTTTTCTTATGGATAGAAAAATCCGATCGTATGTGTGGAAGTCCATCAGAGAAAAATCCATGCATGCTCAGAATCAAGTCGACGCATGCTCGGAAGCATTGAACATTTTTTCAGCTCGTCGTAGTGTTGTACGTCACCGCGTTTTGGCACAATCGTTTAATGGCTTGGCACAGTGGCTGCGTTTGATGGCATGGCACAGTGGCGACAATTTATGGGCACAGTGGCTGCGTTTGATGGCATGGCACAGTGGCTGTGTTTGATGGCATAGCACAGTGGTGACAATTGATGGCACAGTGGCTGTGTTTGATGGCATGGCACAGTGGCTGCATTTGATGGCATGACACAGTGGTGACAATTGATGGCACAGTGACTGTGTTTGATGGCATGGCACAGTGACTGCGTTTGATGGCATGGCACAGTGGTGACAATTGATGGCATAGTGGCTGCATTTTATGGGCTCAGTGGCTGCATTTGATGGGCACAGTGGCTGCATTTGATGGGCACAGTGAGACTGCAATTGTTTTTTTTTTGTTTTTCGTTTGCGCCCCCCCAAAAATGTTGAGCATCAGTCGCCACTGGCTACACCACTAACAATGAAGCAAAATCCAATCTCTACTAAGATGGCCGCCTTCACACAGAGACAAGCTGCAAAACAAAGCATGGTAAAGCTTGGTACACACTATTGGTTTTGTTGAACAAAAAAACTGTGCTTTGGTCGGAGCCTCTGTACTAACGATCCGACGCTGCTGAGCTGTTGTGTTCTGACATGGGGGAGAACACAACAGCTCAGCCCAGCCACCAGAACACTCTTACCATGCTCTCAGACAAAACGGTCGGCCGGTTGTTATTTAACAGGCTGATGTTGGCTGGCGTTTGCCCCGTGTATATGGGGCTTAAGTAATAGGAACAAGATCGGCTTCCGGGAGACCACAGGTAATATGGGTGACTAGTCCTTTGCTTGCCTTTTTAGGGTATAGTTCCCACTTAATTTTAGATTTATCACACCAGATTATTACTTGCATCAGTAAGTCTTTAGGCAACTGTAAACCCTTTTGGTAGTTTGCCATAGATAGAGGGAACTCTGCATGGTCATGGGTGCACACTTACCCACTTTCTAATTTCTATGTCCAGCTTAAAGAGGAAGTAAACCCTGATGGGTTTTACTTCCTCTTTATTTCCCTGCAAAGGTAAAGCATAATGGGCTACTATGCATCACATAGTAGCCCATTATGGTCACTTACCGAAACCAAAGCCCTGTCTAAAGTGTGCATGCATCCAATGCATTGGCGCATGCGCAGAAGACAACAGCATTTGGGGACATTGTAAATATGTGTAGGTTTAGGAGATACTTCTTGCACCTACAGGTAAGTCTTAGTATAGGCTCACCTGTAGGGGAAAGTGGTTGTACAGGGTGTACAACTACTTAAGACATCACATTAGAATGCTGCCAGTAACCTTCTCTTTAGTTCTGCTCAGGAAGGCTTGGGTCTTTCCACTAACCCTGACCTGCACCCATAAACAATGAAAATGCTTTTCTAATGATGTACATGAGTTTTTAGTTTCGGAATGATTACATACAACCTTACCAATGATTTGCATGTCACAGCTGGACCGTGTTCAAGCTCTTCAGATTTCAGTTTACCAGCTAACGTATTCGCTTGCAAAATAACACATGGTCTGCGTTCGTTTGCCAGAAATAATTAAAGTGTTTGTAATCCGATCTTTTGAGCATATTCCAAGAGTTTTAACAGCAATTTACTTTACCCATAGAATTCACAAAAGTAATGCACATCACATATGTAAAATGATAAATCTGCTAAGGAATCAGATGATTTACTAGAGAGAACATTATTTTCATTCTCAAGGTATTTGAATCTTCTATTCTTATGGTATTTCAGTTTTGAGTGATACAAAATAATATGGATCAAACTGCAGGGTCAACAATTGGTGTTGCATTGAAGAAAATGCCTATATAGACTGATTTTACTGTTCTATGTTTAGTAACATTTTCATTTCTGAATAGAGCATTTGGAGAGTCAAGAAAAAAAAGACAGAACAAAAGATATTAACTCGATCATCAAAAGAGGAGTTCCACCCCCCTTACGTGTCCAGGCATCCTGCTGTATCCTCACCCGGGCCGAATTTTTGAATCAGCTCTCGTGTTCTGCCACCGTCATCTTGGCAGAACACTTAATGCACATGCGCAAATCCTGCTGCCCTTTCTCAATGGGCCTGCTACAGGTGGGGGGGGGGGGATAGAAGGGGGGGCAAATTTCTGGCTCACTGTGGCGAACTGAGCCGCAAGTGAGAGCGGGTACCTGTCAAAACCAAGTACCCGCTGCCCCCCTAAAAGGAGACAGAATCTAATTATGCCATAATTGTTTGTATACGTTTGTCTTTTTGATTTGTAACTATGGAGACCAAATAGACAGAAAAAAAAGATGTTTAGAAATAAAAGTGAGCTATTTTCTTTCAAAAGATTTAATCATGCTAATTTCTTCAACACATTCTCTTGAACTGGGAGCCCTGGGTTGGTTCCAGTATTTTGGAACTATCAATTCTGCTGCTATAATTAGAAAAGCATTACATTTTTTTCTGGTCAATTTAATATTAACAGTATTCAAGTTAAAGCGGATGGTTCACTAGAAAAAAATATTAAAAGCCAGCAGCAACAAATACTGCAGCTGCTGACTTTTAATATTAGGACACTTACCTGTCCTGGAGTCCAGCGGCGTCCGCAGCAGAGGATGAGCGATCGCTCGTCACCCTGCTGCTTCCCCCTCCATCCACTGTGAGGGAACCAGGAAGTGAAGCGCTGCGGCTTCACTGCCCGGTTCCCTACGGCGCATGCGCGAGTCGCGCTGCGCCCGGCGATTGGCTCCCGCTGTGTGCTGGGAGCTGAGAGTTCCCAGCACACAACGGGGGGGCGACGGGATGTCGCCAAAAAACCCGTCTTTTGCCCGAGACTGCGGGCCGGAAGTGGTTGCAGATACCTGTCTTTAGACAGGTATCTGCACCCCCCTCCCCCCTGAAAGGTGTCAATTGTGACACCGGATGGGGGGAGGGTTCCGATCAGCGGATCTTCACTTTAGGGTGGAGATCCGCTTTAAGTAAGATAAGGTCTTCTGAGGTCAGTTGAACATCATACTGGGTGAGCTTCCAGTGCTTCAAAATCTAAAATTCCTTTTTCCTTCATCTTGAATAAAATTACATATCTCCGCTGAGGTAGACAATGATTAGCTAGAAGAAGCACGCTGCATTTTTTACCAGCTGTTCCTAGGCCCCCATTAACACTAAGGCCGCGTACACACGATCTTAAGGCCAGTTTCATCTGACCAAATCGATCGTGTGTACGGCCTATTGGACCGCTGTCCGTCGGACCAAAGTTTTAAAACTTGCTTTAAAATCTGTCCGACGGACACTTGACCGTCGGACCAAAACGATGGTTAGTACACAAAAGCATCGGACCTAAAAACCCGCGCATGCTCAGAATCGACACATGCTTGGAAGCATTGAACTTTGTTTTTTCAGCACGTTGTTGTGTTCTACGTCACCGCATTCTAGCCCGATGGGATTTTGGACTAATGGTGCGTACGCACATCAGACCAACAGACCACTTCAGCGATGGCCCGATGAAAACGGTCCGTCGGACCATTCTCATCGGACCGGTCTGATCGTGTGTACAGGGCCTAATGCATATTATTCTCTATAGTGCTCGTTTACCTCAATTCAGCAATTTTTTTTAAAAGGTGCTACTTTGGTGCACAGCACGATTCTGTACCGATAGACTTTAATTGAAATGCACCAAAATGCACAAAAAATGTATGTAAAATGCATGTACATGTGTTTTTAGGGCACTTTTGGCAAAGTTTTATGCAACAATACGTGAGGATCTGAAGAATTTTGCTCATTACTACCATTGCGCCAGAATCGGATTGCATAGGTGTTCACACCCATGCAATCCGATTTTGCTAATCACACAGAGATTTGCGCACAGATTTCGGGGTGTCATTAACTTAACATACACACCTGCATTTTCATGAACGTGGTGCGATTTGCATGCAGTGCGAAATCCACACAGAACTCGCTGTGAATTTGCAGTACACTGCACAAATTAAAACCCAAATTAAATTGGGTCAAAGGGAGAACTCCTTACAAATGACTATAAATTACAACCTAATTTAGAGGAACGGTTTGAAACTGATGGATTTATTCAATCCTGGAAACGTGGTAGCCGCCAGGGAATGGATCCATCTGATTTCTCTCTGAAGGAAAGTCTTATCTACATCTCCCCCTGTTTCATTGTGGGCAAATATTCTAAGGCAAAAAAATCTAATTTTTGAATGATCAAAAGAATGATAAAGGCTACTGTGTCGGCTGATGGGAGTTTCCATATTTTTCTTTTTAATTAAGGACACATGGTCCCTAATTCTGTGGAAGAATGATCTTTTAGTCTTACCTACATAAAATGCATGGCATTCGCATTCCATATAATATACTATCCCAACGGACTGAAAGTTGGCAAAAAAATTGGGTTTATAGATATTCCCATTTGGGAATTTTATTTTAGAAGAATTCATCAACAAAATGCAAAACTCACATTTCCCACAGGGGCCTGTACTTCTACATGTCCGACCAGATGGTTTGAACACTAAGGGCCAGATTCAGAGAGCCGTAACTCCTGCCTAACTGGTGTTAGACTGGAGTACTTTCTAATTACGTGCGTTTTTTCACTAGTTTGAATCCTCAAACCATGAAAAGACGGCTTTGCGCTTCAATCCGACTGGCTTACGTGTTCGTACGCCTTCGGATCTACGCTGCAATAAAATTGCGGCCGCTGGGTGGAGTTCCCGTCGTTTTCCGCGTCAGGGTATGCAAATGAGCTTTTGCCGACGATCCACGAAGTTACGAACGTCAATCGCAATCTCTTACGGCATCTTTAGTCATCTTTTTGCCTCGTAAAGTTATACCAGCTTTTTGCTGGTCTAATATTAGACAGCCCATGTTAAGTATGGCCGTCGTTCCCGCGTCGAATATCAACGTTTTCCGGCGTCTTTTTTTATTTTTGACGTAAAACGTCCGGGAATAGGAATGTCCGTAAACGACACTACTCAAACAACGAATGACGTATCGACGTTATTTCGCGCAATGCACAATGAGAAATTTCTGAATGGAGCATGCGCAGTTCGATCGCCGCGGGGACGCGCCTAATTTAAATGCTTCACGCCCCCTAATCGATTACGCGGCGAGAAATAGACTACGCTGCCGTATCGTACGGGCAAAAATCTACCAGAATTCGTTCTAGAGCCTGGTAAAATACGGCTGCGTAGCGGATCTTGGATACACTGCGCAAATGTACGTGTACCTGAATCTGGCCCTAAATGACTGTGGACTAGCTGCTGGTCTTTGATGGACCTGGATTTTTGAAGAGTTATCTGAGGAAAGGGTTTAACATATTTAGAAATTACCTCATCAGTGGCCAATAATGGCCAATATTTAACGATAATCTGACGTATCCTCATATGTTCTGCAGAATATCTGGTTATTAGTCGTACTTGTTGGTCTTTCTTATGTGATTTTACTGAATGAATCAAATCTGAACGATTCTTTTGTTTTGCCCAATGGTAGGCTTTCTTTAAGAATGACCAGCTATACCCCCTGTCTAGGAGGCGAGATTGAAGTGCCTTAGCTTCCAAGTCAAAATCTTGATCCAGACTACAGTTTCTCCATAAGCGGAGATATTGACTGTAAGGAATGCTTTGGACAAGTGGCTTGGGATAAGAACTGGCGCATTGTAATATGGTATTACCAGCCAATGGTTTTCTGAATAAAGAAGAGCCAATACTGCCATCAGGATTGATGTACATGGGGATATCCAAAAAATCTATGGATTTCAAATCGCATGACAAGGTAAACTTTATATTATACTGGTTGTTTTCCAATTTGGCTAAGAGTGACAAGTCTTCTCTGGTGCCGGTCCAGACGACAAAAATGTCATCTATGAAAAAATGTTGTTTGTCAATATGAAAAATAGTAGGTCCAAGATGAACCTATTATAGGGTCTAGACCTAGGACCCCACTCAGATAAAAATCCCTCTACAACTTGAACCACCATTTTGTGGGGTATAGAGTTTTTTTTTTCATATTATTTATTTTTATTTTATATCCAAGGTCTCAAAGAGGAATCAACATAACATAGAGGTTCAATTAACAAATTAAGAGTAAACAATAGATATATATCCACCATCTAATGACTAAACAAAATGCCACTGGGGGAGTAAACCCTCAGGAGGACCTCTCCGTGTCTCTCCTTCCTCCTCGCATTCTACTGGTGAGTCAAACGTCATGAACCCTCCGGTCCCACTCTCTAACTTAACGTACATATTTCCTTCACCTAATTCCTCTCTGTACCCTTGTCCTTTTGTACCTTCCCTTCCCGTTCCCTACCAAAAAAAAAAACCCCCCTCCAAACAAACCCCTCATTCAAGAGACGGAGGTACTTCCCTCCTTTCCTATTACTCCTTTCTCTATATTCTCTCCCTCCGCTAGTCCTCCTCACTCTCCTCCTCCAGCATTTCCTTCCCCTCCTCGGAATACATCCATCTTTTCCATCTTGTCCAGGTTTCCACATACTGTTCTCTTTTATTTTGTGCTGAAAGGACTAGATCTTCCATTGCTCCAATCTCTCGTACTCTATTGAGCCATCTCATAATTGAGGGTGTTATAGTATCTCTCCACTGTAAGGTTATTCCGCTTTTAGCAGCGTTTATCATGTGGCATAAAACTTATTTGTTATATATTCGCACCGGGATATGTGAACAATGGAGCAGGAAAAAGGCCGGGTCATCTGGTATCTGGAATTCCGTAAATTTTTGAGAAATTCTCTGGACTTCTAACCAATATTGTCTTACTTTTGCACATGACCAAAATATATGCAGCATAGTTCCCTGCTCCAATCCACATCTCCAGCAGAGCTCTGAGTTTTCTGTGGAGAATGTATGCAGCTTTACTGGGATATAGTACCACTGGGTTAAGAGTTTGTAATTAGATTCCTGTGTTCGCGTACAAACAGAAGAATTCAATGCCAAATGTATAATATTTTTTCCCTGTGTTGGCAAAAAGGTCCTTCCCAGGTCTCTTTCCCATCTCCTGATTCCCGGCATCACATAATCCCCCTGAGGGGATATCAGCATTCTGTACATCCTAGAAACCACTCGCGATGTTCGTTCCTCCTCCTCAAAGTATGTCTCAAATTTTGTTAACTGTCTCCGGAAATTGGACGGCTGTCCCAGCGATCTCAGGTAGTGATTTACTTGAAGTGCCTGCCAAAAACTTAATTCAAAGTTTCCCCCTGGTCTCATTAGGTCCTCAATAGATGGCCAAGTTTCTGTTTGCAAAAAATGTGAGGCCTGTACAACACCCTTCCCTTTTAATTTCTTAAATACATCTCCCTCTAGTCCCGGTGTAAAACCTGGGTTTCCTATTACAGGGAATAGGGGCGACTGACTTGTTGAAAATTTTGAATTCTGGCATACTTTAGCCGCAATTCGCAGCGTTGGACCAATTGTGGGATGTTTCTTCACTCTGCTTGGTAGTACCCTATAGCACCAGGGGGCTCTCCGTAAGGGGGTCTTACTGATCTGTTGTTCCATATCCACCCATCGCTTATACTGCCCATGTCTACACCAATCTACCACTCTTGTCAAATGAGCCGCTTGGTAGTACTTGGTAATATCTGGCACTGCCATCCCGCCAAAGCACTTGGGCATCCTCATCAACTCTCTTTTTATTCTTGGTCGTTTGCCTGACCATATACATTTCATCATTAGGGTATTCATTTGCTGAAGGAACGCCGCTGGTATATTTATTGGAAGGGCCTGGAACAAATACATCATTGTTGGCAGGATACTCATTTTAAATATACTAATTCGTCCGAACCATGAGTGTAACCCAGTTTGCCATTTCTCAAGCAGCGATCTAATAGAGTTAAAAAGTGGAGGGAATTTTTTTTTAAAAGTTTCCTTTAAATTTACTGGAATCCGGGTACCCAAGTACTTTAACACATTCTTCCATTTAAACCCAAAATTTTGTTGTATAGTCTTACTCATCTGCGAAGTCATTGCCACATTCATCGCTTCAGATTTAGTCTGATTTATTTTCAGATTCGATATTTCGCCATATCTATCAATCTCTTTCATAAGGTTGGGAAGTGAAATATTTGGGTTAGATATAGAAAACAACAGATCATCTGCGTAGGCGGAGACCTTATGCATCTGCTCTCCTATTTGTATTCCCTGTATGTCCAGGTTTTGACGTACTCTATTTAGTAAGGGTTCCAGGGACAATGCAAACAATAGGGGTGAAAGGGGGCATCCCTGTCGCGTTCCATTCGTGATTTTAAAGGGGTTTGAAAATATTCCATTCACTCTCACTGCGGCACGTGGGGCCGTATATGCACTCCCAATCCATCTAATCATACGCTCACCCAGCCCCACGTGTCGCAGTACGGAGAAAAGAAAGCACCAGTTTACTCTGTCAAATGCCTTCTCGGCGTCTGTATTCAGGAACACGCAAGGGATGTCCCCCTCATTGGCAAAATGGACCAGGTTGAGAGCTTTTATTGTGTTATCCCTTGCTTCACGAGTGGGGACAAATCCCACCTGGTCCATATCTACCAATTCCGGAAGCCATGTCTGTAGCCGGGCTGCCAGAATCTTCGTAAATAATTTTAGATCGGTGTTCAACAATGAGATCGGCCTGTAGCTGCTGCACTCCGCCGGGTCTTTCCCTTCTTTTGGAATTACCGTAATATGGGCTAGCAATGTGTCCGGCGGAAATGCTGCGCTCAGGCCGACCGCGTTAAAGACCTTTATTATCTGACTGCTCAGCAAATTGGCAAACTCTTTATAATATTTTATTGTATAGCCATCCGGTCCCGGGGCCTTCCCTGTCTTTACAGTTTTTAATATTATGTTCAGTTCCTCCATTGTAATGGGGGATTCTAAACTGGTTCGAGCCGGTGAGGGAAGCCTCGGTAAGTTTACTGAGGAAAGGTATTCCTCCATTTTAGATGTAGCGGTTGGTATTTGTACTAAATTATACAAAGTAGAATAATATTTGCCAAACTCCTCCGCTATTTCTTTTGGCTTCCGCTTTAGTTGTCCCTCTCTCCCCTTAATTTGTGGGATATACGTTGAAAGACCTTTTTCCTTCAGTTTCCCGGCCAGTAGTTTGCTACATTTGTCTCCAAGTTCATAATTTACTCTCCTTCCCCTTTGTATTATCGCTTTTGCCTTATATCGTAAGATTTCTGTGATCTGTCTTCTCATCTGACCTATCTCTCTTCCTATTTGGGGATCTAATGTCTTTTTATGTTGGATTTCCAATTTCTGAATTTCTTCTAATAGCTTTTTAACCTGATATTCTCTCCTCTTTTTCAGAATTGATCCATACTTAATCAGAACCCCCCTAATCACTGCCTTGTGCGCCTCCCAGACCATTCCCGGGTCACACCCGGGTGTATCATTTATTTGAAAGTAGGCTGTGATCTCTTTAGCCACCTCTTCCCTGATTTCAGGGTCTTGTAATAGGCTTTCATTTAAACGCCACCTTCTTTCCTGGGCTAGAGCTCCACCAGACAGTGACAGGCGCATGCTGACCGGGGCGTGATCTGACCACGTTATACTACCGATGGACACCTCTCTCACTTCGGAGATTAGATAATGGGGTATCAGGAACAGATCTATACGGGAATAAACTTGATGTGGGTTGGAGAGGAAGGTATAGTCCCTCTCCTTTCCATGGAGTATCCTCCATACGTCCACTAGTTGGGTTTCCTGTAATTTCCGCAATATTCCCCTTCTGACTCCCTCAGGTGTTGAGGAGGTTCCCCTGGAGGTGTCTATTCTCGGGTCCAAAGAGATATTGAAGTCCCCCCCAAGAATCAGTTTCCCCTCTGAGAATTCTAACAACTTCGATATTGCCTGCCTCATAAACACGTCTTGGTGTACATTCGGTACGTACATCGCGGCCAGAGTCACTTTAATTCCCCCAATATTCCCTTTCAAATAAATCAATCTTCCTTTTGGATCTAGGAAACTATTCTCTAATGTCCAGGGGATTCTGTTAGAGATCAGAATCGAGACACCCTTCGATTTTGCTTCCTGATTAGCTGCGTGGTATACACATGGATAGAATCTGTTCTGAAGGAATGGGAGTCCTCCTTTCCTAAAGTGTGTCTCCTGTATGTATGCGATATCTGTCCCTGTCTTTCGTAGGTCATTCAGCAACATCCTACGTTTTTCTGGGGTATTTAGCCCTTTCGCATTCAAGGTTGTTATTTTTATTCCCTCCATCTCTGTGTCTGAGGGAAAAAAAAAAAGAAAACCCCTCTTCACTTACCCTATCCCTCCCTCTTCTAAATGTACCACCCTCCTCTCCTACCTACCCTTCTCTATACCCCAAAGGGAATCGCTCGCCTTCAACCGCCTCCCAATGGTCCGACGGGCGTTAACCTATTCTAGGGGCTGGTCAGTTAGGCTAAGATAGCTCCGGCCTATTCCCCTCCCTCCTCTCCACCGACTCGTTTGTTTCCCTACAGTTTCTCTCTTCTACTCAACATCTTTAACTGTTCCCTTCTCTATCCTTCCATTTGTCCTTTAATTTCATAACTCTCAAATTCTCAAGATCATTATTTATCATTTTGTCCAGGTTAGAAGGGGAGTACAGATTCATAAATACTCAAATCCAAAAAGAAAGGAAAAGTAATCATTCCCCCTTACTTCAAGTCATATCCCTCCCCCTCCGCCCCCTCCACCCCCCCCAGCCCCCCCACCACCTGATTCACACCTCTGTATGTAATCCCCCCGCACCTCCGCGTCCCCCACCCCCCATTTCCCATTGCTTTGCAGATCCAAGTTGCACCTTAACCACTTAAGGACCCCCGCACGCACATATAGGGCCACAGAATGGCTCGTACAGGCACAAGGGCGTAAATTTACGTCCCCGCCTTCGTGCGGTTCGGGGGTCCCATCGGGACCCCCTCCGCGGCGTGCGGGGGTCCCCCTGCCTCTGGGAGCGATCGTTGACGAGCGGGCGGATGTCCGTGATTTCCGCCCCCCCCCGCGATCGCTCCCAGCCAATGGGAGCGTGCTCCCATCGTGTCAGTTCCTCCTCCTGTGTTTACACAGGAAGGAGGAAATGATGTAATCTCTCATCGCAGCGCTGTTTCCCAGCGCTGCTGATGAGAGAAGACATCACAAGTAAGTGTGCACCAACACAACACTGACACACACTCACATAGGCAAATTAACCCCTTGTAATCACCCCCCCACCCCCCTGTCACAGTGTCACTGAATGCAGTGATCTAATCACTGCATTTAGTGTCAGTGTGACAGGCAGTGTAAAAAACAGTTAGTGTTAGGTTCAGTATAGCCCCCCCACCCCCCCTAATAAAGTTTTAACCCCCTGATCACCGCCCTAGTTAACCCTTTCACTCCCTATTGCCAGCCTCACTAAGCGATCATTTTTCTGATCGCTGTATTAGTGTCGCTGTTCCCGCTAGGTAGCTATTTTTTTTTATTGCGATTTTATTTTTTACTAAAGACATGTGGCTGAATTAATTTTGGCCTAAATGTTTTACTAAAATTTAGTTTATTTGATTTTTTTTATAACAAAAAGTAAAAAAATTGTGTTTTTTTTTCAAAATTGTGGCTCTATTTTAGTTTATAGCGCAAAAAATAAAAATCGCAGAGGCGATCAAATACCACCGAAAGAAAGCTCTATTTGTGGGAAGAAAAGGACGCAAATTTTGTTTGGGAGCTACGTCGCACGACCGCGCAATTGTCTGTTAAAGCGACGCAGCGCCGAATTGTAAAAACACCTTGGGTCATTTAGCAGCGTATGTGTCCGGGTCTTAAGTGGTTAAATATTATAACATCTGTCCTTCTATTTTTTTTTTTTTTTTTTTTACAAAACCTGCCTCCTCGTGCCGGTATTCCCTTTGTTAATCCCACCTCTTCTTCACTTCTTCACTTCCCCCAGTCCCAAATCTATGTCTCCATCTCCATCTCCACCCCCCCCGCCCCCCCCGCCCCCCCACCCCACCCCACACCGCCCTCGGGCCCCCCTCCAGGGAGAAAAAAAAAAAAGGTGCTTCTTAAACTTCTTAGGCTTGAAATTAAGTGGGAAAAAAAAGAAAAAAAATTATAGAATAAAAACAAAATATATTGTTTTATATATAGGGGGGGAGGGGCATACAACTACCCCCTCCCTTTCCGTGTTTCACTCCTTACTTCCACTTCCCCCTTCATTTGTTTAAATATTTCCCTCCTTTTTACCTCCCTATAAATTGTGGGTTGTGGATACAACTTGTATCATAATTCATAATTCTTATTCCGTGCCTTACTACCCCTTGTGCCCCATAAATACCATTCTTTTTTAAAACCGAATGATCGTGCAACAGATTCTAGAAAGTTCTAGCAAAAAAAAAAAAAAAAAAAGTGCAAACATCAAAAAAAATAATAATAATAAAAAAAAAATATATATAAAAATACATAAAAAGTACATAAGAAATAATTATAAATTACAATTACACTCCTTTACAGTGCTCATACAGTGTTCAATCTCAATTGTGCAGTCCCTTGTGAGAATTTAATCTCAACCTGTGAATCTCTCCCCTCAGGGGGGGTCAAAGCCAAAAAAAAAAAAAAGCAAACTCAACTGCCCTACAAGGGGCTCTTGTTGGACGGCGGGGTCTCGAGCGGGGTGGGCGTGGCAGACGGGGGAGGGGGAGGGAGGAGAGACAGAGAAAAAAAAAAGGGTATATATTGCAATGGGGGGCCTGTAGGGACCGAGCACCTTCATCTATCTAAAAGGGGCACAGACTTATCCGACCCCGGTCACACTCTCCGCCAAGAATGCAGGGGGGGGGAGACCCGGGGTGGGGAGCAGGGGGCGGGAGGGGAGAAGGGGGGGGCGCAGCATGCCAATCAGACTTGCTACTGATGTGGGGAGACAGGAAAAAAAATGGAAATAGGGAATGTCCTTTCTCCCTCTCTTCCTCCCTTCATTTCACAGACTACTCTTTACTTCCTTACTAAGCCCCCGTTGACCCCCCCCCCATCTTTAGGGGGGATTTGCCCCCTCACTCCTGCCGTGCTTATTGTTCTTGTTGGGCCTGGGAGGTGTTGTAACCCATTCGGGACCTCCATTATTTCCATCTCCATAAATTCAAACAGTTCAGGGAGCTCCAGGGGCTGTTGTAAATGGAATGACTGTGTGTTTTTCTTTATTATTACAGCGATCGGGTATCCCCACCGATATGTCCCTCCTGCCTTCCTGACCTTGTCCAGTACTGGGCGCAACATTGCCCTCCGCTGTAGAGTGGCCCGGGAAAGATCTGGTAGAATTTGTATCCGAGAACCTTCATATATGATCTCCCCTGCTTCCCACGCCCTCCGGCTTATAAGTTCTTTCTGTGAGAAATATTGGAAGCAGCCGATCACGTCTCTTGGTCTGTTCAGATTTACTGATATGGGACCCAATGCTCTATGCAGCCTTTGAGGGGGGAGGGAGTCCACTAATTTGCGGCATATTGCCTCTATAGCTTTCTGGAGTGCCTCTTTATCAATCGCTTCGGGTATCCCCCTAAATCTCAGATTCTTACGTCTACTACGGTCCTCGATTTCTTCTAATTTAAGCTGCAAGAAATCAACCTGAGAGGCATGTGCTGTCTGGATACGCTCCAGGTGGTTGACCCGCTCCTCTAACCTTGCCCCGGCTGTCTCAATATGGGTGCACTTATCTGCCAGTTGCTGTACTTCTCCCCGTACAGTTTCCAGATCCCTGCGGTGCGTCTCTTCCATCCGTGCTACTAACGCCTCCATATCTGCACGCGTGGGGAGAGCTTGTATGTCCGCTCGAGTGGGCAGTGTATGCAGCAGCATTCTCAGCATTCCTAGCTCTGACAGCTCCTGTCCCTCTCGTAGGTTATCGCTTGGCAGCCTCTGCTCCTCGTGTATGCTCGGCGTCTCCTTCTCTCCCGCTCCGGGAGCGGACATTCCTCGGGCTTCCGTGTTGCTGCTTCTCTCTGTCCGTACGCTGGGCTCCCCGCACGTCCCCTCCCCACGTGATTCAGTCTCTCTGCTCTGGTTTGTTGCCGCTCTAGTCTGTGGGAAGAACTGCTGAATCTCGGGTTGTAGCCTAGTCTTAGGCAGTTTCCCCTCGCTCTTCATCCCAGGTACACCGGACTGTTTTTCCGTTTCCTCTTTAGGGTGTTTAGCCTGCTTGTCTCCCCGGTCTGTAGGGACTTTTTCAGCCTCTCTCTCTGGTTAGTCGGCGGGAGGACGGAGGAGCTCAGGAGCTAGTGTGTCTCTACTCCACCATCTTCAGACCACACCCCGCAATGTGGGGTATAGAGTTGTAGAGAGCCTCCACGTCAATGGCTATCAACCAAACCCCTCCTGGTACACAAATTCCATCCAAGGATCTGAGAAAATCTGCAGTATCCTGGATGTAAGAAACTAGCGAATTAACATGTGGGCTCACGGAGTGTATGGAAACATCACTTCCGGTGCGCCCATGAACTTACAGCATCATATCCGATCTTCGTCACAGGAATGTCACGTCATTTCTGGGGTGACTGGTCATGTGACAGGACGCATCTGAAAGCGTGCGCTTCCGCCCAATTGTTTGGCGCCAATTGGTGGCCAATTGGCTGGGAGGAGGCTTGTATTTAAACCCCTAGCCAGAGGATATTCATTACGTTCCGGACGTCAAAAAAGAAAGACATATGTGAAGGAAGATGCCTTATCTGGTGAATATTTATCCACAATCATGAAGTACCGTTTCCATTTTGTTTTTGATTTTTTGCTGACTGTTTTTTTCCTATAATTCTCAGATCCTGGTGGCATATCTGTGAATGGGGAAACATTCCAGAAGCTTCTTTCTACTTATGTCTGAACTCATGATCCTATTATTAATTAATATGCAGGTCGGTTTTGAGAACTTTCCTCTATTGAGGTTTCTTCTTTGGGCTATTTTCCTGTTTTTGATTTGCCTTATTTTGACAGATCTTGGTTGGATCTTCAGAATAATTAGAAGTGCACCAATTTATCAACTCTATCTTCTTAATTAAAGGTACACAAATCATGGATAGGTGGTTTTCTCCAGTTAGGGGCTCAATATATCATTATAATATATTTCTAATATAAATTGATATACCTTTTTTTTACCCTAGACGTCTTAACCAAATCCAGAATATGACTTTTTTAAACTGGGCTTATATTTATCTAATTACTGGCCTCTGTGGTACACCAGATGATCCATACTCACACAGGGGTTTCTTTGATGTTTGGGCCTCCCCGTCCATTAATTGGTAATTGATTTCACCTGTAGGTAACTATTAGACTTTACTTGGGTCTTTTCTCTGAGTCCCAGCCAACAGGGTATTGTGTACTAATTTGTCCTATTCATTTATTATTTTGTACATTTTTCATTTGTATATGTGTTTTTTGATTTGATGATTTCTATCCTAGCAGACAGTGCTTGACTGATTTAATCTCCTGAAAAAGCTAATTAATTGGTGAAACATGTAGAGAAATTGTTCAAAAGTCTGCACTTGTAACATATTTATATTGTACATTGTATGGATATTTTATCTTTCTATATTTTGCTATTGTATTAAAGGAGTTGTAAAGGATTTTTTTTTTTTTGCTGAAATTACTGTTTAACGGGTATAGAGACATAATAGTAAACTGATTCCTTAAAAAATGATTAAAAATAGCTACAAATCAATCATATAATGTACCTACAGTTCTAGTTTCGTTTTTGCATGCTGTTTCCTGCTTCTGTGATGTACAGAGCCACAGAGCCAATACAGGGCAGTGATGGTTTGTAAAACGAAACTGATTGGTGCTGAGGGGTTTTAGACACACAGTAATCACACCTCCTTGATTAGTGACCACAGAGAGAAAGCTCCCAGTACTGTGGTCATCAGGAAACAGACAACCAGGAAGTGTGGAGATCAGAGAAGAATTACAGCAACTTAAGAGCGAATAACAAACAATGAGAACATGAAAACAGCACTGCATTAAGGTAAAGGAAGCTATTAAGATTACAAAAAAAAATCTTTACAAACCCTTTAAATAAATGTATATTTTTTAATATTCTTTTGTGTATTTTCGCACCTTAAAAGTCCCATCTTTGCCAATTCATAATTTGAACAAGATTGAAGTTCATTAGAAGTTTTTGCTCTCGAAAAATATAGATATTGTACATGTATCAGCTCATTATAAATGGTACACTGTACAGCACTTATGTGCTCACTGCATGCCAACACCAAAACATCATTCAAACTCTGAAGCCCAGTGGAAGAATTATAACACTGTGGCTACTTTGCAGCCGCTGAAATACATTTAGTCATTGGGGTAATGAATTGGTGAAGTTATTTTAGAAAGTTCTACAGCAGAATGTCAGGATCTGTATATGATCTAAAAACAAAAAGAACATTGGTCACGTTGTGCCAATGACCCAGAACATAGGACTAAATCAATAACAGAGTGACTCCAACAGATGTTTCCTGTTTGAGAAAAGTGTTTTTAGACCTGGATTCTATTGAAATGCTGTAGCCTGACCTAAAACAGATCTTGCAAAGGTACCTGAACTCTTAAACTAGACCAGGCCAAATGCCTTTAACACTGGAAGGGTACCCCAGTAGTTGTCCCAATGTCAATGTCATATCCCCAGAGCTCTTTTTCTCAAAAAATAGGTGCAGGAACTCAACCACGACCCGTTCAGATTTCACAAACAGTAGAAGGGTCTTAAAGGGGCATTAAATACCAGAATTGCATTACACACAGAGTGCAGAGTTCAGGGGGTTACAAAGCCGTCACTTGTAGACACAGAAACCAGACTTCTGTATTCACAAGTGATTGTGGTGAGCGGGCACCAAAGGGTCTGAGCCAAAGGTGGTGGAACTGAGTTCCACCAAGTTCCCCCAGAAAAAAAGCCCTGCATGTCCCAATGTCAATGTCATGTCCCTAATGTCAATGTGTTTGTGTGAATTTTTATCGCCCGTCCCCTGATGATGTTGATCCACTACCATGACGACTGATCCCTGATGACGTTCACTTACCAATACACCTGTCACAAATGACAGATGCTCAGTGGCAGCTATATGTAAATAAACTAGCAGGGGAGCCTCTGGAACAACATTGCTAATGGTCTTGACTATATTTGGTCAATGATGTCACCCAGGATTCTGAGCTGTTTTGTTTACCAGCCAGCTTGGGATCTGTCATTTTTGTGGAGGTAGTGCTCCCTCTGCAAAATCACAGGCTTTTAGCTGATGCTTGTTTACAAATGTCAGCTGACGTTTGGGCAGACAAATTGGCCAAATATGCCCAGTGTGTTTGTCTATTTGCTGGACTGCGAAAGCTGGGCTTGGGTCAAAATCATCCCTGGTAATAACCACAAAGGATAGCTCCACTAGTTACTGATTATAAGGATACACTTTATCGTCCAATATTTGTGTTCAGAAAACAGCAATGTTACGTGATGCATGACGTTTGTCACAATCAGGGACAGTTCAGGGATAGTTCACACCAGAATACAATACATGAAACCTGTGTTCCCTGTGCATTTCCCACACTAAGTTCAAAACACACTGGGTGTGCGATCTGCTGCATTTGTCAATATAATCCTAAGGGCATGCCACACATAGGTCACAAATACAATGGGTCAGATCCACAAAGATGGGACGCCCGCGCGGCGTATCCCATTTACACTACGCCGCTGTAAGCCACAGCGCCGTATTACAAATCCTCAATGAAATTCCGCTGTAGCTTACGGCGGCGTAGCGTAAATGGGCCGGCGTACGTGGGTGTAATTCAAATTAACTAGTGGGGGGCGTGGTTTAGTATAATTATGAATGACCCGACGCAAACGATGCTTTTTTTACACTGCGCATGCGCCGGCCGTGGATGTACCCTAGTGCGCATGTGTAAAATCACGTTGAAAATAGTCAATGAAAACGACGTGTACGTAATATACGCAATTCCCTATTCGCAAACAACGTAAACGACGTCCAATACGACGCGGTCCTGACGTCCATACTTAACATTGGCTGCGCCTCACTATAGCAGCTTTATCTTTACGCCGTACAGACACTTACGCAAACGACGTAAACACACTGCACCGAGCGTACGTACGTTTGTGGATCGCCGTATCTACCTCATTTGCATATTTACCACTGACGCGCCCCTAGCGTCCAGCGTAAATATGCATCTAAGATACGACGGTGTAAGAAAATTACGCAAGTCGTATCTTAGCGTAAGTCCGGCGTATATTGTTTTCTGGATAGAAAGCAATGACACCCGGGGGAAATTCTAATTACGCTCGTGTATCTATAGATACACCGGCGTAATTCCTTTGTGGATCTGGCCCAATGTGTTTACCTGCACAGTGTCCTGTGATCTGATGCAGTGCATTATTAAAAAATAGTGCTTTTGGTGTAATCCAGAGCGATTTCAGTCCATTCAAATGACTAGTCACACAGGAACCGCACAGGAATTCAAATGTGAACTGGCCCTCAGTTAAGTAGATAATAATGCGGCAATCCACTGGTACATTTGTTATATGTTTAATTTGCACAGATATTGTTGGCAAAAGGTTGTTGTTACATACTGATTGTACAGCTACTAGATTTTGCACAGATACTAGATTTTGCACAACCATTGCAGGTTCACATTTTTGCACCATATTCCATGTTTTATCATTTTTAAGAGAGTTACATATCTTTTTGATATATTCATAGTACACATGACTGCAACTAATGTATATACACTGCCTGTTCCAAAGTAACGGAAGTGAGGGGGTAAGGAGAATTTCAGGAACTCACAGAGAACTCAGCAAGGATGTAGAAAATTGGTCAGTAAAGGAAAAACTCCTGGTATAATTGGTCAGAGGGAAGAAAATGTGCCCAGACTTTAGTAGGAGGGAAAATGGCTCTGATGTCACTGGTCAGGGGGAGTAAAAATGCCCTAGCATCAGTAATAGGACCCCAGACAAGTCCCCCTTAAACATCCTTATAATTCCAGATCAGTTCCCTTTAAACTCATCTTTTGATCTCCTTAAGCTCTCTTTCAGACCTTATATCGACTCCCCTTAAACTTTTCCTCTGACTCCAAATTACCCCTCTTAAACTACCTTTCGGACCTCAGATCTGTACCCCTTAAACTCCCTTTCAGACTCCAAATCACCACCTTCTTTAAATTTCTCTTCCATCCCCAGATCATTTCCCTTATAGGCCCCTTTTACATGGGCTGTCCAATCAGGTCTGCCTGTCAGTTTTTCAGGCCAACCCGATCACACTCTACAGTCTCTTTTATAAAACGGCAGATGTCAGTGGACACATGTCCATTAAAACCCGCCACCATCCGATCCAATCTGATCCTGTCCGTCAAAAACAGACAGACCGAGGTCCTATTCCCCATCCATCCGGAGGATTGGATCGGATGAAATTGGAAGGGAATAGACAGGTGGTCCACTTCCATCCGATTGCCCCATAAAGGAGAGCTGGCCTGTGCCCATGTCTGCTGTCATCCGCCTGCTCAGCGGGGATCAGCAGAGAGATCCCCCACTGAGCAAGCGGATTCCACTTAGTGGAGGCTCCCATGTGAAAGGGGCCCTAAATGTCTGTCATGGAAGCATGAATCAGACGTACATAAACAGATAAATGAATATGAAGGTTTTATTGAAAACCAAACAGCAAGGTCAAAGTCTAAACTGACGATCAAACATCCAGAAGAGTCGTCCACCAGTGCCAGGGTCGATAGCCAGGGATGAGAGTCAGCCAAGCTGGAGTCTGTAACCAGAGAAGTCGTGAAATGAAGCCAGGAATCAGGAACCAGAAGGAACGTCCTTGGAGCCGGGTCGGTGACCAAGAGCAAGCAGCACGATCACAGAAGGGGTATCAGACGAAAGGAAATGCTGCAGCTGCCGTCTATATATATGCTGAGCAGCCAGCTCCGCCCAGTGGGAAGGAGGAGCCGCAGGGTGTGGCAGGTTACAAGAACCCCATGAAGCAAGATGGCTGCTAGCACATGTCAGTAATGAGAAGCCTGCAAAAAGGTAAGACCATGACAATGTCTCTACAAGCCCTAGAACAAGCATTCCAGCACCCAGTGTTTGGGCATGATGTGTCTTCATGGGACCATGGGATTAGTTTAAAATCCTGGGACAGCCCCCCAAAAAAATAAGATAATTGGAGGGGGATTCCTGTTCAGATTTTGTAATATCCTGTCAGTGTCTTTATCTTGGTTAGTAATTTAATATTTGAAAACATCTAGTCTGGTGGTTGTTCCAAACATTCATGCCTTTCCTGACTTTTATCCTCGAAAATATTTACAGCAGACTAGATATATATATTGTAAAATTGGGGTAATAAGACTCCAGCGGTAGGTGCGTTTTTAGTGAGTACGCCAGTCCAGAACTGAATTTTTAAGAGCCTGATAGCCCACTTTTATTTAAAATAACAGAAAAGTTCACAAAGATATCTGTAGCCCACACAAGGGGTTCCACCATTACTGTATCTGGCATACGCAATACTTTAGCCTCCCGGCTTAAATTCTTGCCCTACGGCTGCTTCAGGCCTTTAGCCTAGGCCTTAGGTCTGCTCCTCAGAACCAAATAGTTTCCTGGAGTTAAACTCACTCCTGACCAGCGCCTTGATGCTCTATCACCAAGTACATCTGCCTCCTGCAGACATGCATGCTCTGGCTGCACCCATGCAGCCCCTGACCCCTCTCAGAGGGATGGGCAGGGCCGATCCGCCCTATAGGCTCACTATGCAAGCCGCTTAGGGCCCCACAAAGCTGCAGAGTGCCCCCCAAATTACTAGAGGCCCTGCCTGGTAAGACGTCTTTTTTGGCCCCCTCCCCCTCGCTTCTAGCCTTACTGGCTGCATGGGAGAAGAGGTAAGAAGTTACCCCCCCACTTCTCACTTTAATGTAAGATGATGTCAACTGATGTGACATGTCGCTTTCATTTGGCTTAGGGCCCCAGGGAGGCCAGGATCGGCACTGGGGGGATGGGAGTCCATGCACAGACTTCCTGTCTGTTGGGCGGGGCCCTGAGCCATAGTCAGGTCACAACTAAATAGCCCAACACGCAGCTGTGCAATCAGCGTGCCTTTCTCTCCCAAATATGGCGTAAAACAGCAATCTTTAAGGTAGCACAAGGTCCCACCGCCACAATATATATACACACACTGCTGCAATTTTACTACTCCATGAATATGGGAAATAAATACCAATTGTGCCAAAAATATAAAAAAGATTTGTGCTGTCTATTAGAAAAAATGCAAGAAATATACTGTGACCCAAGTTATTTCAACACATAAATAAACATCAATAAAAATCAAGTGCCCATATGTATCTATTCAAAATGTGTATTTACGTCATATTCCAACAAGATGTTACACAGTGCACCACTCCCAGTGACAAATAAAGATGAGTCTGTGTTCCACAGGATCTCTACATTATAGGAGATCATGATAAGCTTGAGGTAAACAAGTATTTTGTGTGTAGCCAGGAGCTGGATAACTACCTATTCCTGCAATTAGAAGATGCTGTGTGGCATTGTTTCAGGGGAAGCTGTTCCCTCTAGTGTTCCAGTGTGGGATGTCCTGTTACTTTCTTAATTAGAGACAAGACAGAGCAAAGCATCTTGGGACATGTAGTCCATAAGGATAGGATTCACCCTGTGGCTGTATTATGTGAAACTACCAGCTTACTGATGGAGAAGAGCAGACCGATGGGAAGAACTATAAGAGGGAAGGCTTGAGGCCTGGCGTGGATGCAGGTAATCTGTTATGGAGTGAGCTGCAGCTGAGTTGCGGCCTACTCTGGCGGAGTTACCCAGCGGATATCTGAAAGGCCGTTCCTATTCCATCCAACCTGCAGGGATATCGGATTAGTGTGAGCCGTGGTGCGATGCGGCGGAAGCTAGATGTCATCCCTTGAGTCACATTCCTGAGAGATCATCTTCCCCATCATCATCATTCTCATCTGCTCCAGTGTGGTGAGTGGGTGATAGCCCAGTCTTATAGACACTGGGCCAGATTCTCAAAAGAGATACGACGGTGTATCGCAGGAAACACCGTCGTATCTCTGTTTTTTTTACTGGGTATCTATGCGTGTGATTCCTAGAATCACTTACGCATAGATACAGTGAAGATCCGACAGGTGTAAAACACTTACACCGTCGGATCGTAGATGTAATTACTTTTCTGCCCGCTAGGTGGCCTTCACGTTGTTTTCTCATTTGCCTATGCAAATACGCCGATTCCCGAACGTTTTTACGCCGCCCCGTCGTCGTTTACGTCGTTTCCGTAAGCGTAAACCTACCTACCCCTGCTATATGAGGGTTAGGTTCACGAAGTTCCGTCATTGCCATGTTAAGTATGGGGTCGGGTCAGCGACGTCTTTTTCCGTCGGTTACGTCGTTTTACTAAGTCGTTCACGAATAGGGCATTGCGTAAGTGACGATCACGTTGTTTTGACGTTGGTTTCAACGACGCTTTTCGACGTGAGCTGGAGCATGCGCACTGGGCTTTTTCCCTGGCCGGCGCATGCGCAGTTCGATCAACGCAGGGGCGCGCTTAATTTAAATAGCCGCCCCCTTTGAATTACGCGGGGATATGCAGGGCCATTTACACTACGCCGCCGCAAACTACGGAGCAAGTGCTTGGAGAATACGGCACTTGCTCCATTAAGTTGCGGCGACGTAGTGTAAATGGCTTACGCTACGCCAGCGGCCATTCTATGAGAATCTGGCCCACTGTATATAGACATCATTGTGTCCTGCACTCATTACCATCTTTAGTTCAAGGATCTGTTCCAGCATATCATAGACACGATATACAGACATCTTTGCCATCCATTGTTCTGCTTTTGCTTGTATTTCCACAGAAATGTAACTCCTTTAAATCAGTGATCACTGTGAATCCAATTACAGTTCTGATTTGCAAATGAATATTGTCTGCTGGTTATACACCATCTATTTTGCTTTACCATTTAATATTCCTTCCATGCAATTATATACCTAAGAGCTAGCTAAAGATAAATCAGATTGGCACACAGCAACACAGGTCTACTTTCACCTCCATCAGGGATTTGTTTTGCTGAAGCTTGTAAAGAACTCTCTGTAAGAGCAGGTTGAATTATAATACAGTTTCTGTTTGCTAAAGTTGTACTTGTTTATCTGCTGTTTTTCCATTTACTGTATGTGTGAAGGATCAGTAGAGAGGGATCTGACACCCATAAGAGCTATTCATCTGCTTTCCTGTAGCCTATTCACATAAACATTATATGCACTTATTTGAGGATATAAATTATAGTATTTGCTGTTGAATGTTTGAATCTTAGGCCGCGTAGAAACTTTTCGCCGAGAAACCCGTCGAGGAACTCGTCGAGCCAAAAAGAGAACAGGTTCTCTATTTTCTCGACGGGAGTCGAATTTGGCTTGTCGAGTTTCTCGCCGGGCTGGTTTCCGACGAGAAACTCGAGCGTGTGTATGCAAAGAAACCCGCGCACCTTCAGTAAAAGTAGCGTTTGTAATGGAAATAGCACATTTGTCACGCTGTAACAGACTGAAAACTGCAAATGTCTCTCACCAAACTTTTTCCTAACACGCAGTAACATGAGATTAGCAAAAGCAGCCCCAAGGGTTGTGCCAGTGGCATTGAACTTCCCCTGCCGTCGCATGTGTTGAAGTCACCGCGTTTGAGAACGAGGAGATTTGGTTTTTAACGTGTGTACGCAAAGCAAGCTTGTCAAGTTCCTCAACAAGCCTAACAAGGAACTCGACAAGGAAAACGATGTGTTTCGCCCGACGAGTTTCTCGGTCGTGTGTACATGGCCTTAGAGGTGATAATTGTTTCACTCTCCATAACATTCTTTGGGAGACAGCATTTTGAGGTGCAAGCTCAAGTTGACTCTCTGATTTATTTTCCATTCATCTCATTGAGTGAACTATTTCTGATTTAACCAATTTTGGTGTATTTCCTTATTGTTGCTGTTATTTAAGATTTTTTTTAACCCAGGCTGTCAGAGGACTCACAGGGTCAGGGCAACCAGAGGGGTACTGATTTATCTTGCGACCCTCAAGAGGGCAGTTCTACATTTGGGAGCTTGTCCAGAATACCCCTCATGAGAAGCCGGAGCAAGTCCTGTGACCAACCCAGAGAGAAGGGGAATATGGGCTTCACTGGTGGAAGTCACTGCCACCAGTTGGGCACAAGAGCAAGGAAGTCAATTGGAACTGGCCAGTGTGGTGAAGATACCTGGAATTTGATGGTCTGAAAAGACAGCTGATAAGAAGGGCTGTTCCAGAGCAAGGATCCTATGTTGTGGACGTGAAGCCTGAATTTGAGAAAGATTACACCTATGCCCTAATAGAGTAGTGAGAGAGTGTACCAGCCAGATTTGGGAAAGAGACTGTGAGCTTAACTTTTGGGTTAGAGGCTCAAGTGAGACCTTTGCTGACAGTGGGAAATGCAGGAGGACGAGCATTCCAGATGTGGTTCCATGAGTCCTGAGATAGAGGAAGATGTAGATGCTTCTGGGATGGGAATGCCTCCTGCTGGATTTTTGTAATGTAATTTCTGACCATGTGGTCTCAATGTGGAGTGGGATGTCAATTCCTTTAAAAAAAAAATGTTTTGGATTTTTATTTGAGATATATAACCTTATATTTTAGATGGATACATTGTCTATAATAACGTTCATGTTATAGTTTTTATTTTTGATGTATTTCTGTATTTATTTAGAAGATAATTGTTTATTTAGTGGGTTATATACAGTAGTTGTGCTCATAAGTTTACATACCCTGGCAGAAGTTAGGTTTTTTGGCCATTTTTCAGAGACTATGAATAGTAACACAAAAACATTTCTTTAATTAATGGTTAGGGTTTGGCTGAAGCCATTTATTATCAATCAACTGTGTTTACACTCTTTAAATCATGACGACAACAGAAACTGCCCAAATTACCCTGATCAAAAGTTTAAAAAAAAGCACATGATCGGCGCTCACGCCACCTCTCTCCTCCTCTCCTCTCCCGGCAGAGGATATAAATTATAGTATTTGCTGTTGAATGTTTGAATCTTAGGCCGCGTAGAAACTTTTCGCCGAGAAACCCGTCGAGGAACTCGTCGAGCCAAAAAGAGAACAGGTTCTCTATTTTCTCGACGGGAGTCGAATTTGGCTTGTCGAGTTTCTCGCTGGGCTGGTTTCCGACGAGAAACTCGAGCGTGTGTATGCAAAGAAACCCGCGCACCTTCAGTAAAAGTAGCGTTTGTAATGGAAATAGCACATTTGTCACGCTGTAACAGACTGAAAACTGCAAATGTCTCTCACCAAACTTTTTCCTAACACGCAGTAACATGAGATTAGCAAAAGCAGCCCCAAGGGTTGTGCCAGTGGCATTGAACTTCCCCTGCCGTCGCATGTGTTGAAGTCACCGCGTTTGAGAACGAGGAGATTTGGTTTTTAACGTGTGTACGCAAAGCAAGCTTGTCAAGTTCCTCAACAAGCCTAACAAGGAACTCGACAAGGAAAACGATGTGTTTCGCCCGACGAGTTTCTCGGTCGTGTGTACACGGCCTTAGAGGTGATAATTGTTTCACTCTCCATAACATTCTTTGGGAGACAGCATTTTGAGGTGCAAGCTCAAGTTGACTCTCTGATTTATTTTCCATTCATCTCATTGAGTGAACTATTTCTGATTTAACCAATTTTGGTGTATTTCCTTATTGTTGCTGTTATTTAAGATTTTTTTTTTAACCCAGGCTGTCAGAGGACTCACATGGTCAGGGCAACCAGAGGGGTACTGATTTATCTTGAGACCCTCAAGAGGGCAGTTCTACATTTGGGAGCTTGTCCAGAATACCCCTCATGAGAAGCCGGAGCAAGTCCTGTGACCAACCCAGAGAGAAGGGGAATATGGGCTTCACTGGTGGAAGTCACTGCCACCAGTTGGGCACAAGAGCAAGGAAGTCAATTGGAACTGGCCAGTGTGGTGAAGATACCTGGAATTTGATGGTCTGAAAAGACAGCTGATAAGAAGGGCTGTTCCAGAGCAAGGATCCTATGTTGTGGACGTGAAGCCTGAATTTGAGAAAGATTACACCTATGCCCTAATAGAGTAGTGAGAGAGTGCACCAGCCAGATTTGGGAAAGAGACTGTGAGCTTAACTTTTGGGTTAGAGGCTCAAGTGAGACCTTTGCTGACAGTGGGAAATGCAGGAGGACGAGCATTCCAGATGTGGTTCCATGAGTCCTGAGATAGAGGAAGATGTAGATGCTTCTGGGATGGGAATGCCTCCTGCTGGATTTTTGTAATGTAATTTCTGACCATGTGGTCTCAATGTGGAGTGGGATGTCAATTCCTTTAAAAAAAAAATGTTTTGGATTTTTATTTGAGATATATAACCTTATATTTTAGATGGATACATTGTCTATAATAACGTTCATGTTATAGTTTTTATTTTTGATGTATTTCTGTATTTATTTAGAAGATAATTGTTTATTTAGTGGGTTATATACAGTAGTTGTGCTCATAAGTTTACATACCCTGGCAGAAGTTAGGTTTTTTGGCCATTTTTCAGAGACTATGAATAGTAACACAAAAACATTTCTTTAATTAATGGTTAGGGTTTGGCTGAAGCCATTTATTATCAATCAACTGTGTTTACACTCTTTAAATCATGACGACAACAGAAACTGCCCAAATTACCCTGATCAAAAGTTTAAAAAAAAGCACATGATCGGCGCTCACGCCACCTCTCTCCTCCTCTCCTCTCCCGGCAGATGTCAGCGGGGGTTTCTCAGCCCTGCCCATTGTAGCTTTCAGATTAAGAGAGGGGAGAGGCGGCCAGTCACATGAGCGCCGATCAGCACTATGAAATGATGTACACAGCGGCATTTAAAAAAAAAGACATGCACTGGGGACATTATTTAAATTAGCAGAGGGGATTGAAGCAATGTCATTGAGTGGCTTAACAAGCACTTTAGGTGTACTTTCATGCAAAGGGCTGAATTTGAATGCACGGAATGCACAGGTGTTCCATGCATCCACATTTAGGCAGTCCTGTTCATGTCTATTGGGACAAAGCGGCTGCATGGACACAGTCGCTGATCCAAATTCTACCTCTTTGTGGGTGCATGTTCCCAAATCCAGACAATGTGAGTTTGGGGCCAAGCACATGTATGGATGTCAAAAATGGGCAGGGCCAGATTAAGAACATCATGGGCCTGGTGCTGAGGATTTTGGTGGGGCCTTTTATAAATAATAAATAAATGCGTGGGAATCACAGCGCAGCAATGGAGGGCCCAGTCTGAAAATGTAAGTGTACCCTAATGCAGGGCTCAAAATTTCAACCCCTGAGCTACTAGCCAGGTGTCAAGAGTTACTCGCCACCAGTTGCCCCACCTAATTCATACACAGCCCTGTGCCTAATTGCACCCCTAAACACGCCCTCGTAGATTATCTCATGGAATGACACTGTTAAATGTTTTATGCAGAATCAAGTTACACAATTAAATATTATCTACAACAACTTTAACAAAATGGGACAGGGCATGGGGGCAGACCAGAGGGACAGGGCATGGGGGCAGACCAGAGGGACAGGGCAGTGGGGGCAGACCAGAGGGACAGGGCACTGGGGGCAGACCAGAGGGACAGGGCACTGGGGGCAGACCAGAGGGACAGGGCACTGCGGCCAGACCAGAGGGACAGGGCACTGGGGGCAGACCAGAGGGACAGGGCACTGGGGGCAGACCAGAGGGACAGGGCACTGGGGGAAGACCAGAGGGACAGGTCACTAGAACTAGGTCTCTTCCCCATTCTCTTGCTGTCTCCTATGCAACTCCCATCCATCCTCTCTCTCCCTCTCCTATTCATCTCATCATCAGGAGCCTGTGTGCGGCTCCATGCTTGCATGTCCCCACTTCCCCCATTTATTCAGGCTGGCAGTGAGGAGAGGATCTGCAGCACAGTGGGAGGGAGTACAATCCAGCGCCATGATCCAGACAACTGCACAGCCATTGACACCATAGCACAGCGCACACTGACACCGCACAACACACATTGAAACCAGTCTGTTCACAGTGCTCAGGCTGAACTGCTGGACACTTACATAGAGCACAAGGAGAAGAAACCTGCACAAACTGGAAGGCTGCTGCTCTCATGTCAGGGCAACTTTCAGTGAGTGCTGCACTGCCTACCTGGGACACCCTGAGTGGTCATTTTCGCAATCCTCCACCTCACTCATTACTTCCTGCACCCTGCTCTCCAGCTACATTGGTTGGGGGAAGGGGGCAGGCTCAGAGAGGTCGTACTGTTAGGTCCCATGGCTGAATGAGAATTGTAAGGAGAGCACCTGTGTACTGCTCTGCCTGTGCACGCCTCACCAGACTACTTTTCCCAAGCATGCACCTTTCCTCTTTGGCCACCAATCGCATCAGGGCTCTAAGTGTAGGCACAGATTGGAGGGAGATTGGTCATGCAGCCCTGTCACTCGCCCCCAGCTTAAATCCACTCGCCAAATGCTAGTAGGCGAGTGGAAATTTTGAGGGCTGCCCTAATGTGCTAATATGCTGTACATTGTGGCATAACCTACCCCGCGGCCTCTAAAAAGTATTAATGTCAGGAAAGTTTACTACCGCTTTATTATCCCAGGATCCCAGAAACCTCTCATGGGGCCCCCTACTGACCCAGTGGCCCTTGGGCAGTGCATAAGTGCATGATTGCCAACATTTAAAAAATATTTTAAGGGACACTTTTTTTCACAAGTGCTATATCTATATCTAAGTAGCTGAGATCCCCTATGTTCCTCTATACATCACAGTAGTAATCACAAAATTATATAAGTTCTAATAATGGGGCAGAACAAATATGAGAACTGAGATTTCCTTTAGTTGAACTAACAAAAGTGTGTCCATTCTACCGCTGGTAACATTTTAACCACTTTAGCCCCGGACCATATTGCTGTCCAAAGACCAGAGCACTATTTGAGATTCGGCACTGCGTCGCTTTAACTAACAATTGCGCGGTCGTGCGACGTGGCTCCCAAACAAAATTGGCGTCCTTTTTTTCCCACAAATAGAGCTTTATTTTGGTGGCATTTGATCATTTCTGCGGTTTTAATTTTTTGTGCTATAAACAAAAATAGAGCGACTATTTTGAAAAAAATGCAATATTTTTTACATTTTGCTATAATATCCCCAAAAAAGATATAAAAAAACATTTTTTTCCTCAGTTTAGGCCGATACGTATTCTTCTACATATTTTTTGTTAAAAAAAACGCAATTAGCGTTTATTGATTGGTTTGCGCAACATTTATAGCGTTTACAAAAAAGGGGGTCGTTTTATAGGATTTTTATTATTATTATTTTTTTACTAGTAATTGCGGCGATCAGTGTTTTTTTTTTCGGTACTGCGATATTATGGCGGACGCATCGGACACTTTTGACACATTTTTGGGACCATTGGCATTTTTACAGCGATCAATGCTATAAAAATGCATTGGATTTCTATAAAAATGCCATTGGCAGTGAAGGGGTTAACACTAGGGGGCAGGGAAGGGGTTAAGTGTGTTGCTGGGTGTGTTCTAACTGTATGGGGGGGTGGCCTCACTAGGGGAAATCACTGATCTTCTGTTCATACATTGACAAGAACGAGAGCTATGTGTTTACACACATAGCTCCCGTTCTCCGCTCTGTAACGAGCAATCACGGGTGCCCGGCGGCGATCGTACCCCTACAAGTCTCTAAAGGGAGGACGTAGAGCTACGTGCTCCCGTGAGACAGAGCCACCGCTCCGCAGTAATATGACGGCGGGCGGTCGACATGTAGTTAAAGAACTGTTTTTGCAGGTAAGCGACATAGGGGAGGAGTACGGATGGTATATAAGTGGGAAGTATGTGCAGATGAGGTAGAGGAATGTGGAGGGTATGACATGGGACAGTATGTACAGGAGAGGAGTGTGGAGGGTATGATGATGGGCACTATGTATAGGAGAGAAGTGTGGAGGGGATGACAGTGAGCAGTATGTACAGGAGAGGAGTGTGGAGGGTATGATGATGGGCACTATGTATAGGAGAGAAGTGTGGAGGGGATGACAGTGAGCAGTATGTACAGGAGAGGAGTGTGGAGGGTATGATGATGGGCACTATGTATAGGAGAGAATGAGAGAAGTGTGGAGGGTACGACAGTGGGCAGTATGTACAGGAGAGAAGTGTATGACAGCAGGCAGTATGTACAGGAGTGTGGAGGGTATGACTGTGGGCAGTATGTACAGGAGAGGAGTGTGAATGGTATGATAGTGGGCACTATGTATAGGAGAGGAGTGTGGAGGGTATGACAGTGAACAGTATGTACAGGAGAGGAGTGTGGCGGTTATGACAGTGGGCACTATGTATAGGAGAGGAGTGTGGAGGGTATGACAGTGAGCATTATGTAGAGGAGAGGAGTGTGGAGGGTGCGACAGTGGGCACTATGTACAGGAGAGGAGTGTGGAGTGTATGACAGTGAGCAGTATGTACAGGAGAGCAGTGTAGAGGGGATTACAGTGAGCAGCATGTACAGGAGAGAAGTGTGGAGGGTATGACAGTGGGCCGTATGTACAGGAGAGAAGTGTATGACAGCAGGTACTATGTACAGGACAATAAAAGCCTTTAATCCAATAAAAAAAACACTGCACAAACAGAAAAACAGCAAACGGTGGGATGATATAGCTGACGCGTTTCACATTGTTATGCAATACTTAGTCATAGCTAGAAACAACATAGAAAACAATCTCTTTTATAAATATTCCAAAGAAAAAAGTCATGTGGTGAGTCCAGTCTGTGATTGGTCCGAGCTGATTGTAGTGATCTCATACATCTGTGGATATACACAGCGGAGAGAAACTACACCCATTGGAACCAGGTGGAAAGAAATGCAAAGATCAGCTGACAAAGAGAAAAACAATATATATATATGAATAAAAAAATATTTTTTCTTTTTACCTTTTTCACTTCTTTACATTCACACCCATATCTGGTTATACAAGCAGATGCTACGATTCTTGTCACTTAATCTCAAATGACTCTTGTTAATTGTATGTTTTTGATTTATATTTTTTCATTCATATATATATATATTTGCTCTTTGTCAGCTGATCTTTGAATTTCTTTCCACCTGGTTCCAATGGGTGTAGTTTCTCTCCGCTGTGTTTATCCACAGATGTATGAGATTACTACCATCAGCTCGGACCAATCACAGACTGGACTCACCACATGACTTTTTTCTTTGGAATACTAGATTGTTTTCTGTGTTGTTTCTAGCTATGACTAAGCAGTGCATAACAATGTAAAACGCGTCAGCTATATCATACCCACCGTTTGCTGTTTTTCTGTTTTGTGCAGTGTTTTTTTACTGGATTAAAGGCTTTTATTGTTTTTTACATTTATCGGAGTGCGGCTGTCCATATCTTCTTGCTTCCATTTATGCTTCGTGCATTGCCTGCACCCATTGGATTTTTCTGAGTCCACACTCACCACCGAGGTGCACTCATCTGGAGCGGCGGTCCCTTTTTCTACTATGTACAGGAGAGGAGTGTGAAGGGTATGCAGTGGGTAGTATGTACAGGAGAGGAGTGTGAAGGGTATGACAGTGGGCAGTATGTACAGGAGGAGTGTGGGGGTATACCAGAGGGTAGTATGTACCAGAGAGAAGTGTGGAGGGTATGATGGGGCAGTATGTACAGGAGAGGAGTGTGGAGGGTATGACAGTGGCCAGTATGTACAGGAGAGGAATAGGGACGGTATGATAGTGGGCACTATGTATAGGAGAGGAGTGTGGAGGGTGCGACAGTGGGCACTATGTACAGGAGAGAAGTGTATGACAGCAGGCACTATGTACAAGAGAGGAGTTTGGGGGGTATGACAGTGGGCACTCTGTATAGTAGAGGAGTGTGGAGGGTATGACAGTGGGCACTATGTACAGGAGAGGAGTGTGGAGAGTATGACAGTGAGCACTATGTACAGGAGAGGAGTGTGTAGGGTATGACAGTGGGCACTATGTACAGGAGAGGAGTGTGGAGAGTATGACAGTGAGCACTATGTATAGGAGAGAAGTGTGGAGAGTATGACAGTGGTCACTATGTACAGGAGAGGAGTGTGGAGGGTATGACAGTGGGTACTATGTACAGGAGAGGAGTGTGGAGAGTATGACAGTGAGCACTATGTACAGGAGTGGAAGGATGTTTAAGGACTGTGTAGTGGTTAAGCGGGTCATACATGGATTGAAATTACACCAACTATGCAGAGACCAGCCATAGTCGATCTATGTATGTGCTAGCTGGTTTTACACAAGTCAATCTATTAATCGACTTGAGTACAACCAGCCTGTTTTTCCCAAAACAATCAGTGCTGCCAGCTATAGTTAGCAACACTGATCATTGTACTCACTCACAGAACACAATAACACTACAGGAGTGATTCCCCCATCTACAGGTCAGCTACACACAGGTTACATACGTTGCGATCGTTAGAGCGAGAGCAATAATTCTAGCACTAGACCTCCTATGTAGCTCTAAACATGTAACCTAAAAAAAATTTAAAGCATCGCTTAGGATACCAAAAAAAATCTGTTTATTTCCAAAAAAAAAACATGTTTGAAAAATTGCTGCGGAAATACAGTACCGTGCTAGAGCTGCACAATTAATCGTTAAAAAATTGTGATCTCGATTCAACCCCCCTGACATCTCCAATGCAGAGTTTGCCGATTCTTTCATATAACAAGTGGAGAGACTTTCAGCTGTCAAAAGAAAATATCTGGGCGGTCTGCCAAGTTCTTAGCAGGAAACATTGTAACTAACGCTTTCTTCTTAGGTCAAAGGGATAAACTTCTCTGTGTGTGTGTGTAAAGAAAATATCAGTCTGCCAAGTTTGTAAACAACATGAAACATTGTAACCAACTTCATTGTTAGATCAAACTTCTGTTTGTAAATGCAAGAAATGTAACCACTTAAAGTCCAACACTTGTTTCTTAAAGGGGTGGTTCACCCAAAAACCTTTTTTTTTTTTAACATTAGATTGAGGCTCGTTTTGTCAAGGGGAATCGGGTGTTTTTTTTTTACAATTGAAGCAGTACTTACCGTTTTAGAGATGCATCTTCTCCGTCGCTTCCGGGTATGGTCTTCGGGATGGGGCGTTCCTATTTGATTGACAGGCTTCCGACAGGCTTCTGACAGGCTTCTGACGCGTCACGATTTTCTGAAAGTAGCCAAACGACGGTGCGCAGGCGCCGTAAAGAGCCGCACCGGCGTTCGGCATGTTTCGGCTACTCGTGACACGATGTATGCGACCGTCGGAAGCCTGTCGGAAGCCTGTCAATCCAATAGGAATGCCCAGACCAGAAGATCATACCCGGAAGCGACGGAGAAGATGCATCTCTAAAAGGGTAAGTACTGCATCGATTGTAACAAACACACCTGATTCCCCTTGACGTAACGAGCCTCAATCTAATGTTAAAAAAAGGTTTTTGGGTGAACCACCCCTTTAAGTTAAAAAGCAATATTTTTTGCTAGAAAATTACTTGGAACCGCCAAACATTATTTATATTTTAGCAGAGACAAAAATGGCAATTGATGCAATATTTTATGTGACACTGCATTTGCTTCAATGAATAATAAAAACCATAAAAACAAAACAGTAAAGTTAGCCCATTTTTTTTTTTTTTTTTTTATGTGAAAGATGATGTTATGCCGCACGAATTGTGAGAGAATCGTGATCTATCTTCTAAGCAAAAAAATTGCAGTTGTCATTTTAGCCAGAATTGTGCAGCTCTATACCGTGCAATATAAAAAGTTAGAAAGACCACCATAGAGTAATTTTCTAGCAAAAAACAAATGATGATTTTATTTCTCAGTCTGCTGCAGTTTGTCAGCTTGTATTTATACTGGCCGCTCTGTATGTAGCTTCTGACAGGCTGTGCAAGCAGGCATGTATCTCCGAAACCATAAATGATAGCCATCCCATATTTTGACAGGTTGTGGGGTAGGTATTCACCTACCTACCCCCCAAATGTGGGGTTTCTGTGACCTCTGGTCGTCGAGCTACAACCCCCGAAGTTGATCTTTTTTTGGGCAAATGGGCCTATCTTGAGAAAGGGGCCTGGAGCTGCAGCTCCAACAGCCCCTATGTTAATCCGGCCCTGAAAATGGGAGTAGTTGCTGTGTCTGTGCAGCTCCTGCGTCCCAATAGACATAAATGGGTCTGCCTGCATGCAAATGCACAAAACACCTGTGCACCCCAAACGCGGCCCTTCACACACTTAAGTACGCCCAAGTGAATAAATATTGAAAATTCTTTAAAGCTGCCTGTATTTTCTACAATCCCTACGATCCATCCCCCATTTGCGATTGGCAATTTGAACTTCTATAGTTATTAAAATAACATCTCCGTGCTTCATGAAGTCTGACATATGCGTTCTGTTACACATGGCCATTAACCGCCATATAGCTTTCTGCTAATGTGGTTGTAAGGGGGAGAACAGATTGTACTGGCATCCATCCTCCTGTCAGTGATTTTACTGCACACTGAGAGCTGCATTGCAGATTCTCCTCTCACACAAGGCATGGGCTCAATATAGAAATGCAATTCCTTCCTTTGTTCAGTCTAAATGGTTAATAACGCGGTTATATATTGGTATTTACTTATTTTGTGGAGTTCATATATCCATAGATAAGGGGTGGGAGGGAGGTTTAGAGTCAACGTTACTCATTCTTTGTGATCTCAAAGGCTGCAATGAGGTTGCTCAGCAGCACAATGCAAAGCTCGCTAACAATGGCTGCATTGTATTCTAGGATCAGACAGCTTAAAAGTGGCTCTAAGGTACTTTGCTAGAGGATTGTGTGAACAATTTTTCTGTTTGAGCACAATTAAAAGTGATAAAGGCATTGTACTGTGTCTATTATATACTGCTAGCACATTCAGCAATGTGTTGGTTAACTGTATAGTATTGCAGTATAGGCTGATGCTGAATAATTGATTAGACTGGTGGCTCAGCTGATACTCATTTAAACAGGGTTTTCCTGCTTTCAATCATTCATGGCATGCTGAAACAAGAGCGTGGCTTATAGATTCATTAAACAAAATAATAAATAACAATCCCTGGAATTCTTAGAATTAAGGCTGGTTCATACCAGGACGCGGTGCGGGAAAGGCGCGTTTCTTGCACACAGTTCAAAACGCACTTCCTTTGCGATCTGCTGCAGGTGCCAATATATTGTTAACAGCACCCCAAACAAAGATCACAAATGTTGTGTGTTTACGGGCACCAGATTGCATGGTAGTGCTTCTGGAATGACAGTTTGTGCAAAGAGCTGCTCAGCCCATAGGAGCAGGGGCGGCCCGTCCATTTAGGGGCACCCGGTTGGCCACCCCCTCTCTCCAGGCCACCCCCTATATGAAATTGATAGATTCATGCATAGCATGAATCTATCCTTGGCCGCCGTGGCCCCTTTCAGGGAGCAGGGCGCATAAATTACAGCGTCCAGTTTTTTTTGTAAGCACTTGATTAGAGCCTGTTCACACTGGGGCGTTTTTCACGCGGTACAGCGCTAAAAATAGCGCTACTATACCGCGTGAAAAAACCTGCGCTGCAGGCTTCAATGTGAAAGCCCGAAGGCTTTTACACTGAAGCAGTGCGCTAGCAGGACCGCTCCAAAAGTCCTGCTAGCCGCATCTATACAGCGGTAATCAATGGGAAACCGCGGTAATAACGCCCGCAATGCGCCTCTATTGAGGCGCATTGCGGGCGGTATTAACCCTTTTTCGGCCGCTAGCAGGGGTTAAAACTGCACCGCTAGTGGCCGAATACCGCGGTAAATACGGCGGTATAGCAGCGCTAAAAATCACACCACTGCGGGTAACACTGCAATGTGAAAGCAGCCTTAGAGCTAGAGGCTCTAGTAGGCTTTAAGTTAGGATGGGCTCGGTACAGAGATAAGGTAAGTGCCGGTGGACCGATCGCAGACAGCAGGGGGATTTGAGTTGCAGCGGGGGGGGGGGGGGTTCGGTTATTGGCAGCCCCCCCAAACAAAAAAAACACCCACCACTGCATAGTCAATGACAGGCTGATAGCAGCTGCAGTTAAGGATGGATGATCATGGCTGGACCCAGTCTGTCTGCATCCAACCACGGTTAACACAATTAGCGGCACACATTCTTGCTACTAGAATTAATTTCGCTTTTGGGTAATTTTTTTTTCTTAATCCATTTTTAGGTTTATATGTAATATATTGCAGGTTTACAGTTGAAAAGATGATTACGGTAGATGAGTGAGTGAATAACTTGTATAGCGCTACACATGCAAACTAAATCGCCTCAAGGCGCTTTTCATCCGTCGTCATCCTAATCCTTCAGAAGAGGTGGGTCTTAAGCTTCTTCCTGAATGCCCGATGGTTTTCTCTACCATGCGGATGTCTGTTGGTAGAGCGTTCCATAGCCGTGGTCCTTGGACTGCAAATCTTTGTTCTCCCTTTGATTTGTAGTTGTATTTGTAGTTGTATTTGGGGATGTGGAGAAGGTTTTGGTTAGATGATCGGAGAGTGTGATAGGTGGTGTAATGCTTTATTTTTTTGAGGAGCCTTTCCTTGTGTGCATTTGTGGGTGAGGCAGAGGGTCTTGAATGTGATCCGATCCTTTACTGTTAGCCAATGAAGGGTCCTCAGGGTTGGGGTGATAGATTCCCAGGGTTTCTTTCCTGTTACCAACCTGGCGGCTGTGTTCTGAATGACTTGAAGGCGCGAGATCTGGTATTTTGGTAGACCTAAGTAGAGGGAGTTTGCGTAGTCGAGTCGAGAATTGATGATTGTTCCGACTACTACCGCTGTGTCCTCTTCAGGGATGAAGGGGATGAGTCTGCGCAGTAGGCGGAGAAGGTGGTGAAGTGCTTGCATTCTTTTTCCCTTTCCAGATATTTTCTTTCTTTCTTTTCACCTGGTAATCCTGCAAATAAATTTTTTCCTGTATCTGGATAGCTACACTAATTTCTCTTCTGTATGTATGTAGGGAGCCATGGTTGTCACCCAGACTCGACTTGTATAAGATACGTCTGCCTTTGTTCATCTTCATTACATGGGGGTAAGTATACTGATAGTTTACAGAAAATAGATGACATTCAGTTCACCTCACAGGAAATGACAAAGATCATGCATTTCTGGCAAGATCGATAGGTATTTTCTGTAGTTGCTAAAATGTTCTTAGGCCGAAAAAAGAAAAGTAAAGCAGCCACCCCATCTGAGGATTAGTAAACTGCACTGTATTACTTTTTTTCCCCTTGGGTTTAGACATTCTTTAAAGTTATATTAACCACTTGACCACTGGGCACTTAAACCCCCTTCCTAATCAGACCAATTTTCAGCTTTCGGTGCTCACAATTTGAATGACAATTACTCAGTCATACAACATTCTACCCATTTGAAATTTTTGTCCTTTTTTTTCACACAAATAGAGCTTTCTTTTGGTGGTATTTGATCACTTCTGGGTTTTTTATTTTTTGCGCTATTAAAGAAAAACGACTGAAAATTCTGTAAAAAAAAAAATAAACAAATCTTGTTTCTGTCATATTAGTGGGTTATTTCTCACACACAGCATATGCATACCACAAATTACACCCCAAAACACATTCTGCTATTCCTCCTGAGTATTGCGATACCCCATGTGTGGGACTTTTACACAGTGTGGCCACATACAGAGGCCCAACATGCAGGGAACGCCATCAGGCGTTCTGGAACACCCAGGCCAATTCTGACATTTCTCTCCTACATGGAAAAATCATCATTTATTTGATAGAATATAACATAGAACCCCAAAACATTATATATGCTTTTTTAGCAAAGACCCTAGAGAATACAATGGCGGCCATTACAACTTTTTATCTCGAATGGTATTTTCGTAGAATTTTTTTGAACGCGTGTTTTAAAAAAAAAACTGTTTTGTGCTAAAAAACAAACAAAAAAAAACAGTAAAGTTAGCCCAATTTTTTTTCATAATGTGAAAGATGAAGTTACGCCAAGTAAATAGATACCCAACATGTCACCCTTCAAAATTGCGCACAATGATGTAATGGCGCCAAACTTCGCTACTTAAAAATCCCCATAGGCGACGCTTTAATTACTTTTATTGGTTACATGTTTTTAGTTACAGAGGAGGTCTAGGGCCAAAATTATTGCTCTCGCTTGAACAACGTTTTCATATGTGGGCGGGACTTACGTATGCGTTCGCTTCTGCATGCGAGCACACGGGGACAGGGGTGCTTTAAAAAAATGGGTATTGCAGAGTATTTGGGTATTGCAGAGTATCGCGCAGGGTATTGGGGTATTGCAGAGTATCGCGCAGGGTACTGGGGTATTGCAGAGTATTGGGGTATTGCAGAGTATTGCGCAGGGTATTGGGGTATTGGAGAGTATTGGGGTATTGCAGAGTATCGCGCAGTGTATTGGGGTACTGCAGGGTATTGGGGTACTGCAGGGTATTGGGGTACTGCAGGGTATCGCGCAGGGTATTGCACAGTATTGGGGTACTGCAGAGTATTGGGGTATTGCAGAGTACTGGGGTACTGCAGGGTACTGGGGTATTGCAGAGTACTGGGGTATTGCAGGGTACTGGGGTACTGCAGAGTATTGGGGTACTGCAGGGTATTGGGGTACTGCAGGGTATTGGGGTACTGCAGGGTACTGGGGTACTGCAGGGTATTGGGGTACTGCAGAGTATTGTGGTACTGCAAGGTACTGGGGTATTGCAGGGTACTGGGGTATTGCAGAGTATTGGGGTACTGCAAGGTACTGGGGTACTGCAGAGTACTGCAGGGTACTGGGGTACTGCAGGGTACTGGGGTATTGCAGGATACTGGGGTATTGCAGGGTACTGGGGTATTGCAGGGTACTGGGGTCCTGCAGGGTACTGGGGTCCTGCAGGGTACTGGGGTATTGGGGGATTGCAGGGTACTGGGGATTGCAGAGTACTGGGGGATTGCAGAGCTGGGATGGATGGAGGGATGGCTGGATCTGTGACTGCATTTGTCACAGATCCAGCCACAGCACAGCTGCTGACACCCCGCTCCCCCCCCTCTCCTCTCACACTGTACCGAACGGTACAGAGAGGAGACACAGGAGAGGGAGGAACCGGCCTCATCAAATGACGCCGGTTTGTTTACAAGTGATCGCACCATCATTTGACGGCGCGATCACGTGGTAAACGGCCGCTATCAGCGGCAATTTACCGTGATGCGTGATGCGCCGGGTCTTCTAGACCCAGCGAGCACGGACACTTCCGCGAGCGCGTCCCAGGGGCGAAAGTGAAGGACGATGTCCCAGGGACGTCGTCCCAAAATAACTCTGCCACGCTGTAGCAGTATTTTTGCTATAGCGCGGTCGGAAAGAGGTTAAAGGCTTTTTTTTTCTTGGTTTAAAAATAACAAACATGTTATACTCACCTGCTCTGTCCAGTGGTTTTGCACAAAGTAGCCCAGATCCTTCTCTTCTCGGGTCCATCGCCTGCACTCATGGCCCCTCCCTCCTACCGGGTGCCCCCACAGAAAGCAGCTTGCTATGGGGGCAGCCGAGCCGCCGCTCAGCGTGTCCATTCCGACACAGAGCCGTGGCTCGGCCCCGCCCCTTCTTTCTCCTTATTGACTTTGTGTCAGAGAACCAACCGTGGAAGAACTAGCAGACCTGTCCTGCACGGACCAACGAGCACAATGCGCATGCGCGCGCAAGTACACGCTTTAGCGCGCACACTAGCAACAACTCTGTGAATTCATTGTTCTTTACTGCGCCTGGCCCTCCTATCTATGCTCCTGATTCATAGAATCAGTTAACCACTTGCATACTGGGCACTTACACCCCCCTCCTGCCCAGGTAAAATTTCAGCTTCCGGCACTGCGTCGCTTTAACTGACAATTGCGCGGTCGTGCGACGTGGCTCCCAAACAAAATTTTCGTCCTTTTTTCCCCACAAGTAGAGCTTTCTTTTGGTGGTATTTGATCGCCTGTGCGATTTTTATTTTTTGCGCTATAAACAAAAAAGAGCGACAATTTTGAAGAAAAATACAATGGGCCAGATTCATAGAGCAATTACGCCTGTCTAACTGGTGTTAGACAGGAGTAATTTCAAATTTCGCGCGCCGTATCACTAGTTTGAATCCTCAAACCATGATACGGCGGCTTCGGGCTTCGATCCGAGAGGCTTACGTCTTCGTAAGCCTTCGGATCTACGCTGCCATCTATTTGCGGCCGCTGGGAGGAGTTCGCGTCGTTTTGATGCGTCGGGATATGCAAATGTTTTTTTACGGCGATTCCCGAAGATACGAGTGGTCGTCGCAATCACTTTCGTCTATTTTTTTGTACGTAATGTTAGAGCAGCTTTTTGCTGCTCTAACGTTACGTAGCCCATGTTAAGTATGGCCGTCGTTCCCGCTTCGAATTTATTAATTTTTTTTTTTTGTTTACGTAACTCGTTCGGGACTAGGATCGCCCGTAAACGACGCTACCTAAACAACGAATGACGTCACGACGTGATTTCGCGCAATGCACGGCGGGAAATTTGCGAACGGAGCATGCGCAGATCGATCGCCGCGGGAAATGATTCACGCCCCCTACTCGTCTATATGGATTGCGACGGGAGAAATACACTACGCCGCCGTCGTTTACTGGACAAAATCTACCTGAATTCCACGTAGAGCCAGGTAAAAAACGGCGGCGTAGTGTATTTCTGATACGCTACGATAATCCATTTCTGTGTGAATCTGCCCCAATATTTTTTACTTGTTGCTATAATAAATATCCCAATTAAAAATAAAAACACATTTTTTTTCTCAGTTTAGGGCGATACGTATTCTTCTACATATTTTTGGTAAAAAAAAAAAAAAAAAAAATCGCAATAAGCGACTGGTTTGCGCAAAAGTTATAGCGCTTACAAAATAGGGGAGAGAATTATTATTTTTTATTATTTTTTTTTTACTAGAAATGGCGGCGATCTGCGATTTTTATTGGTACTGCGACGTTATGGAGGACACATCGGACACTTTTGACACATTTTTGGCGCCATTCACATTTATACTGCGATCAGTGCTATAAATATGCACTAATTACAGTATAAATGTGACTGGCATTGAAGGGGTTAACACTAGGGGGTGAGGAAGGGGTTAAATGTGTATGCTAGGTGTGTTATAACTGTGGGGGGAGGGGGGGGTGACTAGGGGGGTGACCGATCTGTGTCCCTATGTAAGAAGGAACACAGATCGGGCTCCTCCCCTCCAGAGACAGGACGCTGTCTCTGTGTAACACGGCAATGAGAGATGATCTATGAGAGATCATCTCTCATTGGCCCACAGATCGCATCGCAAACGGCCGCTCTGATTGACCGTTTGCCGCGATCTGTGATTGGCCGTGTCCAAGGGACACGGACAACACAGGGCTTCCCCGCAGCGTGCACTACAGCGCGCGCTGGGAACGCCAGAAAGACATGCCGTCAAATGACGGCATGTTGGCTATTCAGGCCCGCGCTGTTGCCGTCATCCGACGGTAGCGCGGGCCTCAAGTGGTTAAGCATAGATTTCCATAAGATCCAACAGGCATAAGTATCTTATGCCGTTGAATCTTATTTTCATATTTTAGGCTGGCCGCTAGGTGGTGTTCCCGTCTAAAATATGTAAATGAGCCTTTACGCCGATTCCCAAACGTACGCCCGGCCGGCGCTATTCTTTTACGTCGTTTTCGTTAGCGGAGTACCGTCGAAATGTTATTACTCATATATGAGGCGCAGGCAATGTTAAGTATGGACGGCGTGCCGACGCTTTTTTTCCTGTCGTTTACGTTGTTTACGTAAAACGTTCGCGAATAGGGCTCTGCGTAAGTGCCGTTCACGTAGTTTACACGTCGAATTGACGTTGAGATTTGGAGCATGCGCACTGGGAACCAATCACGGCCGGCGCATGCGCAGTTCATTCGGCGCGGGGACGCGCTTCATTTAAATGATACACGCCCCCTATCCACCGATTTTGAATTCGGCCAGGTGATTTACGCTGCGCCGCCTCAACTTTACAGGCAAGTGCTTTATGAATAAAACACTTGCCCGAAAAAGTTGTGGCGGCCTAACGTAAATTAGATACGTTAGGCCAATTTAAAGATAGGCTCTCCATCCTGAATCTACCCGTATGTGTGTATATATTTTCAATCTCTATGGTACAGGATCTTCCTCTTTTTTTTTCATTGAGTGAGGTGAGTAAGGGAACATTGAAGTTCTTGTTGCAGATCTTAAAGGTGAACTCTAGACAGATATCAAAGACACAAATTACTGCAGCTCTGTAATCACTATTACATGTTAATGCACACAAAGTACATTTGACCTGTTGTCAGCCTCTTGCAGTTGCTGTAAAGCAGGCTGGAGTGTTAAAGGAACCAACAGTACCAGGAGTCAATCAGTTTATCTGCTGACAAGGAGTATGATGGAAAAAGAAGAGTGAAGCCCCATACACACTATCAGTTTTCCTGACGGTTTTCTCATCAGGTTTACCAAAACCATGTAGTACAAGGGCCTGCCTGATTGCATACAAATTGAAACTTTTGAGGTTTGACCTCATATTAGATGTTTTTGGTAAACCTGAAGAGAAAACCGTCAGGAAAACTGAGGCGCCGTACACACGGCCGAGGTTCTCACTGAAAACCAGCGAGAACCTCGCTGGAATGCACATTCCAGCGAGGACCTCGGCCATGTGTACGGTCTCAGCGAGCTTCCCGTCGGGAAGCCCGTCGAGCCGAAATAGAGAGCACGCTCTCTATTTCCTCGACGGCCCGCCTGGAAGAATGGCTGGTTGCCATTCCCGACGGGCGGGTCGCCGAATTCGACGGCCGGGAGAGAACCTTGACGGGCGGAACGATGTGTTCTGCCCGTCGAGGTTCTCTGCCGTGTGTACGGCGCCTGATAGTGTGTATGGGGCTTGACTGACAAGTGAGCTCATCTCTGTGTTGCTTCTCCTTTCGCTGTCTAGTCTCAGGCTGGGCAGTTCAAAAATGACCAGGGCTCAGAGGTACTGAAAGTTAAATAATGATGACTATAATGCCGCGTACACACGATCGTTTTTCGGCATGATCTGGTCCTGAAAAACAAAAAGATTTTTTTTTTTCGAACATGCTGAATTTTTAACAACGTTTTAAACTATGTCGTTTTTGGGGTTGTAAAAAATGATCGTGTGTGGGCTAAAACGACGTTAAAAACCCACGCATGCTCAGAAGCAAGTTATGAGATGGGAGCGCTCGTTCTGGTAAAACTACAGTTCATATTGGAGTAAGCACATTCACCACCCTGTAACAGACAGAAAAGGGCACAGTGACATCAATGGGCACAGTGGCGACAATAGGCACAGGAGGGACAATGGGGAAAATTGGCACAGCGGCATGAATGGGCACAGTGGCGACAATTAAGGGGCACAGTGGCGACAATAGGCACAGTGGGGACAATTGGAACAGCGGCATGAATGGGCACAGTGGCGACAATTAAAGGGCATGGTGACATCAATGGGCACAGTGGCGACAATTAAAGGGCACAGTGGTGACAATTGATGGCACAGTGACTGTGTTTGATGGCATGGCACAGTGGCTGCATTTGATGGCATGGCACAGTGTTGACAATTGATGGTACAATGGCTGCGTTTGATGGCATGACACAGTGGCTACGTTTAATGGCATGGCACAGTGGTGCGACTTGATGGCACAGTGGCTGCGTTTGATGGCATGGTGTAGTGACTGCATTTGATGGCATGGAACAGTGGTGACAATTCATGGCACAGTGGCTGCGTTTGATGGCATGGCATAGTGACTGCATTTAATAGTTCAGAATACGGCCGCCAGACTTGTGACTAGGAAAAAACCCTGGGAATCCATCTCACCTTCACTGAGAGCCCTTCATTGGCTGCCAGTTAAAGACAGAATTGCTTTTAAAGCTCTCTGTCTTACGCATAGATGTGTCCATGGGAATGCCCCCCTTAATTTATGCGAAATAATAAAAGCGCATAACCCCAATCGCGTTTTGCGATCCACGAATCAGAACCTGCTCCAGGTTCCGAAAGCCAACTTCAAGTCCAAAGGAGAAAGAAGATTCGCGATCCAAGGTCCCAGACTATGGAACGCTTTACCAACCAGCATTCGGTTGGAGGAGAACCACCTAGCATTTAGGAAAAAGATCAAGACTTTTCTCTTTTGATATCAAAGGAGACAGGAACAACAAGCGCCCAGAGGCGATTCAGTTCGCATGTGCCACGCTATACAAGTTTTCATTCATTCATTCATTCATTCAATAGCATGGCACAGTGGTGCGAATTGATGCCACAGTGGCTGCGTTTGATGGCATGGCACAGTGGTGACAATTGATGGCACAGTGGTTGCGTTTGATGGCATGGCAGAGTGGCTATGTTTAATGGCATGGCACAGTGGTGCGACTTAATGGCACAGTGGCTGCAATTGTTGGCATGGCACAGTGGTGACAATTGATGGCACAGTGGTTGCGTTTGATGGCATGGCAGAGTGGCTATGTTTAATGGCATGGCACAGTGGTGCGACTTAATGGCACAGTGGCTGCAATTGATGGCATGGCATAGTGACTGCATTTGATGGCGTGGAACAGTGGTGACAATTCATGGCACAGTGGCTGCATTTGATGGCATGGCATAGTGACTGCATTTAATGGCATGGCACATTGGTGCGAATTGATTGTACAGTGGCTGCATTTGATGGCATGGAACAGTGGTGACAATTCATGGCACAGTGGCTGCCTTTGATGGCATGGCATAGTGACTGCATTTGATGGCATGGAACAGTGGTGACAATTCATGGCACAGTGGCTGCCTTTGATGGCATGGCATAGTGACTGCATTTAATGGCATGGCACATTGGTGCGAATTGATGGCACAGTGGCTGCGTTTGATGGCATGGAACAGTGGTGACAATTGATGGCACAGTGGCTGCGTTTGATGGCATGGCACAGTGGTGACAATTGATGGCACATTGGCTGCATTTGATGGGCACAGTGAGGCTGCATTATTTTTTTTTCGTTTGCACCCCCCAAAAAATTTTAAGCACCAGCCGCCACTGCAGGTAGGTCTGTACAATGAGTGTCTGTTGTAGAATGAATAGACATCATTGGTTCATTTTCATTTCATGATTAGATTTTCTAGTTTCTCCAGTGTTACTTCCAGGTCAAACCTAGGCAGTTAAGAATAGTATTAATCTATTTTCAGTATGGAGTGTCAGACAAGATCTATGTCAAAAGATTTATAGACTATCAAGACTATCATTTGAACAGTTATTTTAAAGATGGGGATATCAGTAACACATGTATGTCCTTTTCGGATAAGCAAGACCCAACCATCTCCATTATGAGTAATTACCTAAAATGGCAGCATGACACTATAAATCCCCAGTAATTTGTATAGGTTTTAATTGCACTCTAAAGTGTTTTAGCAGATGAAAGCCTTTAACCACTTGACTACTGGGCACTTAAACCCACTTAATAACCAGACCAATTTTCAGCTTTCGGTGCTCTCACATTTTGAATGACAATAACTCAGTCATACAACACTATAACCAAATGAAATTTTTGTCCTTTTTTTCCCACAAATAGAGCTTTCTTTTGGTGGTATTTTATCACCTCTGTGGTTTTTATTTTTTTCACTATAAATGAAAAAAGAACGAAAATTTTGTAAAAAAAATGAATTTTTCTTCATTTCTATTATAACATTTTGCAAAAAAGTAATTTTTCTTCATAAACTTGGCCTAAAATGTATACTGCTACATATCTTTGGTAACAAAACAAAAAAAAATTAGATATTATTTAGTCTGGGTGAAAGTTATAGGGTCTAAAAGCTATGGTACCAATTACTGAAAATTGATCAATTTGATCACATCTGATGTACTGACATCCTCTCTCATTTCTTGAGACCCTAACATGCCAGAAAAGTACAAATACCCCCCAAATGACCCCTTTTTGGAAAGAAGACATTCCAAGGTATTTAGAAAGAGGCATTGTGAGTTTTTTGAAGTTGTAATTTTTCCCACAATTCTTTGCAAAATCAAGATTTTTTTCATTTTTATTTTCTTTCCACAAAATTTTCATATTAGCGGGTTATTTCTCACACACAGCATATGCATACCACAAATTACACCCCAAAACACATTCTGCTATTTCTCCAGAGTATGGCGATACCACATGTGTGGGACTTTTACACAGCGTGGCCACATACAGAGGCCCAACATGCAGGGAACGCCATCAGGCGTTCTGGAACACCCAGACCAATTCTGACATTTCTCTCCTACATGTAAAAATCAACACTTATTTGCTAGAAAATTACATAGAACCCCAAAACATTATATATGCTTTTTTAGCAAAGACCCTAGAGAATACAATGGCGGTTGTTGCAACTTTTTATCACGCATGGTATTTGCACAGCAATTTTTCGAACACATTTTTTTTGGAAATAAAACAGTTTTGTGCTTTTAAAAAAACAAAACATTAAATTTAGCCCAATGTTTTTGCATAATATGAAAGATGAAGTTACGCCGAGTAAATAGATACCCAACATGTCACCCTTCAATATTGCACACGCTCGTGGAATGGCGCCAAACTTTGCGACTTAAAAATCCCCATAGGTGACGCTTTAAATATTTTTACTAGTTACATCATTTTAGTTGGAGAAGAGGTCTAGGGCCAAAATTATTGCTCTCGCTCTAACGTTCGCAGCGATACCTCACATGTGTGGTTTGAACACCGTTTTCATATGTGGGCGGGACTTGTGTATGCGTTCGCTTCTGCATGCGAGCTCACGGGGACAGGGGCGCTGTATGCCCAGAGTATTGCAGAGTATGCCCCCCAGAGTATTGCAGAGTATGCCCCCCAGAGTATTGCAGAGTATGCCCCCCAGAGTATTGCAGAGTATTGCAGAGTATTGCAGAGTATTGCAGAGTATTGCAGAGTATTGCGGAGTATTGCCCCCCAGAGTATTGCCCCCCATTGCAGAGTATTGCAGCAGGGATGGCTGAGGAGGGAGGGATGGATGGATGGATCTGTGACTGCATTTGTCACAGATCCAGCCCGCAGCACTGGCGCTGCCATCCGCTCCCTCCCCTCTCCTCTCACACTGTACCGATCGGTACAGAGAGAGGAGGGAGGAACCGGCGTCATCAAATGACGCCGGTCTGTTTACATCTGATCGCGCCGTCATTGGACGGCGCGATCACGTGGTAAACCGCCGCTATCAGCGGCGATTTACCGTGATCCGTGTGCGCGCCCCAGGGGGCGTGCGGGAGCGCGACTCTGGAATCACGTTATATATCATGATCCCAGAGTTAAGCAACCACCTTGCCGCCGTTATTTTTCGGCAGGTGGTTGCTAAGTGGTTAAATGAGACTGTGGATTTCTTATGTATACAAAATCCCACTACTCTTCATGTTTTGTTTATCAGTTTTCTTTTAAATAGAATGCATGTTTTTCTGACTTAAAGTGGTTGTAAAGGTAAAGAAATATTACTGCCAGCCTTTCTGTTCTTTCAATCTATCCTACACTGTGTACATGTTTGTATAAATTGATGCCTGAAATACCTTATCTCAGGTCTTTTCTGGAGGGTCACATGACCTCTGGATGCTCTCTTCCCCCCGATCTAAGGGCTACAGTGGCAGGGACCGAGATACCCCTCTGACGTCAGTGGGGAGATCACATGACCACTGTGCTGGCCCCTTAGCACCCTTAGATGGGGGAGGAGTGCGGACGGAGTTCACGTGACTGGCCATAAATATCTGAGATAAGGTATTTACAGGCACCTGCCCAGTCACTTCCTTTTTGTTAAATTATGAAGACTGACCTTAACGGAGGCAAGTGAGGCCTGCAGTACTTAAAATGTTGTTCTTGTTTTTTTGGCTTTGTATCCCTTTCCAGACTAATGCATGTCATTAAGTTTGTTACTCATCTGTTCTTGAATGTATTTACATCACAGCATGATGTGTTGCTTTTTGAGATCTTTTAGCGTGCTTCACTTTGTCAGACATTTTCTATTTAGGTGATTTCTTGTTTTCAACAGGTCTGGCAGTTATTTAGGGCTGGGTGTGACAAGTAAAATGTAACTCAGCTTTCCACAAAATGTGGTTAATCACAGTTCATTCATGATTTAGCAAAGGGGGAAGGGGGCAATTACTTTTTTCACACCATTGTATTATCTCTTTGTTCAGGTATGATAGAAAGGCTAAGGTATTTCTCCCATTTAAACAAGAAAAAGGTGTGAAAGAAACAGGTAGTTGTAGTTCCTTTACCTTAGTGTAGTTCTCCTTCACTTACCTCAACCTTCGGTTTTGCTTTTAAATGTACTTATTTCTTCAGAGAAATTCTCACTTCCTGTTCTCCTGTCTATCAGTAATGCAAGGCTTTCTCCCTGGTGTGGAGAAAGCCTCTTGAGGGGGGAGGGGGCGAGCAGGCAAGTCAGGACACTCTACTTTGCAGATAGAGAAAGGAGCTGTGTGTTAGTGGGCATCCTGACACTCCTGCTCGCCCCCTCCCCCCTAAAGAGGCTTTCTTCACACCAGGGAGAAAGCCTTGCATTACTGTGTGGATTAGGGATGAGCTTCGAGTTTAAGTCGAACTCATGTTCGATTCGAACATTGCCTGTTCGCCGAACAGCAAACTATTTGGGGTGTTCGCTGCAAGTTCGTGTGAACTTTAGAACCCTGTTAAAGTCTATGCGACTCAAACGTTTGAAATCTAAAGTGCTAATTTTAAAGGCTAATATGCAAGTCATTGTAATAAAAAGTGTTTGGGGACCCGGGTCCTGCCCCAGGGGGCATGTATCAATGCAAAAAAAGTTTTAAAAACTGCAGTTTTTTTGGCAGCAGTGATTTCAATAATTCCTTTAAGTGAAACAATAATGGTGAAATATTCCTTTAAATTTCGTACCTAGGGGGGGGGGGGGGTGTATAGTATGCCTGTAAAGTAGCGCTTGTTTCCCATGCTTAGAACTGTCCCTGCACAAAGTGTCATTTCTGAAGGAAAAAAAGTAATTTAAAATCACTTGCGGCTATAATGAATTGTCGGCTCCCGGCAAAACAGAGAAAAGTCATTCATAAAAAAAAAATGTGTGGTGGTCCACGGCATTTAAAAAAAAAATGAAGGGTCTGGAATGGATATTTGGGGGGAACCCCACATCATTTTTTTTTTATTTGATGCAGGGTTCCCCTTAATATCCATACCAGACCCTAAGGTGAGTGATTTTAAATGACTTTTTTCCTTCAGAAATTACATTTTGTGCAGGGACAGTTCTAAGCACAGGAAACAAGCGCTACTTTACAGGCATACTATACACCCCCCTAGGTACGAAAATTTAAAGGAATATTTTAATTTTATTGTTTCAATTTAAGCATTATTAAAACCACTACTCCTGAAAAAACGGCAGTTTTTTAAAACTTTTTTTGCATTGATACATGTCCCCTGGGGCAGGACCCGGGTCTCCAAACACTTTTTAGGACAATAACTTGCATATTAGCCTTTAAAATTAGTACTTTAGATTTCAAACGTTCGAGTCCCATAGACTTTAACAGGGTTCTAAAGTTCACACAAACTTTTGGTCTGTTTGCAGGTTCTGGTGCGAACCGAACCCAGGGGTGTTCGGCTCATCCCTAGTGTGGAGTTACAGACAGAAGAACAGGAAGTGAGGATTTCTCAAAAGAAATAAGGACATTTAAAAGCAAAATCGAAGGATAAGGGAAGTGAAGGAGGACTGCACTAAGGTAAAGGAAGCTATTTAGGGATTTTTTTTTTTTTTTTTACCTTTACAACCCCTTTAAAACACAGGGACCGGTTTTAGAGTACAATTGTTCAAATGATGTGAGTTGTAGTCTTAAAGGTGTCTTATTTGGGAGCAACAGAGAGAAAAGGATGGAGTTGCTGGAGTCAACTGGTTGTTTATTGGGAGGTCTGTTTCACAGATGCTTACTGCTGATATTTATAAATATGTACTTATATTTTTTTGTACTTCTTGCCAATGTACATCATAACTGTATTGAGACTTATTTTTCAATAAACTGTTTGTAAACAAAAAAAAAAATGAATATTTGCTGACGTTTTAAGCCGGGTGCCTCAGAGAAAGTCCTTGAAGCCCAAATCCAGAAAAATATAATTCACCCTTGTAATGAGGCCCCCCGTAATGCAAAGGTTAAATTCTCAATAAGCCTAGGGTAAGGTGACCTGATTTTTTTTTTTACTAGTAATGTCAGCAATCAGCGACTCTCTGCCCGTCACTGCCGCCGATTGCCTCACAGCCTGTCAAGTCTTACTCTCCAGGCCCCCGGCTACTACTGGGAGGGGAATGGAGCAAAATCACTCTGCCACCGAAGGTAAGGAGATAAGCAGGCAATCGGCTGGCCAGGACTTGAGCCAAAGCAAAAGAACATGCAAGCAGAACTGGATGGGCATGCACCCGAATCTGAAGAAATATTCCCTCCGCTTCGACCAGAACATTATTATGGAAAAAAATATACCCCACAAAGCTAGTAGGAGCGGCAGAGCGGGGGTGTGTAATTCAGATTTGAATTTTATTAATTCTGTACTGACTGTCCTCAATCAGGGGACTGTCCCCGGAAACCGGTGATGTTTGGTCACCCTAGCCTAGGGGAGAGATGAGGAGGCAGTTTCCCTTACCTTACAGCTGCCTCCAGTTCTCTCTCCCTCTGCCTAAAGCTCTAGTCCAGGTGTCTTTAAACTATGGCCCTCCAGTTGTTCAGGAACTACAATTCCCATCGTGCCTAGTCATGTCTGTGAACATCAGAGTTTTACAATGCCTGATGGGATGTGTAGTTCCACAACAGCTGGAGGACCGAAGTTTAAAGATCACTGCTTTAGTCTGTCTGCGGAATCTTGGCATTATCAAGTACAATACAGGAATATTAACCCCATATGGTACTCTGAGGAGACTGGAGTGCAACAAAGATGCAGGAGACCAGTCACAGCACTGGAAGGAGCCTGCTGGAGTGAGGGGTAAATTTGGCCAGTTTAGCAGAAGATTGCGCTAAACTTGTACATAAATAAGAGAACCAGAACAGTGGGCTTTATAATATGGCTGGGAGTGTCTCCTCCCAGGACAGGGCCTCTGTGAACAGAGGGGATTACCTTCCTGGGAAATTATACAGTAATCTAAACAAAGTAATTGGGAGCAGAAGAACAATAAAGAAAAGTATATAGATGTACACTAGTGTAGAAATAACACAATCTTTATAGTAGGAGAGATTAGTCTAGTACAAACATCTAATGTACAACAGGTAATATCAGCAAAAGGGCCTGATAGGAGTTTTGGCGTAACTGTGCACGTATACCCAGATATATATGGTTTCTAATAAAGATACCACCAAATGAATGTTGCAACAAAGTCCAGTTGCAGGGGTTCTTAGGATGACGTGGTATCTGTCTTTTTGTTGGAGACCTGAAAACATGATCAGCAGTCACGGAAGGATACTCCAACTGTTGCCCAGCTATATGACAATGTGCATGTGAGCAGTGCTTTAAGTGGACCAAAAGAGGTGCCGGTACTCTTTTAGGCGCCGGTGCCCCCCCCCCCCCCCCCCCCCGGGGCAGAACGTTTTTTTTCGCCCCCCCGGGGCAGAACGTTTTTTTTCGCCCCCCGGCGCTAACGCATGACCACATACGCCCAATCACAGGGCGCCATGCCATCAAATGCAGCCACTGTGTCATCAATTGTCACCACTGTGCCATGCCATCAAACGCAGCCACTGTGTCATGCCATCAAATGCAGCCACTGTACCATCAATTGTCACCACTGTGCCATGCCAACAAACGCAACCACTGTGCCATCAATTGTCACCACTGTGCCATGCCAAACGCAACCACTGTGTCATGCCATCAAATGCAGCCACTGTCCCATCAATTGTCACCACTGTGCCATGCCAACAAACGCAACCACTGTGCCATGCCATCAAATGCAGTCACTGTACCATGCCAATTGTCACCACTGTGCCACCAATTGTCACCACTGTGCCACCAATTGTCACTGTCCAGACATCTATCCACCTCAGAGCCTGTCATTTTAGTAAGACTGCTGGGACTTGCAGTTCTCCGAGATGGATGGGTGTCCGGACATCCATCCACCTCGGAGCCTTATATTATAACCTGCTGGGACTTGTAGTTCTCCATCTTCTCCTGGGTCTCAGGTGCATGCAATCCACACCCATCCACCTCAGAGCCTTATTGTATGTATAACCTGCTGGGACTTGTAGTTCTCCAATCTCCATGAGCCCCAGGAGAAGATGGAGAACTACAAGTCCCAGCAGTCTTACTAAAATGACAGGCTCTGAGGTGGATAGGTGGGGATCAGGCAGTGCACCCCTTTAGATTTACACCGACCCCCCCCCCACCCCTTCTCTCTCTCCCCTGTGGTACAGGAGAGTGTTTTGCTTACCTTGCTGGAGATGGAGAAACTTGCCGCCGCCGCCGCGCTGTAAACACATGTCCCAACTTCCAGGCCAATCAGTGCAGCACAGAGGTACAGCGCCTCCAACTCCACCGCCCGCCAAACTCCTGCGCCGTTATCTGTTTTTTTTTTAGCCCTTCTGCCTAGTTGGCTGGTGTTTCCCGCCACTCCCACATCAAGGGAGACAGACAGTTCCACCAGCCAACCAGGCGGAAGGGCTGAAAAAAAACTCATCGCGCGCCGCCGCCGGGTGTACCAAGATGGCCGATAGCTCCAGAGCTAGGCCAAAGCCGCGGCCTTTCCTAAGGCGGCGGCGGTGGCGGCGGCGCATTCTGCGGACGCCAGGATTTTTCGCCTGGTGCAGGAGCCCCCCCCGCTACGCCAGTGCGTTCCGGTATGGGAAACCCACGTACTGGGCGCACGGAGAGGTGCTGGTACTCTCCAGGGCCATTTTTGGAAGTGGCGGTACTGAGTACCGCCGCGTTCCGGCCCACTTAAAGCACTGCATGTGAGTAAATAACAAGACAGAGATAATCTGTCTGTCATAAGGTGTCATGTACCTGGTAAGAGACTGATTTGACAAGGTTGACCTCTCTTGTATCTCCAACCCAGAAACCACTGAAGGTGGAACAGATGGTGCCAGGGGACAAGAGAAAAACAAGTGCCAGCAGGTTTTGGTAGCAGAACTTGCAGCAGGAGATGCAGGTTTTAGTCAGGTAGGACATCAGTCTAGAAGCAGATGTGAATCATGCTGGACCAGCTGAGGCTAAAGGGGTACTCCAAAGGTACTGCAGGTTCAGGAAGTGTGGCCTATGGAAGCTCTCAGCAAGCTTTAGGCAGGAAAACACTGCAATGACTGGTGTGACTATGAAGGACAGCCGAAGCAGAAGTAGCATGAAGCCAAGATGGTAGCAGGAGCAAGACGGGCAATGAGATACAGAAGCGTAGGTGTAAGCATTGTCAGGAACAAAGCCAGGGTCAGGAACAGGTGTGGAGAGGTACAGGCAGAATCCAGGATCAGGTCAGTATCAAGCCAGGTCATCAATGGAAATCGGATACAGGACTCTGGACACAGAAAAAGATGAAGATCAGTCCACACTGACAGTGAGCAAGAGCATCTCTTAAATAGCCTGTCTAGCATCAGAAATTGTGGACACACTCCTGCACGTGTGCGTGTGGGCCTATGCTCATTTATATAAGTGATTGGCCTATCCTAATTTCTATGAGTTGCGCCAGTCACTATACAAGTGACTCCCTTATGTAAGGGAATACATAAGAAAGGAATAAGGAATAGGAAAGGAATAAGGAATACTTAAGAAACTATGTGCAGCTGCAGGTTAACTATTAGAACATATGAATTCTTGCATAGTCTACAATTCTGTTCTAAGTAAAAAGTAAAACGGCAGCAATTTCCCTGGACAGGACACGTGGCTGAAACTTTCTCTCTTTACTTCTTCCCTCTGGGTTTTCAATGCCCCTTCCCGAGACAGGAAGTTTTTATTAAATAATTATATTTAATACTATGATATTAGTAGCTAAGAGTCGGTTCACACTGGGGCGACACGACTTCCAGCACGACTTTCAGAAGCAACTTCAACACGACTTGAGCATGAACCACAGAGCGATCTGGGGAGATTTACAACACGACTTGAAGTCTTTTTCAGGTCAGGAGACATTCCAGTGGCCAATAAAACAACAATCAGCTCTGGGAGAGAGAGGGGGAGGGCGAGGTTTGCCTGAGAAATGTGTGTTATCTTCCTGGAAAGTAGCTTCAATTAAAACAGTGATAAGACTTGGAAGCGACTTCCATTGAAATCAATGGGTACAAATCGCCTAGAAGTCAGATTGAAGTAGTACAGGAACCTCTTCTGAAGTCGGAGCGACATAAGTAGTGTGTATTAACACCGCTCCCATTCACTAAGAGTTGGTTCACACTAGGGCGACACGACTTCCAGCACGACTTTCAGAAGCAACTTCAACACGACTTGAGCATGAACCACAGGGCGATCTGGGGAGATTTACAACACGACTTGAAGTCCTTTTCAGGTCAGGAGACATTCCAGTGGCCAATAAAACAACAATCAGCTCTGGGAGAGGGAGGGGAGGGAGAGGTTTGCCTGAGAAATGTGTGTTATCTTCCTGGAAAGTAGCTTCAATTAAAACAGTGATCAGACTTGGAAGCGACTTCCATTGAAATCAATGGGTACAAATCGCCTAGAAGTCTGATTGAAGTAGTACAGGAACCTCTTCTGAAGTCGGAGCGATCTCAGTAGTGTGTATTAACACCGCTCCCATTCACTTACATTGCTTTTCTGGACAGCGCGACTTAGGACGACTTGAGACAACTTCAAGTCGGATCCCAAGTCGCCCCAGTGTGAACCGACTCTTACATTGCTTTTCTGGACAGCGCGACTTGGGACGACTTGAGACGACTTCAAGTCGGATCCCAAGTTGCCCCAGTGTGAACCGACTCTAACAGTTGACGACGGCAGATTTTCCTACACTAGCAATGCCTCTGCCTTCAGGGTTGGTTAGGTGGTCTAGAATGAGGGAGGATTAAAAATTAAAGTGGATGGTGATCTACAGTTCATAGACAAGTGACCAGGATGTGTTATGTGGGGGGAGGGGTGGATTTCTCTCCTTCTCTCTTTCTCTCTCTCCCCACATAATACATCCTGGTCACTTGTCTATGAACTGTAGATCACCTCATATTATAATAAAACATCCATGAGAGATATGTATATAACCTGTCACTCTAAGCAAGGGGGCGGTAAGGACCTTTTAATTAGACAGGTTTTTGTCTGGAAGTCTGTTTTTTTTCACTGAACAATAAAAGAGGATCGCTCAGAGCTGGATTAACTCTGTGTGGCAAGACTGGGCACAGATGATATGAAATCTTATACTCTACATTGTGACAGCAAAAAAAAATGTTTTGGGTTTACATCCACTTTAAGACTATGCCCTAGTCAGGGTATCAACTTTACCTACCATCATTTCAACTGGCTTCATAAGAACTGCAATAGAAAAAGCCACATCATTTGAATTGTTTACTGTTTTTTGACATGGTCTGCCCCATCAGAAACCAACTGCCTATAAGTGACAAAAAAGATAATATCTCCAGCTGTGTGGGACTTTAAAGGCCAAACAAAGTGTTGAGATATAAAATGGTTTATTAGAAACAGGTACACATAGTGGCACTTGATAGTAATACATGCCAAGACACATGAACAGATATAAAACAATAAAACACATTTGCCACTAAAAGTGACATATAGACAGAAAACTCTTCTAGTTGATGATTCATAAATTCTTGACGCGTTTCTGGAAATAGACCGTCATTAGGGGCCACGGGTGAAGAGTAGTGCAATCGTGGTTCTTTTTTACACGAACCTAGTCATTTCATGGGTATAGACCCTCCCTGGCTGCCCGAGTATATAAAAATAGGGTGTGCGTCTGAGTGTTCCTCAGGACCAGAGGGAAGGTAAGTGAGTGGGCCCAGGGCCTTCCTGTGTGTTGATACCATATCGCGTCCTGCCCAATTCTCAATCCAAAGTGGAGCCTACTGGAGTCTAAATAGACCCACTGGATCTCTAGGTACAAAACGAAAGGACCAAGGAATGGCGTTTTCCCTAGTTTACAGTTGACCTGTAAACTGGGCAAAACACCATTCCTTGGTCCTATCAACACACCGGAGGGCCCTGGTCCCACTGAATCCCCATCCCTCTGGGCTTCAGGAACACTCAGACGCACACCCTATCTTTATATACTCAGGCAGCCAGGGAGGGTCTATACCCATAAAATAACTTGGTTTGTGTAAAAAAGAACCACGATTGCTCTACTCTTCACCCGTGGCCCCTGATGACGGTCTTTTTCCAGAAACGCGTTGGGCATTTATTATTCATCAACTAGGGGAGTTTTCTGTCTATCTGTCACTTTTAGGGGCATGCGCTATGTGTACCTGTTTCTAATAAACCATTTTATATCTCAACACTTTGTTAGGCCTTTAAAGTCCCACCCAGGGGGAAGATTTTCTCTTTTTTGTCTACTGTCCTAGGGATGAGTCAGTGAATACCTCCTCTCTTCCTAACTGCCTATAAGTGCATCCCCCCATGTGACGCCTGTTACGCACTAGTCTTTATTTTTGTTTTTATTCAACCCAGCAGGCCAAATGAAAAAAAAAAACTGAAGTGCTCAGACAGAGCCGCTGTACTAACAATTCCCCTTACCAGTACACACTGGTAAACCAAACAACAATCCTTTTTTGGTCATGCCCCTTCGACAGAAGTCGGCCGATTGGTCGTCCTCTGTCGGGTTGGCTGCTGTCAAATGTCAGCTGGTTTCTATTTAAATATTCGACCTGTGTGTTTGTTTATTGTAGAGGCATGAATGTTATTTGCCCCCCCCCCCCCCCCCCAAGGCTCCTGTCTAGGATGATCTGGTTATTTTATCCCAAATATCTACCCAAATCTCTGAGGATTCAAACACTTTCTTGTCCTATTCCATGTCCCACTGCTTTATTGTTGTACCATTGTTGTAGACTTCCACATCAATAAAAAAAATCTCCCCTGTGGTATAAAGTGTATATAAAATCATCAGTTACTTTGAATACAGATTTTGACTGACCTCCTAGCTGAGATTATTTATTAGAACATGTAGATTAGTCATGCTGTGCTACAATATACTTACAAGAATGGGCTATTGAAAGACACAGCAGGAAGCTGTTCAGCAGCTCAGAGGAATAATACTTCCCCTCCAAAAATAATACAAAATAATATCCCAGGACTAACCTGCTCATATAAGCAAGATGTACTTTATAGCTCTCCTTTCCTCTAATTTCATCAAGAACAGCAGGACAAACATCAGGTTGCAGATTTATAGGTACTGCACACTTGCCAACTCACCAAAACAAAGAAAAATGCAATCTACTGAAAATATGAAGCACATGGTTCAGCTGGAAAAAGTCTGCTACTCACAGTTATACCTAGTTGCAAAGATGTAGCATGTTCCTTTCCATTTTAGACCCAGCACCCTGGCATGTGTAGAGGGACCAATGGTTGTGCTGTTGATGCTAATGGTAAAAGGAGAAAATATAATATATATAGATTTTGTTTTTTTCTCAAACAAAAGTTTTATTGAGCAAATACAAAAAATAACATACAGAACTCCAGAGCATTTTTTCAACCAATACCACAATGAATGATACACATATAAAGCATCCTAACACAACGTCAAACATCATTTCCCGTTGCATGGTCTCTATCACCTTCTCTCCCCCCCATCTCTCCAGTGGATGCCTAGAGATAACTAAAAATCACGTTATCAGGGTCCTAAAATAGGCGATCCCACACAAGATCTATCGGAGCCAAACCTGGAACATTGAGCCACGGGGCCCATAACTTTTCATATTTACCACTGGCCCCTCTTCTCTGATACACCACCTTCTCCAGCCTCAATGTGATCCCCATCTTCTTAATCCACTCCTGTACCTTAGGTGGTTCAGTGTCCTTCCAGTGTCTCAGTATCATTAAACGAGCCTGAAACAGAGCCCTGCCAATAGCCTGCTTCGGGATATCCTCCGCTAGCAAACCATCCGTTATCCCCAACAGACAGACCTTGGGTTCCAATGGAACCTGTATCTGGAAGGCCCCGCTAATAGTGTCAACAACCCCTGTCCAATACCGGTGAAGCTTTGGGCAGCGCCATAGCAGGTGGATGAGATCTCCGTGGTCCCTGCAGCATCTAGTACAGCAGGGGTCTACCCCCAAACCCATATGCGCTAATCTGGCAGGTGTGTAATGTGTCCTTAGAAGAATGTAGAGCTGTGACAGTCTGTGCGCCACGTTCAGGGAGCATGTAGGAACCGCCTGTAAGGCTTCCTCCCACTGCTCCTCCTCGAACGCGCCCACATCCCGTTCCCACTGGGCTACCGCCTTGAGAGGGGCCCCCGGCAGAAAGAGGTTCAGCAGCATGGCATAGCAATTAGATATGAAACCCTTATAGGTAGACACATCAGACAGGAAGTTAAAGACCGGTGCCAAATCCATAGACCATATCTCCGCTTCCCTCTGAGCGTCAAATGCGTGTTTAATCTGCAAATAGTAAAAATACATGGATGCTGGCAGCTGAAAGTCCTCTCTGAGCTGCGAGAAGGGCCTCAGCCCACCCGCTCTAATTATATGTGATAACAGGGATATCCCATACTGTTTCCATTTCTGCCCATACGGTAATTTAGCTATTTCTTGATAGTGCGCGTTGTCCCAATGGGGCTGTATTTAGTGTACCCTGTCACTCCCTGCATCATCCTAGCCTTATTCCAGACCTTCTGCATGAGGTTGTACGTGGGGAACCGTTTGTTAGATTTAGCATATTGCAAGGCCTCCAAACCCTCCATCACTTCTCCCCCAGTCGTGAATCTGAGCAGTCGAGCCGAGGAGTCCCTCAAGTTCAACTGCAAGTCTCGTTGGGGTCCCGCCACCCTTGCGATATGTTGCAACTGAGAGGCCAGGTAATAGAGCCATGGATTGGGCAGCGCCAATCCACCGGCTTCCTTTGGGCGCTGTAGTTGCTCAAGTTTAACCCTCGGGGGCTTTGTGAGCCAGATCAGGGAGCGAAAGATTGAGTTAATAACTCTAAACTTTTTCAGGGGGATGACTGTCGGGGCGTTGTGTAGAACATAGAGCAGCTTTGGCATAAGGATCATCTTTATGAGGTTCACCCTCCCAACCGGTGACAGTTTCAGCTTGCTCCATACCTTGACCCGATCGCGGCAGCGACTGATCAGGGGGGTCAAGTTAAGGCCAATGTAATCCAATGGGGAAGCGGTAACCTGAATACCCAGGTATCTGAAAGACTCAGACACAGGGATGTCCAGTATAGTGCCAATGGGCGCCGCGGGCCGTCGATCCAGCAAAAGGAGGGAGGACTTGGTCCAATTAATAGTCAAACCCGAGTATTTCCCAAACCGTCGCACTACCTTCATGGCCTCCGTTAGTGACTCAGAAGTGTCACCCAGGAGCAGCATGGTGTCATCCGCATATAGCATGATCTTCTCATGCAGATCACCATATTGAAATCCCCGTACCAAGGGGTTAGTCCGAATCATATCCGCGAGGGGCTCGATGGCCAGTGCAAAGAGGAGGGGAGACAGGGGACAACCCTGCCGCGTGCCTCTGTGAAGATCAAAAGTATGCGAGACTCTACCCCCCTCCCTTATTGCCACCACCGGGGATGAGTACAAGAGCTGGACCCATGTAATGAATCCCTCCCCAAAACCAAATTTCCGCATCACTGCCCAAAGATACTCCCATTCTACACTGTCGAACGCCTTATGGGCGTCCAACGATAGCAAGGCTCTGTCCCCAACGTTGTCTGCCTGTGATTGCATATTAATAAAGAGTCTCCTCAAGTTTATCGCCGTCGACTTCTGCGGCATAAAGCCTGATTGGTCAGAGTGAATTATAGTGGAGATAGCCTCATTCAGTCTGACCGCCAGTACCTTGGCGAGAATCTTTACATCGTTCTGTAGTAGGGAGATCGGTCTGTATGATCCCGGGTCAAGAGGATCCTTATCAGGTTTCAAAATAAGAACTATGTTTGCCCTGGTCATAGAGAGGGGGAGCGTGCCCACCTCCCCCGCAGCATTGAAGACTCTCAGCAGGTGTGGGAGTATCAACTCCCCATACTGCTTGTATACTTCCGCTGGAAGGCCATCGTCCCCTGGGGCCTTCGAGTTAGGGAACAGGCTGGTCGCCATCTGCAACTCACCGAGGGACAGCGGGGCATCAAGCATCTCCCTATGGGAGGCCGACAACTTGGGCAATTGTACAGGGTCTAAATACTCAGCCAGGGAGTCTAGTGAATATGACCTTTTGGAATCATACAGGGAGGAGTAGAATCCTACTAGTTCGGAAAGGATTTGATCAGGGGAATTAGTCACCCCCCCACTGGCAGTGCGCAGCGCCCCTATAGAGGGCGACAACTGCTGGGCATGGGCGATAGTTGCTAACATGCGACCAGTATGCTCCCCCTCCTCATAGAATGCCGCCTTTTGGAAAAAGCGTTCCCTCTCCGCTCCCGAGGTCGTGACCCGGTACAGGGCATCCTGCGCCGACAGCCACGCCTCCCTATTATTGTCAGACGGGTCTGCAATGAATTTGATCTCTAGCCTTTCTGCCATCCTTTCCACCCCTTCCCGGTGTGCATTTGACCGTCCCTTGGTGGCCTGGATCTCCTTAATAAGTAAGCCCCTCAGGACAGCCTTAAAGGCTTCCCAGTTGACCGCCATGTTGTCAAAGTCAGCGTGCACACGCCAATATTCCTCAATGCGGGCCTCTATGTGGTCATGGGAAGTGAAAAGGTTCAACCAGAAGGCGTTCATCTTCCACGGGGCCTTGGCCACCGCCGAAGGGGGACGCACCTCCAGGGATGCAATCAGTGGGGAATGATCCGATACACTTCTCAGGCCATACGCCACATTTACAACATACCTCTCAGCAGCATGAGAACACAGACAGAGATCTATCCTAGATAAGGTAGAATGGCTTTTAGAAAAACATGAGAACTGCTTCTCCCCTGGGTGTCTAGCTCTCCAAGGGTCCCTCCATCCCACTTCCTCTACCATTTTCCGTAGGGCCGTACAATGCACCCCCCTCCTCCCACCTCCCGGCGGATGTTTATCCATGTTAGGGTCCATGTAGCAGTTGAAGTCCCCGAAGGCAAACAAGGGTACCTCCGGGAACCTCACCTGGAACTCCACCAAAGCCCGCAGCACCTGATTGTTATACGGGGGAGGCACATATACAAAAGCAAGAATACATTTAAAAGCAAACAATTTGCATAAAAGAAAAACATATCTGCCTTCAGTATCCACATCCGCCTGCAATTCTTCAAAGTCCAGTGCACTATGCACCAGCACACTCACCCCCCTAGAGTACGAGGTGTGAGTGGAATGGTACACCCTGCCCGCCCACCGATACCCCAAGCAGGACACAGAATCAGGGGTTAAATGAGTCTCCTGGAGTGCACAAATAGCCGGTAACTGTTTCCTCATCAGGGATGACACCATTGATCTTTTCAGGGGGTCCTGCAGTCCCCGGACATTCCATGATAACACAGTTACTGTCGCCATCAGGGGGGTTGATGCATAACTTCAGAAGGGGAAAAGACATCACCGCCCCAGCCACCCTCCACCCACCCAGCTGAAGGTGTCAGCGCATCAAGCCAGGCCAGGAACAGGGACCGGGCAAACATCCAGGTGGCAGAAAAAATAAAGGGAGATCTTCCATAATTAGACAAAGAAAAGTATAAGCGGACTCTGGAGTAAACTGAAAACTGGGAGCAAGCTGAGATGCACAACTGTGCATCAATTTCCTCTCGTAGCAGGCCATCCGCCTGTAAGGGGTATACACCCATCTGCACATACGCCCTTTGTGGGCTCAAACTTAGGGGAGCCAACAGGCAACCCCAGCAACTGCGGAACAACAGGTCCCTCCGAACTTCAATTCGGCTACCAACCGTGGCAGCCCCGTCAGCAATCATCTTCGCTGGGTGTGGTAGTAACAGCATTTCCGAACTCACATTTTAGCACCAAAATATAGGGGTAATGTGTGTTTCCGGCATTACCCTCATGCGAGGGAGTAAGTGTGCAAGGTAGACAGTGTTCAGTCCGAGTGTCCATCTTCTGCCGCGGGAGGTCTCCTGGCCTGACGGAGTGCCCCTTCATTGGCATCCAGCCAGTCTGAGGCATCAGCAGGGTGCTCAAAGAAGTGGGCCTGTCCTCTGAGAATGACTCGGAGTCTCGCCGGGTACAGCATAGCATATGGTGCCTGCACCCTCTGCAGGCGTTTCTTAATTTCAGTGAACCGAGCCCGGCTCTTCTGCACTGCGGTGGAAAAATCCGGGTAGAATGAGACCCGTGTGCCATTGAACTGGACATTCTGCTTTTCCCTGGCAAGTCTCAGTATTATTTCTCTGTCTCTGTAATTTAAAAGAGGGGCAAGGATCGGGCGGGGAGGATTGCCCGGCGGAAGAGGCCTTGAGGGCACCCTGTGTGCTCTCTCCACTGCGTATAGATGCGTGAATGCTTCTTTGCCAAAAACATCATTCATCCACTTTTCCACAAACTGCGTGGGGTCCCGTCCCTCCACCTTCTCCGGCAGTCCCACTATGCGCACATTATTGCGTCTAAGTCTATTTTCAAAATCTTCTGCGCGCATATCCACGGCCCTGGCCAGCCGTGTGGTAGCCTGGGTTTCTCTGATCAATGGGGGCAGCTTATCCTCTAGGTCACTAATCCTTCCTTCCGCAGCTGTGGTCCTTTCCCTCATTTTCTGTATGTCATGGCGGATCAGGCACACCTCCTCCTCCAGACTCCCAAACCTGAGCTGCAGGCCATTGACTGACGCTGTGCATTTGTTCACTGCCTTCAGTATGGCAGCCAGCGTGGGCTGTTCTCCCCCCTCCTCCTCAGTGTCGTGTGCTTCCCCTTGCAGGTCACCAGCGCTTCCCCCTGCCTGTTCCATTATGGCCCCTGCTTCCTGTACTTCTTCCTCCTCCTCCGTTTCCATGTCACTCTGGGGGGCACAGTCATCCAGGGGAAGCACACCTGCCACTCCGGGCTTCCCTGCCAGCTTCTGGGCATAGTATCTCATGTCCTTAGGGGGGTCCCCGGGGGTCTCTTTAGCCTTTTTCAGGGCTTTACTCACCCCCTCCTTCCCCTTGTCTACTCCGCGCGCCTTCTGTGCTGATGGTGGAGCGGCGCCATCTTGGGAGTCCAGCCTGCCGCCGTCTGTCTTCTGTCCCCGGGTCATCATACCCTCCAGCCGTGATCCGACAGTAACCGAGTGGTGGGGGAGTGTTCCCCTATCTGCCAGCCCGAAAAATCGCGGGTGTAAACGGTGCCGGAAACCGGATTCTTTCAGGATCAGTGCGGAGCTCAGTGAACCTGCGTCCGTTCACATGCAGTGCTGGCCACGCCCCATATATATAGATTTTGGGTTTTGCACGTTACCTCTAAGTTCGTTGTCTAGGAAAGGAAGTCTGTAGAAAATTGCAATGTCCACACAAGATGTAAAACCTTCAATTGTAGGCTTTATTTTCGCTGCAAATACTTGTGAAGGAAGTAGAGAATATAGAGAGAAGGGGAAGGTTCAGGTACACAGTACAAAATGCACAAAAAGTATTCAAAGTTCCAGTATTCTCCACTCACTCCTGAGTGGGTATTACTCACCTGGATAGACCCCTCTCGCATGGCCTAGCAGCCGGAATGATGCACGGACATTATAGAAACAGTCTCTGCTACAGACCATCTGAGAGCACAGAATGGATAATCAGGAATCCTCTGCCACAAGTCCAGAACTTCCTGCCATACAGCCACAGAGCCTTTAAGCCAATCCGGCGGACTGTAAGACAAATTGAGCGGATCCCTTTTCCTTAACGAGGTTACCAGGCCTATCCCGAGACATCAGCTTGCCTTGCTTGTCTCCTCCAGGGCAGGTCCTCCCCCGGTTTCCTTCGCTAAGCAGCTTTCTCCACTTGGACGAACCGCTTGGGATCCCATGTAGAACCATAGGCCCCAGCCAGCATAGCTGGGCCTACTCGACAGGAACACAGCCTCAGACCAATGTGGTCCTGAGACTGGACTCACACAGACCCACCTCGTGCCAGGAGGACCATGAGGTGAAGGACCCCAAAAAACGGCTTCTGCTCCTAAGTACTCCCTCCCAGCATGCACAGCGGGCACCACTCCCACTGGGCTACTTCTTGGGTCATATCTGTTACCTTTTGCGGTGGATTTTCGAGGAGATATCTAGATAGATAGCCCCTTTGCCTAAAACATTGTATAATTTCAACAATTTGTAACATCACAGACTCTTTAGAAGTACTGTCGAACTTGACTCTAAGCATTTGAGCAAATGGAGCAGTACTGTGATCAGGGCTTTTTTTCAGATGGAACTTGGTGCACCTCTGGCTCAGACCCTTTGGTGCCTGCTCACTACAATCACTTGTAAACACAGAAGTCTGGTTTCTGTGTGTAGCGCTACCCCCGGAGGAGCCGCTGGATGATTGTTGGGATCGGAAAATTAAGTTGCATTAACCCTGTCTGAGTGGGTGAAGTGCCTACGGACAGGTTTCCTTTCTCTAACCTGGCAGCCGAGGTGTCACATTCGATGTCTGGGAGGAACAGGTCTTTCACACAGACCTGGCTCTAGAGCCTCTGCCACGGGCCAATTACTTTAGATGAGATTAGGTGAATGAACAGAGCGAATCCTCCCAGTAAATTATAGCACAGGTCACCGGGAGACAGTAAAGCGTACCTGTCAGCATCCCGGTCACCGGATCCCCGATTGGTTCGTCTGGGCCCTGTGGACAACCTGCCTCTGGGTTCCCCTCGAGCCGATCCCCCGATCCCCCGATCACACAGCACACAGCCTGGGATCCATTCAATAGGACTGGGAACCCAGTAGGTCACTGGGGTCCCCTTTCGCCTCCGGTTGAGGCTCGGTGAAGCCTGTGAGCTTGGCCAGGTGGGCCACGCCGGCAGGGTCCATGGATGCGTGCACCCTAAAGGTGGATGCCGCGCAGAAGAAGAAGAAAAAACCCTGAGCACATGACATCCATCACAGATATATCTTGCTCTGCCGGAAACCCCTCTGGCGCCAACTGCCAACCAGAGATGATGCCACATTCCTAGAATACAGACTGACCCAGTGGACCTTTCTGGAATGACAGAGGCCACAATTTAAATAAATCATGACTGGGAGCAATGTAACTCTCCCAGTCCAACTAACTTTAGCGTAGTGCCCATGCTGAAAGCAAGGGGGCGCTACATGTGTTTACAAGTGACAGCTCTGTAATCTGTGTAACCCCCCCTGAACTCTGCACTCTGTATGTAATGCAATCCCGGTATTTAATGCCCCTTTAAGTCCCTCCTACTGTTTGTGAAATCTGACCACACCCACTATTTCATGTGATTTGGAGGGTGTGTGTAGGGAAGTGGTTTTGGAGAGTCGTGGTTGAGAAAAAAAAGCCCTGACTGTGATGCTTACGTTCTCCTTGCTGTAGAGAATTCTGCAACACAAGGATCACCCTGCTTTATTTATTCTGGATTTCTACACTTCCTACATCTCTCTTGCTGCTTCTTGAATATTCCTACACCAGTCATCAGAGAGGCAGCTCTGATATCAGAAAGCAAAACCATCCCCCCTATAATTGCCTCTGTCACACAGTGCAGATCAGAACATTGTAAGTCAGGAATGAGGAAATGTGGGATGGATACTAGATTATAAACTGCTTTTGGTATAGTGTCTGCAAAAAATGTAATTTCTGTATCAATATGTAAAATAAAGTCATGTTTTTATTTTAGGCTTGATGGTCATTTAAAGGGGTTGTAAATGTTTGTTTTTTATTTTCTAAATAGGTTCCTTCAAGCTAGTGCATTGTTGGTTCACTTACCTTTTCCTTTGATTTCCCTTCTAAATGTTTTTTTTCTTTGTTTGAATTTCTCACTTCCTGTTCCTCCTCAGTAAACTTGCCCCCATCATTCGAGCCGTTCTGGCTGGGGGTTAGTCAGCATGCTTGTTCCCTCCCTTGGGATTACATCTCTGCGGGGAGACACTGTGAACACAGCATCTCCCCACAGGGATGTAGTTCCAAGGGAGCGGGCGAGTACACAGTGTCTCCCCGCAGAGATGTAGTCCCAAGGGAGGGGGCAGGCACGCTGACTAACCCTCAGCCAGAATGGCTTGTAGATATGTGCATTCCCGTTCGTACGAATGTTATTTTTGTATGAAAATGTTCATTTTCGTACCCGCGGGATAATGTGTACATACGAAATAATTAAAGCACCAAAATACGAAAACGACGGGATTACGAATGATCCACATAACGAACAACCGCAAATACGAACTTACGATCCGACGAAAATACGACAAAACGAAAATGGCAAAAGAACGAAAATGACATCTATAACAAAAGATTTGCATTCTGTATTTTGTTTGAATCCTTTTTCTGTTCGTACTTTCAGTCGTATGTTCATTGTTCATATGACATCTATAACAAAAGATTTGCATTCTGTATTTTGAATTCCTTTTTTCTGTTCGTATTTTGCATTCAAAATACAGAATGCAAATCTTTTGTTATAGCTGTCATATGAACATACGACTGAAAATACCAAAAGAAAAAGGATTCAAGATACAGAATGCAAATCTTTTGTTATAGATGTCATTTTCGTTTTTTTTGAATGGGCAGTGAGTGAGTGTAGAGTTAGTGAAGCAGCTTCTCTTTTGTGCTGAGTACACTAGTACAGTGAGTAGTACAGTAAAGCCAAACAAACTTTTCTGTGGATGTTCATCTGAAGGGAGATCAGTTGGCCAGACTTTTGAACCCAAAAATGTTTTCTGATGGAGTTTAAAAACTAACAAATTTGTTTTTCTTTTGGTATTTTCAGTCGTATGTTCATATGACATCTATAACAAAAGATTTGCATTCTGTATTTTAAATCCAAAGTACGAACAGAAAAAGGAATTCAAAATGCACGAAAATTGTCTAACAAGTACCGAACATGAATTAAACAGAATAACAAACCATCCCGCATGTACGAAAATAAAATGGTAACGAAAATACGAAACGATCGGAATACGAAAAAATTGCGTCGTACGAAAAACGAACGGGAAAGAACAGGAAAACGGGCGTCTTACGAAAAACGAACGGAAACGAACCTACGGAACGATACGAAACGGAACAAAAAAAAACAAAAAAAAATTCTGTGCACATGTCTAATGGCTTAGATGATCGGAGCAAGCTTACTGAGGAGGAACAGGAAGTGAGAAATTCAGACAAAAAATAAATACATTTAGAAGGGAAATCGAAGGAAAAGGTAAGTGAACCAACAATTTACTAGCTCAGTGGTCTCCAAACTGTGGCCCGAGGGCCAGATGCGGCCCTTTGCTTGCCTTTATCCGGCCCTTGGAGCACTATCCCTCCAAATGATACGAGACACTATTCTGCCATCTGACACGGACAATGGAGCACCATTTCTCTCACTGACACCACTAATGGGACACTATTCCTCCATATGATACCAGCAATGGGGCAATATTCCTCCCCCTAATACCAGATGTTTACTCCCACTGATGCCAGGAAAATTTTCACTCCCGCTGGCTAAAATCCGGCCCTCCAAGAGTCTGAAGAACAATAAACTGGCCCTTTGTTTAGAATGTTTGGAGACCCCTGTACTAGCTTAAAAAAAATATATTTAGAAAATAAAAAATGAACCTTTACAACCCTTTTAAGCTTGAAGTTTAACAGGTAGATAGAGCTCATTATCTGTCTATAGGCCATTTTCTAAAAGTATTTGCAGAGCATTTTAAAGCATTTTCATAAAATACAACACAGTTGTGGTGGACGTGACTTGTGCACAGTGTTTTTGGCCATCTGTACTTGGATGTCTACTCAAAATATAGGTCATGTGGTGTAAATGTCACTGTGCATCATGCATGATAAAACTGCATAACATGACAAAGAAATGTTGATGGCTGCTGTGTAGGATCATTAACCAAAAAAGGAAACCTCCCACATCACTTAATCATCTCTATGTATTCTAATCCCATCCCCCAAGAACAGGATCCCCATACACAATGACAGATCCACCGAAGCAAAGCCTCCATGCTGCCTGATACACCCACTGCAGGATGCTAATCTGATAACATTTATCAGCCTACATTCTGCCAAGGGTGATGACTATAAGTTGCAATAAAAATACATTGAAATATAATTAGAGATCCTTAGCACCTGTTTTCTGGAGTATGCAGCATCTTTAGTTATTCTTGTTTTTCTACCGCTTGCTTTTTCCCAAACTTTAACTGGAAACATGCCAACACATTTTTGTTTTAAAAGCCTGCAATTTTATTTCTTGTATTATTCATTTCCTGGCAGTAAACAGTGAGCTGCTTTTGGAAGAGCATATGATAAAATCAGAATTAAACTTACAAATACATTAAAGCTTTCCTTACTGGAGGATTTTAGGACCTGTGGTCAGTACTAGCTGTTAACCACTTGCCGAACTACCGCTGACGGCAGGTCGGCACGTTCCCACAAATTGCCGTACCTGTATGTCGGCTCCTTTAGAAACCATAGCAGGTACGCGTGCGTGCCCGATGCACAGCGAGGTCTGATAGCCATCCGCGATCGCAGTAAAAAGAGTCAGAATGGGGATCTGTCAATGTAAACAGAAAGATCCCCGTTCTAACAGGGGAGAAGACACAGATCTGCTGTTCCTAGTGATTGGGAACAGCGATATGTCTCCTCCTCCAGTCAGTTCCATCCCCCAATAGATAGAAATACCGCCCAGGGAACACAGTTAACCCCTTGATCGCCCCCTAGTGTTAACCCCCTCTCTGCCAGTGACATTTACACAGTAATCAGTGCATTTTTACAGCACTGATCGCTGTATAAATATCAATGGTCCCAAAAATGTGTCAAGTGTCCGATCTGTCCGCCGCACTGTCACAGTTCCACTAAAAACCGCAGATCGCAGCCATTACTATTAAAAAAAAAATCCATACAGCTATCTCCTATTTTTGTAGACGCTATAACTTTTGCGCCAACCAATCATTATACGCATATTGCGATTTTCTTGCAAATTCTGCATCATGAGGTTAGTATACAGTATATAGTAAAGATTTTAGGCTCTGTACTTTACATGTTGTGAGTACTATGGATTGTATCTATTAAACCTCCAAAGGATTTACTTTACATGTGAGTACTATGGATTATGGTTATTATACAGTATATGGTTATATCATTGCATCTGTATCTTATACAAAAATTACTAGTTAAAAAATACACAACAGTTTGATAGAGAGCTAATTAAATTAGGTAATACTATATAGGCATTGGTATGTGTCTGCTTGAAAACTCAACAGAAAGAAAAGGAAAGGAAGAAAATATTTAGGTAAGCATAGGAGTGAATCATAGGGGCAGCGGTGGATCGTCCATAGTGGGCGCAGGAGCGCCGCCCCCCCTCGCTCTCCTGCGCTGTCACTCAAGTGTGCAATACATAGAGATTCATGCATTGCATGAATCTCTATGCATTGTCACCGCTGCCACCCACTATTCAGATGGCCGGTCCCCTGGTGAGCGCCGACCATCTGAATAACAGCAGTTTGTTGGTGTTTGGAAGTGCCTATAAGAGCCAGCGGCTTTCCGATAACAGCCTGTTGGCTGTAATTGACTTCCAAATAGTTAACCAGGGGATGCAGGGGGTGTGCGTTCCCTGGTTAACACTGACACTTGTCTCAGCCAATCAGGTTCACTGGGTCTGGTTACCGGTAACCTGATTAGCTGAAGCAACATCAAGGGCAGGCTTTTGGAGAAGACATCGAGGGAGGATGGCTGAACAGAGAAAGGTAAGTGCTGGGAGACAGGGGGCAGCAATCTGTTTTTTGAAGGGGCAAACTGGCGGCAATTGATGGGCACAGTGGCGACAATTGATGGGCATAGTGGTGACAATTGATGGTACAGTGGCTGCGTTTGATTGCATATCACAGTGACTGCGTTTGATTGCATATCACAGTGACTGCTTTTGATGGCATGGCACAGTGGCGACAATTGATGGCACAGTGGCTGCGTTTATTGGCATGGCACAGTGGCTGCGTTTAATGGCGTGGCACCGTGGCTGCATTTGATGGCACAGTGGCGACAATTGATGGGCACAGTGGCGACAATTGATGGGCACAGTGGTGACAATTGATGGCACATTGGCTGCGTTTGATGGCATGGCACAGTGGCTGCGTTTGATGGCATGGCACAGTGGCTGCATTATTATTATTATTATTCAGGATTTATATAGCGCCAACAGTTTGCGCAGCGCTTTACAACAAAAGGGAAGACAGTACAGTTACTGTACAATACAATTCAATACATGAGGGATCAGAGGGCCCTGCTCGTTAGAGCTTACAATCTAGAAGGGAGGGTCAAGTGGAACAAAGGGTAATCGATGTGGGGGGGGGGGGTGATCAGATGGACAAAATTAAAATACAGTTGTTAGATGTGGGTAGGATAGGCTTCTCTGAAGAGGAGGGTTTTCAGGGATCCTCTAAAAGCTAATAGAGAAGGAGATAGATGGACAGATTGGGGTAAGGAGTTCCATAGGCTTGGAGAGGCTCTGGAAAAGTCCTGGAAACGAGCATGGGAGGAGGTGATGAGAGAGCTAGAGAGCAGGAGGTCTTGAGAAGAACGAAGAGAACGATTAGGTTGGTATTTAGAAACTAGGTCATTGATGTAGCTGGGGGCAGTGTTGTGGATCGCTTTGTAGGTAATAGTTAGTATTTTGAATTTAATTTGTTGGGCGAGCGGAAGCCAGTGGAGGGATTGACAGAGAGGAGCAGCAGAGACAGAGCGGTTGGTAAGGTGGATGAGTCTGGCAGCAGCATTCATGATGGACTGAAGGGGGGATATAGTATGCAGAGTTAAGCCAATGAGGAGGGAGTTGCAGTAATCGAGGCGAGAGATGACCAGGGAGCGAATTAAGAGCTTTGTTGTGTCATTGGTTAGAAAGGGGCGTATTTTGGAGATGTTGCGGAGGTTGAGGCGGCAAGATTTGGAAAGTGATAGGACGTGGGGCTTGAAGGAGAGTTCAGAATCCAGGACTACTCCTAGGACCTTGGCATGTGGGAATGGGCTTATGGTTGTGTCATCAATTTTGACAGAGAGATCAGGGAAAGAGGCACGTGGGGGAGGAAACATTATGAGTTTGGTTTTGGATAGGTTGAGTTTGAGGAAGTGGTGTGACATCCAAACTGATATATCTGATAGTAAATTAGTGATACGTGAGGAGAATGAAGGGGCTAGTTGAGGGGCAGAGAAATATATTTGCGTGTCGTCAGCATAGAGATGGTATTGGAGCTAAGGAATGACACATATGCGAAGAGACAGGAGAGCTGCAAACCCCAAGATTGAATATGGTGAAACAAGGAAATTTAAAAAAAACTTTGAACAGCAAAAATGATGAAATAAGGATATAATGAAGTAAAAAAGATTTAATGATTGATGATCAATAATAGTATACATAAGAAATATAATGACAATTAAGAAGAACCACCTTCACCGATAGAAAACACTGTCCCTTACCAGAGGGGAAGATCCCAACTAGAGACCTTCTGATCGCAGATGGCTTTCTCCCCAGCCTAGGGGTTCAATAGCACGAAATCCAATGGTCAACAGCTCCTCCCGTAATGAGCAAGTGATCAGTGTTGATTGATGACAAATTATAAGAAAAAAGGGTATATAGTGTAAAACCATTTACCATTTATTAAAATTAAATTAAAATTGCACTTACAAAAATGTAGGTAAAATATGCATGTAAATGTAGCCGGCCGGCTAGCACAACTCGAATATCTCCTGGACACGATTTGCGGTTATAAACGTCAGCACGCCGTCTCCCAGGGAGACGGCGTGCTGACGTTTATAACCGCAAATCGTGTCCAGGAGATATTCGAGTTGTGCTAGCCGGCCGGCTACATTTACATGCATATTTTACCTACATTTTTGTAAGTGCAATTTTAATTTAATTTTAATAAATGGTAAATGGTTTTACACTATATACCCTTTTTTCTTATAATTTGTCATCAATCAACACTGATCACTTGCTCATTACGGGAGGAGCTGTTGACCATTGGATTTCGTGCTATTGAACCCCTAGGCTGGGGAGAAAGCCATCTGCGATCAGAAGGTCTCTAGTTGGGATCTTCCCCTCTGGTAAGGGACAGTGTTTTCTATCGGTGAAGGTGTTTTTTCTATCCGCATCACTTTTCTGAGGTTCCTGTTTGTGATGTCACCATCTGCTTGAACATACGAAATTTCACTGCCGATTTATACCATCAGATGTTTTTTCCACTTGTATTAATTGCTTGATGGACTATATGTTTTCACTGTTTGGTATTGCTCTTTATCATTTTAGAGCTTCTCATATTGCGCAGCTTGTTTTTGTAATATTACTGTTTGTGTTGTGAGTATCTCACCATTTTAAGCCGCTTGCAATTTATTTTCTTTTTTTGTATCTTGCCCAGACAGCGCAGTATTACCCCCTTTTTACCAATTAAGAAGAACCCCTTCCGGATCTGGTGATGAATATGAAATTCCACAACAGTGGATACAATAGCGTACAACATTACAGTACGCTGTATGGTGTGCGTGCCCGACGCGTTTAGACTAGGGATGAGCCCAACATACCCGCATTCGGTTCGCACCAGAACCGTCGAACAGACCGACCGTTCGCGCGAACATTTAGAACCCCATTGAAGTCTATGGGACTCAAATTCAAAAACGCTCCTTTTAAAGACCAATATTCAAGTTATTGTTGGAAAATGTCTTTGAGAACCCGGGTCTTGCCCCAGGGAACATGTATCAATTTTTTCAGGACCATTTTTAAAACTTTTTATCCAGTGATACATGTTCCCTCGGGCAAGACCCAGGTTCTCAAAGACGTTTTCACAGGCAAGCTATAGACACCCAGCAGGTACAATATTTAAAGGATTTTTTTTTATTTTAATTTTTTTATTTAAGCATCATTAAAATCACTGCTCCTGGAGCAGTGATTTTAGTAATGTTTAAATTAAAAAAAAAGAAAATTCCTTTAAATATTGTACCTGCAGTGCTGGGTGTCTATAGTTTGCCTGTGAAAACATCTTTAAGAACCTGGTCTTGCCCGAGGGAACATGTATCAATGGAAAAAAGTTTTAAAAACAGTAGTTTTTTCAGGACCGTTTTTTTTTTTAACTTTCAACAAAGGTTTTATTGAGACAAAAAAAGACATTGGTGTGCATACATAGGATACGGTAGTAGGATACAAAATTAAGAAGAAAGGAACACAATGCACATATCGTTCAGGTAGCAACTACACAGCTGTATAACCACCAACATTTTAGAATACATGTGAAGATGTGCATGAGAAGGACTCCTATTAGTCTTAGAGCTCATCGCTATCTAGTGATGTAGTTGAGAAAGCGCTATGACCCATCTCTCCGAGCCCACCTGCCCATCGGGCCGTCCCCTCCCGATCATGTGCATGTATTAGGGTCATTAAGCCAACGATCCCAGATTTTATTGTATTTCTCCGGACATTCCCTGTTAATGTAAAGGTGCTTTTTGTATGGTAGCGTCCCATTCACACCCGCTCTCCACTCCGACCATTTAGGAGGCGAGGGCCTCATCCAGTGCCGAGCTATGACCTTTCTTGCTATAAACAGCGTCTCCTGCAGGAAGGTTTTGGTATGCCTATCAAGAACTACAGGGTATACCCCCAGGAGGCACTGTTTTGGGTCCAGGGATATGGGTGAGCCCATATTATCATGGAGAAAGGTAACTACCTGAGCCCAGTATCCCTGGATCTTGGGGCACGACCACAACAGGTGAAAGAAAGTGCCTATTTCAACCCCACACATTGAGCAGGACGGAGATTGTTCCCTTTTATATCTGGCCACCCTGACCGGGGTGAGGTATGCCCTGTGGACTATAAAGATCTGGGTGAGCCTGTCAGACAATCTGGGTGATACCTCCCGGCAGGACTCTAGAGCTTCTTCCCACTCCTCGTTGTCCATCTCCCCTACCTCCCTCTCCCAGCGTGGTTTGAGAGCAAAAGCCACCCTGCCATGCATAGGGGCTGACAACATACTGTAATATGCCGATATTAGACCTTTAGGATCCTGGCTCCTAGCGATAGACATGATGTGGTTTGGGGGTGAGCGGGGGGATGGGTTGCGGGAACTGTGTCCTCATAGCATGGCGTACTTGAAGGAATCTAAAGAACATGTGGTTGGGGAGTGCATATTCCTCGCGTATCCTGTCGAATGTTTTGAGGGTGCCGTTCAGGAAAAGTTGGTGTAGGTAGAGAATCCCCCGTGAGCTCCAGAGTCCAGGGTCCTGAATCTCACCGAGTTCCCTCAAGCGTTTGTTATGCCATAGTGGCGTGAAAGCATTATGTAGTGGTATTCCAATTTTATTGGCCGCTAAGTCCCATATGCGCCTATAGTGTTGCAATAAGGGTTTGACCTCTCCAACTGAATCTATGCTGCCGGTCCCGGCAGCTATAGCATAGAGTGGGTCCCCAGTTCGCCGCGCCCATTCGGGGCAGATCAAAATTCTAAACCGGTCACTATCCGTCTTGTCTAGGTGAAAGAGTTGGGAGAGTTGGGCTGCGATATAATAGTTATTAAAGTCGGGTAGGGCTGTCCCCCCCATATCCGTCGGATTCTTGAGTGACTGCCAGGGTAGCTTATGTCTGTCATTTTTCACACAAAGGGCCTAAGGAGGGCTTCCAAGGTCTTAAAATGTCTCAGCGGGAGATACGATGGGGAGTGCCAGAGTGCATAAAGTATTTTAGGTAAGAGGACCATTTTTATAAGGTTTATACGTCCCCACACTCCCAAGGGTAGGCGGGCCCACGTTTTAAGTTTAAGTCTAACCATGGAGAAAAGGGGTTCAACGTTAAGGGGGGTGTAGTCTGCCGTGTTTCGGGTTATGTTTATCCCCAGGTATTTAATTTTCTCGACCCTCTGAAGTGGTAGATTAGCCTGGGATTCGGATGGGGGAAAGCTGTCAAGTGGCAGAATCTGTGACTTGTCCCAATTAATTTTCAGCCCAGAAAATATTCCGAACTGTTCTATTGTCTCTAAGGCTTTATGCAGCGAAGGGCCAGAGTCCGCTAGATACAGCAGCGTATCATCCGCGTATAGACTGATTTTTTCTGTAAGTGTGCCCACACGCAGTCCTCTTATCTCCTGGTCTGCCCGGATAGCCATAGCCAGGGGTTCCGCCGCCAGTGCATACAGCAGCGGAGAGAGCGGACATCCCTGTCTTGTGCCTCTGCTGAGGTCAAAGGGGTCCGAGGACCATCCATTGGCCACTACCCTAGCAGATGGAGCCTGATATAGTAATTGTGTCCACTTGATGAAATTTGGCCCAAATCCATAGCTCTCGAGGCATCTCCATAGATAGCCCCATTCCACTGAGTCGAACGCCTTGGCGGTGTCGAGTGTCACCACCACTCGTGTTCCCAGGTCGTCGTGCTCGGCTTGTAAATTAATAAAAAGTCTGCGCAAATTAAAGGAAGTGTTACGGCCGGGCATAAAGCCCGCCTGATCAGGATGAATGAGGGAGAGTACAACTTGGTTAAGGCGCATGGAGAGGACCTTAGCCAGTATTTTAATGTCCACTTGCAGGAGTGATATGGGGCGATATGATTCCGGGAGACTAGGGTCCTTCCCGGGTTTAGGTATCAGGACGATGGTGGCTTCCTGCATAGACGGGGGTAACACACGGGTCTCAAAAAGCTCCTTAAACAGCGCCAACAGTTTAGGTGCAAGTATCTCACTGTAGTGGGAATAGAATTCTACCGGCAACCCGTCGGACCCTGGTGATTTGGAACGAGCAAAGCTCGCGATTGCAAGGTTTATCTCGTCCATGGTGAGAGGGGATTCTAGGAGGGTAATCTGTTCCACTGTGAGGTGTGGGAAATCGAGCCCCTCGAGGAATCGAGCCATAGGTGCGCTGTCTGACGGAGCTGTTGACTTGTAAAGGTTATTAAAGAAGGTTCTGAACCTGGAGCACACTAGGGGGGGATCCGACACCCCCACACCCCCCTGATCCCGTAGAGTGATAACAGGTGGCCTATCTTCACAGTGCACCAGGTAAGCCAGTAGTTTCCCGGCTTTCTCGCCATGTTCAAAAAGTTTCTGCCTAGTAAAAAACATCTTTTGTCTAGCTTTGGTATATTGTAGCTGGTCCACTACCCTGGTCTGGAGTTTCAGGTGGTTTGCGTTTAAGTCGGTCGGGTCGTCCGCATAGGCATGTTCGGCCGCAGAGAGCTCCGCGACTGCAAGGTCGAAAGCCTCGGAGGAGTCCGCCTTAATCCTGTTTATGCGGGAAATCAGGAGAGAACGGGCATGGAGCTTGAACGCCTCCCAGACAATTGATGGGCTGGCTGAGTGGTCATTGTTAGCAAAGAACATCCTCCACTCTTCTGAGAGGTCATCCTCCTCCGGGAGTAGGGATAGCCAGAAGGGGTTCAAACGCCACGTCCGGGGAGGTTTGTCTAGGGGAACGCTTAAGGTGACATTATAAGGGCTGTGATCTGAGAGCAGTCTGGGACCGAAGGCCGCGTCAATAAGGCGCGAAATAAGCCCCCCAGAAAGTAGGATATAGTCAATCCTGGAAAGGGTTTTGTGGGTGGAGGAGAAACAGGAGTATGCCGGGTATTAGGGTGCCTATGCCTCCAGGAGTCTGTCAGGTGAAAAGTGGTGGTCAGTTTAGAGAATTTAGTCATTGCCGCAGTTCCTGTTGAAGGTTGGGAAGGAGACATCCTATCTAATGCATCATTCATTGTGGCATTGAAGTCCCCCAACCATATTACCTGTACAGAAGGGTGCTGTGCCATAAAAGCAAGACCCTCGTTTAGGACGGATACACTAAAAGGAGGAGGGACATAAAAGGCCAAAACGAGGAGTGGCTCACCCAGTATCTTAGCTGATAAGAAAACATAGCGACCCTGTGGATCAGTGCGCACCTCCCCCAGCGTGAAGTGTACAGATTTAGCGACAAGGACAGACACACCTCTGGAGTGCGACGTGTGGGTGGAGTGGTATGCCCATCCCACCCAAGGGCGACGGAGCGCCAACTGTACCCGCCCCTCCACATGTGTCTCCACAAGGACTATTATATCAGCTCTTTGCTGCTTCAGGAATGTTAGGACAGCTGTGCGCTTAACTTTGTCACGGAGCCCCCGCACATTCCACGTCAATAATTTTAGGGACGCCATACATTGAGAAGGGGGAAAGAACAGTGTCCCAGCCTAGACCGGGGGATCCCACAGGCCCCCATATTTTTAAACCCTCCCGGAGAGGCCCACGAATTGACCTGCGGCATATGCCATAAGGGCTCCCTATACAACACATTGCTGGCCTGAATATGAATAAAACCTTTGTGACTTATCTGTAAACTTAGAAACAATAAAGAAAAAAAACGATAACCCCCCTCCACCCCCCTCCCCGCCCTGCACCTCTCAAAACTGGTGCGGGCATGTACCCAAAACAGAACCAAATTAACCATCCCAGAGTACAGTGTAACATACAGAACGGACAGGCATAGTTTATACAGAATCTGGGATGGTCGTGGGGAACATCTTCGCTGCACTGTGCATGGTAGGGTAGGACAGCTAGGTTCCCAGCGCTCCCGTCGCCGGCATAATTCGGGAGGTGTGTGAGCCCGCCAACAGGCTCCAGGAGTATGATAGTATGTATCCGGTATATAGTCGTGCTTCACTGATGTCCGAAAAGGTATAATAAAGGGGGTGAAAGTTTTGCTGTAAGTACAGAGCAATCAGGGGAGACTCATCTAAAGCAGGGGCAAATGAAGAGAAGTCTCACGCAGGGGATCAGGAGGTCTGGTATCCAACAGAGACATTAGGCACAGATAGTGTCAGTACACGATTCCTCTATAGATATCAGTCTGGCCCTGTCCAGGGCAGTGGTACAAAAGGGTATACTCACAGTTCTGTCAGTCTCTCACCCCTGGAGGTGCACGACGTTCCAGCCAGGAGATCGCGTCTTCAGGGAGCTCAAAAAAGGATGCCCTGCCGTCATGCTCCACCCGGAGACGCGCAGGGAACAGCATGGCATATTTGTAATTTAGCACCCGAAGCCTGTGCTTGACATCCATAAATCCTCGGCGGCGGCGCTGGACCTCCGCCGAAAAGTCTGGGAACACCGCGACCGTGACATTCTCGTAGGGGATGTTACCTCGCACCCTTGCCAATCTCAATGCAGCATCCCGGTCTTTAAAGTTGAGCATCTTGGCGATGAATGTACGAGGAGGAGCTCCCTGAGGCGGTGGTTTAGCTGGCATGCGATGGGCCCGCTCAACCGTGAGCATAGGGGAGAAGGCGTCTCTGCCGTATGTCTTGACCAGCAGCTGTTCTAGAAATGTGGTCGGATCTCTCCCTTCAGCTCCCTCTGGCAGGCCAATGAGACGGATATTACATCTCCTCAGCCTGTTCTCCATTTCGTCCTGCTTGGAGAACAGCTGCTGGATTTGCTGCTGCATGTGGTCTGCTCCTGACTGCAATGGCGGCAGCGCGTCCTCCACGTCCCCCAGGCGGGTCTCTGCTGTCTTCACCCGATCCCTAAGGTTGTTCATGTCTTGCCTGAGGAGGGAGATATCCACCTTTACCTCCTCAATTTGTGTCACGAGAGTAGTGCGGCAGAGGTTAATAGCCTCAAGGAGCTTTGCAGTGTCTCCCGCCGGCCTCGCTTCCCCCGCCTGGGCCGCGGCGCCATCTTCCCCCTGATCCACCGGGTCGTGTCGATATTGGGCCAGCTTAGCCTGGGCCGATTTGTTCGCTTTCGGCGGCGACATGGTGGGTAAAGTCCGGGGATTCCAGTCACCCTAGTTTAGAAGGCGGTAGTTGTGTGTGAAGAGCAGGATATTAGAAATTGCAGGATCAACGGCCGGAGCTCCGGGAGATGCGTCCTACTCCATGCTCTGTCAGGCCACGCCCCCTTTCAGGACCGTTTTTAAAACTTTTTTTCCATTGATACATGTTCCCTCTGGCAAGACCCGGGTTCTCAAAGACGTTTTCACAGGCAAACTATAGACATCCAGCAGGTACAATATTTAAAGGAATATTTTTTTATTTTTTTTATTTAAACATTATTAAAATCACTGCTCCAGGAGCAGTAATTTTAATGATGCTTAAATTAAAAAAATTCAAATAAAAATCCTTTAAATATTGTACCTGCTGGGTGTCTATACGTGTGATAACGTCTTTAAATAGCACAATCACCTGCCTGCCAGTAAATTAGGAAGAACTGATCTAGCTAAGCTATACAGTGTATAAATATATGTACAAATCCTAGGGATGTATATATATATTCTCTACACAAGGTAAATTAAGCTAAAATGACTAGCCTGCCTGCCTGCTCTATCTAGCTATATAAAAAGACAATCTCTCTGTCTCTCTGACTGCTCTCATTAACAAGCTGGAACACACTACACGAGGCCGCCCAGCAGGCGGCCTTTTATAGTGTGGGGCATGTGCTAAAGCCCTGAGCCATAATTGGCCAAAGCCACCCAGGCTCTGGCCAATTATGGCTCTTCTTTTTTTGCGCGCTGTGATTGGCCAAGCATGCGGGACATACAGCATGCTTGGCCAATAATCAGCGCGCAATGCTGCAGTGAATTATGGGCTGTTTTGCGTCACTCGAATTTAGCGCGAACGACCGCTTTTGTTCGAATTTCGTCGAACGTACGCACAGACAATGTTCGAGTCGAACATACGTTCCTATCGAACGCGAAGCTCATCCCTAGTTTAGACCCATTAATGGTCTCTTCAGGGGGAAGATTTAATCTACAAAAATACACATAGCATAAGTTTAAGATCAAAAAACATATAAATATATATCACAACAATTGATCCGAGAAGAAATTTACCATAAAATGAATGGAATGGGTATTGGTTTGAGCCAGGGATGAGCAAAGCCGTTTAAAATCCAAAGGAACCCCAAGGGCACTACCTACGAGCCCAGAGGGGGAGAATGGAGGGACACACCCCACCCCAGGGGGGTTGCAAGGAACCGCAAACAGAGCACCCTCCGAGACACAGGGGAGCCGGAGCCTGTAATGAACAACCCGTGGATTAGCCGTGTAAATTCAAAGGAATTAAATGTATTAAATAATAGCATGTCATGCTAGAGTATAAATTAATTTTGTAATTATTTCTAAAGCATATAATCAGCAAGAAGGACTGGAACACATTAGGTCAAGTTATATGAAAGAGTAAAACTAACGTAGGTAACCCATTGGGGTACCTAAACAATGGGTAGTAATAAATAAGAAATGTTTGATAGACTGTCAGTAAATAAGTAGATTACAATGGTATTGTGTGCACAATAAGTGAAAGAATGCTCCATTGACACAAAACAATAGAAAATACTATTTAGTGTGTGATAAAAGATGCACGTAGAAAGTGTAAATGACCAATTCCAGTAGGAATGTGGTGGATATCATAAAGTGACACTCAAGGATGAGCAATAATGGTGAAATGAAATGTAAAAATAAATATAAAATTAAAAGTGTAAAAATGTAAATGAATGTAAGAGGGCGACCAAAAGTGAGATCATGGTGAGTGCTACCAGTGAAGGGAAGTGAAGGAAGACCAGTGTGCAAAGTATAAAGGTGGTAAGGTGCTAGTTACCTGATAGATAATGGAGTAAATGAAAATAGGTCAGATTGGGAACTTGTTGAGCTTGTTGCTGAGCATTCAAATATGAGCTGCAGGAATGAGGAGATGAAAGCTTGAAGTGTTGGGGAATGGATGAATATATAAATGAGATGCCATCCATGCTGCAGTGCCTGGATTCATGACATGATTCTCAGGCAACAGGATTTATATAAGCCTATGGGCGTGGCACACCAGAGGGGGACTGAACATACACAGGCTCCAGGCATCCCCATTGGTCACGGAGGTGATGACGTAAAGGTATGGAATTGGAAGCCGTGGGAGGCTATAAGCTGACCCAGGGAGGAGGTGTAGATTGAAAATAGGAGGGATCCAAGAACAGAACCTTGGGGGACCCTAACAGGGAAAGGAAGAGGAGAGGAGGAAGTAGAATTGTAAGTAACGCTGAAGGTACGGTTGGATAAGTAGGTAGAGAACCAGAAGAGTATGGTCATGGAGACCGAAGGTGTGGAGTTTTTTTAAGAGGAGTGGGTGGTCAACCGTATCAAAGGAAGCAGAGAGGTCCAGGAGTAAGGGTACGGAATAGTGTTCCTTAGTTTTGGCCGTTAGTATATCGTTTGTTAGTTTTAGGAGAGCAGTTTCTGTGGAATGTTGAGGACGAAATCCAAAATGAAGGGGATCAAGAAGGTTATTATCAGCAAGGTGGACGCTCAGTCGGTTGTAGATTAGACGTTCAAGGAGTTTGGATAAAAAGACGAGCAAGGAGATGGGGCGTAGGTTGTCAGGATTGGATGGGTCCAGTGAGGGCATTTTAAGTATGGGGCTGACAAGTGCATGTTTCAAAGAGTTAGGGAAGATGCCAGAAAAGAGGGACAGGTGTGGGTTATAGAGTGTAGAATAGAGTCAGAGGGTGAACGTAGCATTTGCGAGGGAACAGGATCCAGAGGGCAGGTGGTAAGATGGACATTAGTAAGTAATTTAGCAACCTTGTCTATAGTGGTGGGGTTGAACGAGGGAAGTAATAATTGTACCTGTGGGCATGTGGTGTATAGCATGGAGGGTATCTGAACAGTAGAGATCTCCTCGTGAATTGTATCAATCTTCTGTTTGAAGTCATTGGCGATCTTCTGGGCAGTGAATGAGTTGGTGGGTGGAGGCAGTGGGGGACGAAGTAGAGAGTTGAAGGTAGAGAAGAGTTGACGGGGACGGAATGATAAGTTTTTAATGAGGGTGATGAAATAGGTCTGCTTGGCAGTGAGGAGGCTGGAATTGTATTTTTGGAGGGCAGATTTATACTGGTCGAAAATCTTTCTGGGACTTTGTCTTACGCCACAGGCGCTCGAAGACACGGCAGTGTTTTTTCAGACTTTTAGTATCATCTGTTTGCCAGGGTTGAAGGGGACGGGCCTGGTTTGCATGTAGTGAGGGGGGCCAGTCTGTCCAGTGATGCTAGAAGTGAAGTGTAGTAGACAGAAGTGGCTAGGTGGGTGCAGGACAGGGGTGCGATTTTGTCGTAGAGGTGGTCAGTCGCAGGGTATAGAAGAGAAGGGTTAATATGGTGAAGGTTTCTACGAGAAACCGTTAAGCGTTTGGGTGGAGAGGAGGCAGAGGAGAAGGAGAGAGTGAAGTTAATAAGGTAGTGATCAGAAAGGGGGTAAGGATAGTTGGAGAGGTTGCATGGAGTGCATAGGTGGGAAAAGACAAGGTCAAGAGTATTGCCTTCAGAGTGAGTAGGAGCATGTATTCATTGCTTCAGGTCAAAGGAAGAGGTTAGACTGAGAAGTATTGAAGTTGCAGGAGTGCTAGCATTAGTAGGGATGTTGAAGTCGCCAAGAATAATTGTGGGGATTTCAGAAGAGAGAAAGTAGGGTAGCCAGGCAGAGAAGTCATCAAGAAAGGAGGATACTGGACCAGGGGGCCGGTAGATCACAGCTATCCTTAGAGAAACTGGGGATAAGAGACGAACGCAATGTGCCTCAAATGGGGAGAGTGCCAGAGAGGGAGGTGGGTGTAGTACTTGAAAGGTGCTATGTGGGGCTAAAAGGATTCCAACACCCCCTCCTTTGCATCCACTGGCTCTGGGGGAGTGAGTCCAAAGAAGACCACTGTGGGATAGAGCAGCAGAAGATGCAGTGTTGGATTTGTGAAGCCAGGTTTCGGTAACGGCGAGAAGATTAAATGATTTAGCGATAAAGAGAGTAATAAGGGGAGGACAGAAGTGAGGGTGATATATACAAGGTGTGGAGTGGAGAAGAGGGATGAATGAAAGACAGTTTACGGATTGAAGATGCAGCTGTCAGAAGGAGTGGTGGACAGTGCATTTTAGAAGGGGGAAGAAGAGCAGAGAGTGTGAACAAGGTTACCTGTCTTCAAAAGTATTTTATGTTCCCTCGCTTTGTGCATTCGCTGAAGTGCAGAGTTAGAAGTGCTTCCACTTAGGCCTCGTACACACGATCAAATCTGTCTGCTGGAAACGGTTCTCTAGACCGTTTCAGCAGACAGATTCGATCGTGTGTACGGGCGAGCCGACGGATTTGGCCACCCGACAGATTTCAAAGCATGCTTTGAAATCTATCGGGTGGGAACCCGTCCGCCCGACATGTCTGCTGGTTAGTACACTTACCAGCAGACATGTCGTCTCGCACCGGCGCCGAATGGTTTTGGCGCATGCGCGGAAGTGTTTTACTTCCTGGTGCGGTGACGTGGCGGCGTCAACGTCACCGCCACGTCACCGACACGTCAGCGCACTGTCTGCTGGTGGGGATTTTGGTTTGCTCGTGTGTACACGCGAGCAAACCAAAATGACAGCAGACAGATTTGTTCAAATCGGTCGGACAGACCGTTTTGAACAAATCTATTGCCTCGTGTGTACGAGGCCTTAGATAAATCTCCCCACTTTTAGAAAGAACCCCATTTACAAACGTGCCACCCCTTGGCAAACGTGCCTTTCCCAAAAGATGGTTAGATATATACTGTTAGGAATGGGGTGTGTGTTCTTCTAATTACTAATTGGGGAGGTAATAAAATGGCTGGCTATGCAGAGGAAAATACTCACTTAAGAAACAGATTTACAAGTGGACAGCTAATAGAGATAAGGAAAGGCCAGAATTTATAGGTAAAGCATAGGGAGGAAACAAAAACAAAAGCAAGGTATGTGGATAGTCTACAGATAGTTAAGCAAAAGGCATAAGCAAAAAAACTTTTCATTATTGCAATTAAAGTTGGCGTTGCATCAGTGCAAACATACCAGCAATTTAGACTATGGGGAATTAAACACGTTCAATTTTCAATTCTGGGTGGATAGCAGACAGCTGCGAACTTACCTGTGAAGAGACAGAAAATAATCTTACCTCTGCATTTGATGGCACAGTGGCGACAATTAATGGCACAGTGCGACAATTGATGACATGGCACAGTTGCGACAATTTCTGGGCACAGTGTCGACAGTTGCTGGGCACAGTGTCTGCATTTAATGGCACAGTGGCAACAATTGATGGGCACAGTGGTGACAATTGATGGGCACAGTGGCTGCGTTTGATGGTCACAGTGGCTGCGTTTGATGGGCACCGTGGTGGCAATTGATGGGCACAGTGGCTGCGTTTGATGGGCACATTGAGGCTGCAATTGATGTTTTTTTCATTTGTTTGCGACCCCCCCAAAAATTTTGAGCACCAGTCGCCACTTTATAGGGGTATAAGGGCTTGAGGGACTTTTCCCATGGGGTGATCCCTCTGGGCCGATTATGGCCTGGTAGATAGGTATTACATCCAGGAATTGCAGACCTACTAGAATTTTTCCAAATTGTTGTTTATAATAGCTGACAATTTGACATGGTCAGGGATTAGGCTGGGAGGTCTATAGCTGAAAAAAGTAGGGAGGTTCCCACCAACCAGCTGGAAAAGGTCAAATCAGAAGGATAATGGCAGCAAATTTGGGTTAAGTTGATGTGGTGACAGAATGGATAGTGGACCTTTGTGGAGAACCATTACAGGCTGAACATAACTTTATAATTAAATAGGTTTGGTATTGAAACTGCAGAGGCTCACCTAGTCAATTTATGCCATTCTTTCCTTTATATTTTGTTCCCAAATTATTACATAAGGCATCTTACTAATGTAGGGAAAACATGGCCTTAGGGTCTTCGACTATTTGCCCAGCAAAATGGAAATGATATGGAAGGGCTGCTGGGATATATATATAAAATGAGTTGCTTCCTGGGCAGATATTATATTGGCATGCAGTGCTGTATGTATTATAATGTTTTACTGCCAGGTTATATTATAATTTCTGCCTTATTTAGTTGTTGTCTTGACATTATGTTATCAGTATCTGTCAATGGTTTGTTGTGGTGGAAGAGAATATTATAGTATCTCCCCAGGGCAATAGTTAATTATAGTATTCTGCAGGCACAAGTTATTTATAATATCCCCCCGGGCAATACTCAATTATATGAAAGGGGCAGGAATAGTATAATTACCAGCTGTTTGCAGAGAAGGGGTTATAATTATTTGCTGCCTGGGGGATACTATAACTAAAACTCCCAGCAGGAAAAAAAATATTTTATTATAAAATTACAATTAGTGTAAATACATGAATTTCCTAAAATGTAACCCTCACATACTCTTCTGTACAGCAGAGGGAGTGGCAGTCTAGGGTTTGATGGCATGGCATAGTGGCTGCGTTTGATGGCACAGTGGCGACAATTGATGGCACTGTGGCGACAATTAATGGCACAGTGGTGACAATTGATGGGCAGTGGTGACAATTGATGGGCACAGTGGCTGCATTTGATGGCATGGCACAGTGGCTGCGTTTGATGGCATGGCACAGTGGCTGCATTTGATGGCAAAGTGGTGACAATTAATGGCACAGTGCGACAATTGATGGCATGGCACAGTGGACGACAATTGATGACATGGCTAGGATGTGAACTAGTTTAAAGTCAGGTCACCAGCCTGGTTCTGCTATCTCAAAGGGAAGCATGCGTATACAGACTGGATGGACAGAAATACAAATCCCAGGCTAGGTTAAAAACCTCCCATATATACACTGCTCAAAAAAATTAAAGGAACACTTTGAAACATATCAGAGCTCAACGGCAAAAATCTCATGCTGAATATCTATACTGATATGGACTGGGTAATGTGTTAGGAATGAAAGAATGGCACATCATTTGATGAAAATGAAAGTGATCCACCTACAGAGGGCTGAATTCAAAGACACAACCGAAAATCAAAGTGAAAAAATAATGCAGAAAGCTAGTCCATTTTGCTGAAATTTCATTGCAACAACTCAAAATGGTGACTGGTCCTCAGTACTTTGTATGGCCCCCAAGTGCTTGTATGCATGCCTGACAACATTAGGGCATGCTCCTAATGAGACAACGGGTGGTGTCCTGGGGTATTTCCTCCCAGATCTGGACCAGAGCATCACTGAGCTCCTGAACAGACTGAGGTGCAACCTGGCGGCACCGGATAGACCGAAACATAATGTCCCAGAGGTGTTTTCTTGGATTCAGGTCAGGTGAGTGTGGGGGCCTATCAATTTCTTCATTCTCCAGGAACTGGCTACATGCTCTCGCCACATGAGGCCAGGTATTGACATGCACAAGGAGGAACCCAGGACACACTGCACCAGCGTAGGGTCTGACAATGGGTCCAAGGATTTCATCCCGATACCTAATGCCAGTCAGGGTGCCATTGTGTAGCCTGTAGAGGTCTGTGCGTCCCTCCATGGATATGCCTCCCCAGACCATCACTGACCCACCACCAAACCGGTCATGCTGAACGATGTTACCGGCAGAATAAAGTTCTCCAGACCCTTTCACGTCTGTCACATATGCTCAGGGTGAACCTGCTCTCATCTGTAAAAAGCATGGGGCTCCAGTGGCGGACCTGTCAATTCTGGTGTTCAATGGAAAATGCCAATTGAGCTCCACAGCGTCCAGCAGTGAACACAGAGCACACTAGAGGAAGTCTGTTTCTGATTGTTTGGTCAGAGACATTCACACCAGTTGCCTCCTGGAGGTCATTTTGTAGGGCTCTAGCAGTGCTCATCCTGTTCTTCCTTGCACAAAAGAGCAGATACTGGTCCTGCTGATGGGTTAAGGACCTTATACGGCTCTGTCAAGCTCTCCTAGAGTAACTGCCTGTCTCCTGGAATCTCCTCCATGCTCTTGAGACTGTGCTGGGAGACACGGCAAACCTTCTGGCAATGACACGTATTGATGTGTCATCCTGGAGGAGTTGGACTGCCTGTGCAACCTTTATAGGGTCCAAGTATCGCCTCGTGCTACCAGTTGTGACACTGACCCTAGCCAAATGCAAAACTAGTGAAAAACAGTCAGAAAAGATGAGTGTGGGAAAAAATGTCAGACACCTCCACCTGAAAAAACATTCCTGTTTTGGAGGTCATCTCATTGTTGCCCATCTAGTGCACCTGTTGTTAATTTCAATTGACAGCAAAGCAGCTGAAACTGATTAACAACCCCCTTTGTATACACCCCTCCCCCTCTGCTACTTAACTGACCAGATGAATATCCCAGAAGTTCTGATTCAAAAGTGTTCCTTAAAAAATTTTGAGCAGTGTATATATACAGCATTTACCTTATCAGCATACTGTATATGCATGGAGGTCAACTGATTGCCCCTAGACTGCCAATCCCTCTGCTGTACAGAAGAGTATGTGAGGGTTACATTTAAAATTAAAAATTGTGTATATATATATATATATATATATATATATATAATTAAAACGTATCTATTAAAAAAAAAAAGAATATTGTATATTGCAGCTTACCCGTCCTTAGATGCAGTGGCTGCCTGCGAATAACACACTTCCTGTCCTTGCTTTTTTCTCCTTTGTATTAGTGGTTGTAAACCCTAAGGCCGCGCACACACGACTAAATAAATCCGATCAAATCGGTCTGACAGACCGTTTTGATCGGATTTATCTCTTGGAATATGTTGGTTTGATCGTGTACACACGATCAAACCAAAATCCCTGCCGGGAGACAGCGCGGTGACGTGGCGGTGACGTGGCGGTGACGTTGACGCCGCCACGTCACCGGACCAGGATGTAAAATACTTCCACGCATGCGTCCAATCCATTCGACGCATGTGCGGACAGATATGTCCGCTGGTTAGTGTACCAACCAGCGGACATGTCGGACGGATGGGTTTCAGCATGCTTTAAAATTTGTCTGCTGGAAAAACCTGTCTGTCGGACCGGTTTCAGCAGATAAATTCGATCGTGTGTACGCGGCTTACAGAGCACTTTTACCTACAGGTAAGCCTAGATTAAGGCTTACCTGTAGGTGCAACAAACATTATAATTGTTGCTTGCATGTGAGAAATATAATAATTAATTTTCCCCTGCAGAACAGTATTTTAAAAGTAATTGGGGCAGCACAGTGGCTAAGTAGTTAGCACTTCAGACTTGCAGTAATAGGGTTGTCTGTTTGAATCCCAACTATGGCACTACCTTCACTGAGTTTGGCTCCATCTTAATTGGCCCAAGTATGTGTATGTATGAATGTAAGTTAGGGGTCTTAGGTTGGAAGCTACATATGGTCAGGGACTTACATATACAATTGTGCTGTGTAAATTGATGGCGCTATATAAATACCTGTAATAGATACTATAAATAATAATTGCTGGAAGTGGTGACATGTTATAATTAATTGCTGGCTTCAGGGGGGTATTAGAATTCATTGTAATATGTTATAGGTAAGACCTGTAATTTAGACAGATTTTTTAACATTTCAATAGACAGATTTATTATTATTCATTGCTACTTGCCTTTACAGTATGGTATCCACTATTCCCTGTTCTAATTGCTGACTACATTGTTTAGAGGATGAAAGGTCTGGTGCTCTATAACAGGGCCTCTTAGCCTAAACCCACATCATGGATACAACTAAAAATCTGATTGCTATGAATGCCACAATGTATAGCCATAGTGGTGATCTTCTTTTTTTTTTTTTCTTTTTTTTTTTATCCTAGCAGCACTACCCTTTTACTACCCTTTGATTTTATCGTGCCTAAGCATAGGTCTTTCCAAATTCAACAAAATGACATATTTGCTAAATCAAAGTCGCTTTGCCAAAAAGCTAAATTCTGCTGCAGTCTAATCTCTACCTCGGCTGAAACTGTTCCAACAGAAATGGATGTTAGAAAATAAAAAGATGTACAGTAGCCCTTTTACTTATCATGAGCAGAACAGACACCTATTGCATAGTTTATTAACAATGCTAGGCAAAAGGAGGTCCTAAAATTCCCAGATCACCAAAACCATCTGGTAATTGTACAGCAGTGTAGCCTGGAATGAAAACATCTTGTATGCCTGTGTGTATGATATTTGACTACGGTTTAGCCATAAGAAAATAGTGTTGTGTCATTGTACTGTATTATATTCTTATGTTATTATTGAAAACCTCAATAAAAATCATTGAGAAATAAAAAAGTGTTGTTCAGCTTTGTATTATAAGGTTTTTAAAATAATACAGCATTTGAGATAGAGCCTAATTGCAGCCATTTTTTATTTAATTTTACAGATTGTAGAATAGACTGCCATACGTTGTTTGACTTTTGGCTGATTCCTGCTGAATTTCCAAAAATTCAAGCCAAACATGTTCAATTAACTTTTGTCGAAGGAGTCAGGCAGAAAATTGTCCACTATGCAGTCACTGTCTTAGTACTCTGACAGCTGCGGGCTCCAACTGTCACGATACAATAGCTGGCAGAGAAGGTTTGTCTATTCACATTGTTTAGTGTGACCACAGACGGCAGACTGAACAAAAGAAATCTATGCATGTATGGCCAATTTAAAGTATAACTAAATGCAAAGCTTTTTTTTAATGTTGGAAATTAATTAAAACACCTATTAGGTTATTATTTCTGTCTATGCCTCTGTTAGAAAGATTCATCCCCCCAAATGTATCCTGTTTACCATTATCATTAAACCCTTTAAATAAGTTTTACACTATCCAGCGTTTTATGTTTTATTTGGATCTGACTACACGATCGTCGTTTGGGTGGAGTCCCCTGCATGCACTGGAGCTGTTCCTGATGTGGTTCCTTTGTACTTCCCCTGCTGATGACCCCTACCGGGACATAGTCATCAAGCCTGTTTGACTCTTCAGAATAAAGGGTCCAGGCTCTCTGGTAAGAATCCAACCTATTGTGGTGTTGGTGTGTTCACATGGTGAAGGGATTGGATAACCTTATCCACAGTTGAACCATGGAGTTTGCCATTTGACCATTATGGTCCATTTGAGAGACTTATTTTTCTTGACTGTTTATTTATACCGTATTTATTGGCGTATACCGCACACTTTTTTCCCCTGAAAATCCGGTATACGCCGATCCCTGCTTCCCGGGCTGTGTTTGAACTGAGCCGCCGACATATACCGAGCGCAGTACACTCGGCCAGGCTCGGCTCCTAGCCTCTATGCGAAAGGAGCCAAGCGTGGCCGAGCATGCCCAAGTGTACTGCGCTCGGTATATGTCGTCGGCGACATTCAAACACAGCGCGGGAAGCGGGGATTCGACTGAGAGACAGCGCGGGAGAAGCGGGGAGGACACCACCGAGGCCGCAGATGGACACTGGACCAGACAAGGCCACCGGGCAAGACACCGACGAGGGGCATCTAAACTGTAAGTATATTCTTTTTTTTTTCAGGATTTTCCCTTCTAGGTTGGAGGTGCACGCTATACGCCGGAGCGCGGTATACGAAGATAAATACGGTAATTGTTTTTCAGTATTTTTAATATGAATCACTGTAACGCAACACACCTTTACAGTTTTTTGTTTTCTTGTTTTTTTTTTGTGGTGATATCTCACATTTGTGGAGCTGTTTTTTTCACACTGAATAATCTTCTCACATGTGCAGTATTATTTTTTTATTTAATAGTTCTGTTGACCTGGCGGCCCCAATGGATTCCCGTATTTTGCAGGGATTTCCTTTCACTTCCTGTTTGGCTATGGGAAAGGAAGAGAAGATAAATCTCCCCACAAGGATATAGATGGTAAAAAAAATCTGATGGGGATTATAACCCTCCTTACTCTATCCAAAATGAAAAAAGTTTTGCCCATATATCTACTTTAACCGCTACACTGCGACAGGTTGGCACGACTGCACAAATCGCCGTATCTATACGTCGGCTCTTTAAGACGCTATAGCAGGCGCACCCGCAGCGTGTCCCCGGAGCCGATGCGTGTGGGCACGATGTCCGCCAGCCACCCGCAATCGCTCCTGACAGAATGAGAATTGGGATCTGTATGTGTACTGCTGCAGGGCTCAAAATTTAAAGTCCTGAGCTACTAGCCAGGCCTCAAGAGTTACTCGCCACCAGTTGCCCCACCTAATTCATACACTGCCCTGCTCATAATTGCACCTGTAAACACGCCCTTGTAGATTATCTCATAGAATGACACTGTTAGGCCGCGTACACACGATCGAATATATCTACTGAAACTGGTCCGCAGACCAGTTTCAGCGGACAGATTCGATTGTGTGTACGGACGAGCAGACAGGTTTCCAGCAGACAAAAGTTTTAAAGCATGCTTTAAAACTTGTCTGCTGGAAACCCGTCTGTCCGACATGTCCGCTGGTTAGTACGCCTAACCAGTGGACCGAAATCTCATGCATGCGTCGTATGGATGCATGCGTGGAAGTATTTTACTTCCTGGTTCGGTGACGTGTCGGCGTCCACGTCACCGCGCTGTCTGTCCGGCGGGGATTTTGGTTTGATCGTGTGTACACTGATCAAACCAAATCATCCCAGGAGACATGTCCGATGAAAACGGTCTGTCGGACCGTTTTCATCGGATTTGTCTCCTCGTGTGTACACGGCCTTAAATGTTTTAGGCAGAATCAAGTTACACAATTAAATATTACCAACAACAACTTTAACTAAATGGAACAGGGCACTGGGGGCAGACCAGAGGGACAGGGCACTGGGGGCAGACCAGAGGGACAGGGCACTGGGGGCAGACCAGAGGGACAGGGCACTGGGGGCAGCCCAGAGGGAAAGGGCACTGGGGGCAGACCAGAGGGACAGGGCACTAGAACTGGGTCTCTTCCCCATTCTCTTGCTGTCTCCTCTGCAACTCCCATCCATCCTCTCTTTTGAGACACATTGAGACCAGTCTGTTCACAGTGCTCAGGCTGAACTGTTGGACACTTACATAGAGCACAAGGAGAAGAAAACTGCACAAACTGGAAAGCTGCCGCTCTCATGTCAGGGCAACTTTCAGTGAGCGCTGCACCGGAGTGGTAATTTTCGCAATCCTCCACCTCACTCATTACTTTTTGCTCCCTGCTCTCTAGCTACATTGGTCGGGGGGAGGGGGGCAGGCTCAGAGAGGTCATACTGTTAGGTCCCATGGCTTAATGAGGATTGTAAGGAGAGCACCTGTGTACTGCTCTGCCTGTGCGGTTCACCAGACTACTTTTCCTGAGCAAGCACCTTTCCTCTTCCACCAATCTCATCGGGACTCTAAGTGTAGGCACAGATTGGAGGGAGATTGGTCATGCATCCCTGTCATCACTCGACCCCAGCTTAAATCCACTCGCCAAATGCTAGTAGGCGAGTGGAAATTTTGAGGGCTGCTGCTGACATAGAGGCAGAAAGTAAGAAAGGACTAGCAATACAAAATAAGAATTCTGACCATTCTCCAACCTAACCAGAACATTAATAAAAGTTATTTGGCTGCAATGTGGTCTTTAAAGCGGTATTAAACTCTAAAAATTGACCCCTGTGTGGTTTTTCACATTTAGACTTTAATATCACTTTAATACCTTCTTTCACAAGTTGTATTATTAAACTTCTTACTAAACAGAGACCAAAGTAGTAGAAGATTGTTAGTCGGCTTCATTGTCTCTTTTCTTCACACAGTCACATTTGTTTATTATTCAGGGAAAAATATTCTAACAGTAAGGAGACTAAACCTCACCTGGAAGCTCTCATCCTGTGAAGTGGGCATTTAGTTGAATCCCATTTATTAGTGAAGGAGTACACATTTACATGATAAACCTCACTAATGAAAACTGTGCCCTACTTTTCAAGGCTTCTGCTACCATGTTGATGGTTTTGGAATTAGGACCACTGCAAAAACAAAAGTTCAAAGCATCCAGGTGTTCAGGTTTGTAATATAGATTTGACACATAAAAGAAAAGTATTTCCATACATTGATGTTCAAACCTGATTTATAGGAGAAAAATCTCCCACATATTTAATTAAAGGGATAAAATACCAACAAATATTCTGTTTAAGAAAAATAACTTGTTTTTCATATTAAAATAATGCTTTCACCACAAATATTTTGTAGAAAAATACATAAAAATAGCCTACTTTGCAGATAATTTATGAATAACTAAAATTTAGATGACCAGTCTTCAAACATGGGCTGTTTCCCACCCCAATCAATGAGGTACATTGTTAATCTTCTAATCTGCAGTGAAAAGAATAACAGGTGGTGTATGGTGGTCACTATGTTCATTTACAAAAAAAGCATTTTATATAAAATAAAATAAAATCTACTGTCTGCTAAATCCCTATTACTACTCTACCTCTATAAAGTCTGCCAAGGTTGACAATCTACTTTACTTATACACCACATTGGTAACTCAGAATTGAGTGAATACTCTGGCTGAATAATCAACATCTTCTCGCCTTTTGGTTTGGGTGAACACTCCTAACAATCAACTCTACTAGTAACTACCTAGTAATAAGGTTTCTGCTGTGGTATTTGTCCACACCGACCTACATTAATATGAATCCCTAGGTCTGGTTCACATTGGGTACGATTTGGTACGATTTGAGATGCGATTTGACATGTCAAATCGCATCTCAAATCGGCGGCATCGGCGGATCAATGCCTTCCCATAGTTCAAGCACCTCCCTCACAGGGAGTAAACGCAGGCACACTTTTATTGCCCCTGATGTTAACCCCTTCTAAGCCAGTGTCATTAGTACAGCGATCAGTGCATATTTTTAGCACTGTACACTGTATTAATGTATTCATACAAAAGAAATACTGTGCTTGTGCAAAAAAATCATACATATGAAATTAAACCATTACAGTGTAAATATCCAACACCACAACTAAAGTGAAATATAATCACATTACATAGCAGATACAAAAAAACTGTGGCTGCCATAAAAACATCCAGATGCTTCTGGGGCATGAGCGTCATTTTCTGCTATCACAATATATAGGAAACAGGCAATTCAAGCTTCACTTTCATTCCTGCAGCCACAAGAGAGGAGGAATGTATCACATTCATCCAGACCTAACTCTCATGCAAACAGGAACTAATATAGAAGAAACAGGCAATTTAAGCCTCGTTTTCATTCCTGCAGCCACAGAAGAGAAGGGATGTATAACATCCAAACCTCACAGGAACTGATCATATTATGTTCCATCTAGAAAAAAAAAGAACGGAAAAAAGAGATTTCACTTTGTACTGTATAAGGCAAGCAAGGCCTTTCATGGGCATTATATCATTACCAGAGGATATTTACATTCCAAAAATAATAAAATGTATCTGGAAAGAAACTACTAATCTCTTAAAAAAAAAAAAAAAAAGAATTTAAAAGAAAACTCCACTAAAAAAACGACTGCAAATATGAATGTTTGGCTAAACCCATATTAATCATAGCAAAAACATTAATTGAACAAATAATATAAAAAAAACATGCAAAAAGAATTCTCAAAGGACAATGAATATGAACTCAAAAAAATAAAATCATATATAGAAGCAATTATGGGCCAAAGAGGCAGCCAATACATGAGTGGAAAATACTTTTTAAGGACATAAATCCACTTGGTTCCTATTTGGACAGTTCCCTGACCTTATAGCTCCCCCTCCAATGGGGAACAAAGTGATCAATCCCCATAAAAAGAGTGCCAGAAGGATCTCTGTTATACATAAGATCATAATGCTGAGAGACATTATGCTTGGGATACCCTTTACCCTATTAGCTGTATGCTCATTATGCCTAACATTTAGCGCACGGTTGGTCTGTCCCACATACTGTAGCCCACAGGGGCATTGGAGCATATACACCACGTGCCTAGTGCTACACGTAAGAAAATGTTTCACTGTATATTTCTTAAGCTTAACATTAGACATAAAATCGCTAATTTGTGAATTCTTACATTTGTTCAGATTAAAAACTTGACACTTCCCACGTTTAAAATATCCTGTTAAGTTTTGAAAAAAAGTTTGTCTTACAGGAGGGTCTAAAACACTCATCGTCATCTTGTCTTTTAAAGAGGAAACACCTCTATGTATGACCTGCGGTTGAGAGGGGAGGAACGGACCCAGAACTCTATCATTCTGTAAAATGTACCAATGTTTCCATTAGATATTGTTAATGGCATAATGCTGTAAGGAGTATGTAGTAATAAAGGAAGAACCAAAATTACTTTCTTTCTCATTAGTTTCAGGTTTAGCGACCAACAACACTTCTCTATATTCTCCATATTCCTAACTTCATTTAATATCAGACTCAAGGAAAATGGATCGTAACCCCTCTCCTCAAATCTGTGAACTTGAGATTGAGTATCAAAATCTCTTAAATCAGAGCGATCACCCCCGATTCAAAGGAATTTTCCTTTTGGGACCCTGCTCAGCCACGATTGATGGTGGCAACTATCATTAGAGATATATGCATTATGATCTGTGCGCTTAAAGATGGTAGAGTTAGAGGTAGAGTCTTTCCACCTTAATGATAAGATCCAAAAAATGTATTTCACTTTGACTCACCTCATAATTTAACTTGATCACTCTATCATTTGAGTTAAGCACAGACAAACACTCCATCAAGGAGGAGTAGTCACCCTTCCATAGGAGGAGGATGTCATCAATGTAACGGCCCAGCTGAGCACTGATGGCATCCTCCTCCCATTTAGCCAAAAAAAATTCGCTCTGCTGGAGGCATATTTATGCGCCATTACAGCGCCCATACTCTGTAAATAACACTTCCCCCAAATCAAAAATAATTGTGGGTAGCGGTAGACTTGAGAAGGTTTATAATAAATTCTCTCTTTATATTCGTTAAACCTGAATCCTTGTCCAAATAATAGACCAAGGGATAGAGGAAGAATGGTGTATAGCGACGTAATGTCTGCCGTCCCCAATCACCAACCTTCCTGAAACGGGCAGTCCTTCAAAAGGTTAATTACTGCTTTGGTGTCCTTAATAAAGGAAGGCATTTATTTCACTAGGGGTTGGAGATAAAAATCTATATATTTGCCCAACTGGGACGTGACAAATCAATTCCACTGACTATAGGTTGTCCCAGGGGGCAAACTGGATTCTTCTGGACCTTGGGCAAATAATAGATAATGGGTGTCCTAGGGCATTATGAAACAAGGAAGGATTTCTCCTTTTTGTTTAAAATATAATGTTTATAGCCCCGCTCAATCAATTTCTCCAATTCACGCTTATATGTCAATCCCGGATCCCTCCTTAAGGAAACCAAAGTATCTTAATCACTCAAAATATTATTCATCTCCGTAAAATAAGCACTTTTATTAAGTACAACAATCCCCCCTCCTATATCCTAGACAGTAACACAAGCCTGACAGGTGCTCTAATTCCTCCCCACTCAATCAAAAAGCAATTTTCCCTTTGGTAATACTTTAAATGTAACTATTAAATGCAAGCAGTGTCAGTACCTGAAGTTGACGTGGAATCAGCCTCTTGAGGAAGCCTGTAGTGTATGAGGAAGTATAAGAGGAAGTAGCAGTATAGAAGCCCATCAGTTCAGATGCTGACAAGAAGCATGCTGATAGAAAGGTAAAGCAGAGTGGGAGAGAGATAAGGGATGTTTCTATTTTCACAAACTGAGGTGAGCCTGGAAAGACCTGGGCTCAAATATAGTGGGTTGAAATATGCTGTCCATTAGACTGATAACATCTAGTGGGTGAAAAAAGTACTGCAGAGGAAATATTTGTATTGAAAGTAAATATTGCAGCAAAATCAATTTTTTACTATTTATCTTTATTTGGTCATTTGTTTTTATCCTACTATGTTATTCATGGCCGGAATTCTGCTTTTAAATACCTAACAGGCCCCTCTGTTTTATTTCCTGTTTATGAAATTGATAAAAATGACAGTGGGCCCCATTTCATGTATTTTACTACTGATGTTGTATACATTTGGATAATAATACAATGGGACACATTTATAAAACAGTGAATGTGGGGGCGTGGTCTCGGCATGGCAGCGTGAGGACGCATACTTGCAGAGCTCCCGGCCGGCAGATTCCCGGCAGCCATACACCGCTCACTTACCCCACATTACCGGCATCCACCAGGTCCCTCGAGTGCCCAGGAAGCTAGGCAGACTAGCCACGGCTCTGGATTCCACCATGGATCGGTATCTGCGATCTCAAAAGCCGGCGGTCTCCACGCCGGCTACTTCCAAGATGGCGCCGGCTTCCTCGACTGCAGCAGGGGTCCCCGCGGTGTCTGTTCCTCCACCGCAATGGTCGGATGATCACACGATGCCGCCCTTCTCGCCCCCCAGTGATCTCTCTCCCTGCCTGCACAGATCGCTGACAGTCTCCGCGGACATAGAAAGGGACCTGCTCAGCCTGGGACATGCTGCCTCCCTGCAGGCTTCCATGCCACTTGGTGCTCTATACTTCAGCCCTGAGCGTGGGGCAGAGCGAGGAGGGACACCTCTACAACAAGCCGCAGTGAGTATTACTGATGATCCCCCACAGTCCCCTGTATCCCCTCTGTCTGCCGTCTCTGAACAGAAGCTATGGACATTTCTCCAGCAGCTCCCCACTAGAGCAGACTTTGAGTCCCTGGCACAGAGAATGGAGACTGCCATGAAGGGTGAAGTACAGGCCCTCAAACAGGCGGTGTCTGCGTTGGACACTCGTGTTGCTGACATGGAGCAGAATCAGGGTGCAGTTTCTCAGACTGTGCAGACTTTGCAATCCTCTACCTCTGATCTCAGTGACCAGGTTGTTCAACTGCACTTGCTCATAGATGACCTGGAGAACCGCAGCCGCAGGCAGAACATACGTTTGAGGGGGGTACCGGAATCTGTTCCGCAGTCGGAGCTGCGAACAACAGTGGCCAACATTTTTAACCGCTACCTTGACCGCCCACCGGACTCTCAGGTGGTTATTGACCGAGTTCACAGAACCCTGGGCCCAAGAGCTGACTCTTCGGACAGACCTAGGGACGTCCTTTGCTGCTTGCACTCTTTTACCCTGAAGGAGGACATAATACAGCGGGCGTGGCGAGTGGGGGTTTTGGAGTTCGATGGTTCAGCTGTCCATCTTCTGCCAGATGTATCCAGAAAAACCCTTCTCATGCAACGGTCCCTCAAACCACTGCTGGACGCTCTTAATGCTCAAGGACTCACCTACAAATGGGGACATCCGTTCCACCTCATCGTTCGCAAAGGAACAGACACCTTCCCTCTGAAGCACCCTTCGGAACTGGCAGATTTATTCACCTTTGCTGAGATTGATCCGCTCCCTGTACCCAACTGGCTCCTGGTGCTTGTCTCTGGTGACCCCCGACGCCAGGCCCCCCCAGGTAGGCCACAGAGGGCCCGTCAACATCGCCGTGGTCGGGGTGGCCTTCCTCGAGCCGGAGGGCCGGGACTCCCCCGCCCCGTGCACCCGCCGAATGATGAGGCAATCGGATGAACTTTTAACCATGTACTATCGGTCTGAATGCAACTACAACCCATTGTCATCTCACCTTTTGGCTGACTGAGGTCTACTGATCTGCAGTGTGTACACAAATTCTTTATCTCCCCCTTTTTTTTTTTTATATATATATTTTTATATGTTTTTTTTTTTTTTTTTATATGTATGTATTTTTATATATATATATGTATATATGTATATATATGTATATATATATATATATATATATATATATATATATATATATATATATATATTTTTTTTTTTTTTTTGACTATTTATCTCTCGTGGGAGGCGAATCCTGGCTGACCTTTGCGCAGGAGATCTAATTACGATGGCCTGTGCTGCTCCTTGTTTAGCTGATCAGTGAAGGTCCCCCTGATGTTATATGCTATATGTGATATATGTCATGTTTGGTATATGGTTATATGATGCATTTCTGATGTTCACATCTCCCGAGCCCTGGGGTGGTTCCCCCCCCCCTTTTTTTTGGGGGGGGGGGGGGGCATGGCTCCTTCTCTGGGCAGACCCACTGGCCGGTGACCCCTACGATTCAGGGGATGGTCCTTTGGTCAGCATAGGGTGTACGAGTGTTGGGCCACCATTGGCTCCACCCCACCCCATACGGGGGACTTTACAGTTAAATTTAAAGCTGCAGTAAAGGGGTAGCAACCCACTGCCATCCAGGTCCCATATAACATGGCCTCCTATGTATGCCTGTTGAGACTCATATGTGGCTGGGGTTTCTTCCTCCTCTCCCCCCCCCCCTTTCCCTTTTTTTTTTTGTTTTTTCTGCCCATATTTGAGAAACGCTGCCCCACCTTCCCCCCTCTGACTCGTGGGTTGACTGGTTGCTCCGCCCCGGGCGTGGAGCAGGGGTCCACTGCGGTTTTTACCTTTTTTCTTTTGCATCTTGCTCCGAGTCTCGGGAGGGGGATGGCCTGTTCTCAGTCGTACAATACCACAGTTGCTGTAGATAGCCCGTTGAGATTGTTTTTGTTATAGTTGTATGTACTGTTGGCATATCCAAGCCGTGGTCTGTCAGTTTTATTTGTTGTTTTGCACTTACCTCACTTCCTAGGAAATGCTGGTGCTATAACAGAGGTCGGTGCTGGCTGACGGGGCCCCAATGGCGGGGGCTCTGGGCCTGCTCGTGCCTTACTACTCCCTACACTAGGCATACTCTGCCCTGGTGGCAGTAGTTTTTCTCTGTAGAGTCCTTATTTCCTTCTAGTCTGATCTTTCTTTCCACTCTCTCTAAACCTCTTTAAACTTCTTTCCCCCCCCACCCTTTTTCCCCCTTTTTTTTTTCCCCGTTCTGTAGGGTGGTTGCCGACGGAGGCGGATTCCTTGGCACTATGTCTGTTAAGGTCCTTTCCTGGAACGTAAAGGGGCTTAATTCCCCGGAGAAGCGCACTAGCTGTCTAGCCGAGCTCTGGAGACACAGAGTACACATAGCATTTCTCCAAGAGACCCATTTCAGGGTGGACAGGATACCCAGATTGTCTAGCAAACACTTTCCAACGGTCTATCATAGTCCGTCTCCGACCTTGAAGTCTAAAGGAACAAGTATCCTCCTATCCAAATCTCTTCCGTGGTGGCTCCTTGATGTGCACCACGATCAAGAGGGTAGATTCTTGATCTTGAAGGGGGAGATCGGTTCTCGGACTTTCACTCTCGCGAATGTTTATCTCCCGAATTCCAATCCCCTCCCAACCCTCAAACTTTTTATCCACCATTGACACGTTTCTCGAGGGAACCCTGATCTTGGGCGGAGACTTCAACTTGACCTTAGACCCGCTCAGGGACTCCTCATCCACCTTGTCTTCTCTGCCACGAGGAGACCGCCTTCGCCTAAAGAACCTCTTGCACTCTCACCAACTGGTTGATATTTGGAGAATATTTCATCCCCAGGAGCGAGATTACACCTTTCATTCATCTGTCCATGGCTCATATTCCAGAATAGACTTCTTCATGTTAAAACACTCGACGATACCCCTGGTCACCAAGACGGACATTGGTCAGATCGCACTCTCAGACCATGCCCCTATTACTATGGAGCTCGCACTTTCTCAAGCGTCCCCCAGGACGTCCACGTGGCGCCTCAATGAGGCCCTCTTGAACGATCCTGAAATTGCAGCAGATATCCAGAAAGAACTTACCTTATACTTCTCTACTAACGTAGGATCGGTCGAGAACCCGCTATCCGTATGGTCCACACATAAATGCTATATAAGGGGTATCATAATTAAACATGGCCACGCAGCCAAGAAGCTTCCGTAATTTTTACTCTAAACTGTACAATTTAGACCAATCTCCCACTCCCGACTTCTCCCCCCAAAGTCTCTCAGACATTGGCGATTATCTTTGGGAAGCCAATCTCCCTACGCTGACTTCAGGGGAGCGGGAGGACCTTTCTGGCCCCATTACACTGGAGGAATTGGCAGCGGCCATGGCTGACACTCAGCCTGGCAAGGCCCCTGGTCCCGATGGATTCACCCTCCCTTACTACAAGCGGTATCAGGACCTATTGGCTCCTCACTTTATCACGGCCTTCAACGCTGTGTTGGACGGTCACGGATTCCCTACAGACATGCAACGGGCATCCATTTCGGTGATCCCTAAACCGGGAAAAGACCCGTTGTTATGTGCCAGCTATAGGCCAATTTCTCTCCTAAACTGTGATATGAAACTATTCACGAAAATTCTAGCTTCCAGGTTGAACGTCCTGCTGCAACGGCTGATCGCCCCGGATCAAGTTGGGTTCATCCAAAATAGAGAGGCCAGGGACAACACTGTCCGTACGCTAAACATCATTGATACTGCAAAACGCTCCCGTATCCCCCTCTTACTCCTGTCAACGGACGCCGAAAAGGCCTTTGATAGGGTGGACTGGTCTTTTCTCCTGGAGACACTCAAATTTGTGGGAATGCCAGACCCCATCCTGTCCTGGATCTCGGCCATTTATAGGAACCCCCACCGCTACTGTATGAGTAAACGGTTACGACTCCAGCCCCTTCTCCATATCCAACGGGACAAGACAGGGTTGTCCTCTGTCCCCACTGCTGTTTGTTCTCTCCCTGGAACCTTTCTTACAACACGTTAGGGCCAACCCATCTATTTGTGGCATCACAGCCGGCAATTACCAACACAAGGTTGCTGCATATGCTGACGACCTCTTATTCTATCTCTCCGAGCCTCGCATTTCCCTACCCTCTCTATTACAGGAGTTGAAACGCTTTGGTGACCTGTCTAAGTTCAAGGTCAACCTACAAAAATCGGAGGCGCTGGATGTCTCCTTAATGGAAGCTACCAGAGCCAGCTTACGCCCTTACTTTCCATTTAAATGGGCTACCCGCTCGATCCAATATCTGGGCACAAAAATACCCACAAACCTAAATGACATTCTCCCCCTCAATTTCCATCCTTTTATGGCAACGCTAACCACTGACCTTAAAAAGTGGGACTCTCTAGCCCTTTCATGGTTTGGTCGCTGCAACATACTCAAGATGAACGCAATGCCCAGGCTCCTGTACTTATTGCAGGCCTTGCCAATAAAAATACCTCAGACATTCTTCCATGCGGTTCGGTCGACGTTCATAAAATTCATCTGGAGGGGTAAGCACCCACGCCTTAGTAGAGTGCTACTACTACGTCCTAAGTTGAAGGGCGGAGTGGGCTTTCCGGATCCGGCCCTATACTATACAGCGGTGCATATGACAAGGGTCGTGGACTGGTGCCGACACAGCACCCTGAAACTCTGGGTGTCATTGGAACAAGAGGCAGCACGGGCTCCACTCCAGGGCTTGCCTTGGGCAGGGAACGGTCAAGTTACACACTTAACTGCCCATCCGTTGATTGGCCCCACTTTGATGGAGGTAGACAGATTTTTCCGACTCTCTAAGTTGAGCAGTTTCCCCTCTCCATTGACACCAATCGTAGGGAATCCTGGGTTCTTGCCCGGTCTAACAGATCCGGCCTTCGTATCGCAGAGTCAGTTGGGACTTGTGAGAGCCTCGTGCTTTTTGCGACCGCACGGTTGGGTATCTCCGGAGGCGTTGCTTTCAGGAGGGGCCCCTCTTACATTGAACCACTGGAGAATATTGCAGTTATCACACTTCCTTAGATCACTGCCTGGCCCGGCTCTTTTCACTCGTCAGCTCCACTCTTTTGAGGAGCTCTGCCTGGGAGAGGGTCCAATTCGGAGGTCCTTATCAACCTCATACAAATGCTTTTTAGACCTCCACGCTACATCGGATCCTCCGTTTGTAGCGAAATGGGAGAGAGACCTCCAGGTCACCTTTACTGAACCTCAAAAGGAGAGGATACTTTTCTTTGCGCAGAAATCCTCCCTATGCAGTAGATACCAGGAAACCACGTACAAAATTCTGACGCGTTGGTATAGGACCCCGTCGGTTTTAGCTAAAATATTCCCCCCTCAGACAGACCTTTGCTGGCGATGTGGCCTCCACTCTGGTACAATTCTCCATATTTTCTGGGAGTGTCCTACACTAGCCACTTTCTGGCAACCAGTGCTCAAACTCATACACATGCTTACTGACTTTTCACTGCAGGATGACCCAGCGGCTGTCCTGCTTAACCTTAACCCATTGTCCAGGAAACAATACCATAAATCCCTTCTCAAACACCTCCTTAATGCCGCTCGGGCGTGCATCCCGCCTTTGTGGAAACAACAGTCTGCCCCAACGGTGGCCCAATGGTTCGCGAGAGTGAAAGACAGAGCAGATGGAGGAGCTGACAGCGGAATTGCAGGATAAGTCTGAGGAACACAAGTCTAGATGGATACACTGGGACCTGTTTTGCTTCTCGGATGAATACCTCCAATATACCTAGTTGAGTCTATCCTTTTGTAGAAAGAAATAGTGTAGTGATATATTGCGCTAACTAAAACAAAAAGTAGAAATCAAGCAGCTAACACAACAAAATGGATATTTGTGGTAAAAATGAGTGAAAAGTGTAGCGCTAGTACAGGAATCCCCTACAGGGTGTCCCCATGTGATATAAGAAGTAGGTGATTCAGACCATACTAATCAGAGGAAACTTAGAAGTGAAAAAATTCAATTTCAAAATTAATAACCTTTGGGTGGCCTCTATGTTTGTCCTTAAGACTCTTGAGTATTCAAACCCATTAATCAGGACAGGTAATAGGAAGGCAACCACTATAGGTAAGTGACAAAATCAGTGATCAGTGACTTGATATAAGTAAGTGACAGAATCTTACAAACTGTGAGCAAATAATAGCACAAAAAACAAATCATGTAACTTGTGACAAAACCATGCGATATGAGAGTATCTAATGGCACAAAGTCCACTGTGGATATTTCAGGGTCATCAGACCTGTGAGAATTTCAGTCCCAACATTTAATAGGAGTGACACACATGTCTTCCTTTAGGGTCAACTTGAATGCAGTATATGGTTCAGGAAGTAGTCTTCACACTTTACACAAATATAAGTGGATGGGTACCCTTACCGGATAAGATGGACCCTCATCTCACCATATGGCGGGGGGTCTTACGAGCTTTCATAGACCGATGGTCTAGTCCGGATAACACCAGGATTGTAGTCCTAGGTATGGGCGATTCCCAGGGTGCGTCTGTGTCCACAGGTTAGAAATTCACACTTGGATAGTGCACAGCAGTAGCTCTCAATCGCAAAAAAGACGGAATAAAAAAGAAAAAAAGCTCCTCATAGCGTAAAAAATGTAAAGTTTTAATTAAAAACAATCCAAAATGTCACACACAATGTGATAGGAACCATAAAAAAAGGGAATTTAAAAAAACCACACGTGTAAAGAATTATAACAAATAAAAATAAAGGAAACAGCAGCAATTCTCCCCCTCGATGGAAGGACAAGAGTGTTTCAAAAATGCAGTAGAGATTGACATAGAGTCAGCAACCTGACCGGTTTCGTCTGAAAGAGACTTCAACTGGGGTGTCTAGTGCAGACTCACCACTCACCTGCATTTATATGTAGTGGTTCCGCCCCAATGAGACCACCTGGACCCCTCATTTCACCTAACCTGGCGTGCGTATCAGAATCCCTCTCCGTCGCCATTTTTGCGTTCCAAATACCGGAAGTGTTAGGGCGGGGACCAACGTTGTGTGACCCAGTTTCCTGGTGGATAGGAGTGTGGTAATCCATATCCTGGCGCCGATATTTTATCCGCCAATAGGTGGACTCGGCCTATGCGTATACCCGGCGTGACGTGTGACGTCACCAGTGTGAATGAATGAATGAATGACTTGTATAGCGCAACGCATGCGAACTGAATCGCCTCTGGGCGCTTTTTCCAGCCAGAGTCTGCTTGGCTGGTGCGGTCATTTTTACCCCGTAGGATCTTGACACGCTATGGACACACAGTCATACACACATATATACATATATACTGGGTCAATTTTTTGGACGATCCAATTTACCTACCAGCATGTCTTTGGAGTGGCGGTGCGCGTAACGTTACACATAACGATGCGCTTCAACTTAAACCACCACATCATTGGTCCAACCCTAAAAGGGTGGACATCTCCTGCGTGACGTGCAACGTCATCCGTGTGCGCTACGGTGCGTTCCACATAGTAATCCACGGCGCATCTAGCTAGTTGGACGGACGTCACGTAGTACGGAAGTGATCTAGAGAGCTGCGCTCCACTGTGAATATACGTGCGCTCCACCAGGTCCGCAGGCGATCATACAACCCGTACTTCACAAGAGGAAAGGGGACCATCCAACTCAAACTCAGTCAGAGACCATCAGCATGATGTCAGATATACTCATCAAAAGTCCCTGGGCTGGGGATCAGCTATGGCGTGCACGTGAGGACGTGACGCTGCTGTAGGTGGGAGGAACCACGGGAATGCCGGGTCGGACGCCATCCAGGGGAGAGGACGGATCGGGCTGAAGGACTGAGGGAGGCTGAAGGAGGCACGGACAGTGTAAGGCGGAAACGATTGCTATATACGATCAGCTCCGCAGCACTCGAGCACCAACTAGAAGCCGTCCCTGCTGTCCATGCAAGCCGCGCGGCATGTAAAAAAGACGCGCCGCGGCTCGAACGCCCTCTTGTCTTCCCCCCCTCCTCCTTACCATCCCCGGGAGTAGAGACCAGCGGGCGCCAGCGGGTGCCCTAGAGCATGGGTAAAGCACAAGAGCAGCTTGCTCCGCTCCCCCCTAACTAGTCCGAAGCCCCCCCTGAAGCCCCCCCCCCGCAAAAGATCAGCGGAGCAGTACGCCACGGCAAGACGCCTCCCAACCCCCTCCTCATGCTCATTTGTCAATACCCAGGGAGGAAAAGACCGACGGGCATTGCCGAGAAGCTGGAGAGGTAAGCTCCCATGTCGATCGATTCCTTCTGGGAGAGATCGACACGGTCAATTGAAAGAAGTCAAGCTTGGAAGGTATGCTATTTACGTATATTTCCCTGTAATTTGACTTGAACAAATACAAACGTGATGATTCAATAAATGAAGATGGACTAAGAGGGGGTATTGAAAAAAATACATAGTTAAAAAGTCCAAAAGTATCGGATCCCTGACTGCATATAAGGATTATAAGGAGGATCATAATTCTACTGCTATATAAAGCTCTGGAACCCACCCAAAGGTATCAAGGGAAATTAAAAGAAAATAAATATTTTTCTGGTACACTATATAGATTTTCAGAACCCATACTGAATATGTAAACAGCCTAGGGGTATGGTAAGCGGCGAACCAAGCCAGAAAGTTTTCTTAATTTCTGCCTCACCATTTTGGATTGACTTTGTTTTTCTGTCGGGGGGAGATGAAAGCGGTTTATTACAGGTAGAAGCCCAGCACCACAGGAGCGCTATATGCTATATGCTAAACGGCTTATATACCTATATTAAGAAACACTATATAAAAACTGTGACTCAACAAAAGAAGGGGGAACAGGAGCAATAACACTTGTGACTCTAAGTAGAAATATAGACCCTTATGGAAAAAGTTATCTTCTTAAAAAAGAAAAGAAGGGAAAAGGTACTGAGAGAAACACCCAATATTGCAGCTTTGGTCTTTTTCTTTTTTGTCTCTTTTCTTTTCCCCTCGGCCTTTCATTTTTTCCTTTCCTTGCTGAATGGTACTGCTAAATAACAAAGAGCATACATTGTTTAAATAACACACTTAGATCGGACATCTAAAGGTAAAGGGGTAAGCAAAGCGTGTCTTAAAAAAGAAAAAGGAGGAAGGAGTGAAGGAGGAGAAAAGTAAGGGGAAAAGAGATAACGAGGGGAAATATATGTGCGACTCTTCACATCATCCCCCCCTAGGGAGATCGCTCTTCAGGACCGAATCGAGAGCCCGGCTACTCGTTTGCTGAAAGCAATTTTACCACGAAGAAGACGAAACAGCCCCCCAAGTACTAAGGAGCGGGGGAAGGAAGGAGTGGAGGGGGGGGGAGGAAAGAAGATTCCAAACTGGGGAAGAGAATCAGAAGAAGAGTGTATACTATGCAAAGAATGACGAGTAGATCTACTAAGGGGGGACCCCCGAAAACACCCCCAAACACCTCAAGCAATCAAACAGCAACAAGCTCTATCAGGCAATACATGACAAAGGAGGATAGCCCACGAACTCAAGATACAAAAAAAACACAACAAATAAATAAAGATAAAAAGATGGAAAACAAGAATCCTCAAAATAAGCCTGGAAAGGAAAAAACAATAGAACCGAGAGAAGAAGGGTTAATAGACAAAGACCTCGAGCTTAGTGGATCAGATGAACCTGGACCATCAAAGAGCGAAATGGCAGATATGCTACAGAGGCTGGAGAACGCTATTAAGGGAGAGATACAAACATTACGAACGGACCTAGGGCATCTCCTATCCAGAATAGAAGAAGTGGAAGAGAAAACGGAAAAGCAAGAACAAGAATCATCACACTTAAAAGAACAAATTGACCAGATAAAACTACAGCAGAGACATATATTATATAAATTGGAAGACCAGGAAAATAGAAATCGGAGGAAAAATATAAGAATTAAATCACTACCGGAGGAACTAGGAGAGGAATTGAGAAAGATAATGCAGGAAATATTCAATCCTATATTGGGCAGAACCTTAGAGGACTCAATTGGGATCGACAGAGTGCATCGCGTAGGGAACCCCAGAAGATCAGACACTGAGAGGATTAGGGACGTTATAGTAAGATTCAGAGTGTATGAAGAAAAGGAGAGGGTCTGGAAAAGTCTAAGAGGAAAACCACCATTGGTATACAAAGGGGCAGAACTTCAGATCTACCCAGATCTGGCGACAGAAACACTGGCAAGACGACGATTTCTAAAGCCCCTATTGAGCCAGCTGACAACTCAAAAAATCAAATATAATTGGGGGTTCCCAGCGTGCCTAATAGGAAATAAAGAAGGAAAGTCTGCTATCCTAAGATTCCCGGAGGATTTAAAATCTTTCTGCAGCAGACTGGACATTCAAACCCCAGACCTTCCGGGCTGGGAATAAGGGGAGGCGGACGGGGGAGGGGGGAGAGGAGGACCGGGAGAGAGATGTCAACATCAGGAGAGGTGACGACCGGTGTCCCCCCACCCCTACCTGTCTAGAGGGGGGGGGGGATACATTCCCAGGCCCACTTAGATAGACCTGAGCCAAAACCAATATCGGATGTTGGCTCAGAGGCCGATAGCAGGCCAACAGGGGGAGGGGAGGGGGAGAGGGGAGGGGGGGAGGAGGGGAGGGGGATGGGAGGGGAGGGAGTGGGGGGGCAGAGGGAGGGGGGGTGACCTAGCAGATGCTCTTACCTCGCCAAGGGAGCCAAATGAGTTAAGAAGAAAGAATAGCCTAAGAAGGCTCAGGATCGTCCTCTTAGTAAAGAGAAAGGATAGGAAAATAACAAGGAAAAGATGACGACAATTAAATTCCTGACGTACAATGTGAAAGGCCTGAATAATCCATCAAAAAGACATAAGATCTTAAAAGAACTAAAAAACTACAGAGCGAACGTGGTGTTCCTGCAGGAAACACATCTTTCTATAGAATCTAAAATTAAATTGTACTCACCTGACTTCCCAGTCTGGTATTATGGAGATACAATCTCCAAACGAGCTAGGGGAGTAGCTATTGGCCTGGCCAAAGGAGCTCGGTTTGTACTTTCCGACCGGCTGGTTGACCCTGAGGGGAGGTACCTCTTTTTGAAAGGAGAACTGGAAGGGCTTGAATGCACACTGGTAAATATGCACCCTATAAAATACCTCATGGAACTTTTGGAAAAACTGAAAGATTTTAAGCAAGGGAAGATCATTTTGGGAGGAGACTTCAACTTCTGTTTCAACCCGGAGATAGATAAGACCCACCAGACGAAAGAGAATAATAAATTGCTCTTAAAAAAGATAAAAAACAGACTACATGATTGCCAACTGATAAGACATCTGGAGAGCCCTAAATCCAGTACAGCGGGATTACACGTTCTTCTCCGCGGTGCATGGTAGCTATTCCCGCATTGACCATATTCTCTTGGATCATAGTAGCTTGGAGATGGTGGCTGGCGCGGGAATAGGGGCCATGACAATCTCCGACCACTCACCAATAAGTGTTACTTTAAATATAATAGGAAGCCAGAAAACATTTCAGAATTGGAGGCTGAATGAGGAATTACTGATGGAAGAGAGTAGCTTAATCAGGATAAAAAAGGAATTGGAGGACTATTTCAGGACCAATGATACAAATGAAATATCGGGAGCGACTCTATGGGATGCACATAAAACAGTGATAAGAGGGATTCTGATATCAGAAGGAGCGAGGAAAAAAAAAGAAAGAAGTTGCAAGAGAGATAAAATAATAACAGAGATTGTAAAGCTAGAGCAAAAACATAAAATTTCGGTAAAGCAACGGGAGATATATCAGGCCTTAGTTAACAAACGAAACGAACTAAAAGAGTTAGTAGACCAGGAAACAAAAAGGGCATTCAATTTAGTTGCAAAAGAAAGGTACATGTGGGGAAATAAAACAAATAAACATCTAGCCAGGATGGTACAGAAAAAAAAAAAACAAGAAATTATATTGAAAAAAAAAAAAACGAGAAAGGGGAGATAGTACATACCACAAAAGAGATAGCAGAATCCTTCAGAACTTATTATGAGAGGCTGTATGCAGTGGAACAGAGGAAGTGGAAACAGGGGGAGAAGGAAAATAAAATAATAGAATTTTTAAAAGGAGCAGGAATACCAAAATGTAGCCAAAAAGACGTGGATATGATGGACAGGCCAATTACAGAAAACGAAATAAAGAGAGCTCTAGACGAATCAGCGCAAGGTAAAAGCCCAGGGCCAGATGGCTTCACTGTCCTATACTACAAAAAATGCAAGGAGATACTTATCCCCAGACTCTGCCAATACTTTAATGGGCTGGGGAAAGACTACCCGCTAAGTAGAGAAGCAGCAGAGGCGACTATCACAGTCATACCAAAGGAAGGAAATTATGGCAAAAACTGTACAGGATACAGACCGATATCTCTGTTGAATACAGATATAAAACTATTCGCAAAGATACTGGCCGAAAGAGTGAAACAGGAGATGACAAAACTAGTCCACCCTGACCAGACGGGATTCATACAGGGGAGAGAGGGAAGAGACAATGGGGTTAGGGCCCTTCTCGTCCTTCAAAAAATGGGGGATGCTGGGCTCCCCAGTCTGCTCCTGTCGATGGACGCAGAAAAAGCCTTTGACAGGGTAGACTGGGGATTCATGCTAAAAACGTTGGAAGAGATGGGCTTTGGGGAGACGATAATGAGATGGATTAGAGTTTTATACCAGGCCCCGACAGCAAGGATAAAAATAAATGGAAGTCTCTCCCAGGTGCTTGGTATGAAGAACGGAACGAGACAGGGATGCCCTCTGTCCCCACTGTTATTTGTACTATCAATGGAGCCTCTTCTGGCCAGGATACGCGGGTGCCCAACAATTGAAGGAGTCAAAATAAAAGAAGAAGAACATAAGCTCTCCGCCTTCGCAGATGATGTTCTGTTCTATATAGTAAATCCCAAGACATCAATACCAAAACTACTTGAAATATGCACCCAATATGGGGAAATTTCTAATTTCAAATTAAACATTACTAAAACAGAGGTCCTAAACGTAAGTACACCACGGGCTGAAGCACAAGAACTCAAAGACAGGTACAAATTCCCGTGGGTGGAAAAACTTAAGTACCTAGGGGTTAACTTAACAAACTCAATGAAAAAAATCTATGAGTTAAATTATATCACACTCCTAAACGAAATTAAAGATGAAATAACAAGGGTAAAGAGTAGACCAATCTCATGGATAGGCAGAATTAATTTCTGTAAAATGGTACTCGTACCAAAAATATTATACAAATTTCAAATGCTCCCCATCACTCTCCCAAAGGTGTTGCTCCAAACCCTCAAAAACTTGATCATGAAATTCATATGGAGGAATAAGAAGCATAGGATCTCATTGCAGGTATTAAAACAACCAAAAGAGAAGGGAGGGCTGGCAGTCCCTGATATTAAAAAATATTATGACGCGGTGGTATTATCAAGAGCGGTAGAATGGGCTAGAGGAAATAAAGAAAAACGGTGGGTCAGTATAGAAAATGCACTATCAGAGGTGAATTTAGGTAAAATAATATGGAATCCCCCCCCAACATAGGGCAGTGGGAATAAATACACACGAAATCACTAGGAATGCACTAAAAATTTGGGACACTACCCACAAAAGAATAGAAAAAGAATATAATTCACCGTTATTGGCACTAAAAAATAATGATTTTTTTGAACCAGGTAAAGAGGGGGTGGGAGGAAATTGGATAAAAAAAGACACTGCACAATTAAGAGAAGTAATTAAAGATGGACACTTAATCTCACTGCAGGAAATAGAAAAAAAAGAAAACTTTATGAAAATAAATAACTGGAGATACCAACAGCTCAGAAACTTTATTATGAAACTACCACAACCTTTGAGGACGGGAGAACAGCTAACAGAATTAGAAAAATTATGTTCAACAGTAAATTCCAAAGGTACGATCTCAAAGCTATACAAGATCTTACTTAAGGTGAATGAGCAGGAGGTACCTCCCTTTATTAACAAATGGGAGAGGGAACTAGGGACACAAAGGGACAAGGGCACAATAAAGAAAATATTGAAACTGACACATACCTCAGCGACCGACATCCGGACGGCAGAAATGTGTTTCAAATGCCTGACCGGCTGGTATATAACCCCAGATAAATTAAGCAAATATAAAAAAGGGCAATCAGCTGAATGCTGGAGGGGGTGTCGATCCATAGGTACGATGGCCCATTTGTGGTGGAGATGTCCCAAAATTAAAAAATACTGGGAGAATATTATAGGCTATATAGAGGAAATCACTGAGAAAAAAAATCAAGATGGATCCATGGACAATCCTGTTCCACGGAGGGGAAGAAAGCATTAAAAGATATAAAAACTCCTTAGTTCCACACCTGCTTAACGCGGCTAAGAGGCTGATCCCCTGTAAATGGCAAGAGGCCGAAAGCCCCCAGGTGTGGGAATGGATTGATATGGTAGAAAGGACATACACCATGGAAGATCTGAGGATAATAAAAAGAATCAAAATCAGAAATGGGAGAATTGGAAGAGATTTAAGAAGACCTGGAGCTACGCTGAAAATCTAAGAAAGGAGATTTAAAGGAAAAAAAAAGATCAGATAAACACATTAGGCAAATCCTAGACGAGAAAAAGGGGAAGAGTAAGTGGGGAAGGATAACTAGGGGAGTAAATGGGGTAAAAATGTTGTAATATGGATGGAATTTTATATTGTTTGCTTAGATACTAATTCAGAATATACACAAAAAAAAAAAAAAAGGCATATCCTTATTTTCTTCACTGATGCGAAACCTTAAAGAGAGACGCTTGTGGACGGGCACAAATGGAATAAAAAGAGCGTCCTACGTAAAACTTACGAAAACTTTATGTGGTGGAGTCTGAAGTGAAAAAAAAAGAAAAAAAAAAAGTCCCTGGGCTGAAAACAATAATAAGCAGGAAAAGAACTCTTTTGGTCTCACGGGGGTAGGAAGCACCAAATGTGAAAACACATAATTACCCATCTGGTAAGTAGTAAAGGGGAAAGATGTAAAAAACAAACAAAACAAAAAACAAAAAACAGAACATATTGCACAAAAGTTGTAAAATGCTCCAGAAATGTATATACATAAATGGTCCCTTTGTGGTCTCGCCGTCATGCCCAAATATCAATCAATATATTGTATATCTACTTCAAGATTGATTTATAAAGGCATTGACGTCCCATTCCACGTTTAAACCATGCGGCACATAACTTTTAAGTAAGTAAATCCAGTAGACTTCCAATTTTAACACACCCCGAGTACTGGGTTCACCCCTCCAGTGGGGGACAAATTTGTCTATAATTTGGAAGCTTGTACCCTCAAGTTTTTTATTGTGCTTATTGAGGTAGTGTCTAGGCACCGTATGTTCGGTGCAACCTTTCTTTATTTTAGAAATGTGTTCACCTACCCTTGTGGAAAAGCTCCGTATGGTACGACCAACGTACTGTTTTCCACAAGGGCAGGTGATAAGGTAAACTATATGCGTGGTGGCACAAGTAAAAAAATGTTTCATAGGGTACTCAATCCCTGTGTGGGTAGATTTGAAACATACTGATTTTTTTCTCCCATTTATATTGTGAACACATACCTTACATTTCCTACACGGGTGGAAACCCTTGGAGAGGGGAAAAAAAGAGGGTTTTATTGGGGGGTCTGGGATGTTAGGTGCGACTTGATTTTTTAAGGATCTAGCCCCTCTATAAATCACCGCCGCATTTGTCGGAAGTGATGGTCCCAAGACACAATCTTCCTTCAGAATCCTCCAATGTCTATTAATGATGTTCTTAATCTCTCTATACTGTGCAGAAAAAGTTGTAAAAAAATAGTTCTTAAATTTCGTTTCTTGAGCAGTCCTTTGTTTCTCTATTGTCAATGTGGTACGATCAATCATCCCAATCCTCGCTATCTCACTGTCCAATCCCTGTCCGGGGTAACCCTTGTCCAAAAATCTCTGCTTTAAGACTTCTGCTTGGACATAGAAGTCTCGGGTGTCTGAACAGTTGCGTCTTATGCGTAGTAATTGGCTGCGTGGTACAGACTTCAGCCAAGCAGGATGGTGGCAACTGTCTATCGGGATATACCCATTGCGATCAGTGTCTTTAAAGTGGGTTTTAGTTATCAACTGATCACCCTGGACCTGGATTTCCAGATCCAGAAAATGGACATTTGAGAGACTTGCCTCGTATGTGAGGCTGATTCCAACCTCATTGGAGTTTAAAGTGGACATAAATTCGTCCAGGGACTGTCGGTCCCCTTTCCATAGGAGGAGGATGTCGTCTATGTATCGAGCCCAGAGAATGATCTCTGGTCGATTATAGGCATAGACGACATCCTCCTCCCATTTGGCCATGAAAATGTTCACAAGGCTGGGGGCAAACTTGGCCCCCATCGCCACGCCCTTTTGTTGTAAATAAAACTCTCCGTCATACCAGAAATAATTATTTGAGGTAGCAAACCTCAACAAATCCAAGATGAACTGTTTCTGTATGCTGGGGAGATAATCGACACGCTCCAGAAAACATTCCACTGCCCGGAACCCCAATTCGTGGGCAATGCTGGTGTATAGAGAAGCAACATCCGCTGTTACTAGCATGATGTCGTCACTATACACAATACTTTCAAGTCGTGTGATAGTGTGTCTCGTATCCTTTAAATAAGAAGGTATACTTCTAACCACTGGCTGCAGGTGGAAATCAATGTACCTCCCCAAGCGGGAGGTGACGGAATTGATCCCACTTATGATGGGCCGTCCAGGAGGGCATCTGCTGTCCTTATGGACTTTAGGGAGATAGTACATTGTAGGGATTCGTGGTACCCTAGGTATAAGGTAACTCTTTTCCTTTTTGTCCAAAATTCCATTACGGGCTCCAACTTCAATTAGTTTGGTTAGTGAGGCTTTGATTTTTTGAGTGGGATTGGAAGGTAGCTTTACATAGGTTTCAGTGTCTCCCAGAATACGGGACATTTCTTCATGATATGCGGATTTGTCGAGAACGACAATCCCCCCCCCCCTTATCTGCGGGGCGGATGACAAGGTCCTTTTGCTCGCAGAGACTCTTTAGGCCCAAAGGTTTAGAAGGAACAAATTTTAACCCTTTGTCAAGGACTGCTTTTTCTGCTTCAGTGAGTTGGACCATACTCAAATTGAAGATGCCTGATCCTACTACACTCGTCTTCTTTTTCGACCGGGCACGTCGCCCCCCTCTCGTGCCCCGTTTTGTTCTCCTCCCCTGGGATAGTCTTCCTGGTCCCGGGGAAAATCCCCCTGGTGAACAGACCTTGGTTGAGTTTGATTGTAAGAGTATGGGGATCTTACATAATAATCTTCTCTCTCCATATAGCCATACTGTTGGTTAAGCATAGGATACATTAGACTCAAATATACCTAGTTGAGTCTATCCTTTTGTTTTTTATGGGAGCTTCTGCTGCCTGACTGATGCAGGGGACGCCTTCCTCTGGTTGGTGACCACCCATTCCCCCCCCCCTTTTTTTATTTTTCTTCTTTTTCTTTCTTTCTTTCTCTCTTTCTTCTTTCCTGTTTCTCTTCCAATTCTCCTCAGATATATAATTGAAAATTTGGTGTGTTCAAGATAACACTTTTTACCCAGTTTTAGACTTCCCTCTATGATATGGTGGAACTTCCTGACGGTTTAAGGGTACCCCGCCCCCCCGAGTGGGCTCACCCCAGGTGGACCTGCCTGGGGGGTTATCCCCCAGGGAAATGGGAACGTCGTGTATTTACATATCTGTATTTTTTCGGCCGTTCTTTTTCCTTTTTCTTTTTGTGGCCGTTTTGTGATTGGGCAAAGAGTATGGATAATACCTCGCAAGTTTATTGTTGATTCTGTGAAGTTACCGCTTTATTGTATCTGTGACACATCTTTAAATAAAGAATTAAAAAAAAAAAAAAAAAAACAGTGAATGTGACTTTTACCAAGAATTCACTGGTGGAGAATCAGCCACTGCCATTTAAAACATTGGTGTCAGACACTGCTTTATAACTATACCCCAATATATGTTTTTATTTTGTGAGTACATTAGCAATGGTGTGGGAGGTAGGTTTATTAAGAGTATAAAGTTTATTTGTTATTATGAGCAACCGGGAAGAATCTGGAAAACCTGTTTTATGTCTCATGCAAAATGCTGTAAAGAAAACAAAAGAAAACAAAAGAAAAAGTAAAGCTGTTGCCTATAGTGTGTGTGTGTATATATATATATATATATACACATATACAGAGCTGGACAGGACAGGCCCACTTTGACAGGTCTCTCCCATGGCGGCCGAAAATAACGGAAGGACGGTGGCCACACACAGCTGTGACATAAGCTTCCTCGGCACTCGTTCTCCTGGTCTTTCCTTCCCCCGCTCTCCATATAGATTCTCTGCGGCAGCAGACAGCAGGTTGAAGAACAGGGGAAGGAAAGACCAGGGGAACGAGTGCCGTGAAAGCTTATGTCACAGCTGTGTGTGGCTGCCGTCCTTCCGGATCCTATGATGAGCTTCTCAGTACAACTCCCGAGGTGCATGTCTGTATTCATGTGAACTAGCTAGGGAGAGGAGGTGAGCGCTGTGGGGAGGGAGAGGAGGTGAGCGCTGTGGGAGGAAGAGCCAGAGGTCGGAGGGGCGGGGCGGTCCGCTGTCACTAAAGCTAGCCCACTGAGCCATCGGACCACCGGGAACTCCCAGTAGTCCCAATGGCCAGTCCATCCCTGTGTGTGTGTGTGTGTATATATATATATATATATATATATATATATATATATAAATATATATACTCATGCTTTAGCTGATATTCAAATAAGAAGGACAACTGCAATGACCATCGCATGTTACCAATAAAAGACAGCAAATATAATTGTGTTTAGTATTTTTCCATGGTCTGAGAGATTATATTTCAGCTCCAACATTTGTGAACTTGCAGGATTACTACATTATTACTAAATAACACACAGTCAGTGCAATCAATAAGTAATTACAATGTAATATTTTATAATTATATTCTTTTACATGAACCAGTTTGTGTCTCTGTTAATAAAGAACTCTGGCCTTTGAAAAGATGTTAAATCTTTTTTTTATGGAGGAAAAAATACATTTTTGCAGACCATGCATATTTCTGGGTGTGCACTGCTAACCTACAAATATATTAAAAGAACAGAGAAATCTGTAACTTGCAAGATGCTTGGATGAGTGCTCACGTTTTATCTCTTGTTGCATGCACGCTGGGCTTGCTCATCTTACAGCAGGTAACTCTCAGTCATGTGTTAGACTGAAACCTGATGCAACGTGACAAGTCAAACAAGGCTGTCTTGCTTGGGCTTATGCTGTGTCTGTGGTTCAAACAATGCAAGTATTCATGCTAAATTCAGTATCATCCTTTTATTGGGTGTGTTCATTAATATTCTTCAGCAATTATTTTAATACTCTGCAATGTAAAGCTGCAAATTAATCCCACATACTGGAATTACCGTACATTTTTTTTGTAAGGGAAAATGTGAAATAAGTTATGTGTTAAAAAATTACTTGTGTTGACTGAGAGATGTGGAATAGTGTATATCCAGGGTCTTGAATTATTATTATAATTATACACGATTTCTAGCGCCAACAGTTTACGCAGCGCTTTACAATGGAGAGGGGGGACAGCACAATACAGAAGGTACAGGAGGGCCCTGCTTGTAGAGCTTACATTCTAGGGGGGGGGGGGGGGTACAAAGGGTAATAGCTGCAGAGAATGATTTGATGGGGGTGAATACAAATTTACAGAGGTCCAGTCAGCAAAATTTTCTTCTGACAGAGGACTGAACCTTGTTAGTACTATAACACATACCTTTCACATCGGAGTCCCCTTTACATCACAATCTCCTCTTTAAAGCAGTCCCACAGTGTCCTCAGGTAACCTTTACAACTCTGCCCCCCTTTACATTGCAGTGCCCCTTTATATGATACAGTGCTCCTTAAAGTGGTTGTAAACCCACAAAAAAAAACAACCTGCAAGACAAAGGCATACTGAGCTAGTATGCATAGCATACTAGCTCAATATGAATTACTTACCCGAGATCGAAGCCCCCGCAGCGGTCCTCGTACACAGCTCCCGCTGACAACATCGCTCCCGGAGTTACTTTCCAGTATCGTGGGCTCCGGCGCTGTGATTGGCCGTAGTCGCGATTACGTCACTCCCGCGCATGTGCACGGGAGTAGCCGGTAGCGGCACACTAAACTAAGCAACAGCACGTACATGCCATTTTTCAGTGCTCATGTGCCAATGACTTTGGCAGATGCAGATAGAGGGGATATCTCCTAAACCGTGAAGGTTTAGGAGATATCCGGGGTAGCTACAGGTAAGCCTTAGTATAGGCTTACCTGTAGTAAAAAGTGGTTGTAAAGGGTTTACAGCCAATTTAATACCACACAGTGTCCCTTTATACCATGCAATGTCCCTTTATAACATGCAATGCCCCTTTACAATATGCAGTGCACCTTTATACCACACAGTACCCGTTTACACCATGTAGTGCCCGTTTACACCATGCTGTGCCCCGTTACACAACGCTATGCCCTGTTACATCTTGCAGTACCTCTTTACACCACACATTGCACCTTTACACCTTTACACCACACAGTGCCCCTTTACACCATACAGTGTCCCTTAAAGCACCCCTTATCATAATACAGCAGTCCTTAACACAGCACACTGCCTTGAAACACAACACAGAGCCCCTTTTAATGCAAGCCCCCCCTGTCTTATTGTACCTGGTAGGGCAGAGGCACTTATAATCTTGGGATGCCCTCTCTGGGGTCTCCAGCCTTGCCATCAATGTCATCCTCACAGGAGGCGGAGGTGGAAGAAGCTGCAGATTGGGACAGAGTGCGGGAGTCTTTTCATATGAACAAGATGGGTAATCACCTGCTTATTAACCTAATAACTTGTGCAGCTCCCGCCCCTCAGTCCTGATCTGCAGCAGCTCCTCCCACCTCCGCCCGTGTGAGGGTGACATCGGTGGCAAGGCGGGAAGCTTGGTAGAGGACACCCAGTCATGGAAGTGGCACAGTCGCAGTCCGGACAGGACTGTCACTCGGGCCGGTTCCGGACCGCAGTCCGCCATTTGATAACTGATGCTGTATATAAAAAAATGAAATACATAATTGTAACGGTCACCACCGTTTACAACCTTCCATCCAACCACGACACGCTTATCTGACACATTGCGACAATCTTGCATACACGATCCATTCCATTTCCCATAATCAAGACGAGACTCTGCTCTGCACTTGTTTCCAAAGATATGAACACTTTAATGATTTCTTCTCAGCTTTTTATACAGTACAAGATGTTACAGTTAATCACAGGACAATGCACTCTCCACCCCCCTATTCACACACTGAGGCTAATTATCTAATCAGTAGCTAGACATTTGGGCACTGCATCATCAATAGAATTCAATTAACATTTTGAATAATACACAATCACAGATAATCTTCACACACATACAAGGAACCTCAATCACATTCTAAAAGGCATTCAGGTAATTATCTCCGAGACAATCCGTCTCTGACAACATTTATTCACCTGCAGAACACAATGGAAAGGTATTTCACAAGCCCGGCTTCACTTAGCATTTCAAAAGGGATGAGTCACTGTCTTGTTGACCTGGTCTCAAGTCAACATGAACTTCTTGTAATATTCCAGTCCTGCAATATGAATTATTATTAATGTCCCATCTCATGTAATACATGAATTATGATCCTTTTAGCCACCCTACGCCTACAAGGGCACAGGGTGGACTTAGACCCGGGAGTTATTAGTGTCCCTGGCACAGGAGTATCTCTCATCCTTCCAAAGTCCATGATTGTCACGGTTCATTCCGTTACAATAATAGTTTACAGGGAATATTTAGTCTTGTAAGGTTTTTAGATATACACAGAAAAGAGTTTAACATTTTAAAAACACTGCTTCTGTGTAAATATATAGTACTGTGCAAATGTTTAAAGCATGTGTTAAAAAAATGTGGTAAATTAAGAATGCTTATAGAAATAGAAATGTTAATAGTTTATTTTTATCAATTAATAAAATTAAAAGTAATCAGATGAGAAATCAAATCAATATATGGTGTGGGGTGTGAGAGGTGGGGGGAAATAATTAACAATTGTCTGTTGTCAGAAGATGTGATCTGTTTTATACAGTGATTTTTATTGTATGGCATTGTAGAGAATCAATAAATATAAATAATCTATATTTTGTATAACCACTCTTTGCTTTCAAAGCAGCATCAATTCCTCTAAGTACACTTGCGCACAGTTTTTGGAAGAAATTGGCAGACAGGTTGTTCCAAAAATCTTGGAGAACTAACCACAGATCTTTTGGGAATGTAGGCTGCCTCAAGTCCTTCTCTCTTTTCATGTATTCCCAGATAGTCTCAATAATGTTGAGATCAGGGCTCTGGGATCCAAACCCTCACTTCTAGGATTCCTTGTTCTTCTTTATGATGAAGATGCTTAATGACCTTGGCTGTATGTTTGGGGTCATTGTCCTGCTGCAGAATAAACTTGGGGCCAATCACACGCCTCCCTGATTGTATGACATGATGGATAAGTATCCGCCTATATTTCTCAGCATTCTGACTCGTTTGCAGCCCCATACTTGAAAGTAACCGGTCCACCACCATGCTTTACTGTTGCCTGCAGACACTCATTATTGTACGCTCTCCAGCCATTTGCTAACAAACTGCCTCCTGCTAAAGCTAATATGTCCAGAGCACCTGCTGTCATTTTCTGCACACCAGTTCCTCAATGGCTAATACCGGCTTTACCTGGAAGTAACCTTCCGGAGAAATGTCTGCGGCCGGAGGGGGAGACGAGCACGGCTTCGATCTAAGGTAAGTAATTCATAATGAGCTAGTATGCTAGGAATACTAGCTCATTATGCCTTTTTCGTGCAGGTTTTTAATTTTTATTTATTTATTTATTCTGGCTTTACAACCACTTTAATATATGATCAATCCTCTTCTGGTACAGTTGTATCTGTTTTTACTTTCCTTATATTTATACCTTCTTCTTTGTTCACTATATAGTGGCTTTCTTACAATAGATGAGTAATACATTTACTTTCTTCTGATAAAATATATAACCCACCTAACCTCTTCAGGGGTCAATGGCATCCACATTGTGAAGTAGGATGTGTGGTCCCTCCAACTGATAGAGAGACACCCAGGTATGTTATTTATTACTGTGTTATATCAATTTTGTCTATTACAACTGATGTTGTGAACACTGGTGTTTTATGTATTTTGCGAATGGAAAAAAATTTGAATTGATGGGAATTGTGACAGACTTAGATCCTCCTATGTCTAGGGTCACCTTATGTCCAATAGGGCCATAGGGTGACAAAGAAATTATATCATAAATTCTATGAGATGGGACATTACTGATAAATCATGTATGGCAGGATATCTTTAAATATTAAAAGTTGTTGGTTTATTCTAAACCACAACCGGTCAATAAGAGGGCTCATTCCTCTGTGTAAAGGGCTGTTGATGTGCTAAGTGAGACAGGCTTTTGAAAGACCTTATTGTGTGAATTCTATTAGAATGTCATTGTCTAATGTGAATGCTAATGTCCACCACCGGCCAGCTCTCTGTCTTGAAGCTGACTCAACTGTCCAGACGGTCCCATTGTTCTGTGGGTGGCTATTGTGTACATTGATTGCCCCCCTGGGGCTTTTGTCTGAATACACATAGCAATCTTTCTATTCAAAGATTTCTGACCAATCTCTGCTGGGTCATTATCAAGTCCTCATTTGCATGGTTTAGGAGGACCTGAGTGTAGACTGCATACTTTACAATGGACCAATAGGAAAGCGGTTGTTGGGGGCGGGATGTTCCAAATCCTGTATAAAAGTGTGCTGTGGTTTTCAATAAAGTGTGTCCTGTTACATCCAACATTAAGCCTTGGCTCATGTGTGGATTATTCGGTGATTCCAGGGATATTCCTACTCGTAGAATATTGGGTGATTTCTTTTATGGGAGAAGAAGGGAATGGATGAAGGAGATATGTTCGACTACCGTCACAACTGGTTGGCAGCAGCGGGATTTTTCCCTTCTACTTTCCTTTACACCAGGATTCCAAGCAGACACTGGGAACAGTGAATGGAAGACTGGTACACCCGGCTTAAAAGAAATACACTGAAAGAACTACTGGAAGTTCGTGGAAGGATTGCCTGCAACAAAACCGAGCGTGTCATCATAGCAGAATTAATGGAGCTAGACCAGGAGAACTCGGTTGCAGCAAGGCCAGCAGTACAAGAGATGGAGACACCAGTGATTCAGGATGAGGAATCACCAGCCAACAAGCTAATAAGAGAGAAATTAGCATGGTTCGGTCCGAACCCAACGGCGGATGTGGTGCTGAAAGTGATGACCCTGTTAGCGGAGGAGGCTAAACAAATAAGAGACGCAGAGCTACAGTTAAAACTGGCAGCAGTCCAACAAGCAGCCGCACATTCTCCAAACAGTGAGTACAGCACAGCAGACACAAGGAAGATTCCGTTTATCGCTTTTAAAGCTTTTGATGAGAAAGAACGAGAGCGGCAACATGAGCTGAGAATTGCAGAAATACGACGATCGGTGAAAACGCCTAAAGAAGCAGCACCAAATGAAAGACGAGGAGAGGTACAGATACCAGTAACCATGGAAGAGGAATTCAGAAGAAGGTTACAAGAGATGCGGATACAGCACACAGGACCAGAATCCGAGGAGGTCCTGCTGGGATAGACGGATGTGATTCGGTGCCAACTCTGGAGGGAAGCGCTAGCTCTCGAGCAGCAACACCAAGGAGAGGTCCTGCCCTACATCTATGCAAGGTACTGGCCGCAGTATGACGTACGAATGCCGTTGTTGGGGGAACAACCGAAGCAGGAGTGGATAGCGGAATTAAACAGGCTGATCCGGGCAGAGATGCAGCTGGATGAGAGCTACAGAGCCCTCCGGTGGTATGTAGCCCAAGAGTGCCCGTGGTCAGCGGATGACAGCCCCACAGAAGGCTATGACTATGATGGCCTGGGATTGTTGTATTGGAGGATGTCCAGTGATCCCGACTTTGGGGATGATCGGGAGTGGCGCTTGGAGGACATAATGGAGCACAGAGAGAAAAAATTGAATATCTCGGAAGCGCACTGGCTACAGGAAGATTTGGAATTTCTGGCCGCTCGGGAATAGGACCTGGAAATCGCCTACAAACAGCTGCTAGACTCTGCTCAGCGCCAGGGCCAGGCTCCCTTTGCCTGGGACTATCGGGAACTACTAGTGGACAATGCGGAAATCCTGGCTGAAGAATCGTCCATGTGGCAGGGTAACAGCGTGCTTTTCCAACCTGCCCCTGCAGCTATGGACCAGGAGGTTATATGGCGGATGCAGCAAGTGCCGACTGACCTTGATGATCCCGTTTCTGCATGGGACGATCTTGAATGGAGGAATGTGCCTGTCCAGCAGTATGCCAGTGTATCGGCAGTGGAAAACCTGGAGATTGCCATTCCCAAAGCTGAAGTTCTGACCGCAGGGCCGAGCTCTGCTAATCTCTGCTCAGTACCTATAGCATCTTCTGGGTTCCATGGACAGGAGATGGTGAACTCCTATCCTCAGACACCAGAGACAGGGGATTTAATAGATTTTTCTGCTGAGGAAAAACAACCTGATGGGCCTCCAGCAGAAGAGCTGGTATCAGGGCCAAACTTCACTGTGCTCTGCCCAGCACCAAGATGTAACACCATAGGCGTTACTTTATACAGAACGAGCGCAGCTGTATCATCCCTAGACAGCTGCGCTCCATTCAGCACCGGGTCATCGACACTTTCGACGTGCCGTCGAATCCTGCGTCCCGTCCAGCTTCCTCATCTCGTCATTTCCGACGTGCCGTCGAATCCTGCGCTCCACGCTGGAACGCGGAAGCGCGCCCAGCGTGTGTCCCGCGACAGGCTATCTATTTAAACCTCCTCTGATCACGGCTCGGCGTCTGGTTATTGTAGTTGACGCTCGCCGCCATCTGAAACCCAAGACCTCCTCCAGAGTCCCACAGAGTCCTCACCTTGTAAGGAGACCACCAGGTTACAGCACCAAGTTCTACCCACGGACCCTGTTACTTTCTATGACCTGCTGCTTGACCACAGAGCTCGCAATCTACAGAACCATAGAGGCATCCTGCACCTGCTACTAATCACTCTTCAGGAAGGGACCGCACACCTGGTCACATCTAAACCGCAAGTACCCACAGCTGACTGTATCAAGCCTGTATACTCAGAATACTGTACATCCTGGATTGCATACTATGATATGTTCTTGAATGCATGATACCATATATTTGTAGTGACTGAGACATATACCCAGGATTCTCAAATAACCTATGGTAGATGCACCACACCATCAATAGGAGATATACCGCAGGAGGTTGTGATGAAATAACCCCATGAGCTCTGTTTAACATCATAGAGCAACCAGGTGGTTTAATCTGAGTATCCTCCAGAATAAGTAGTTACCATTTCATCTCCTATTCATGGTGACGGCGTAGCCGTTACAGAATAACCAGACCTTATATATATATTAGATGGATCCCGCTGATTTAGCGAATCATCTACTGGGACTCACTCAAAGGGTAGATACCCTAACTAATTCTTTAAATGAATTCCGCCTTGAAAATGAAGCTCTCCGCCAGCAGAACCTTGCTCAGGTTAGAGAGAGACCAGAACCAAAAGTCTGTTCTCCAGAACCTTTCTCTGGGGATAGAAATTTTTTCCGGCAATTCATCAGCTCTTGTCGCTTGATGTTCGAGCTACGTCCCCGTACTTACTATTCTGATAGGATTAGAATTCTCACCCTCATCTCATACCTCAGGGGTGAACCGAGAGTTTGGGCCGACGCCTATCTAGAAGAACACGGAGATCTCCTTGGAGCTCTGGACACTTTTCTCGCAGAAATGTCCCTCCTTTATGAGGATCCCAACAAACAGTTGACTGCTGAAAATTCCATCAGAAATCTCAAACAGGGGAAAAGACCAGTGGAGGACTACATTTCTGAATTCAAATGTTGGTGCCGAGAGACCCAGTGGTCAGATGTCGCACTCAGGAACCAATTTCGGCTAGGCCTGACAGAAACTTTGAAAGACGAAATCGCACGTGTAGAACTTCCACCATCCCTAGAGGATCTCATGCAACTGTCCATTACCATAGATCGACGTATTCGAGAGAGAAGAGCTGAACGTGCCAATGCGTTTTCTCCTTCACCTTTCAGGAGAGCCAGATCTCCCCCCAAGCAGCTTCCTATGGAGCTTGGTGCGATTAAAGGTCCTTTAAGCACAGCGGAGAAACAACGCCGCAGAGACCAAAACCTCTGTATGTACTGTTCTGCTCCTAACCACGTTGTATCCACCTGTCCCCTTCTTAAAAGGAATTCGGAAAGTAAAGATCACCACAAAAACAAATTTAATTTCACTGGTACAATTTCTAATCGTTACATTATTATTCTTCTTACATTACAGTGGGAGCAAATAAGTTTCTCCACTGAAGCAATGGTCGACACTGGAGCCTGTGGAAACTTTATTGACTCTAAGATTGTAGATTCTAATAAAATACCTTGTGTGATTAAGCAAACCCCTGTGTCACTCACTTTCATTGATGGTTCCAGTTCTCCCACAGGTCCAATCACATTCCAAACCTCACCCCTTTGGGTGACTTGCGCTCCAGGTCATACTGAGAGCCTCATTTTTGATGTCATCCAATCACCTCTATTTCCAATAATACTCGGATTACCTTGGTTACGTCTTCATCAGCCTACTATCCAATGGTCTACTAGTTCCTTAACCTTACAATCCTCTTTCTGTAAAGAGAACTGTTATCCTAATTGTTCTATCTCTTTCACAGAGATCTACCCTCCTGACCTTCCACCTTATCTACATGATTTCGCCGACGTTTTTAGCAAAACCAAGGCAAACTTGCTTCCCCCACACAGGGTCTATGATTGCCCCATAGATCTTATAGCTGATGCACCGATCCCCACTGCTCGGATCTATCCATTGTCCCAACCTGAACTTGTACACCTCAAGGATTATATCGATGAGAACCTCAAAAAAGGTTTTATCAGACCTTCAACCTCTCCAGCGAGTGCAGCCATGTTCTTCGTAAAAAATAAAGACGGCTCACTCCGACCAATTATCGACTACCGTGCACTCAATAACATTACTATCAAGAACAGATATCCACTTCCATTAATTCCGGAACTCATCGAACGACTCCAGACCTCAAAGATCTTCACTAAACTAGATCTGAGGGGTGCCTATAATCTCATAAGAATTCGATCTGGTGACGAGTGGAAAACAGCTTTTAAAACACGCTATGGCCTCTACGAGTACACCGTAATGCCCTTTGGGTTATGCAACGCACCTGCAACCTTCCAATATTTCATCAACGACATTTTCAGAGATTTGCTCGACGTTTGTGTTGTGATTTACTTGGATGACATTTTAATCTATTCAGATTCTCCCGAAGAACACATCAAACATGTACGCTGGGTTTTGGCCAGATTGAGAACACACTCTTTATATGCCAAACTTGAAAAGTGTGTTTTCAGTCAGCGCAGCATTTCTTTCCTGGGATATCTAATTACCCCAAACGGAATACAGATGGAATCATCGAAGGTACAGTGCATATTATCCTGGCCAGTTCCCCACTCCAGGAAGGCTCTACAACGTTTTCTCGGATTCTCTAACTACTATAGAAAATTCATTAAGGATTTCTCTACGATCGTGAAACCATTAAACAATCTCACTAGTAGCAAGACGCCTTTTTTCTGGTCTGATCAGGCACAGAAATCTTTTGACCTTCTGAAGCTCAGTTTCACCTCCGCACCAATCCTACAACTTCCTAACCCACTTTACTATTTCACCTTAGAGGTAGATGCCTCGCACTTTGCTTTGGGAGCTGTACTCTCCCAACAAGCTTCATTATCTGAACCGCTACATCCGGTAGCCTTTTACTCTAGGACATTATTACCTGCTGAAAAAAATTACCCCATTGGGGAAAAAGAACTCCTTGCCATAAAGGATGCCCTAAGTAATTGGAGACATCTCTTGGAAGGTTCCAAACACCCCATTACCATCCTCACCGATCATCGCAATTTGCAACATTTGAGGGCCTGTAAAACCCTTTCTGCCCGCCAAGTCAGATGGAGTCTATTCTTTGATAGGTTCGATTTCAACATCTCCTATCGTCCTGGTACAGAGAATGTCAAGGCTGACTCGTTGTCACGTATGCATGACAACCAGACAATTGAAACACCTCCCCTTTCTATTATTCCACCTGATCGATTCATTGGAGCATCTGTTCCTTTCTTGGATTTACTGATCCAATCTCTCCCTAGCGAAGTACCCCAAATCCCCCAGGGTCTCAAAAAGGAACCTAACGGGTTATTCACCTACAACAATAAGATCTACGTGCCTGCCTCTTTACAACCTCTACTTCTCAAACAACTTCATGATGCTCCTCTGGCAGGTCATCCAGGAATAAGTAAAACCATTCATTTAATTAAAAGAAATTACTGGTGGCCCAAGCTTTCACAGACAGTCAGTGATTATGTCAATTCCTGCGTGATTTGTGCCTCCAACAAACATTCCAGGAAGCCACCTTACGGACTCCTTACTTCAATCCCAATACCTGAAAGACCCTGGGACGTGGTCTCTATGGATTTTATTGTCGATCTCCCCAGGTCCCAAGGTGCCAACACAATTCTAGTTACAGTAGATATACTAACAAAGATGGCTCACTTCATCCCATTAAAAAATCTACCAACTGCTCTAGAGACTGCAGAAGCCTTCCTTCAGAATGTACTTAAACTACATGGGTTGCCCTCCCAGATTATCTCGGACAGAGGCACTCAATTCATTTCTAAATTCTGGAAAGCCCTTTGCCAGGCCTTGCAAATTGATCATCAAATGTCCACTGCTTATCATCCGCAAACAAACGGACAAACAGAACGAGTAAACCAAACACTGGAACAGTATTTACGCTGTTATTGCACCCATCTACAGGACGACTGGATGCAGTTTCTTCCTCATGCCGAATTTGCGTATAATAACGCTTCTAGTTCTTCCTCCGGATTCTCTCCTTTTTATGCAAACTATGGGTTCCATCCCAAATCTGCCCCAGTCTCCGTTCTCCCTAACCAAGTTCCCGCTGTAGAACATTACCTCTCTACCTTAAAGAGGACCCTAGGAATACTCCATTCTAATCTCACTGCAGCGCAACAAAGACAAAAGAAGTATTATGACTCCCGCAGAACTCCACCTCCTACATACAAAATTGGAGATTTGGTTTGGCTCTCCACTCGAAATCTACGTCTTAATATCCCTTCAAGAAAACTCGGTCGCCAATTCACTGGTCCATTCTCCATCTCACATATCATCAACAACAATACCGTTAAACTACTTCTACCTCCGGATTGGAAGATACATCCTTCTTTCCATGTCTCACTCATTAAGCCTTTCACTCCTAATCCGTTCCCTAATAGAGACCCTCAACCCCCTTCTCCTGTTGAGGTTCTCGGCGAGACTGAATATGAGGTACAGAAAATTCTGGATTCCAGGAGACATGGATCTTCCCTGCAATATTTAATCCGTTGGAAGGGTTACAGCCATCTTGATGACTCCTGGGTAGACTCCTCCGACATTCATGCTCCCCGGCTCGTCAAACAATTCCACCGCAGATACCCTGATAGACCATCACCTTCTGGGTGTATATTTGGGAGCCCCTTGAGGAGGGGAGTATGTAACACCATAGGCGTTACTTTATACAGAACGAGCGCAGCTGTATCATCCCTAGACAGCTGCGCTCCATTCAGCACCGGGTCATCGACACTTTCGACGTGCCGTCGAATCCTGCGTCCCGTCCAGCTTCCTCATCTCGTCATTTCCGACGTGCCGTCGAATCCTGCGCTCCACGCTGGAACGCGGAAGCGCGCCCAGCGTGTGTCCCGCGACAGGCTATCTATTTAAACCTCCTCTGATCACGGCTCGGCGTCTGGTTATTGTAGTTGACGCTCGCCGCCATCTGAAACCCAAGACCTCCTCCAGAGTCCCACAGAGTCCTCACCTTGTAAGGAGACCACCAGGTTACAGCACCAAGTTCTACCCACGGACCCTGTTACTTTCTATGACCTGCTGCTTGACCACAGAGCTCGCAATCTACAGAACCATAGAGGCATCCTGCACCTGCTACTAATCACTCTTCAGGAAGGGACCGCACACCTGGTCACATCTAAACCGCAAGTACCCACAGCTGACTGTATCAAGCCTGTATACTCAGAATACTGTACATCCTGGATTGCATACTATGATATGTTCTTGAATGCATGATACCATATATTTGTAGTGACTGAGACATATACCCAGGATTCTCAAATAACCTATGGTAGATGCACCACACCATCAATAGGAGATATACCGCAGGAGGTTGTGATGAAATAACCCCATGAGCTCTGTTTAACATCATAGAGCAACCAGGTGGTTTAATCTGAGTATCCTCCAGAATAAGTAGTTACCATTTCATCTCCTATTCATGGTGACGGCGTAGCCGTTACACAAGAGCAGTATTTGTGGAGTTACAAGGAACTTCCCCAGCTCAAGCGCTGGTCACCGGACAGAGGGTTCAAGACCTCTGCCCCACCCCTGTGGCAGTTTTTCGGAGGCTCAGGGTGAGAAGATGGCGATCACTCCCCAGCCACAGATTACAGAATGTATGGACTGTTCAGAGGATGTTATGGATTATGTACCCCCAGCAGAAGTGCTGGCAACAGGGCAGAGTGCCAGCCATCTCTGCCCAGCACCGGGACCAACTGTGGAGTTCCAGGGAGCTGGGGCGGTTGGCCCCCCTCCCCAGCAACCAGCTGAGGTGGTAAAGCTCTTACTCCCAGCGGAATCACTGACAGCAGGACAGGATGCTACTGGCGGCTGCACCCCACTACAGCTTGAGCGGATATCGGTGGATGGGACTGTGGTCTCCACTCACAGCAACCCAGCGGAAGAGCTGGCAACAGAGCAGAGTGCCCCGGGCCTCTGCTTTCACCTAACAGAAGAAGGGGTTCCTGGGGTAGTGGATGGGACTTCAGTCTCCACTGGCACAACCCCAGAAAATGGTACAGGACTGAAACAGGAGGATGTCGGCTTTGCTTTGCAAGCACTGGGGGATTTTCACCTCACACCAGTGGGTGGGACTTCAGTCTCCATTGGTATACCCCATAAATGGTGGCAAGTTGGCCCAGATCCCCAACAGCATGATGGACTGAGCCCAGCCACCCTGTCATCTCTCCAGCGGCTGAAAGGACTCCAGGGAGAAGGGCTAGTCCAGGCCTCTCCCCAGCGGCAGACGTGTTCCCTGAGAGAGGCAGAGGATGGTGGGGTGAGTAATGCTCGGTTTGGAGCAAGTGATTTGGGGTACTGTATGGATACCAGCATCAGAGGACTGGAACTACTAACTGACTTCGGAGTCAACCCGTTTGGGGTTCCCTCTACTGGTATCAACTACACCTTGCAGCCAAAATTGGAGGTCATGCGGACAGACTATGTGAATTCACTTTGTCCGACTAACGCATGTCCAGACCAGGTGGAGGTCTGGGACCCTGTTAGTCATCTTCTGATGGGGGAGAAATGTGACAGACTTAGATCCTCCTATGTCTAGGGTCACCTTATGTCCAATAGGGCCATAGGGTGACAAAGAAATTATATCATAAATTCTATGAGATGGGACATTACTGATAAATCATGTATGGCAGGATATCTTGAAATATTAAAAGTTGTTGGTTTATTCTAAACCACAACCGGTCAATAAGAGGGCTCATTCCTCTGTGTAAAGGGATGTTGATGTGCTAAGTGAGACAGGCTTTTGAAAGACCTTATTGTGTGAATTCAATTAGAATGTCATTGTCTAATGTGAATGCTAATGTCCACCACCGGCCAGCTCTCTGTCTTGAAGCTGACTCAACTGTCCAGACGGTCCCATTGTTCTGTGGGTGGCTATTGTGTACATTGATTGCCCCCTGGGGCTTTTGTCTGAATACACATAGCAATCTTTCTATTCAAAGATTTCTGACCAATCTCTGCTGGGTCATTTTCAAGTCCTCATTTGCATGGTTTAGGAGGACCTGAGTGTAGACTGCATACTTTACAATGGACCAATAGGAAAGCGGTTGTTGGGGGCAGGATGTTCCAAATCCTGTATAAAAGTGAAGTTGCAGCCTTTCCTATGGCTGAGGCAGCAGCGAAGCTCTGCGGATTACGTGGTGTGCCGATCCGCATATGGTGACCCGGTTTGGATCACGGATCATTTACGATCCGTTGCACCACTAGTACAGATCAAAAGAATTTTGATCAATCAAATTTTTTTACGATTAATCGAGGAATTAATCTTTAATTTCCACAGCCCTACATATAAGTCTTAACTGCAATGTAAATAATAGTTCTATAACTAGTTTAGACTGCACTCTGGGGGAACGACTATGATTTAGTGCAATGCTCTCTGTGAGGTACCTCTTAGCATTAGCAATAGGTCTCTGTGTAGCAGCGGTAAAGGGGCAGTCTTTAGTCCTAATGCTTCAGCCAGCTCAGTCAAGTCTGCAAGGCTGCTAGATAGCTGTATGGTTAGTTTCTAAAGGGCTTAGTCTCTCTAGCAGCAGATAGTAAATCCCCACAGCAGCAGCTCACCAGCCCCAGCGATATTGCAGCTCACTATCTGGTCACACACAGTGATTAGTGTTGCTCACGAATATTCGCATTGCGAATATTCGCTACGAATATTGCATATTCGAGTATTCGCGAATAACTCGAATATTGCGGCGAATATTCGCTATGGCGAATATTCGTATTTTTTCAAATGTATTTTTAAAACAGATCACATCCTAGTGATCTCCATCGACGTCTAAAAGCATTGCTGGTATGATTAGAGAGAGACCCTGGGCCGAGTAGCTGATGCGATTCTTTTATGTTGCCGAAAATTTGCATTGCGAATTTTCGGCAACATAAAAGAATCGCATCAGCTACTCGGCCCTTCTTTTGCATCAGAGCCAATCAGAATAACTCGAATATTCGGCAAAAGGAATATTGCGCGATTATCTTCTCCGCCCTTTTGCCGAATATTCGAGTTATTCTGATTGGCTCTGATGCAAAAGAAGGGCGGAGAAGATAATCGCGCAATATTCCTTTTGCCGAATATTCAAGTTATTCTGATTGGCTCTGATGCGCCCTTCTTTTGCATCAGAGCCAAACAGAATAACTCGAATATTCGGCAAACGGAATATTGCGCGATTATCTTCTCCGCCCTTCTTTTGCATCAGAGCCAATCAGAATAACTTGAATATTCGGCAAAAGGAATATTGCGCGATATTCCTTTTGCCGAATATTCAAGTTATTCTGATTGGCTCTGATGCAAAAGAAGGGCGGAGAAGATAATCGCGCAATATTCCTTTTGCCGAATATTCAAGTTATTCTGATTGGCTCTGATGCGCCCTTCTTTTGCATCAGAGCCAATCAGAATAACTCGAATATTCGGCAAACGGAATATTGCGCGATTATCTTCTCCGCACTTCTTTTGCATCAGAGCCAATCAGAATAACTTGAATATTCGGCAAAAGGAATATTGCGCGATATTCCTTTTGCCGAATCTTCGAGTTATTCTGATTGGCTCTGATGCAAAAGAAGGGCGGAGAAGATAATCGCGCAATAGGAATATTGCGCGATTATCTTCTCCGCCCTTCTTTTGCCACCTTATTCTCCTTTCTTTTAAGTAGAGTTAGTGTAGAGTTAGTGTTTAGTGCATATTAGTTTAGTAATACAGGAAATGATCTCCGTTTATGAGAATTTCGCAATCATTTTTTTTGGATAAAATATCACGAATATTCGATATTAGCGAATATTCGCGAATATTCTTCTATATATTCGCGAATATTCTTCTATATATTCGCGCAATATCGCGAAATCGAATATGGCGTATTCCGCTCAACACTAACAGTGATCAGTCATCTCTCTGCTCTGCACCCAGAAGACTCCTGAGGAAGCATGTACACCAGTGATTCTCAAACTTTGTGCAGTTGCACACTAGTGTGCCGTGTGAGATTTTCAGGTATGCTGACGTAGTTTTGAAAAATATTGAAATATGCTAGCGTTTTGAAACCTTGAACATATCAAAAAATGAAATGGTAAATCAATGTTGCAAAAGTTAAAAAAAATGACATATATATAAATAAGCAATCTCTGTCAGTCTGTCATTCATTGGTTTCTTTAGTAGCGCAAGACTTGTGCAAGATTTCGGGAGAACTTGATCGATCTAATTATATTAGAATAATAGAAACTGTTCCATTCGAACTTTGATACTTAATAAAGTGTGTTCATTGTTTAGCGATGGGGAAATACTTAATAATTTCTGGAACTCTGAAAGAGAAACAAGGAAGCAAGCAAAAGTAAAAAGAAGATTACAATCTGATTTGCTCTCAAAAGCAGGCACAACCTTCACTTTAAATTTACAATTCAATATATATGTAAAAATAAATCAGTTCTTCACCACAAAAATTGTTAAATTTTTTCAATTTGGTTTCTTTTATTTGGCCAGTTTTGCATTGATTTTTTTATGTTTTTTGAACTCTTTATTTACTTTTGACTTAACTTGCAACTCCCATCTTAAACCAGCACCACGCTGTACTTTCCTTGGCTAATATTATTCTTCTTACTTAGGCATTCCATTCACTGTTGATCTTGCAAAATAAATAAATAAATTATACAGTATATTGGCGTGGGTAAGTCTTTAATAAATACATTTAGAGGTTAAAATGTTATACAGTATCTCACAAAAGTGAGTACACCCCTCACATTTATGAAAATATTTGTTTATATCCTTTCATGTGACAATATTGAAGAAATTACACTTCAATACACTTTGCTACAATGTAAAGTAGTGAGTGTACAGCTTGTATAAAAGTGTAAATTTGCTGTCCCCTCAAAATAACTCAACACAGCCATTAATTGTCTAAACCGCTGGCAACAAAAGTGAGTACACCCCTAAGTGTAAATGTCCAAATTGGGCTCAATTAGCCGTTTTCCCTCCCCGCTGTCATGTAACTCGTTAGTGTTAAAAGGTCTCAGTTGTGAATGGGGAGCAGGTGTGTTAAATTTGGTGTTATTGCTCTCACTTTCTCATACTGGTCACTGGAAGTTCACCATGGCACCTCATGGCAAAGAACTCCCTGAGGATCTGAAAAAAATAATTGTTACGCTACATAAAGATGAACTCAGCTATAAGAAAATTGCCAAGACCCTGAAACTGAGCTGCAGCAAGGTGGCGAATACCATACAGCTGTTTAACAGGACAGTTTCTACTCAGAACAGGCCTCGCCATGGTCGACCAAAGAAGTTGAGTACACGTGCTCAACGTCATATCCAGAGGAATCCAGAGAAATAGACATATGAGTGCTGCCAGCATTGCTGCAGAGTTTGAAGGGATGGGGGGGGGGGTCCAGCCTGTCAGTGCTCAGATCATACTCTGCACGCTGCATCAAATTGGTCTGCATGGCTGTCGTCCCAGAAAGAAGCCTCTTCTAAACATGATGCACAAGAAAGCCCACAAACAGTTTGCTGAAGACAAGCAGACTAAGGACATTGATTACTGTGTTATGATGAGACAAAGATAAACTTATTTGGTTCAGATGGTGTCAAGCGTGTGTGGAGCTAACCAGGTGAGGAGTACAAAGACAAGTGTGTCTTGCCTACAGTCAAGCATGGTGGTGGAAGTGTCATGGTCTGGGGCTGCATGAGTTCTGCTGGCACTGGGGAGCTACAGTTTATTGAGGGAACCATGACTGCCAACATGTACTGTGACATACTGAAGACACGCATGATCCCCTCCCTTTGGAGACTGGGGCTCAGGGCAGTATTCCAACATGATAACGACCCCAAACACCTCCAAGATGACCACTGCCTTGCTAAAGAAGCTGAGGGTAAAGGTGATGGACTGGCCAAGCATGTCTCCAGACCTAAACCCTATTGAGCATCTGTGGGGCATCCTCAAATGGAAGGTGGAGGAGCGCAAGGTCTCTAACATCCACCAGCTCCGTGATGTTTTCATGGAGAAGTGGAAGAGGACTCCAGTGGCAACCTGTGAATCTCTGGTTAACTCCATGCCTAAGATGGTTAAGGCAGTGTTGGAAAATAATTGTGGCCACACAAAATTTTGACACTTTGGGCCCAATTTGGACATTTTTACTTAAGGGTGTACTCACTTTTGTTGTCAACGGTTTAGTAATTAATCACTGTGTGTTGAGTTATTTTAAGGGAACAGCAAATTTACACTGTTATACAAGCTGTTACATAGTTACATAGTAGGTGAGGAAGAAAAACACAAGTCCATCAAGTCCAACATATGCTGTACACTCGCTACTTTACATTGTAGCAAAGTGTGATTTCTTCAGTGTTGAAAAGGTATAATAAAATATTTACAAAAATGTGAGGGGTGTACTCACTTTTTTTTAGATACCGTATAGTTCATTGCCTTGACAGGAATGCTTATGCTGTTCCATTTTTTGTCTGATGGGCTGGCCACAAACTATGTGACTTTTCTTTAGTAATGCAGCCAGTTGGAGTTGAAAGTGTGTTCAGTTGCATAACTAAAAGTTTGAAGCTGAAGTTTAGCTAAAAAATTAATTCTCCCTACAACTTTTGTGTAATCAGTGAAAGAACTTTTATCAATGGAGGAAGTGCAAGGAAGGAGGGCGTCCCTGTTGGACCATCTCTACTGCTGTTCTGTGCTAATTTTCTGTGCAAAAATTACAAATGAAAATAGCTGTCATTTAAATTTCATACAATAAACACAGTGCATAAAAATAAAGATATGCTGATTCGCGAACGGATTAGCACCAGACGCTGGCTACATGCGCCGCGTGTAAGTCGTTCGTCTGTCGCAAAGTTATTCCTATAAATAACTGCTTTATCTTTACTCCTGACGGCCACAAGTCAGCAGGAGAGCAGCTACAGCAGCAGCGTTACCGACGAAAATAGCAAGCTGAACAACCACACTTGCAAGGACAACACCTCTGTGTGCCAACATGCCAGGGGCAGCCGTGGTCCTAGCACTACTAATGGGTCCCCCGGTACGGAGGAGGCGGGCACGTGAGAGGATATACCGCACGCGCATGAGCCTCTTTGGCATGGGTGATGAGGAGGTGTATCGCCTCTTCAGATTCAGCCCAGATGCAATCCTTGAACTAACCACAACCATGCAGGATGACATCACCAGCAAGACACACCGCTCACAAGCAGTGCAGCCACTGGTGAAGGTACTGGCAACACTCCCATTTCCTTGCCAGTGGATCATTCCAGCGTACAAGTGGAGTGGTGGCTGGGATGTCACAATCCTCCATGAGCAGATGTGTGCACCAGGTTGTCCCCGCAATCCTCAGACGCATGTCCCACCACATCATCAGACCCACCACTGAGGACCTGCGGCTGAAGGCAATGACAGATTTCTACAGAATTGCCAGATTCCCACTCACCGTGGGGGCCATTGATTGCACACATGTGGCCCTACAGCCCCCAGTGCCACAGAGCACATATACCGCAATCGGAAGCATTGGCATTCCATCAACGTACAGGTGATAGCCGATGCCCAATGCCTCATATGGCACGTCCGTGCCAAACACCCCGGATCCAGCCATGACAGCTACATCTACAATCAGAGCCCCATCCCAATGGAATTCGAACAGAACGTGTATGGGGACACCTGGCTGGTTGGTGAGTGACATGGGTGGCAGGCATGACTGTCCCCCCCCCATGATGCACACATCACAAGGGGCACATGTATGACTAACATCCTCCTGTCTTTTCCCTTACAGGTGACTCTGCATATGCACTGGGACCCCATCTCATGACTCCTTTCCGGAACCCCCAAACCAAAGGAGAGAGAAGATACAATGCGGCACATATTAAAACTGGTGCAGTGGTGGAGCAAACATTTGGGCTCCTGAAGTCCCGTTTCCGCTGCCTGGATAAGTCTGGGGGGGGCCCTATTGTATTCCCCTACCTTTGTGTGTCAGATCATCGGTGCATGTTGCATTCTGCACAACTTTGCCATGAGAAAGGGCCTGCAGATTGACACACGTGATGACCTGACCCCCCAACCAGACAGCCCCCCCCTGCCAGAGGAGACCCAGTCAGCTGATGGAAGAGCAGTCAGGAGGGTCCTCGCCGTAGGCATCTTTGGACAATAAACCAAAACATTGATCACACGGACAATGCATGCATGCACACCACTGATGTCCCTAGATCACACACACCACATCCACATTGCATTGGATTACCCCAAGTCCAACATGCAGGACTTGGGAGAAGCAACGCCGCGTCAAGGCCCCAATGGTGTCGCTGTCCATTCATACACCAATCACACGTCATTCACACAGCCGTGGGGATAACTTCTCTCCAACGGCCGAGGGTGACACCCCTTACTGGCAGGAGTGCCACCCCCTCACATTCACACACCATTCACACTGTCCCCTGCACTACTGACCGTGTGCAGTTTAAATAAAAATAAAAAGCTCATAACCTGAGCAACAGAAAATAAAAAGCTCATAACCTGAGCAACAGAAAATAAAAAGCTCATAACCTGAGCAACAGAAAATAAAAATCCTTTAACCTGAGCAACAAAAAATAAAAAATAAAAAGCTCATAACCTGAGCCGAAAAAAAAAAAAAACACCCCAAAAAGCCCTTATCTGGGCTACAGGGGGCTCTTTCTAATGGGCCCTCTCTGGCTCCTCAGCTGCCTGGAGGGAGTGGGTGGGGGTGGGGGGGCATCTGGAGGAGGCTGATCTCCGGGTGGGCCACTCATGGCAGGTGTGGCCTGCATGCCCTCCAAGGCCGTGGCTATCCGGCCGAGGTAGGAATTGGTGTGGGCCTGCATCCTCAGCTGCCAGGTCACTTGATAATGATGGGCCCGCTGCCTCTGCCTCCCCTGGTCCCGAATATCAGCAGTGTTGGCCTGGACGGCTGCAGTGAGGTGCCGAAGATCAGCCTGCACCTCCCCCAGGCTGGTCACCACTGCAGCACAGTTGCAGCTGACATACTGCACTGCGTTGGTCATCTGGGACACGGAGCCCAGGCTGTCAGCTACCCGGTCCAGGTGCCCAGCTATCTCCCCCATCTGCTGGGTCTGCCTGGCCTGGTCCCTCGCCATCTGGTCATGGACCACATCAGACACCCCCCTGGTCTTCTGGGTCGCCTTCCTGGGGCCAGGAGATGGTAGTCCCCGGGGGGAAGGAGTCGCCCTTGAGGGGCTTCCTAGGATGGGGGAGGGGATTTGAGAGGGCCCTGCTGAAGGGGAGGACTCCTCCAAAAATAGAACAAACTCCTGCTCTGTGACAACAGGCTCCTCCTCAACCACCTCAGCAGGTGTGGTGTGGGCACTCCCCTCCACCTCGGTGTCTTCACCACCCAGGGGGTCGGGCTCAGGATGCAGTTGAGGGGATGGGGTGGACTGGCCGCCGGCAGATGATGGCCCAGCTCCGTCATCTGTGGATGACACAAAGCAGACACATGTTGGTGGTCCCACACACTTGGCACATGTACCCTCCCCCCCCCACATGCAACACACCAAATAGGGGATAAAAAACACTTACCTGTCCTGGAGCCTTTCTCCATGGAATCATATCCCGGTAACCCCTCCAACTGCTCCCTCTCCAGGCAGCGGGCGATCACCTCCTCCTCTGTGGTCAGGCTGACCGCACATGGGGGTCCACCCCCCGTGCCCCTCTCATGCCTCCTGATAGTGGCCACCTTGCCCCGGACTTTGCGCCTCAAATCGTTTATTTTTTTGGCTATGTCCGCAGCAGTCCGGGTGGAATAGCCCAAAATATTGACCCTGCCAGCAATGCTCTCCAGGATGGCCTGCTTCCTGTCCCGGCTTGTCTTGCGACTTTTCCTGCCATGGAGGAAATCATTGTAGGTCTCCATAGCCAAGATGACTACAGACAGCTCCTGGGCATTAAAGTTGAGGTGTCTCCTTTCTTTGCGGGGAACAGGAGCAGCCATCGCACAGCAAAAGTTACTTCCCTGGGGTGGGGGGAACCGGATATACTTTTGCCCTGGAAAGGCGCATCTGCGGCCGCTTTTATACACGCAACGGAACACATTGCGCTGCCGTTTCCCATGAAGTGGTGCCAACGGAAGTTGTGAGCATGCGCACAGGGGAGCGAGTGGAGCCCTCCCTCACTGCGCATGCTCCGTGGATGATGCGCTGAACGTAAGTCTCTGCGCTGGGCTCCGCCCATCATTTACATATGGTCATTCCCACTTACACTTACGTCGGGTTGCGCCATCGCATTTTCGTTACTCCGTCGCAAAGTACCGAACAAGTGCTTGGTGAATACTGTACTTGACTCACTAGTTCGCGTCAGCGTAACGTATATGCGCTGCGCTACACCGGATAAAATATGCGCGCATCTACCTGAATCTGGCCCTTGGTGTTTACAAATCTGTATTTTTTGCTAGAAAATTACCTAGAACCCCCAAACATTATATATATTTCTTTAGCAGAGAATCTAGAGAATAAAATGGCGATTGTTGCAATATTTTATGTCACACGGTATTTGTGCGGCGGTGTTTTAAACGCAACTTTTTGGGAAAAATTAACTTTAATGAGTTAAAAAAAAATGAAAAAGTAAAGTTAGCCCAATTTTTTTGCATAACGTGAAAGATGAAGTTGCTGAGTAAATAGATACCAAGCATGTCACGCTTTATAATTGCACGCACTCGTGGAATGGCATCAAACTACGGTACCTAAAGATCTCCATAGGCGACGCTTTAAACTTTTTTTACGGTTACCAGGTTAGGGGTACAGAGGAGGTCTAGTGCTAGAATTATTGCTCTCTCTCTCTCATGATCGATGTGATTTGAACACCGTTTTCATACGCGGGAGCGACTTCCGTATGCGTTTTCTTTGTTGCGCAAGCTCGCGGGGAGGGGGGCGCTTTAAAAAAAAAAAATTCTTATTTATTTTATTTATTTTTATAATATTAAATTGTGTTTTTTTTTTTTTTTTTTTACATTTTGATTACTTTTATTGCTGTCACAAGGAATGTAAACATCCCTTGTGACAGTAATAGCTGGTGACAGGTACTCTTTATGGAGGGATCGGGGGTCTAAAAGACCCCCGGTCCCTCCTTTACACTTCAAAGTATTCAGATCGCCGAAAACAGCGATTCTGAATACTGTTTACTTTTTTAAATCCGGCGCCATTGACAGCCGAGAAACCCGGAAGTGACGTCATGACGTCGCTTCCGCGTTTACACATTGCAGGCTTTTATTCAGTCTGCGCCCGCACACAGGACGCGTCAGATCAAGGATCGAGTCTCCCGGTGGGACGGGAGGCCCGGTCAGAGCGGCGAGAGGCGGCGGGAGGGGGGATGTCCCCTCCCGCTCCTCCGGCATAACAGCCGAGCGGCTTTTAGCTGCATCGGTTGTTATGTTTGGAAAGCCAATCGCCGGCTCTAAACAACGGTACCGGGATGATGCCTGCAGCTGCAGGCATCATCCTGGTATAACCCCTGAAACCCGAGGACGCATATGTGCGTACGCTCGGCGTAAAAGGGTTATAGTATACTCAGGCCAAGACTTATGCCCTGTACACACGATCGGTTCGTCTGATGAAAACGGACCGATGGACCGTTTTCATCAGATGAACCAATCGTGTGTGGGCCCCATCAGTTTTTTTCCCATCGGTGAAAAAAAATAGAACCTAGAACTAGAATAGAACAATAGAAAAAAACGATCGTCTGTGGGGAAATCCATCGGTCAAATGCATGCTCATAATCAAGTCAACGCATGCTCGGAAGCATTGAACTTAATTTTTCTCAGCACGTCGTTGTGTTTTACGTCACCGCGTTGGACACGATCAGATTTTTAACCGATGGTGTGTAGGCAAGACTGATGAAAGTCAGCTTCATGGGATATCTGATGAAAAAATCCATCGGTCCGTTTTCAATAACGGACCGAGGCATAACAGATTTTTTTTAGATAAAGTCTGGTGTCTCTTTCTCAGACTTTGAATAGAAGTACCAGGTGTGGAAAAAATTGGGCTTTGGGTGTTGGTGGTGTCTTTAAACCGTGACCCTATAGAACAGTGATGGTGAACCTTGGCACCCCAGATGTTTTGGAACTACATTTCCCATGATGCTCAACTACATTGCAGAGTGCATGAGCATCATGGGAAATGTAGTTCCAAAACATCTGGGGTGCCAAGGCTCACCATCACTGCTATAGAAGTACTCTTGATGAAAGCTAGAATTGGCCTTGCTGTAAAAAAAAAAAAAAAAATGTGTCCATGTCCCTCAGTTGCGGAAATATTTATCTTTGGGTGTTGGTGATTTCCTCCAGACATGACGCTTGCCATTCAGGCCAAAGAGTTCAATCTTTATTTTATCAAACCAGAGAATGTTGTTTCTCATGCTCTGAGAGTCCTAAAGGTACCTCTTGGCAAACTCCAGGTGGACTGTCATGTGCCTTTTGTGTTGTTTCCGTCTGGCCACTCTACCATATAGAGCACAGGTGTCAAACACAAGGCCAGCTGCAGGAGAGCTCCAACCCTCCTCTGGTCCTTCTCCAGACCCTTACTTTCTGCTTTCAAGCAATGCATCCAGCTTCTTCCCAGCAGCAGCATATGGTAAAGGGGGTTCACTGTGATGATACAGATACAACCGGCCCTTTTGAGGGCCATCATAATGCTGATGCGGCCCACGATGAAATTGAGTTTGACACCCCTGATATAGAGTATTTATAAAACAAATTCAGGAGGCACGTATGATGTAGCCAAAGCCACGGTTCACACTAATCCATGTTCATAATAAACTGCTCTTGCAACCTGCAGCGGGTGTCAGTGCTATGTTAATGACACCCCAAAGCAGGTCGCAAATGCAGTGAGTTTACCTGCAATGGATCACATGGTACATAAGAACCATGTGACCCAGTTGCAATGTGTTTCCAAAAGTAGTGTATGCACTTTGGTGTGATGCAGTGCATCAAAATAAATGGGCTTAAAATGCACTGCACTGAATCGCATTTGGATTGAGCAGAAATGCAGTGCAAATTCCTGTGCGATTCATAGTATGAACCAAGCCTAATGCCGCGTACACACAACCGTTTTTAATGTCATGGAAAAAACTATGTTTTTTTCGACGTGATTCTTGTCAAGCCTGTCTTACACACACACAATCGTGAAAAACAAAATGCTTGAGCAAAGCGCGGTGACGTACAACACGTACGACGGCACTATAAAGGGGAAGTTCCATTCGGATGGCGCCACTCTTTGGGCAGCTTTTGCTGATTTCGTGTTACCGCGAGATGATTTGCGCTTTTCAGTCATCGTGCTTTTCAGTCTGTTACAGCGTGACGAATGTGCTATCTCCATTACGAACACTAGTTTTACCAGAACAAGCACTTCCATCTCATAACTTGCTTCTGAGCATGCACGTTTTTTTCCCGTCGTTAAATCGTACACACGACCGTTTTCCACGACGTGAAAAACAACAACGTTAAAAACAATGTGAAAAAATAGAGCATGTTCTAAATTTTTAATGCCCAATTTTCATGACGAGAAAAATGCTCTGTAGGCCACACACGACCGTTTTTAATTGCCAATTTAAAAAATGCAATTTTTCTCGTCATGAAATCCGATCGTGTGTACGCGACATAAGACTTCAATAGACAGGAAGAGGAAAGACACGGTACCAGGGGTGGACTGACCATTGAGGAGCCAGGGACAGTATGTAAAAATCTGTGTTTTTTTTACATCTGTCCCTGATATGTCCAAAACCTACATGCTTTTGATGTGAAAATCCTGAGATTTTAGCGCCCCCCCGCCTCTGTACTGCCACCTGGCTTGGTGGCCATCTGTAAGCATGGGGGCCCCATAATCTTCTATTGCCCGGGGGCCCCATGAGTTGTCAGTCCGCCCCTGCACGGTACCTAGAACAAGAGATATTTATATAGTAAAACCTTGGTTTGAGAGTGTTTTGCAAGACAAGAAAAAAAATGAAATACATTTTGACTTGATATAAAAGCAATGTCTTGATAAACAAGTAGCGTCATGTCACAACTGAGCATAAAACAGAACAGAGGCACCTCTAAGTGTGGTTACATTCAATGAAGGTACAATATTTAGCAAGTCACATGCTTGATGATTAAAACAGGCACATCTAAGTATGCAGGCATCCGGGGTAAAGCTGTTCACAAAGACCGTCCTCCTCACCGCCATCAACGCCGTCCCTTCTGCGCTGCGCATCATAAGTGCTTCAAGCCTTGCTTTCATTCTACTGCAGGGTAGTCTTCCCGGTTACGATTGCAGACTGACAGCGGTGCGGAGGATCTGGACAGCTTTACCAAGATGCCTGCATACTTAGATGTGCCTCTTTTAATCATCAACCATGTGAGTGGCTAAATGTTGTACCTTCATTAAATGTAACAGTATTGCTACACTTAGATGCACCTCTCTTCTCTGTTATACTCTATAGCTCCTGCTGGGTTTTGCTTCTAATCTCCTTGTGGAGGCCACCAAGTGTGGATGGGCATTTTATGGTTATCACATTGCTATAATCTTTTTATATGGACTATAAACTGAAGGATTTATGAATAAATGGTTGTGGAACGAGTCATCTGAATTTCCATTATTTCTTATGGGGAAATTCACTTTGATATACAAGTGCTTTGGATTACAAGCATGCTTCCAGAACTAATTATGCTCGCTATCCAAGGTTTTACTGTATATTTCAATAGCATTAATTTGAATTTTGGTTGAACTAGATGGACTTTTTTTTTTCAACCAGACTAACTATCAATAAAAGTCAGGGTAAAATGCTCTGTGGGTTTCTCACGCTCCCGCTCCCGCTACGGTAAAATGTTGTAATTACCACAAAGGGCCGTACATGAGACATGGCAATCATTTTCCATTGCAGTGTTTTTCTGGAAATATCTTTGAGCACTTGTTTCGGATGCAGGAAATCCGCTTCCTGATTGGGCGATCCTGACCTTCCTGACTCCCGAGTTGTGAGACAAGTATTGAGTCAGTTAGCGTTTCCTTATGTGAGAGTTTTCAGCCAAGTCAGCTTAAGGCAACATCCTCTGATTAATACTATCACTGTATGAATGAAAGAGGGAGTGGTTCTCATTCACCCCAGATAAACCCAACCGATTACTGCATCTGCACAACACTGGATGGAATGTTTTATTTGGAAAACGCAAATTCATAACGTACACAATTAAATGAATATACTTTTCTTATGTGAGATAGAGAACAATGGAATATTGGTTGCAGAAAAAGATCACAAAAGAGAAATACTTGTTTTTCTTAGATACAGAAACCCCATGGCTGCTAATCAGATTTCATTTTGACCTTGCCCTTACATCATGCCGATGAATACTGAATGAATGAATGAATGAAAAACTTATATATGGTTTGTTGCACTTAAAGCCCAAACCCAAAAGTGGTGGAACCTCCGCTTATTTGCTTCCTTTCCCCCTCCGGTGCCACATTTGGCACCTTTCAAGGGAGGGGAGGGAACTGGAACCTGTTTTTTACACTTCCAGGAGACAGCGCCATGGTTCAGTTACTCTTTAACTGCTTGCCGACCATCGCACGATTATATACGTCGACAGCATGGCACAGACAGGCAGATGGATGTACAGTACAGACCAAAAGTTTGGACACACCTTCTCATTCTAAGAGTTTTCTTTATTTTCATGACTATGAAAATTGTAGATTCACACTGAAGGCATCAAAACTATGAATTAACACATGTGGAATTATATACATAACAAAAAAGTGTGAAACAACTGAAAATATGTCATATTCTAGGTTCTTCAAAGTAGCCACCTTTTGCTTTGATTACTGCTTTGCACACTCTTGGCATTCTCTTGATGAGCTTCAAGAGGTAGTCACCTGAAATGGTCTTCCAACAGTCTTGAAGGAGTTCCCAGAGATGCTTAGCACTTGTTGGCCCTTTTGCCTTCACTCTGCGGTCCAGCTCACCCCAAACCATCTCGATTGGGTTCAGGTCCGGTGACTGTGGAGGCCAGGTCATCTGGCACAGCACCCCATCACTCTCCTTCTTGGTCAAATAGCCCTTACACAGCCTGGAGGTGTGTTTGGGGTCATTGTCCTGTTGAAAAATAAATGATGGTCCAACTAAATGCAAACCGGATGGAATAGCATGCCGCTGCAAGATGCTGTGGTAGCCATGCTGGTTCAGTATGCCTTCAATTTTAAATAAATCCCCAACAGTGTCACCAGCAAAGCACCCCCACACCATCACACCTCCTCCTCCATGCTTCACGGTGGGAACCAGACATGTAGAGTCCATCCGTTCACCTTTTCTGTGTCGCACAAAGACACGGTGGTTGGTACCAAAGATCTCAAATTTCTACTCATCAGACCAAAGCACAGATTTCCACTGGTCTAATGTCCATTCCTTGTGTTCTTTAGCCCAAACAAGTCTCCTCTGTTTGTTGCCTTTCTTTAGCAGTGGTTTCCTAGCAGATATTCCACCATGAAGGCCTGATTCACACAGTCTCCTCTTAACAGTTGTTCTAGAGATGTGTCTGCTGCAAAAGGTGGCTACTTTGAAGAACCTAGAATATGACATATATTTTCAGTTGTTTCACACTTTTTTGTTATGTATAAAATTCCACATGTGTTAATTCATAGTTGTGATGCCTTCAGTGTGACTCTACAATTTTCATAGTCATGAAAATAAAGAAAACTCTTGGAATGAGAAGGTGTGTCCAAACTTTTGGTCTGTACTGTATATATATATACGTCCCCTTTTGCGCACCCGCCGGGAGCTCTGTGATTCTGACCGTGGGTCTTGATGTCTGCGGGCATAACCACGATCGTGGAAGAAAAATAAGTGCAGCGCTGGTGAGCATAAATTTGCGTGAAGCAATGTAGACCAGTCCCATTCAAATGGGTGACATTGTAATGGTGTAGTCCAAAAACACAATAACAGGAAAATATATATAAAGGGTGGTGAAACCCTATAAGTGCAAACGGTGGAGTGTAAAATGTAAATTACAAAGCAAGTCCTTCAAGTCAAAGCAGACAGGTCTTCATATGGAACACTCCTATCCACCACTCCTTTGTTACTGGAGAATCTGATGGTATACGTGATCCACTTGGATGGGCATACAGGATAACCAAACAGATATAAGAAAAAGGATGGGTACTCTTACCACAAATGTTGGACACATATGCCGGAAGCACTGTGTCAGATGCGCTTGTAAGAGCTCCTCAGATGGACGGCTCTATGAGGGGTAATGATTCCAAAGATTGTGGATCTTTCCCAGGGATCACATTGCTTCACGCAAATTTATGCTCACCAGCGCTGCACTTATTTTTCTTCCATTGTCTACTTACAGGGTGTTTCACTGTTAGTGCTGGCTGCTTCTTTTTTCTTTTTTACATTCTTAGCAGCGCAACTTTATTTTGTTTTATTTGTTATAACCACGATCGTGTCACGGTGAGGAAGAAGGGGGAAATGCTTATGTAAAGAAGCATTTCCCCAGTCTTTCTAGTGACAGAACAGTGACCACAGCTTCCTGTAATCGGAAGCTGTGATCACTGTCGTGCACAAACAGCACACCCCCCCCCCCCCTACAGTTAGAAAGCATCCCTTGGCACATGTAACCCCTTCACGGCCACCTAGTGGTTAACCCCTTCACTGCCAGTGTTATTTTCACAGTAATCAGTGCATTTTATAGCACTGATCGCTATAAAAATGACAATCGTCCCAAAAATGTGTCAAAAATGTGTCCGCCATAAAGTCGCAGTCACGATAAAAATCACAGATCACTACCATTACTATTAAAAAAATAATAATAATAAAAATGCAATAAAACTATGCCCTATTTTGTAGACGTTATAACTTTTGCGCAAACCAATCAATAGACGCTTATTGTTATTTTTTTACCAAAAATATGTAGAATACGTATCAGCCTAAACTGAGGAAAAAAAATGTTTTTTTTTATATATATATATATTTTTGGGGGATATTTATTATAGCAAAAAGTAAAAAAATATTGCATTTTTTTTTTTCAAAATTGGCACTCTATTTTTGTTTATTTTTGTGCAAAAAATAAAAACCGCAGAGATGATCAAATACCACCAAAAGAAATCTTTATTTGTGAGAAAAAAAGGACGCCAATTTTGTTTGGGAGCCACGTCGCACGACCGCGCAATTGTCAGTTAAAGCGCCGCAGTGCCGAATCGCAAAAAGTGGCCCGGTCTTCGACCAGCAAAATGGTCTGGGGCTTAAGTGGTTAAAGCTCCGTCTCAGTATACAGACTATCCTACCGGCTTGGTGATTTTCTACTCTAATTACATATACCCAATATGCTGTTTAGTTATTCATCATAAGAGAAGGAACTGTGGTGTTGAACTTCACTTGGCCTAGTATTGATTGCTACTGAACTTTCCTGGCTTTCTAAATTTCTAAATTCAAGGTATGCTGGCCTTATTCGGTTCGGTATAGCTTTGTGTCATCATGAATGCTAAACACACGAGCGCATTTTCTTTTTATTTCATTTTATTTTTGATGTTATTCATCATTCAGTGACAAATAACACAAACAAGAGGCATTTTGACTATAGCACACATATGATTTAAAGAAGGGTTCTTAAAGCGGAGGTTCACCCAAATATCATCTTTATGAGACCAAATTCTTTATACTTCTAACATGTACAGTAGGCCTTTTTTTTTTTAGGCTGTACATACCTTATCATCTATATTTGAAATCCGGCTTCCGGGTACTCACTCCCGCGGGAGTAGGCGTTTCCAAGCTGAGCCGCAATGTAATCTGGGAGTTCGCCCAGATGATTGATGTCTATCAGAAGAATTTCCCCCCGGCGGATAAGGCCCCCCCCCCATATTGCGTAGGCGTGTCACGAGAGTCACAGAGTTTCCGAAAGGAGCCGAACATGTAGAGCTGCGAGTCGGCTCTATACGGCGCCTGTGCAGTCAGCTCTACATGGCTCCTAGTCGGTGCGCAGGCGTTGTGTAGAGCTAACTCGCGGCTCTACATGTTCGGCTACTTTCGGAAACTCTGTGACTCTCGTAACGCACCTACGCAATACGGGGGGGGGGGGCATTATCCGCTGGGGGGAACATTTTCTGAAGGGCATCAATCATCTGGGCGAACTCCCAGATTACATTGCGGCTCAGCTTGGAAACGCCTACTCCTGCAGGAGAAGTACCCGGAAGCCGTATTGCAAATATAGATTATAAGGTAAGACCAGCTTAGCTGTCCTTGGGCCTTTCCGTGCATTTCCGAACAGCTCCACTCCGCTCCGGCACCCCCTCACCTCAGGCCAAACGGGGTACTGCACACTGCTTTGGCCTGATTCCTGCTCGCTTCGCGAGACAACATTCGCAAACCGACTTAGGATTTTTCTAAATACAGTGCTCATATTGCGAAACGCTCATTAACCGCGTTACTCGTAATCCGAGGTTCCACTGTATTGCGAATTGGATGAGGTTTCTCCGCAAATAGCAGGAAATTTTGACCAGCTCTCTTTGGAGCTGGTTCGCACATCTCCGCTACGGCACCAGTGCAAATTTGCCCAGGATCCCTGTGCATCTTTTGGTCCATTTCAGGTCTGTATTCAGCTCCAAATTTGGGCTGAAATTGGACCTGAAACCTTGAGCGGGGATGCTGTGAGGTCGCATGCGAAGATAGTGTGAACCCAGACAAAGCCGGGTACCAGCGGTTTGAACGGAAAAAAAAAATTTCGGTATGGTCAGAGCCGCTGTACTAATCATGTGAGGTTAGTTAAGCCATCTCCCTTGCTGAGCTGTTGTGTTCTGACAGGAGAAAGCCCTAATCAGCGCTCTCTGCCATTGGCTGAGAAAGCTGTTAGGGAGTCAGTACGCTGTTGGTTTTCCAGCATGCACATCCGACAGAAGCCGGTCGAGAGGTTGGCTTCTGACGGACAGACTGACATACACACGGGCCGAATGTCGGACATTTTTTTTTTACTGGATGTTGACTGTCGGCTGTTGTACCTAGCTTTAGATAACTGCTTAACAGGGTTGTAAAGGTTTGTCTTTTATTTTCTAAATAGGTTCCTTTAACCACTTCAGGCCCGCGCTACCTTCGGATGACGGCAACAGCGCGGGCCTGAATATCCAACATGCCGTCATTTGACGGCATGTCATTCTGGCGTTCCCAGCACGCGCTGTAGTGCGCGCTGCGGGGAAGCCCTGTGTTGTCCGTGTCCCTTGGACACGGCCAATCACAGATCGCGGCGAACGGCCAATCAGAGTGGCCGTTTGCGATGCGATCTGTGGGCCAATGAGAGATGATCTCTCATAGATCATCTCTCATTGCCGTGTTACACAGAGACAGCATCCTGTCTCTGGAGAGGAGGAGCCCGATCTGTGTTCCTTCTTACATAGGGACACAGATCGGTCACCCCCCCAGTCACCCCCCCTCCCCCCACAGTTAGAACACACCTAGCATACACATTTAACCCCTTCCTCACCCCCTAGTGTTAACCCCTTCAATGCCAGTCACATTTATACTGTAATTGGTGCACATTTATAGCACTGATCGCAGTATAAATGTGAATGGCGCCAAAAATGTGTCAAAAGTGTCCGATGTGTCCGCCATAACGTCGCAGTACCAATAAAAATCGCAGATCGCCGCCATTTCTAGTAAAAAAAAAAAAATATTCTCTCCCCTATTTTGTAAGCGCTATAACTTTTGCGCAAACCAGTCGCTTATTGCGATTTTTTTTTTTTTTTTTACCAAAAATATGTAGAAGAATACGTATCGCCCTAAACTGAGAAAAAACGGAAAATTGTATACTCACCTTTCTGTAATTTTCCTTTCCTGACGCATCTTCATGGCAGCACACACTGGGTTGTGACTCCGCCCCCACAACCTGACAGGATTGGTTAGCTATAAATTTGAAGGGGAGACGCCCCGCATCATTCTCTGTATATATCATCATAAAACATTAGGGTGGGCATCTGTGTGCTGCCATGAAGATGCGTCAGGAAAGGAAAATTACGGAAAGGTGAGTATACAATTTTCCGTTTTCCTGACGCATTCATGGCAGCACACACTGGGATATAACTCGCCAGTCGGGAGGGTGCAAGAAAACAGTAATATTTATTCTTTATAGCGCTGAGGAATTGGCTCTAAGAACAGATCTGCCGAAGTCGACGGTAGCCAGGAGAGCAGAATTCACTCTGTAGTGAGAAATGAAGATGTGTTGGGAAGACCAAGTTGCTGCTCTGCCTATGGTTTCCGGTGAAGTCCCGCAATATGCTGCCCAAGAAGTGGCCTCTGCCCCTGTCGAATGAGCCCTAATGCCCTCTAGGAGGCGTAAGTTGCTGGATGGAATAGGTCTCCTTGATAGCTTTAACAACCAAGAGGTAATGGTACGGGAGGTAGCTGGCTGACCTCGTCTGCTCCCGTGTGGGATAATCAAGAGAGAATCCGTCTTCCTGAGATGTAGCTGTGACGTAACTGGAGATGGTAGACTTGACATCCTAGTCATGGGACTCGCCCCTCTCATTAGTAAAAGACGAAAGGACGATGTCCTGGTTATAATGAAAGGAGGAAGTTACCCTTGGATAAAAATGGTCTGAGGGCTTCAGAACCACTCTGTCAGGGAAGAACACTGAATAGGGGTTCCATAGCCATAAGTGCTTGTATCTCCGGCGCCCTCTTAACTGAGGTGATAGCAATACGGGAAGCCATCTTCAGAGCTAGGTTCCACGGTGAGACTAAGTTGAATGGAGAAAAAGGTGGATTGGACAGGGCCTCGAGTACTACACAGAGATCCCCTGTTGGAAAGGCTGGCCTCCTAGGTGGTCTGATCTTACGTAGGCCCTGAGGAACAGAGTGACCAGATGATGAAGAGCCCATCTAGTACCCGTCATGGCTGAAAGGGCAGATACTTCAGGGTACCCAAGCCCGGGCCCTTGTTAAACCCTGACTGAAGAAATTCAAGAATTTGAGATGGGATTCCAATGTCTTTGCTGCGATGACACGAACCTCTCCCAGATCCTAGTATAGGTGACATCAGTGGAGCTCCTTAGAGCTTGTACTAAGGTTGATATTACCTCCTGAGAGTATCCTAGTTCCCCTAACCTAGCCCTCTCAGCTTCAAAGCTGGCAAATGCAGCTTCTCTGGGCTGGATGGAAGAATTGCCTCTGATGTATGAGATCCCAGGTTACTGGAAGATGTATTGAGGCCGCGTACCTAGTTGTAGCAGGGTCGTAAACCATGGCCTCCGGAACGGTATTAGTACAATAACTGTGGCTGAGGACTTCCGAAGTCGGGACAGGAATCCGAGAAGTTGGAAGAAAAATGTACCCTAGCTCGCAGCTCCATGGAAGAACTAGGCAGTTTGTCCCTTCAGGTAATGGAAAGTGGGCTCTGGACAGGAACCTCTGACACTTGGAGTTCTTTGGCGTGGCCGCTAGGTCGACTTCTGGTTCTGGTACTAGTTTTCGTAAGAATGGAGAATACCTGTTGGTTCAGGGACCGTTCGTGTGTTTGAAAGTGTCTCTCGGCTTAGGTAGTTGGCCAACGAATTCTGTGTTGCTGGGACGCATACTCCCCACAGATCTAACAGGTGCACTTGTGCCCCTTCCATTATGAAGCGTGCGACTCCTGATGCTCCCCTGTCTCTGGATACATGACACCGCTACTTGTTGTCCATCCTGATCAGGACACTCTTCCTCTATAGAAGAGGCGCAATGGCCAGGAGGGCCTGAAAGGCTGCTCTGAGCTCTAAAATATTTGACACTATGCCCTGAGCCCGAAAATGCCACTGTCCTTGGGCTACTCAGTCTAGATAGTGTGGACCCAATCACCCCTGGCTGGCGTCCGATGTTACTACTTCTGGACTAGGGGGAACTTTTGGAATGGACTCCCTGAGGTCGGACGGGTGTGTCCACCACCATACTAATTGCTTTACCCAGTTCGGGATGTGAATGGTTTGGAGTATTGACGTTCTATTCCACTGCCTGAGAAAGGAGTTCTGTAAGACTCGCATGTGCCACAGGGGCCACTGTATCAAGGGTATGGATGCTGACATGGACCCCTGGGTACTGAGGCAGGCTCTGACAGTTAGACGTCTGGATGATAGCAGACTTTGTATCTTCTGGAGCAAGGGCTTCAGCCTCTCTTGAGGGAGTTGCACCCGGTACAACCTGGTATTTTATTCTGCCCCTAGGAACACCCTAACTTGCCGAATGCTCTGGGTGCTGAGGCGATGCCGAATGGGGGGCACCAAAATTGGAAATGGGATTGATCGATTGAGAACCGAAGGGACCTCTGGAAGGTAAGATGAACTGGGATGTAAAGGTAAACGCCCGAAAAATCTAGAGATAGCATCCAGTCTCCCACGTCCACTGACAACAAAATGGACTGAAGGCTTTTCCAATCTGAGGGCCTCTATTTTGATCGTCTGTTGAAATTCTTTAGGTCCAAGACTGGACGTAGATCCCCGTTTTTTTTTTTTTTTTGTACCAGAAATAAAGGGGAATAAAACCCCCTCCCTTTCTGGTGCGGAAGTACTTGGTAGGCTGGAATGTGTTCCCTGGCAATGTGCCCATGAATTTCCAATTGTGACCGTTCTTGATAGAGGATAGTGTTCATGGATCTGTTATACGAGTTGCCCATATCCGAGCGAATCTCTTGAGTCTGGTGCTCACCTGAGCTGGGTGGGCAGACGGACCCTCAAAAAGGACTTCTGCTGTTCCCCAGCTGTGATTGGCTTACTGTATCTACATGAAGGAGGGTCGAGTCTTCCAGTCCCTCCTAAATTCCCTGCCGGGGCGGTAGGATCTAACATCCCTGTACTTGACAGGAAGATCACGCCTGTAAGCGGGGCCCTTCTGGGGCTCTGGTTTTCCTATCGGAGAAATCAGCCCAGACTTTCCCCCGGTAACCTTGGAGATGGCCGAGTCCATCTTTGTGCCGAATACACTTGAGCCGCCATATGGAATTTTGCACCAGTTGATTTTGACGCTGCCTTCGCTATCCAGGGTCTCAGCCATAAGGCTCTTCCCAGCCATGAAGTCGCCCCCTCAGGAGCCGTAAGCCAACTTAATTTTCCTGCAGGGAGGAGAATATCTTCCCCTGGTCGGCTCCTTCTAGAATGGGATTCTCAACATTAGCTGCCTATGCAGCGATAGTTTTAGCGACTGCCGCTGTGGTGATAGCCGGCCTACAAGCGGCTCCTGTCGTGGAGCAGGCTTTCTTCAGTTCTATATTGATTTTATGATCAAGAGCGTCCCGGAAGGTAACTGCGTCTTCAATCGGTAGAGAAACGTCTCTAGCGAGTCGCATTAAAGATGAATCGACCGTAGTTGCATTGATCAAAGAATCGATCTTAGACTACCACAAGGGGTACAATCTGCAAACTTGTTGCTCATACTGGGCCGCTTATGCGACCCCCCCACTTATCCTTTATGAGGTTCTCCAGCTCTTCGATGAAGGGAAATGATTCAGGACCCCCTTTTCAGCACCGGGATATATTTCTGAACCTTCAGAAGTTCTGCCATAACCTCCTCCCAGCCGATCGCTTCCTTGAGTGAATGGGCAAATGGTTCAACCAAAAAGAGACAGTCCGACGCCTGCTCACACTCCTCATTCTTAGAGAGGGTTACTGCACCCTGGCGTAACGGCCGGGCGATGTGCTTGGGGAAGGATCGCCCACATATGATCCCTGTGACGATTCTCCTGGGAGCTCAGTATCTACTCTGGCCTCTGAATCCTTGGTTACTTCGATGAAGCACGAGTGGCAGGCCAATTCCCCTGGCAAGGATGGCGCCCCGCATATTTGGCAAACATTTGCCGTGGTGCGGGTAAGATAGCTCTGTCTGGGATGAAGGTAATCGTCTGCGGTGGGACCGACTATGACGGGAGTGCTGTGACGCGAGCGGCTATGCCTTGATTGAAGAAATCAAGAGGGTAACCTTGAGCGATTTCTTGCGCCTTCTGCTGGAAGCATGGCTAGAATCTCCCTCTGTGCCGCAAACTTGCGTCTCTTGACCCGATAGGGCTACCAAAACTGTAGCGTCAGTGGCCAGGCTCTCTTTTTTGTCTCCCCTCTACTTACCACCTTCTGGACGGCCTCTATACCTGGTCAGCTGATGGTGGTCTGCGAGGGCAGTGGCTCCCATGAGGATAGCAGAGAGACAGCCCGAAAAGGTGGGAAAAAAGAGAGAAGGGAAAACATTACAATATGTTCCCCCCCAACATTTCTATTTATTAAATTAATATAATAATTTTATATACATATATCTATCCTTTTTTTTTTTTTTTTTGGATTATATTAATTGTTAAATTATGGATACACTTTCTTCTATGGTATGTTATAAATTAATATATAAATGTATTGAATGAATGAATGAATGAATGAATGATGAAAACTTATATAGCGCGGCACATGCAAACTGAATCGCCTCTGGGCGCTTGTATAATATCTTCTATCCTATTTATTTCCTTTTTTTTTTTGTGTGTGTAATCAATTAGCCCAGGCTGATCTGGGACATGCCTGCACACACCTGGTGCAATCTTCACTCTGAGTAGAGCAGAGCAGCAGTGCGGCAGCCAGAACTACAGAGCAATAGGACTGTTTCTTTTTTCCTTCTTTTTTTTAATGACGCGCGCATGTGCAGAAGCGTCCCGCTCGCCCGGCGCCATTTTGGAAGAGGGCAGAGGAGACAGGCGGCGTCATCACTGAGCTGCGCGCATTTGCAGAGCGCCAAGGGGTACGCAGCGGTGACCCCGAGAGTATGGGGTGTCAGAGGAACCACAGGGCTCAGCAGAGCTGAGAAAAAAAACAACAGGCAGACAAAGGTACAAAACGGACTAACCTTAGGTGGTAAATGTAATGATACAAATACCTTTGTGGAAGGACACACTGCACTGGAAGGAAAGACAGAGCGAAAGTGGGGGCCACTGCGAGATTTGAAGCTTCTTTAAAGCTTGCTACAGATGCCAGTATAATTCCAAAGCCCCTGAGACCACCAGAACGGGGTTCCCACCATAAAGCTCATTTAGAGACTGTACAGGAGGGACTTCCAAACAGGAGAGGCTGAACCTGCTGGGGCGATTTGCGGTAAGAGGCATGCTTTTTGCTTGTTCATTCAATCTTGTCAGGTGAGGATGAAAAAAGAGAATGATGCGGGGCGTCTCCCCTTCAAATTTATAGCTAACCAATCCTGTCAGGTTGTGGGGGCGGAGTCACAACCCAGTGTGTGCTGCCATGAATGCGTCAGGAAAAAGTGTTTTTTTTTTTAATTGGGATATTTATTATAGCAACAAGTAAAAAATATTGTATTTTTCTTCAAAATTGTCGCTCTTTTTTGTTTATAGCGCAAAAAATAAAAATCGCACATGCGATCAAATACCACCAAAAGAAAGCTCTACTTGTGGGGAAAAAAGGACGTAAATTTTGCTTGGGAGCCACGTCGCACGACCGCGCAATTGTCAGTTAAAGCGACGCAGTGCCGCAAGCTGAAATTTTACCTGGGCAGGAGGGGGGTGTAAGTGCCCAGTATGCAAGTGGTTAAGCTAGTGCATTGTTGGTTCACTTACCTTTTCCTTCGATTTCTCTTCTAAATGTTTTTTTTCTTTGTTTGAATTTCTCACTTCCTGTTCCTCCTCAGTAAGTTTTTCACCATCATCCGAGCGGTGGATAGTCATTTAGTGTTTTTTTGGGAAGAAGCATAAGAGTATGTTTCTACCTAGGAAAAGTTTGGACTTTATAGGCACAGGATTTAAAAAAAAAATATATTTAATAGAAAAAGACACAAAAAATACAGCACGACATTTGCACAATACTATACATTAGAATAAAGTAGAAAACATATAAATAATAAGAACCACATAGGTCACTCTGGGTGGCATCATCAGTCCCCACCCCCCATGGTGGAGGGTGCAGTCTGATAGTCGGGCTCTGATTGTGGGACACAGTATGCCAGCGTTTTTTCCTTTCTAAAAGTAATTAAACACTGTTGTTTCGAAGCTCCTGACGAAGCGACGCCAATATAGTCGCGATACATGTAGAGCAGCTCTTATATCGCCCAAGAACCAACCAAGGGTCCTCACCTGAAATCATCTTTCTACCCAGCGCATATACTGTGTAAATCACATATAGCCCTGTGGCTAAATAGTGAATGTGTTTCAGAGTGACCTATGTCAAGGCAATTGTAATCAAAATAACTCTCCTGGATAGTCATTTAGAACAGCTTACTGAACAGCTTACTGAGGAGGAACAGGAAGTGAGAAATTCAGACAAAGAAAACACAGAAAAAAAACATTTAGAAGGGAAATGGAAGGAAAAGGTAAGTGAACCAACAATGCACTAGCTTAAAGGAACCTATTTAGAAAATAAAAAACAAACCTTTACAACCCCTTTAAGTACTGCGTAATGTGTTGGAACTACTTCCTCTTATGCCGCATACACACGATCACTTTTTGTGATATAAAAAACGTTGTTTTATCTCACGAAACAAGACGACGTTTTTCAAACTTCATTTTAAAACACACCATCGTTTTCTGAAAATGCTCTTGCAAAGCGCGGTTACGTAAGACAATTTCGACGGCACTCTGTTCCATTGAAGCTCCCGTCTCATAACTTGCTTCTAAGCATGCCCCGTTTTTAAAAACGTCGTCTTAAACGTCGTTTTGCCCACACACGATCATTTTTTTGTGAAACAAAAGACGACATTCTGTAAGGCCTTGTACACACGAGGGGATATTTCCGCTGAACATGGTCCGACGGACCATTTCAGCCGAAAAATCCCCTCGTCTGTAGGGGCAAACGGACGCTTTTTGCCGGATTCATCCGGCGGAAAAATTTCAAAGCATGCTTTGAAATAATTCCGCCGGATAGCTGGCCGTCAGATATGTCCGCTGGTTAGTACGGCAAACCAGCGGACATATCTTGCCGCACATGCGTCGTATCCTGTGAATGGATCCGACGCATGCGCGCGGAAGTGTTTACTTCCTGGTGCGGTGACGTGGCGGCGTCAACGTCACCGCCGCGTCACCGCGCTGTCCGCCGGCGGGGAATTTGATCCGATGGTGTGTACAGCCATCGGATCAAAACACCCCGGTGTAAATATACGCTGTAAACGGTCCGGGGACCGTTCACAGCGGATATATTCAGCCGTGTGTACAAGGCCTAAAACGACATAAAAGATTCAAGCATGTTCGAATTTTTTTTTGGTCGTTTTTTTTAAGACATAAAACAACGTTTTGCCCACACACGATCATGTTAAATGACATTTATTAAAACGTCGTTTTATTTCATCACAAAAAATGATCGTGTGTATGCTGCATTAGAAGAGCTCTGAAAAAGCTAAGTTGGAATTTTTTCACTCAATAGTCTATTGTCCCAAGAAATAACAGCAATACAGAAATACAAAATAAACACGCAGCCTTGTTCAATCTTTCTGGCGAATCTGGTAACAGGTCACACTGTTTACCTACATCTACTGTCTTGAAAACATCAACAGCCTACAGCTAAAGGTGTTGATTTGGTATTAACCACTTCCCGACGGCCGTACGAATATATGCGGCCGTCGGGCTGTCCTAATCTCTGACAGGGCGCATATATGCGCCCTGTACTTTCAATGGCCACTAGAGGGCGCGCGAGCGCCGCCGGCGGCGCGCGCGTGGCCGCCGGCGGCGCGCGCGTGCCCGCTGCATTCCTGAGATGCCGATGCGCGTGCCCGGCGGCCGCGATGTCCGCCAGGCACTCGCAATCGGCGGTTACAGGGACAAGACATGGATCTCTGTGTGTAAACACAGAGATCCACGTCCTGTCAGGGAGTGAGGTGACCGATCTGTGTCTCTTATACATAGGGACACAGCATCGGTCACCTCCCCCAGTCACCCCCCCTCCCCCCACACAGTTAGAACACACCCAGAATACATTTAACCCCTTCCATGCCCCCTAGTGTTAACCCCTTCACTGCCAGTCACATTTATACAGTAATCGGTGCATTTTTATACCGCTGATCGCAGTATAAATGTGAATGGCGCCAAAAATGTGTCAAAAGTGTCCGATGTGTCCACCATAACGTCGCAGTCCCAATAAAAATCGCAGATCGCCGCCATTACTAGTAAAAAAAAAAATATAAAAATGAATAATAATTCTGTCCCCTATTTTGTATGCGCTATAACTTTTGCGCAAACCAGTCGCTTATTGCGATTTTTTTTTTCTTTACCAAAAATATGTAGAATAATACGTATCGGCCTAAACTGAGAATTTTTTTTATTTTATTTATTAAAAAATGGGCTATTTATTACAGTAACAAGTAAAAAATATTGACTTTTTTTCAAAATTGTCGCTCTTTTTTTGTTTATAGCGCAAAAAATAAAAACCGCAGAGATGATCAAAAGAAAGCTCTATTTGTGGGGAAAAAAGGACGCCAATTTTGTTTGGGAGCCACGTCGCACGACCGCGCAATTGTCAGTTAAAGCGACGCAGTGCCAGAAGCTGAAATTTCACCTGGTCAGGAAGGGCTATAAGTGCCCAGTAAGGAAGTGGTTAAGAGTGGAACTAAACTCTCAACATGAACTATTTGTTATCTTTATGTTGCTAGTAAACCAATAGGAAGATATATTACATTAGCTTGTTTTTAACCATTTCAGCCCTGGAGGATTTGGCTGTCCAATGACCGGGCCATTTTTTGCGATTCGCCACTGCGTCGCTTTAACTGACAATTGCCCTATTGTGCGACGTAGCTCCCAAACAAAATTGATGTCCTTTTTTCCCCCACAAATAGAGCTTTCTTTTGGTGGTATTTGATCACCTCTGTGGTTTTTATTTTCTGCGATATAGAGCGACAACTTTGAAAAAAAATGCAATATTTTTTACTTTTTGCTATAATAAATATCCCCCAAAAATATATAAAAAAATTTTTTTTTTCCTCATTTTAGGAGATACATACTCAAAATTGCAATAAGCGTTTATTGATTGATTTGTGCAAACGCTATAGGGCCAGATTCAGATACAAATGCCTATCTTTAGGCGGGCGTAGCGTATCTCAGATACACTACGCCGCCGTAAATTACAGCTCCAGGTTCCTTATTCAGAAACAACTTGCACCGTAAGTTACGGCGGCATAGTGTAAATGTGTCGGCGTAAGCCCGCGCAATTCAAATGTGGAAGATGGGGGCGTGATTTATGTAAAATCATCGTGACCCCACGTAAATGACGTTTTTTTTTAGAGGCACATGTGCCGTCCGTGGACGTATCCCAGTGCGCATGTGCGAAAATCAAGTCGGAAATACTCATTGAATGAATGAATGAATGACTTGTATAGCGCAACACATGCGAACTGAATCGCCTCTGGGCGCTTTTTCCAGCCAGTGTCAACTTGGCTGGTGCGGTCATTTTTACCCCGTAGGATCTTGACACGCTATGGACACACAGTCATACACACATATATAGATATATACTGGGTCAATTTTTTTTTTTTGGACGATCCAATTTACCTACCAGAATGTCTTTGGAGTGTGGGAGGAAACCCGGAGTACCCGGAGGAAACCCACGCAGACACAGGGAGAACATGCAAACTCCAGGCAGATGGTGTCATGGTCGGGATTCGAACCAGTGACCCTTTTGCTGCTAGGCGAAAGTGCTACTCACTGGACCACTGTGCTACGTGAATGTAACTTGTGCCCAGCCCCATTCCCGAACGATTTACGTAAACAATGGAAAATTCGACGCTGTCCCGACGTCCATACTTAACATTGCCTGCGCCTCATATAGCAGGGGTAACTTTACGCCGGAAAAAGCCTTACGAAAACAACGCAAATAGATACGCCGGGCGCAACTACGTTTGTGATCGGCGTATCTACCTAATTTACATATTCAACGCGTAAATCGACAGAAGTGCCACCTAGCGGCCAGCGTAAATATGCAACTAAGATACGACGGCGTAAGAGACTTACGCCGCTCGTATCTTAGCTAAATTCCGGCGTATCCGGCGTAAGCCACTTTCCCTGGGGGCACCCGTGCTTGCTTGCTCCTGAGTCCCGTTGCTGTGTCCATCGCTCCCACTGCTATCAATCTGTCCAATGAGAAGGGAGACAGTGGCAGGGGCTGCTGCGCACGTTCACATTGCTGGGTCAGGTAAGGAAAAGGGGGGGGGGGGGTCTGGGGGGGCAGCTGCAGCACAGAAGGTTTTTAGCCTCAATGTATAGAATTAAGGTAAAAAAAAGTTAAGGCTTTATAAACGCTTTAAAGATTATTGAAGTAAAGAGCTGTGACCCCATGCAGCATCCACCCACAGTGTGTTAGTGTACTGAAGGCTCAATGTGGCACAACTCCAGTCACAACTCCATGTGTGCTCCAAGTACTCTGTGGAAGTTCGCAGTGTGAGGGATGTTTTGGTTTCTTTTTCAGTTCTAAGAATATCAATACTAAGGAAAGAAACAGAACAGCGCCTGCCGTCCATGTTAAGAGAGACCTGCCAAGGTTCCAAGCAATGAAAAAAAACGTTTATACAATGGCAATTTCACTAGGAGTTGCCTGCTTGCTGAGGAAACAATTCATCTGCAGGGTACATGCTGTTCCTTTCTAATGCTCTATATTGCTTCTATCCCCATCATTCTCTTCACAGTCACATAAATGAAAACAGCTGAGTTTTAAAACCCAGAATCAGGTTTTAACATCAAATATGTGCCCCTTCACACTAGTGACAAATCAAGATAGGAAAGCTACAGCTATGACTTGTGTGACCACAATCAGTAAACAAAAATAGTGAGAATAGATGTGCTCAATAGTGCTCAAAATATAATAACCCTTTCATGCCTAAGCCTATTTCTGACATTTGGGCCCAGATTCACAGAGCGATTACGCGTGCGCAACTGCTGTTGCGCGTGCGTAAGTCTAAATGTGCGCGTGCGTATAGTTGGACGCGATTCACAAAACAATATACGCCAGAAATCTACGTTTTTTGGTCCGGCGTAATTGAGTTAGACATTCGCTTCCCTTCGCGCAAAACTGCGCTAGACACACCATTGATTTGCTAGTCAAATATGCTAATGAGGGAGTTACGGGGATCCACAAAAAAACGCAGTTGCTGCGCAGGCTACGCGATGTGCGCAACTGCAAAATGTCCTGTCTAAAGTTAGAGCCCATAAAAGCTGATCTAACTTTTGAAAAAAAGTCTAATTGTCAGATAAAGCAACACCGTTACTGAGGAGCAGACCACACACACGTGTTGCACTACAATTTGACTGCCAACATGCTAGGGGCATCGTCGCTCATAGCTGCACTAGTGAATATAGATGACCAAAGAAGGAGGAGGGCACGGAGGATGGCACGGGAGAGGGTATACCGCACCCGCATACACCTGTTTGGCATGAATGATTCAGAGGTCTTTCGCATCTTCAGATTCCCCCCTCATGCCATCCTGGAATTAACCACAACCTTGCAGGAGGACATCACCAGCCCAACACAACGCTCACATGCAGTGCAGCCACTGGTCAAGGTCCTGGCAACACTCCATGTCCTTGCCAGTGGCTCTTTTCAGCGTACAAGTGGAGTGGTGGCTGGGATGTCACAATCCTCCATGAGCAGATGTGTGCACCAGGTTGTCCCTGCAATCCTCACACGCTTGGCCAACCAAATCATCAAACCCACCACTGAGGAGCTTCGAATCAAGGCAATGGCAGATTTCTACCGAATTGCCAGATTCCCACGCACCATCGGGGCCATTGATTGCACACATGTGGCACTCCAGCCCCCCCATGAGACCGAGCACATGTACCGCAATCGGAAGAATTGGCACTCCATCAACGTACAGGTGATAGTTGATGCCCAAGGCCTCATATGGCACGTCCGTGCCAAACACCCAGGGTCCAGCCATGACAGCTACATCTACAATCAAAGCCACATCCGAACAGAATTCGAACAGAACGTGTATGGGAACACCTGGCTGGTTGGTGAGTGACATGGGAGTCAGGCATGACTATCCCCTCCCGTGATGCACAACAGAAGTGGCACATGCATGACTAACATTCTCCTGTCTTTTCCTTTACAGGTGACTCTGCATATGCACTGGGACCCCATCTCATGACTCCTATCCGGAACCCCCAAACCCCAGGAGAGGAACGATACAATGAAGCACACATCAAAACCCGTGCAGTGGTGGAGCGCACCTTTGGCCTCCTGAAGTCACGTTTCCGATGCCTGGATAAGTCTGGGGGTACACTGTTGTATTCCCCAAACTTCGTGTGCCATATCATCGCTGCATGTTGCATGCTACACAATCTCGCAGTGAGGAAGGGCCTGCAGGTTGAGCTACGTGATGATCTGACCCCCCAACCAGAAAATCAACCCCTAACCGAGGATACCCCGTCTTCTGAGGGAAGAGCAGTCAGGAGGCAGCTCATATTGGGCATCTTTGCACGTTAAACACACACATTAATCATGGCACAATGAGAATGCATGCATGCACACCACTATGGTCCCTAGCACACACACCCCACATCCTCATCAAATTGGATTGGCACCAGTCCACCATGCAAGACTGGTGAGCAGTAACGCCACGTCAAGGCTCCAATTATGTCACTGTACATTCATACACCATTCACACGGACCTGGGAATCACTTCTCCCTGGTCCTGGGGAACCCTTCTCCACCAAAATTGAGGGTGACACCCCTTTTCCAGCAGGAATGTCACCCCCACATTCAAACATCATTCACAACCCAAAATATGCCAAAAAAGTCAAACAAACAAAAATGCATAGAAACAAAAAATGCATAGTAAAAAAAAAATGCTTAGAAAAAACAAAAACAAGCAGAGAGCAAAACTAAAAAAGCATTCAAAACAAACAAAAGGTGGAAAAAAAAATTATTGCCCTCTGCCTGAGCCACGCCTGGGGCGCCCCCGGCCACGGCCCCGGACCCTCAGGGGAGACGCATGGGGGAGGGGAAAAGCCGGGGAAGGAGGAGCAGCCCCTGAGATCTGCCCACCTGGCGGCCTGCCCTCCAAGGCCACGGCTATTCTGTCCAGGGCAGCACCAAGTGTTGCCGTGTTGCCCTGGATAGCCTGGGTAAGGGCCCTCACATCCTGCCCAACGCCTGCTGCTGTAGTTTGCAGGTCATTAAGGCAGGTTGTGGAGGCCCGGGAGTGGGAGTCCAGGTTACCCAGGCTATCATTAATGGAGGACAGGCTCTGATCCACCCGCCCCATAGTCTGGCAGAGCTGTCTCAGAAGGCGGGTCTGGGTGGCCAGGTTCCTTCTCAGACAGGCGGGCATGAGATTGGGCGCCCCCCTGGTGCTTGGGGATGACCTCCTGGCTCCAGCTGATGGTTGTGGCCGGGGAGAAGGGGAGGCCCTTGTGAGGGGAGCCATGTTGGGGGAGGAGGGGGGGGGGCTGACCCTTAGGGAGGGCAGGCTTCTTGCAGCCAGAGGGGAAGAGTCCGCAGAAACCAAAGGGCCAGTGCCTTCCATGGACTCCTCCTCCTCATGATTCTGCTCCTCCTCATGATCGTCCTCCGCATGATCCTCCCCCTCCTCTTGTTCCTCCTCTGCGGACTCTGGCCTTGTTGGGGGGGCCTCATTAGGCTGCTGTCCTGGGGTTGGAGCGGTCAGTCCAGATGGCCCTGCACCCTCCTGCACAGCTGTGGATGACACAAAACATTCACAGGTTGGAGGATCCACACACTTGCCACATATTCCCTTTCACCCCCTCCCCCACACATGCTACACACCTGAGAGAAATAAAAACCTTACCTGGCACCGCGGGGACCGGACTTGTGTCAAAGCCTGGCAGGCCCTCCACTTCATGCCGGTGAAAGGTCAGGGCCACCACACGCTCCGTCTCTGAAAATCTAACCCGGCATGGTGGGCCCCCTCCTGTGCCCCTGGCATGGGCATTTATTGCGGCCAGTTTTTTTTTCACCTCACGCCGGAGGTCATTTATTTTCTTTTCTATCCCAGAGCGGGTCCGTGTCTCCCCCTCCCCCGATGAATTGACCTGCTCTGTGATCATATCCAAGATCTCCCTCCTCCTGGCCGGGGTGGTGGTGGCACTCTGCGGGCCGTGGAGAAAACGCCCATAGTCGGTAATGGCCCGGGCAAGAATTCTTTTTTCCCCCACAGTAAAATTGAGCTTTCTTTTTCTCTCAGTCATACTTCCAAACAAACTCACTAGCAGTCACCAAAAATCTGTCACAAATACAAGCACAACCAATCAGACAAGAACACACACAAAGAGAAAAAGAACAGCCAAAAATCACACTAGCACTCAGCAAGAAACACACACAAAAAAATCAGATGAAAAAAAAAAGCAAGAAAACAAACGCTCAGAAATCTATCAATCAAACAAACAGTCTCAAACACTTATCAAAATACACTTTCACAAAACTACCAACAAGCACAAGATCACACAGAACACTAATCTCACAACTACAAAACACACTCTAACGAACAACAGAGCAAAAGCACTTGATTCAATGGGAAGGGACACAAAGGGATGTACTTTTGCAATGGAAGGGCGTTTGTGTGTGTCTATTTATGCTGTCTGCGTAGTTCACAACATTGCCCTAGTCCATTTCCAATTTCAATGATTGCGCCGCTCCCGAGTTGTGAGCATGCGCACAACGGAGCTGACATGGTTTCCTTCACGCGCGCATGCGCGAGTCGGCCGGCCCTTCATTTGCATGGGGTCACGGCTCATTTCAATGTAACACGCCCACGTCCCTCCCAATTTGTATTACTCCTCCTTACGCCTACGGAAAAAACCTTACGTTTGCGCAAGCTCTTGCGTAAAAGCTACGTGAATCGCCGGATTACGCGGCTAGATTGCGCAAGTCTAACGGAAAAGTGGTGCGCTACGCCGGAATGATAATGCGCCGATCTACGTGAATCTGCCCCTTGGTGTTTACAAGTTAAAATCCTTTTTTAGCTTGAAAATTACTTAGAACCCCCAAACATTTTATATATATATATATATATATATATATATATATATATATATATATATTTTAAGCAGAGAATCTAGAGAATAAAATGGCGATTGTTGCAATATTTTATGTCACACAGTATTTGTGCGGCGTTGTTTTAAACGCAACTATTTGAGAAAAATGTACTTTTATGAATTAAAAAATAAATAAAAAGTAAAGGTCGCCCAATTTTTTTGCATAATGTGAAAGATGATGTTGCGCCAAGTAAATAGATACCCAACATGTCACGCTTTATAATTGCACGCACTCGTGGAATGGCGACAAACTACGGTACCTAAAAATCTCCAAAGGTGACGCTTTAAACTTTTTTTACGGTTACCAGGTTAGAGTTATGGAGGAGGTCTAGTGCTAGAATTATTGCTCTCGCTCTGTTGATCACGGCGATACCTCACATGTGTGATTTGAACACCGTTTTCATATGCGGGCGCGACTTCCGTATGCGTTTTCTTTGTTGAGCAAGCTCGCGGGGAGGGGGGGCACTTTAAAATTGTATTTATTTTTTTCTTATGTATTTTATTTATTTTTATAAAATTAAATTGTTTTTATTTTTACATTTTACATGTAAACATCCCTTGCGACAGTAATAGGTGATGACAGATACTCTTTATGGAGGCATCGGGGGTCTAAAATACCCACAATCCCTCCTTTGCACTTCAAAGTCTTCAGATCTCTGAAAACAGCGATTCTGAATACTGTGTACTTTTTTAAATCCGGCGCGATTGGCAGCCGAGAAACCCGGAAGTGACGTCATGACGTCGCTTCTGTGTTTCCATTGCGGAGACAGAATCAAAGCCGTTTACGACTTTGATTCAGTCTGCGGCTGGACACTGAAGGTGCCGCCGCATCGAGGATCGGGTCTCCCGGTGGGACGGGAGGCCCGGTCAGAGCGGCAAGAGGCGGCGGGACGGGGGGGATGTCCCCTCCCGCTCCTCCGGTATAACAACCGACCGGCTTTTAGCCGCATCAGTTGTTATGCCGGATAGCCAATCGCCGGCTCTAAACAACGGTACCGGGATGATGCCTGCAACTGCAAGCATCATCCCGGTATAACGCTCGAAAGCCGAGGACGCATATATGCGTTCGGTTCGGCGTGAAAGGGATAAAGTGCTGACAGTTCCTCAAAGTGCAATTGGTGCTGAGAAAAGTGCTCCTCTTTCATTAGCCAAAGAAAAGTGCTGTGGCTTGTGCAAAAAACGCACTCTCCGTGTCCTGTCATCACTCCCGTGCCCTCCTAGGACCAAACTCACCATAAGCTGTTGACCTCCTGAGCTTACACTGAGGTAGGTCAAAACACGCAAAGTATGTATGGTCAATCTCTCATTGTGGATCACCATTTGTACCACCTAAATTTTCCATACAAGAAAACCAGAAAGGATATCATTACAAAACACTGTTTATTGAAAATCCTCCCCCGGCACCAGGAATTATCTTCCATTAATATGTAATATACTGTGGTGGCTCCGTGTCTTCAAATGTGAATCAAAGCCAGTGTGTGTTCCACCTGGCGGAAGCAGACGTGACGTACTGCCGTGTAGACATGTGCACAGAAAATGTTTTAGGTTTTTTTTGTTCCGTTTCGTATAGTTCCGTTTTTTCGTTTCCGTTCATTTTTCGTAAGACCCCCGTTTTCCTGTTCGTTCCCTTTCGTTTTTCGTAAGACCCGATTTATTCGGATTCCGATCGTTTCATATTTTCGTTACCGTTTTATTTTCGTACATGCGGGATGGTTCGTTATTCTGTTTAATTCATGTTCGTTACTTGTTAGACAAGCCGCGTGTTGAAAGTGCCGCGAATCCCGCGATATATTTACGAAAGTACAAAATGACGAAAATCCTATGTCCTATGTCATATGAACATGCGACTGAAAATATGAACAGGAAAAGGATTTTCGTCATTTTGTACTTTCGTAAATATATCGCGGGATTCGCGGCACGTTCAACACGCGGCTCATCCATATTAACTATTGTTAAGCCCCATACACTTGGTCAGAATTTTTTAACCACAAACATAAAAACGATCGTTTTCCGTTTGTTCTCAGAAAATGTGTTTGTTTTCAAACTACATCAGAAAACCAATTTTGGGTTCAAAAGTCTGGTCAACTGATCTCCCTTCAGATGAAAATCCACAGAAAAGTTTATTTGGCTTTACTGTACTACTCACTGTACTAGTGTACTCAGCACAAAAGAGAAGCTGCTTCACTAACTACACTCACTCACTGCCCCTTCAAAAAAACGAAAATGACATCTATAACAAAAGATTTGCATTCTGTATCTTGAAACCCTTTTCTTTTGCTATTTTCAGTCGCATGTTCATATGACATCTATAACAAAAGATTTGCATTCTGTATTTTGAATCCAAAATACGAACAGAAAATAGGAATTCAAAATACAGAATGCAAATCTTTTGTTATAGATGTCATATGAACATACGACTGAAAATAGCAAAAGAAAAGGGTTTCAAGATACAGAATGCAAATCTTTTGTTATAGATGTCATATGAACAATGAACAAACGACTGAAAACAAACAGAAAAAGGATTCAAACAAAATACAAAATGCAAATCTTTTGTTATAGATGTCATTTTCGTTCTTTTGCCGTTTTAGTTTTGTCGTTTTTTTCGTCGGATCGTTCGTTCGTATTTGCGGTTGTTCGTTATGCGGCTCATTCGTAATCCCGTCGTTTTCGTATTTTGGTGCTTTAATTTTTTCGTATGTACACATTATCCCGCGGGTACAAAAATGAACATTTTCGTACGAAAATAACATTCGTACGAACGGGAATGCACATATCTACTGCCGTGCATCTACAATTCCTACGCATTTCATCAGGACACAAAGATTGCATTTTTAGCACAGCACTTTCCTTTGGCAAAAGAGGAGCACTTTTCTCAGCACCAATTGCACTTTAAGGAACTGTCAGCACTTTATTATATTTTGAGTACTATTTGCACTTTGATGATTGCATTAAAACATTTTTACAATTATGTATACCGGTAGCACAGGTTTTACCACATGGCTGTACTTCTAAAAGTAAAACTCTGCTGTCATTGATCATTCTCTGCTGAGGTCAATTTAATCAATATAAGCCAAGATCAGTTTAGTTATGGTGGATTATGACGGATATATAAATGGTTGTCTGAGACCTAAGCTGGACATAGATCAGCAGAATCTCATTTAAACAAATATAGAAACTCTGAAAGATTGTACGTCAAAGCGTTTGATCTCACCATCATTGAGTCAACAAAGTAGTTTGAAAACCCTTAAAATTTCATCCAGACCTGCTACTTGAACGCAGTTCCAAATGTATTAAAAAGGTTTCTTTTGTGCCTAGAAAATGTGCATTAAAATAAGTATGATTTTTTTTTCTGAACAAATACCATACTCAGTTTTCATTCAGGGTAGTTTCACAGTTGTGCGATCACAGACATGGCATGTGATTTGCACCGCATTGCTGTGCAGATCACAGATGATGCTTGTGCGATGCAAATTCAGCCATACAAACTGTATGGCTGAAATTGCGTAGTATTCGCACCAAAATGGTGCAGGACCCTTTTTTTTTTGGTCCTCACTGAAATGGTATGCGAACACCCATGAGATTCAATTCCTGCACCATTTCACAGTTTGCACTGTGATCTACAAACCAATCTGGGTTTGTCATTAACTTTACATTGACACCCCCAGCGGTTCACAGATGTCAGTGTGAACTAGTGTGCAAATCAGGTTTCCCGCATCACACCAGTGTGAACCGGGATTCAAGAAAAGTTTTTATCCTGATCCTTTAAACTTTTTCATTACTATAATTAAAAATGTTAATAGATTTGACCCCATTAAAGCGGATGGTCCACTAAAAAAAAAATATTAAAAGCCAGCAGCTACAAATACTGCAGCTGCTGACTTTTAATATTAGGACACCTACTTGTCCTGGAGTCCAGCGGCGTCTGCAGCAGAGGAGGAGCGTTCACTCGTCTCTCTGCTGCTCCCCCCTCCATCCTTGGTGAGGGAACCAGGAAGTGAAGCGCTCCGGCTTCACTGCCCGGTTCCCTAAGTCGCATGCGCGAGTCGCGCTGCGCCCGCCGATTGGCTCCTGCTGTGTGCTGGGAGCCGAGTGTTCCCAGCACACAACGGGAAAAACCTGTCTTTTGTCCGAGACTGCAGGCCGGAAGTGGGTGCAAATACCTGTCTTTAGACAGGTATCTGCACCCCCCTCCCCCCTGAAAGGTGTCAAATGTGACACCGGAGGGGGGGAGGGTTCCGATCAGCAGAACTTCACTTTAGGGTGGAGATCCGCTTTAAGCATTAGAAAATCCAAAACAAACATTTCCATATAAAATTCTAACAGTTTATTGCTAGCTTTTAATACTAGTATAGTACTAAACGATATTGAAAAAAGATCTTGCGCACAATTTATAAATCTGCAAGCATACAGTAGTGCATAAAGAATTTGCATTTTCACAGAAGAATGTCAGCAATGACAGCCTACCTATTTCTTTCAGCATAGGTTTCCTTTATTTATGGTGAAGTATAATTTTACACACGATACAAAGTACCATAGTATGTAATTTCTAAAGTACAAACTTTCTTTTAGTATATTCTATTTAACATTTAATGATTTATGTGTGTAAATATAAATGAAAATACGATTACAGCCGTTTGGGGTCCAATTATTTTTTCATGTTTAAAATACAATCTTTTTTTACAGAAAAACATTTGATACATGAAAACTGAATCTCAGAACACTTATGCCGCGTACACACGATCACTTTTCGGCATGAATAAAAACGTTGTTTTTCAGCATGTAGAAAAAACGAAGTTTTTCCAACTTCATCATTAAAAACGATGTTGCCCACACACCATTGTTTAAAAAAAAAAATGATGAAGGGAGCTGCGGTGGCTCAACGTGATTGGCACTGCGCTGACAAGCCATTCACCTCTGCAGCTAAGGGTTCGGATCCCGGTCTAGGCTGCATGTGAATTGAGTTTGGTGGTCTCAGCCCAGCTCCCGGTGGGTGTGCTATGCGAGGTAAGCCTGCGCTTAGTACGCCCACCCCCCTCCCACAAAACCACCACACTTACACGCACTCGAAATTGGGTTAACGTGCACGCATTTTGGCCACGCGGTTTCTAAAAAAGAGAGGCGAAGGACTAACAGGGCTGGCTGAGTGGGCTAGGTCCTCTCACTCCCTCATAGGGGAGTCCCTCTGCCCCGTTGGGCTTCAAAGCGGAGCAGGTAGGGCGGGCTGTGTGGGAGGACCCCCTCACACCCGCCATTGCCACCCGGGGGCATGGAGAAAGATGGCAGATTGCCTCTGGGGGAGGCCTACCTACTGAGCAAAGCGCGGTGACGTACAACACGTACAACGGCACTCTAAAGGGGAAGTTTCATTCACGCTCCCGTCTCATTACTTCCTTCTGAGCATGCGCGGGTTTAAAAGGTCGTTTTAGCCCACACACGTTCATTTTTTACAACCCAAAAAACTACATTTTTTAAAATGACGTTAAAAAATGCAGCATGCTCGAATTTTTTTTTCAGAAGATGAAAAACGATGTGAAGCCCACACACGATCATCTTAAATGATGTTTTTAAAAACGTTGTTTTTTTTCATGCCGAAAAGTGATCGTGTGTACGCGGCATTACTTTTAGAAAGACTGTCTTTTTAAAAAGTGAGGCATGGGAATACACAGGAAGTGAGTGGAAAGGTGCTTTTGCTCTGATTCATGAGCTACTGAGCTCTGAAAACAGGATTATTTGTTTCAAAAGAAGCGGTCAGAAGTGAAGCGATTGCCTAGTACAGGGGTCTCTAATCTTTCTAAACAAAGGGCCGGATTACTGTCCTCCAGACTTTAAGGGGGCCGGACTGCGGCCACGAGGAGTACAAAATCCCCCATCATTGGTGTCATTGGGAGAAATTCTGCCACATCACTGGGAGGAATTCTGCCCCATCACTGGGAGGAATTTTGCCCCATCATTGGTTTCATTGGGAGAAATTCTGCCACATCACTGGGAGGAATTCTGCCCCATCACTGGGAGGAATTTTGCCCCATCATTGGTGTCATTGGGAGGAAGTTTGCCCTATCATTGGGAGGAATTCTGCCCCGTCATTGGGAGGAATTCTGCCCGTCATTGGGAGGAATTCTGACCCATCACTGGGAGGTATTCTGCCCTGTCACTGGGAGGAATTCTGCACCATCGTTGGGAGGATTTCTGCCCTTCATTGGGAGGAATTCTTCCCTTTATTGGTGTCATTAGCAGGAATGACACGGCCAGAAGTTGAATGAATGAATGAATGAAAACTTATATAGCGCGGCACATGCGAACTGAATCGCCTCTGGGCGCTTGTTGTTCCTGTCTCCTTTGATATGAAAAGAGAAAAGTCTTGACCTTTTTCCTAAATGCTAGGTGGTTCTCCTCCAACCGAATGCTGGTTGGTAAAGCGTTCCATAGTCTGGGACCTTGGACCGCGAATCTTCTTTCTCCTTTGGACTTGAAGTTGGCTTTCGGAACCTGGAGTAGGTTCTGATTTGTGGATCGCAAAACGCGATTGGGATTATGCGCTTTTATTAATTCGCATAAGTAAAGGGGGGCATTCCCATGGACACATCTATGCGTAAGACAGAGAGCTTTAAAAGCAATTCTGTCTTTAACTGGTAGCCAATGAAGGGCTCTCAGTGAAGGTGAGATGGATTCCCAGGGTTTTTTCCCAGTCACAAGTCTGGCGGCCGTATTCTGAACGACTTGCAGGCGAGCGATTTGGTACTTGGGGAGGCCGAGGTAAAGGGCATTTGCGTAATCCAGCCTGGAGTTTACAATTGCTCCCACCACGACCGCTAAATCATCTTTAGGGATGAACGGAGTGAGTCTGCGTAGTAGGCGTAGCAGATGGTGAGATCCGCTGACTACTGACCCTATTTGTGCGTCCATTGTCATAAAGGAGTCAAAAATGACCCCTAGGCTTTTGACTTTGGCGCTAGGGGTGATGAGCTTGCCCAGAATAGGCGGGGGGGTCCATACTGTTGAAGGTTGATTCCTACGCTTGGCGTGAAACAGAAGAAGTTCTGTTTTCGCTCCATTGAGTTTAAGATAACTCTTTGTCATCCAGTCCTCTATCAAAGAGAGGCATGTCTCTAGATTGAGGTGGTGATCCTGTCTGTTGCAGATGCGGAAATACAGTTGCGTATCATCTGCATATGAGTGGTAGAGCAGTTTTTGGCTGCTGATAATCTCAAAAAGAGGACGAAGGTAGATGTTAAACAGCACTGGTGACAGAGGCGATCCTTGAGGAAGAATAATTAAAAAAAGGTACTTCTTTACAAATTTCACCCTTTCAGTATGCAAAACATAAACCACTATGGGTGCACATTGCAATGGGGGTAATTATGAAAAATTAGTAGAACACCACTTTAAGGCTCTAGAGCCACTTTAAAGCGGAGGTCCGCCCACCGGGGGAAAAATTAAAAGCCAGCAGTTACATATACTGCAGCTGCTGGCTTTTAATAATAGGAAACTTACCTGTCAGGGAGTCCAGCAATGTCGGCACCGCAGCTGATGTTTTCATCAGCTGTCGGGTGCTGCCACCGCCATTGCGGCTAAGGGAACCCAGCAGTGTAGCCTTTACGGCTTTAAGCCGTGAACCCTACTGCGCTTGCGCGAGGCTTTGCTCCTCTCTCCTACTGGCCCGGCGGCAGGGAAAGGAGGAGGGGGCCAAGTGGTGACGTCAACAGAGGCTGTTGCTCCTGGAAGTGGGAACAGGATACCTGTTAAAGACAGGTATCTGCCCCCCCCCAAAAAGGTTCCAAATGAGGCACTGGAGGGGGTGGGGAGGAGACAAATGAGTGGAAATTCCACTTTTGGGTGGAACTCCGCTTTAAGTGCTTCACACCCATAATCTGTGTATTAAGGTTCCTCAGCACAGTGCCCCATGCTGAAGATATTTTGTAGGGCTGTTACTGATCACAATTTTTGTGTTCGATTAATCGTTTTTCTTTTTAATCGATTAATCTACTAATTTCGACTATTTTCGATTATAACGCACATACAGATCCAACTACTTTTAGCTGATCCCCTTGCAGGCTGATTCCCAGTGCAGCTACCAATCACAGGAAAAATGGATAGCAGGATACAAAAAACACACAAAGGCAGCGCTTGATGGGAAAAGCATTAAAACTTGTATAGTCTTCAAATAGGCAACCAAATAAATATTGCACTGGAGATAAAATCGTTGTAGCTACATAAACTGTAAAAATGGTGTGAGTAATACCAAACGGTACCAAAAGCAGTCATAAAAACATGTAGCTACGTATGATACTGGTATAAAAATGTGTACAACGATGCCACTGCTGAATCCAGATGAGGAGAGGTTAACATCAGTCCGTCGGCATGTAGATGTCCCATGAAGGGAACTATCACAACTCCCAGTGGATGGTTGTAGAATCCCAGGTTGATAGAGGGAAGTGATTGAGGGAAGTGTAACAGCCCTTGCGTGTGGCAGATAGGAAGGTCCCACCAGCATGCAGATATGAAGGCACAGCAAAAGAGCCCTTCAGATGGACACGGGAAGCCCCGCCGGTGTCCGTGACATCACTGGATCTCCGACGGAACTCCCTGAAGGCCCAGAAGCCGGCGGAGAGGAGTACCAATCAAAAGAATTTTAATCGATAAAAAAAAATGTAATCGATAAAAAAAATCTTTACTACCACTTTTACCTACAGGTAAGCCTATAATAAGGTTTACCTGTAGGAGTGTAGGTATAAAGAATATCTCCTAAACCTGTACGGTTAAGGAGATATTCCCCTCGCAATGCGCCGCTAATTGCAGCGGCGTATGCGCAGCGGAGATCCGCGGCTAAAGGGCCAGCAGCCGCCGGGACCTTGCCGGAATGAAGTTGCCGCTCGCATGCGCAGGAGTGACGACATCGCCACTCCAGCACCAGTGGTGTAACTAGAACCTTCAGGGCCCCGATGCAAGAAACCAGGAAGGGCCCCCCCCTGACCCCCAGATAGGGCTCTTTTCTCCGAGCCCGGTGGCGTTACAGGACCCGGTCGCAAGTAGGCGGCTGCATATAAATGAACCGATTTCTCCAGTTCCCCTTGCTTTTTTTCCTCTCCCTCCCGCAGGCATTCAGCGGCTGCAGGAGGAAAATGGAGAGATTGATTTTTCTATGTCGGTGTTTCGCAATCTTTTTCCAGTCAGGGCACCCTTGAAGTATACCCCTAGGTGAATGTGGCTACACTGCAACCCCCTTGCAACTGTGTGCATTGCATACAGTTGCAGCATAGTGATGATGTATTTAAGGGGTTAAAACAGGCAGTCAGGAAGCAACATGTTGCCTCTTCACCGGCTGTCAAATAGCTCTGAAAAACGATCCAAGCATGGATCGCTTTTCAGAGGCATAGCATTTTTTTAAGATACTATGAACAAGCAAAAAAAAAAATAAACAAATAGGTTCTGATTGTACACAAATAGGGGATCGGTATTAAAAGTGCATACATAAAATGTGCATACATACATGTAAACACACATATAAAAACACACATATATATATATATATAAATGCACATATGCCCACACATATAAACCAGTGGCAGCTGGTACTCAAAATTTTTAGGGGGGTGCAAGCAAATGGAAAAATGCTTAAAAAAACATAATTTGCAGTGCAAATCAAAAGCTCTCACTGTGCCCATCAAATGCTGCCACTGTGCCCATCAAACGCCGCCATTGTGCCCATCAAACGCCACCACTGTGCCATCAAACGCCACCACTGTTCCCATCAAATGTCGCCACTGTGCCCAGCAAATGCTGCCACTGTGCCCAAACTCTGCCACTGTGCCAAACGCTGCCACTGTTTCCATCAAATGCTGCCACTGTGCCCAAACGCTGCTACTGTGCCAAAATGCTGCCACTGTGCCCATTTAAACACTTCGCCATCAAATGCCGCCACGGTGCCCATCAAACTCTGCCACTGTGCCCATCAAACTCTGCCACTGTGCCCATCAAATGCCGCCAGTGTGCCCAGAAAATACTGGTGTGCCCATTAAATGCTGCCAGTGTGCCATCAAATGCTGCAACTGTGCCATCGAATGCCACCACTGTGAATCCCCCTTCGCCCCGTCCGACTCTTACCCTGTCTCGTGGGGCTGCGGGTGACTGCCAGGGTCCTCCATGCATCTCCTGCCGTCCTCATCTCCCGTCCTCTCCTCCTGATAAGTGTCCAATAGCCGCTCCTATTGGTTCAGCCACTCAGGTGATGGGTAACAGACCCGCACACCTGATTGGTGGAGAGGTGGTTCAGTGTTAACAAAGTGAATATTAATTCGCCTTTCTAACACACCTGGGTGGACTGTGAGCGCCCAGCATGGTGCTCACGGTTCACCTATTTTGAAGCCTATTAGAGACTATGGCTCTAATCAGGTGCTTCAACACCCCCCCTGTGATTCAGGCGCCCGAAAAGGAGCCGGACACCTAAATATGGGGGTGGCAGCGGTGGCATAGAGGGAGTGACTGGGGAGACGCACTGCCACTGATAAACACATGCACATACATGCACACTCACACACATACAGTACATACAGTACATACATATGCACACACACACAGTTTATACATATACACACACACACAGTATATACATATACACACACATTATATACATATACACACACACAGTATATACATATACACACACAGTATATACATATACACACACAGTATATACATATACACACACACACACACACACACACACAGTATATACATATACACACACACACACAGTATATACATATACACACACACACAGTATATACATATACACACACACAGTATATACATATACACACACACACACAGTATATACATATACACACACACACAGTATACACATATACACACACAGTATATACATATACACACACACATACACACACACAGTATACACATATACACACAGTATATACATATACACACACACACAGTATATACATATACACACACACACAGTATATACTGTACATATACACACACACAGTATATACATATACACATACACACAGTATATACATATACACACACACAGTATATACATATGCACACACACAGTATATACATATACACACACACACAGTATATACATATACACACACACAGTATATACATATACACACAGTATATACATATACACACACAGTATATACATATACACACACACACAGTATACACATATACACACACACACAGTATATACATATACACACACACACAGTATATACATACACACACAATATATACACATACACACACACAGTATATACATATACACACACAGTATATACATATACACACACAGTATATACATATACACACACAGTATATACATATACACACACAGTATATACATATAAACACATACAGTAGATAGTCATAAAAAAAAAAAACGGGAGACATTTACCTTGGCACTTCCTGCCGGGTACTACACACAGTATATACATATACACACACACACACACACAGTATATACATATACACACACACAGTATATACTGTACATTTACACACACACAGTATATACATATACACATACACACAGTATATACATATACACACACACAGTATATGCACACACACAGTATATACATATACACACACACAGTATATACATATACACACACACACAGTATATACATATACACACACAGTATATACATATACACACACAGTATATACATATACACACACAGTATATACATATACACACACACAGTATACACATATACACACACACAGTATATACATATACACACACACACACACACAATATATACACATACACACACACAGTATATACATATACACACACAGTATATACATATACACACACACAGTATATACATATACACACACAGTATATACATATACACACACACAGTATATACATATAAACACATACAGTAGATAGTCATAAAAAAAAAAACGGGAGACATTTACCTTGGCACTTCCTGCCGGGTACTGCACTCTAGGGGGAGACCAAGAGCACAGCACTCACTACTTTCACTTTTGACAAGCTCCGCCTCCTTCCCTGCACACTGTGCACAGTTCGCTGACGATCGTGAAACTCATCTCAGCCGCCCCTGCCGCCGCTCCTCCTATCAAAGAGTAGAGGGGGCCCTCAAGGGCCCCCTGCAGCAAGGGGCCCGGTTGCCATGGCGACCTCAGCACCCCTATAATTACGCCACGAAATATTCCCTCCGCTCCGACCAGCACATGATCATCAGAAAGGGGCACAGATAATGGAAATAATACTAAGCTAGTAGGAGTGGCAGAGCGTGGGTGTGTAATTCAGAATTTTTTTTTTTTTTTATTCTGCACTGACTGTCTTTGAAATTGCCCCAGCCCCTGTTCAAATACAATCCGGGGACAAAACTGGGGACAGACTTGGTCTGGGGGCAGTGTCCTCAATCCAGGGACTGTCCCCTGAAACCGGGGATGTCTGGTCACCCTAATGTAGAGACTTGTCAGGAAAATACACAGAATTTAATTTTTTTTGTGTGGTCACTTCTTTTCTGCATGCCATAACTTAATACATCAAACCCAATAAAAAAAATGTAGCTGTCAATCATTCTATAATGAAGATTTCCTTGTTCTGCTTCTGCATGAACCATGTCGTCAGTCAGCATAATGTGGTGGACTTGGTGAGCACAGAATAGGAGTACTGCCTATTGGCACATGGCTGTAATGTAATATGGGCCTACAGCTGCAACTCTTTAAAAGAATACATTCAAGCAGCAAATCTTAAATGGTAACCTATTGTTACTATTTCTGTTATGCAAAACTGACACCCAAAATCCCCAAGTTGTTTCCATAATTGAAAGTCCTGCATGTTCTCCTGGCTGCACATGTCAAAGTTTATTGCGGCTTGTTAATGCTTCTCAGATTAGCTACATCTTTCCTATGTACTGAGCAGATCTGTTGCTTCCTCTGCACACAGGATGACAACATTCTCTTGCCGTGACCAAGCACAGCACTTTTACCCCTTCTATTTTTATTTTATCTAGAGAGTCCTTTAAAGGGGAGTTCTGGCTGCAGTATTATTATCAAACAGATGAACATTATGCTGATATGCAGACTTTATGTTCATAATGATTAGTACAGATTCCACTTTCATGAGGTTGCATAATATGCCATATAACACAAAAACACCTTACAACTATTGTTTCATTTGATTATCACTATTAACCATCTGTCAATAAACGGCTCTTTTACAGTTAGACAAGGCCATGAAATAGTTAATGATTGCTGTGATTGCATGGACAATGTAAAGGAAGTGAAATATGGGATTCCTAAATGCAAGTACAATAGTCAATTCACTTCTAGTGTCCCTGACCTTGTGCTTTTAAATTGCTGTGTCTATTTAATATCAGTGCGTGGGCGAGCAAGCAGTGAGAATAGGTGGCAATCTAGCAGAATCTTTGGAAGGATGGAATTATATCAGAATTTTTCAAAATATATCACACCTTTGATCATTCTATAGAAGATATATACTAATAAGCCTAGATGTCTTAAGCCCTGTACACACGGTCAGACATGTCCGAGGAAACTTGTCCGACGGACCGTTTTCATCGGACCACGCTGAAGTGGTCTGTTGGTCTGATGTGCGTACACCAAAATCGGACCAAAATCCCCTCGGATCAGAACGCGGTGATGTAGAACACAACGACGTGATGAAAAAACGAAGTTCAATGCTTCCAAGCATGCGTCGACTTGATTCTGCGCATGCGGGGGATTTTGGTCCGATGATTTTGTGTACTAACCATCGAACATGTCCGACGGACAGGTTTCCAGCGGACATGTTTTCAAGCATGTTTGGAAATTTTTGTCCGCTGGAAAACGGTCCGATAGGCCGTACACACGATCGAACCATCGAACCACGATGCGGACCAGTTTCAGCGGACATGTTCGATCGTGTGTACGCGGCCTTAGAGGGGGCAACCTATATTGAAAAGTTGCCATGACTTTGTCCCTGGATATGACAACCTATAGCTAGCCTCCTGCACTGCAAACCAGACATCTGAAAGAGACAGACGGAACACTAAATAGGCCGTCTTACTGTAGCACTACCCCCGAACGAGCTGCTGGTTTGATTTGGATGGCGTGTTACCTCTATTTTCTCCGCCGTCTATGGTACTGAATGAGAGCTGTAAGAAAGTCAGTGTCCACACTGTAGGTGTCTTTCTCCGTGCTTTATTACCCAACGGGGTAAAAATGGTAAAAGTAGTAGTAGGAGATATGATAGAAGAAGTGGTAGATAATGAATTCAGGCATATAACAGAGTTCGGAAGCAGTCCTGCTTCCAACAACAACTTGCGTCGCCACTCAAGCCAGAGTGGGTATAGTGCATCTGGATAGGCCGCTCTCACCGGACTAGCAGCCAGAGTGTCACTAGGAACTTTAGCAAAGTATGCCACAGACCTTCCCAAAGGTGGAGACATTCTCGGTCCAAAATCCTTCTCAACACTGCATTAAGCACCCAGATCTCCCCTGAACAGCCTCTAGTAATCTCGGGACAGACAGGCGACCATCGTCCAGCTTTTTAGAAACGATGTGTCCTTAGATGAAGCAGTAGGCCTCTCTTGAGCTCAATGATGTATCCTGGCCTAGGCCAACAAGGCCCAGGCCAAGGGCAGCACTTTGCAGGGGGGCAGCATGGACAGTGTCCCCGCTGGCTTGCCCTACACTGTTAGGCAAATTAGTTTAGCGCCCCCATAAATCGGCTGCACTGCTTCCAGTATGTGGGCGGTTGGCATTCTGCAACTGTGGGGGGGGGGGGGGCGTCTCTTTAAATGTTTTAACATCCCTGTCCCATTGCAGAGATTTTCCTTCACTTCCTGTCCCATAGCCAAACAGGAAGTGAGAGGAAATCTATGCAAATTAAGGGAATCCATTGCCCCCCCCCCCCCCGTCCATCAGAACTAGTGTCCCCACTTGAAAATTTCAGGGTGGGTCTTAAACCGCAGGGGGTGTGGCCTTGCCAGGAAGGGGTGTATCATATTTAAATTAGGGGGTGCACAAGTTTAGACAGGCCTAGGGCAGCACAAAACCTAAATACATCCCTGCTTGAGATACCAGCCTCGTGCTCAGTATTTCCCAGACAGGTTCTCCATCGGTCAGCTTCCTCCCTCGGGACGGACAGCACAGGACAACTCTGCAGCCGCAGACTCAGTTTACACACTGAGCTTACAAGGTAGATTCTTTGCTCCGGACCAACACACACCCTGGCCTGGAGGGCCACACACAGGGTGGTGGGACGAATGCCCAGGCTGAAGGCAACGAAGACGACCCTGAACCATTGAAGTCTGCCCCTAAATACCCCTCCCAGCATGCACAGCGAGGCGATCAACCCTCCTGATTGGCTGCCGAGGAGAAATTTCCACCCTACCCTGACTCTACTGCTGCCATCTGTTGGTCTGAGGTGGGACCAACTCCCCAAACAACAACAGTGTACACACACAGTACAGCCAAAGCTGGACCAGAAGCCTTGAATTTAGAAAAATAAACACGGTCAGAGGCAACTAACTCTCTGACCGCTCTCTAAATTTACAGCAGCACCGGCTATGAAAGTAGCCAGGTGCTACACTACAATGATTAAACTTGCAGACATTGCACTGTACTGGCTGGCTGAAGGTAGTGAGAACATAAAGTAACCATGCTGTGACCTTGTGTGCTTAAAGGCAGAAAGAAACAATGGGGCAGATTCACAGAGAAATGGATTATCGTAGCGTATCAGAAATACACTACGCCGCCGTTTTTTACCTTGCTCTACGTGGAATTCAGGTAGATTTTCTACGGTAAACGACGGCGGCGTAGTGTATTTCTCCCGTCGCAATCCATCTGCGCGAGTAGGGGGCGTGAAACATTTAAATTAGGCGCGTTCCCGCGGCGATCGATCTGCGCATGCTCCGTTCGCAAATTTCCCGCCGTGCATTGCGCAAAATCACGTCGTGACGTCATTCGTTGTTTATGTAGCGTACTTTACGGGCGATCCACGTCCCGACGAGTTACGTAAACAAAAAAAATTTTTAAATATATTCGAAGCGGGAACGACGGCCATACTTAACATGGGCTACGTAAAGTTAGAGCAGCAAAAAGCTGCTCTAACATTACGTATAAAAAAATAGACGAAAACGATTGCGACGCCCGCTCGTATGTTCGTGAATCCCCGTAAAAACACATTTGCATATACCGACGCATCAAAACGACGCGAACTCCTCCCAGCGGCCGCAAATAGATGGCAGCGTAGATCCGAAGGCTTAAGCCGGCGTATCATGGTTTGAGGATTCAAACTAGTGATACGCCGCGCGAAATTTGAAATTACTCCTGTCTAACCCCAGTTAGACAGGCGTAATTGTTTTGTGAATCTGCCCCAATAAGCATATTTGTCTTGTTTTAACAGTTTTCTTCTCCAATAATCTGCAGTACCTTGAATTAGAATATTATATTTGTCTTTAACATTCCAAAAACATCTGTGTGCAAATTTAAGGGGGTTGTAAAGGTTCATGTTTTTTCACCTTAATGCATCCTAATGCACAGGCATGTACAGGTACGTCGCCTTTAAGGCTGCATTCACACCTAGGCGTATTTACGCCGTACGCCCGACGCCGTAGCAGCCTGAAATACGCTGGAGGGGCGAATTTACATTGTCGTCTATGGAGATGGTTCACATCTTCACGCCGAACGCACAAAACGCCGCAATTTGTCGCGGCAAATCGCGTTACAATACGCCTCGTACAAGTGTGAATGCAGCCTAAGAGCCCAGCCGCCGCCGCGCGCGCTCGCGACCCAGTCCGAAGCTCCATGACCATGCCTGTGGGACCCGCGGACCCGATCGCCGCCGGTGTCCCGCGATCGGTCACAGGAGCTACAGAACGGGGAAAGGTGAGTGTAAACACACCTTTCCCGTTCTTCTGTGTGACAGTGTCATTGATCGTCTGTTCCCTGTTATAGGGAAGGATGATCAGTGACGTCACACGTCCAGCCCCGCCCCCCTACAGTTGGAATCACTACCTTAGGGCACACTTAACCCATTAGCGCCCCCTAGTGGTTAACCCCTTCACTGCCATTGTCATTTTCACAGTAATCAGTGCATTTTTATAGCATTTTTCGCTGTGAAAATGACAATCGTCCCAAAAATGTGTCAAAATTGTCCGACGCGTCCGCCATAATGTCGCAGTCATGAAAATATCGCTGATCGCCACCATTAGTAGTAAAAAAAAAATATTAATAAAAATGCCATAAAAATATCCCCTATTTTGTAAACGCTATAAATTTTGCGCAAACCAATGGATAAACGCTTATTGCGATTCTTTTTACCAAAAATAAGTAGAAGAATACATATCGGCCTAAACTGAAGAAAAACATTTTTTATATATTTTTTGGGGGATATTTATTATAGCAAAAAGTTAAAAATATTGATTTTTTTTTTCAAAATTGTCGCTCTATTTTTGTTTATAGCGCAAAAAATAAAAACCGCAGAGCTGATCAAAGACCACCAAAAGAAAGCTCTATTTTTGGGAAAAAAAGGACGCCAATTTTGTTTGGGAGCCACGTTGCAGGACTGCGCAATTGTCAGTTAAAGCGACGCAGTGCCGAATCGCAAAAAGTAGCAGGTCCTTAACCTGCATATTGGTCCGGGTCTTAAATGGTTAAGAAGCCAATTAGTTCATATGTTGACAAGTAGGATAGGAAGAGAAAGCAGAGTGACAGGCAGATGAGCTCATCACTGTGCTGCTTCTTTGTTCTCTGTCCATTCACAGGCTAAAGCAGGTCTGGGATAACCTGGGCTCGGAGGAAATGGGTCATAAAAATAAAGATAGCCAGTCACAAGAAAAAAGCAAGATGGAGAAAATCTCTAAATTAAAGTGGTTGTAAACCCCACTTTTTGACTTTTACCTACAGGTAAGCCTATAATAAGGCTTACCTGTAGGTATAAAGAATCTCTCCTAAACCTGTACGGTTTAGGAGATATTCCCCTCGCAATGCGCCGCTGATTGCAGCGGCGCATGCGCAGGGGGGATCTTTGGCTGAAAGGCTGGCCGCCGCCGGCCCTTGCCGGAATGAAATCTCCCGTGTACATGCATGTGAGTGACGTCATCGCCGCTCCAGCCAATCACAGCGCTGGAGCGGCGATACCCAGGAGACACGCCGAGTCAAGATGACATCTCGCTTGGTATGGACCAGGTAAGTTCTCTTCTCCTCGTTCAGAGGTAAGTATTTCATAATGAGCTAGTATGCTGTGCATACTAGCTCATTATGGCTTTTGCCTTGCAGGTGTAAAAAATAAATACAAAATTGTATATGCAGGTTTACCACCGCTTTCAGGTGAATTTTGCAGCAAAAGTTGGTTTAGTATTTTATTTTACCTTTTAATGGATTAATCATTGTGTTATTTTGGCTGGTGTTTAGTTTTAAGTAATATTTATTTAAACCATGTCATATATAAAAGCACTAGATTTATGTTGAAACAAAGGGTTATTATGAAAGTATGTCTTTAAAATGAGGTTGTCTATTTCCCGATATGAAATGCAGTAAATACAAGACTTCTTTGTGAATGCTTTCATCCTTTTAAATTAAACTTCCGCAAGAAATAATATTCATATTTGCATTTGCCTTATAAGCATAATCTAATTAACATCCATTCTCCAAAGCTGTAGATCACTCACAGTATATCAGGTGACCAAATACAATTTCACGGTGTGTTCCAATTATTCTGCTATATCATTGGGATTCCACTGCCTTGTCAAGGGCGCTCCGTATAGTCTCAGGTGATTTGCACAATATTTCAGCTTTGTAAAGATGCTTTTCTAATTAAAATATTAACCTTGATAAAGACTAGTCTGCCTCGAATGTACAGATAATCATAATGACTTTACCTGGGGCTATAAAAACAAATTCCCACAGAACTGTCATCATGCAACAGATTTTTTTCTCCAAATGTTATGGCAACAAACTAGGCCAAAAAAAGTGCAAATTATTATATTTATATACATACAGGGGGTAAAATAAGTACTGAACGTGTCACGATTTGTCTAGGTTAATATATTTCTAATGGTGCTATTGACATGACATGTTCACTACATGTCAGTAACAACCCAAGCAACCTATACATACAAAGAAATCAAAACAAGTTCAGAAATTAAGTTATATGTAATAAATTGAATGACACAGGGAAAAAGTATTAAACACATGAAGAAAGGGAGGTGCAAAAAGGCATGGAAAGCCAAGACACCAGTTGAAATCTATCAGCGCAAATAAATGTCAGCTGTTTCAGTCTCAACTGATGGCCTATGAAAGGGAAACACATTACCAAGGTATGAGACAAGAAACATCTCAGGATGTGTAAAAGCAAGGCGCTCTCTCTCTTTCTTCGCAACCTTATTGTTGAAAAACATACTGTTGGGATTTCAAAACTTCTGAGTATTCCAGTGAGCACTGTTGGGGCCATAATCCGGAAGTGGAAAGAACATAATTTCACCATAAATTGTCCGTGACCAGGTGCTCCTCGTAATATTGCTGAAAAAGGAGTTAAAGGAATTATCAGAAGAGTTGTCCAAGAGCCAAGGACCGCTTGTAGAAAGCTTCAGAAAGACCTGGAATTAGTAGGTACAATTGTTTCAAAGAAAACAATAAGTAATGCACTCAACCACCATGGCCTGTATGCACTCTCACCACGCAAGACTACATTGTTGAATAGCACGTTGAAGCTTGTTTAAAGTTTGCTTCACAACCTTTAGACAAGCTTGTAAAATACTGGGAGAATATAATCTGGTCAGATGAGACCAACATTGAACTCTTTGTGGAGGTATCCATGGAATTAGGCAAGGACACACATAGGGCCCGATTCTCATAGATTTGCTCTGGCGTAGCGTAAGCTATTTACACTACGCCGCAGCAACTTAACAGAGCAAGTGTCGTATTCTCCAAGCACTTGCTCCGTAGTTTGCGAATGCGTAGAGTAAATGGCCCAGCGTAAGGCCGCGTAATTCAAAGGGGACGGCTTGTATTTAAATTAAGCGCGCCCCCCGGTCGATCGAACTGCGCATGCGCCGGCTGGGCAAAAAGCCCAGTGCGCATACTCCAGCTCACGTCGGAAAGCGTCGGTGAAACCGACGTCAAAACGACGTGAGCGTCACTTACGCAATGCCCTATTCGCGAACGACTTAGTAAAATGACGTAACCGACGAAAAAACCTGACGCTGACCCGACGCCATACTTAAGCCCCGTCAAGATTTTTAAGGGTAAAAGTTTGACGCCATGCCACGAGCGGGCGCAATTTTTAAGCGTGACATGTTGGGTAACATTTTACTTATGTATAGCGACAGGAAAGAAGAGGGTGATCTCTAGGATATATAAAATTTTGATAGACATGACGGGGCAGGAAATGCCACCATTTATTGGGTAATGGGAAAAAGAATTGGGAACACGTTTGAGTGACCTAGAGGGTAGGCAAATACTGAAGAGGGCACATATCATGTCTGTAGATAGTAATATGGTAGAACTGAACTATAAGGCCGCGTACACACGATCGGTCAAACCGATGAGAACGGTCTGATGGACCATTTTCATCAGACCAAACCGATCGGGTGTGGGCGCCATCGGTTATTTATCCATCGGTTAAAATAATTGAAACTTGTTTTAAATTTAACCGATGGATACCTAACCGATAGAAAAAAAAACGATCGTTAGTAGGCACGACCATCGGTTAAACGCATGCTCAGAATCAAGTCGACACATGCTTGGAAGCATTGAACTTAATTTTTTTCAGCACGACATTGTGTTTTACATCACCGCGTTCTGACACGATAGTTTTTTTAACTGATGGTGTGTAGGCACGACTGACCATTAGTCAGCTTCATCGGTTAACTAATGGAAAAATCAATTAGACCGCTCTCATAGGTTTGACCGATCCTGTGTACAGGTCATAAGTGTGTGGCTCGTTGGTACATAACTCCAGATAAGGCACACAAATGTCAAAGGGAGATAACGCAGCTATGCTGGCAGGGGTGTAAGAAAAAAGGGAACCATGACCCACATATGGTGGACCTGTCCCAAGATTAAAAAATATTGGGGAGAAGAAAGGCAATTAATCAAAGAAATAACGAGTATAGAAATACCAGATGAGCTGTGGGGGGGGGGGGGTGTTTGTACCATGGGGTTAGAATGCCAACTAAATTATATTGGTAGATTATTGGTCCCACAGTAATTAAATGCTGCCAAAAGTTTAATACCTAGACAGTGGCAAGACCCAGAAAGGCCTACAATGAAGAGTTTACTAACTTTCTTCACATCTATAAAAAATTACAAGAGCCAAGAAAACTCCTCTTTGCCTTACATCACGTATTACATAAATTACATAAATAATACCTTTATGATCCCCCTCCCACCCCCCTCGGGCCCCTCCTGAGGGGGGGTGGAATCTATCATTGGGGCCGCGTACACACGATAGGTCCAAACAGATGAGAATGGTCCGACGGACCATTTTCATTGGTTCACATTGCTTCATGATGGTCTGAAGTGCGTACACACCATCAGTTTAAAAACCGATCGTGTCAGAACGTGGTGATGTAAAACACAACGACGTGCTGAAAAAAATGAAGTTCAATGCTTCCAAGCATGCGTCAAGTTTTTGGACCGATGCTTTTGTGTACTAACAATTGGTTTGGACCAATGGTCAGGCGTCCATTGGTTTGGTCCGATTTTAAAGCAAGTTAAAAAACTTTGGTCCGACGGACGACGGACCGTACACACGGTCGGTTTGGACCGATAAAACTGGACTTAAGTCAATTTTCCTCGGTTTGGACCGATCGTGTGTACGTAGCCTTAGAGTACCTAAGGTTTAGTTGCAAGGAGGGAATGAAGTAAATGAAATCTATAATTTAAAGCACCTAAGGTTTAGTGGCGAGGAGGGAATGGAGGGGTTTGAAGCGAAGTGAAGAGATTGCATAAAGTATAAGTATACAATAAGATTTGCTGAACTCATGGGAGCATAAAGCTGAGGGAGAAAAAAGGAGATATAGGGGAGATTAGGCGTAAGAAAGTAAGAAAATACATTTTCAGAGAGGACAGGGAGGGGCCTGAGGGGGGGGGGTGGGGGCATAATCGTATTATTTATGTAATATGTGATGTAAGGCCAGGAAGAGTTTCTCAGCTTTTGTATTTTTTTTTTTTTATAGATTTGAAGAAATTTAATTAAGAAATTGAAATTTGAAATTTCCCTGTGTAATTCCAATTTATTACACGTAACTTAATTTCTGAACGTGCTTTGGTTTCTTTGTATGTGTGGATTGCATCCCCGACATGTGGTGAAAATTTCAGGGCCAGATTCTCGTAGATCTGCGCATCTACGAGCGGGGCGTAGCGTATCCTATTTACGCTACGCCGCCACAACTCAGGACGCAAGTGGCGTCTTCTCAAAATTTGCATATTCAACGCGGCTAATCGACGGAAGCGCCCCTAGCGGCCAGCGTATAACTGCACACAATTATACGCCAGCGTAGACAAGTTACGTCGGGGGAGGAAGCCTATTTTTTTGCGTATCTGCGTTAGAGAATCACCGTAAACTTACGCCGCCACAGATTTGAAATTACGGCGGCAACGGCGGCATATCTGGAGATACGCCGCCGTAATCCTTTTGAGAATCTGGCCCTTCATGTCAATACCACATTTAGAAATATATTTACCTAGAAAAATTATGACATGTTCAATTATTATTTTACCCGCTGTATATCTTCTATGTTAATCTATTTAATTCCAGTATTTACTAATAATTATAGTAAATGTAATCAGTAACTAATCACAACAAAGCAGAAAAAATAGTTGTGACATACATGAAGCATTACTATAAAATGTATGTTTTCTTAGCAAACACTGATGCCGCGTACACACGGTTGTTTTTTGCGATGAAAAGAAACGACGTTTTTTAAAACGTCATTTAAATTGATCGTGTGTGGGCAAAACGTCGTTTTTTGTCTTCAAAAAAACTACCAAAAAAAAATTCCAACATGCTTGAATTTTTTGTGTCGTTTTTCAAAACGTCGTTTTTTGTTTCACAAAAAGTCACCGTGTGTAGCAAAAACGTCTTTCAAAACGACGTTTTTCAACCCGCGCATGCCCAGAAGCTAGTTATGAAGCGAGCTTCAATGGAAAAGAGTGGTGAACGTTACCTCGCTTTTTGTGAAAAAACGATGGTGTGTATGCAAAATTGTCTTTGAAAAGTGACGTTTCAAAAACGTCGTTTTTTACTTCACAGAAAACGTCGTTTTTTTTCATCGCAAAAAACGACCGTGTGTACGCGGCATCAGGCTTTGTAGAAATCACCCTATGGTGTCCATTTATGTGTATGTGTAAAAGCTAAGCACGCTATCATGTCCCACATGTGACAGCACTGGTGGAATAACACCAAGTAATAAATTGTGGAAAGCAGTAGACATGTGCAGACTGGAATATTTTGTTTCGTTTTTTCGTTTTCGTTTGGAAAATAAATTTATTTAGTTACTCCCGGAAATCGTTTTGATTAATTTCGTTTTTTGTTGGGGAATAGCTTTCGTCCGAAAATCCAATAATACTTGGTTTCTGTCGAATGGTCAAAAGAATATTGGACGGAACTCCGAAACTTTACGTCGAATCGTACATTTCCGTTCGAATATTCCGCCTACAAGAATTCTAATGTTGTATGACTAGTAATAATGTCGAATCTATTTTCTCATAAATCGAAATCTAATCTCTGTAATGTCGAATCTATTATTTCTATAGTGTCGAATCTTTTCTCTATAATGTCGAATCTTTTCCCTATATTGTCGAATCTTTTCCCTATAATGTCGAATCTTTTCCCTATAATGTTGAATCTTTTCCCTATATTGTCGAATCTTTTCCCAATGGGGAGTGTCTATGCACGGAGCCCTGTATAGACACTCCCCCTTGCTCGGGATTGGACGGATCCATCCAATCCCGAGAAGGGGAGTGTCTATACGTGGTGCGGCGGGCATTAGAAGAATTCAAACGAAAGCTGCCTGTAATGCGTGCTGTGATGCACGGGGATTGACGCGGCAGCAGCATCATCTACTACAGGGGTGTCAAACTGGCGGCCCTCCAGCTGTTCCGAAACTACAAGTCCCATCATGCCTCTGCCTGTGGGAGTCATGCTTGTAACTGTTAGCCTTGCAATGCCTCATGGGACTTGTAGTTTTGCAACAGCTGGAGGGCCGCCAGTTTGACACCCCTGATCTACTACTACTAGGTATGGGGGACATGGTTGCAATATGGGGGACAGGACATGGCTGCAATATGGGGGACAGGACATGGCTGCAATATGGGGGACAGGACATGGCTGCATCTGTGGGGGACATGGCTGCATATATGGGGGACATGGCAGCATCTGTGGGGGACATGGCTGCATCTGTGAGGGACATGGCTGCAATATGTGGGGGGACATGGCTGCAATATGTGGTGGGACATGGTTGCAATATGTGGGGGGACATGGCTGCAATATGTGGGGAGACATGGCTGGATATGTGTGGGGCTGGATATATGTGGGGGGACATGGCTGCAATATATGTGGGGGGACATGGCTGCAATATGTGGGGGGACATGGCTGCAATATGTGGGGGGACATGGCTGCATTTGGGGATACATTTAAAAAAAATATCGGTATTCGGTATCGGCGAGTACATGAAAAAAAAGTATCGGTACTTGTACTCGGTCCTAAAAAAGTGGTATCGGGACAACCCTAATTAAAATCACTGCTCCTGGAGCAGTGATTTTAATAATGTTTAAATAAAAAAAATGAAAGATTCCTTTAAATATTGTACCTGCTGGGTGTCTATAGTTTGCCTGTGAAAATGTCTTTAAGAACCCGGGTCTTGCCCGAGGGAACATGTATCAATGGAAAAAAGTTTTAAAAACTGTTGTTTTTTCAGGAGTCCTCTAGCGGCCAAAAAAGATAGGACGTAGAGCTATGTGCTCTCGCCCAGCACTGCCACCGTCCCGCAGTAATATGACGGCGGGCGGTCGGCATCTAGTTAAATAAAAAATAAAAAAATAAAATAAAATTCCTTTAAATATTGTACCTGCTGGGTGTCTATAGCTTGCCTGTGAAAACGTTGTGTTCCATGGGGCAAGACCCGGGTTCTCAAAGACGTTTTCCAACTTAAATATTGGTCTTTAAAATGAGCGTTTTTGAATTCGAACGTTCGAGTCCCATAGACTTCAATGGGGTTCTAAATATTCGCACGAACGGTCAGTCTGTTCGACGGTTCTGGTGCAAACCGAACGCGGGTATGTTCGGCTCATCCCTAATGCTGACGCTGCCCACAATGAAATTGAGTCTGACACCCCTGCTCTATGCAGAACATAATGCCGCGTACACACCATCACTTTATGTGATGAAAAAAAATGACGTTTTTAAAAACGTCAATTTCATTGACCGTGTGTAGGGGAAAACTTTGTTTTATGTCTTGTAAAAAACGACCAAAAAAAATTGAAGCATGCTTCAATTTTATGTGTCGTTTTTCAAAACGTCGTTTTTTGTTTCACAAAAAGTCACAGTGTGTAGCAAAAAACGTCGTTTAAAACAACGTTTTTCAACCCGCGCATGCCCAGAAGCTAGTTATGAAGCGAGCTTCAATGGAAAAGAGTGGTGACCGTAACCTCGCTTTTTGTGAACATCGTGTTTGAAAAGTGAAGTTTCAAAAACGTCGTTTTTTTTCATCACATAAAGTGATTGTGTGTACGCGGCATTAGGCTAATGATGGAGGCAGTTATGTTCCCATGAAATGTGTCAACTTGCACCTATAGCCATGGGCGTAGGAACCGGGGGGGGGCGGGGGGGACGGATCCCCCCCAGGAAATAATGCGGGGGGGACAGGTATGGTAAAATCCCCCCCAGGTTAGCAGCGAGGGTGATGAACGCGCTGGCTACCTTATGATTTTTTTTAGCCAGTGAACACCTCCGGCCACCGGTGCGCGCTGCAGCTGTGCCTGCCTGGCTCCGGGTCCTCCCCTCTCACTGCTTCGCTGCTTCTCACTTCCTCCTCCACCTGCGCAGCGCGGCTGCTGCACACTGTGTGTGTGTGTGTTCTCTTCAGCTGCCGCTCGGGTGTAACGTCACTAGTTCCAGAGGCATGGCCCTGTCCCCGACTCGAGCTAGTGCGGTAACGGGGGGGAGCGAATTGCGAGCGGGGTGTCCTCCAAGGTGAGCTGTTGCTATGGGGGGGGGGGGGAGTTCCACCACCCAGTCCCACCACCCAGTCCCACCAGAGCTGGTGTAAATAAGAAGTGTGACAGGAGCCCTGTGTCCTTAGCTGATCTGATAAGGGGGGGGGGGTGCACAGTGACTGCATATGACGGGCAAAGTGGCTGCATTTGATGAGGCAAAGTGGTGGCATTTGGCAGGCACAGTGGCTGCATTTGATAGGGCACAGTGGTAAAATTTGGGCACAGTGGTGGCATTTGATGGGGCACAAGTGGCTTCATTTGATGGGACACAGTGTCCGCATTTGACGGTGCACAAGTGGCTGCATTTGATAGGGCACAGTGGCGGCATTTGATCGGGCACAAGTGGCTGCATATGATGGGGCACAGTGGCAGCATTTGATGGGCACAATGGCTGTATTTGATGGTGCACAAGGGGCTGCATTTGATAGGGCACAGTGGCGGCATTTGATCAGACACAAGTGGCTGCATATGATGGGGCACAGTGGCTGCATTTGATGGGCACAGTGGCAGCATTTGATGGGCACAATGGCTGTATTTGATGGTGCACAAGGGGCTGCACTTGATAGGGCACAGTGGCGGCATTTGATCAGACACAAGTGGCTGCATATTATGGGGCACAGTGGCTGCATTTGATGGGCACAGTGGCTGCATTTGATTGGGCACAGTGGCTGCATTTGATGGGGCACAGTGGCTGCATTTTATTGGGCACAATGGCTGCATTTGATTTGGCACAAGTGGCTGCATATGATGGGGCACAGTGGCAGCATTTGATGGGCACAATGGCTGCATTTGATGGGGCACAAGTGGCTGCATTTTATTGGGCACAAGTGGCTGCATTTGATTGGGCACAAGTGGCTGCATTTGATTGGGCACAAGTGGCTGCATATGATGGGGCACAAGTGGCTCCATATGATGGGGCACAAGTGGCTCCATATGATGGGGCACAAGTGGCTGCATTTGATCGGGCACAAGTGGCTGCATATGATGGGGCACAGTGGCAGCATTTAATTGGGCACAATGGCTGCATTTGATGGGGAACAATGGCTGCATTCAATTGGGCACAATGGCTGCATTTGGCAGGCACAGTGGCTGCATTTGATAGGGCACAGTGGTAAAATTTGGGCACAGTGGTGGCATTTGATGGGGCACAAGTGGCTTCATTTGATGGGACACAGTGTCCGCATTTGACGGTGCACAAGTGGCTGCATTTGATAGGGCACAGTGGCGGCATTTGATCGGGCACAAGTGGCTGCATATGATGGGGCACAGTGGCAGCATTTGATGGGCACAATGGCTGTATTTGATGGTGCACAAGGGGCTGCATTTGATAGGGCACAGTGGCGGCATTTGATCAGACACAAGTGGCTGCATATGATGGGGCACAGTGGCTGCATTTGATGGGCACAGTGGCAGCATTTGATGGGCACAATGGCTGTATTTGATGGTGCACAAGGGGCTGCATTTGATAGGGCACAGTGGCGGCATTTGATCAGACACAAGTGGCTGCATATTATGGGGCACAGTGGCTGCATTTGATGGGCACAGTGGCTGCATTTGATTGGGCACAGTGGCTGCATTTGATGGGGCACAGTGGCTGCATTTTATTGGGCACAATGGCTGCATTTGATTTGGCACAAGTGGCTGCATATGATGGGGCACAGTGGCAGCATTTGATGGGCACAATGGCTGCATTTGATGGGGCACAAGTGGCTGCATTTTATTGGGCACAAGTGGCTGCATTTGATTGGGCACAAGTGGCTGCATTTGATTGGGCACAAGTGGCTGCATATGATGGGGCACAAGTGGCTGCATATGATGGGGCACAAGTGGCTCCATATGATGGGGCACAAGTGGCTGCATATGATGGGGCACAAGTGGCTGCATTTGATCGGGCACAAGTGGCTGCATATGATGGGGCACAGTGGCAGCATTTAATTGGGCACAATGGCTGCATTTGATGGGGAACAATGGCTGCATTCAATTGGGCACAATGGCTGCATTTGGTTGGGCACAAGTGGCTGCATATGATGGGGCACAGTGGCTGAATTTTATTGGGCACAATGGCTGCATTTGATTGGGAACAAGTGGCTGCATATGATGGGGCACAATGACAGCATTTGATGGGCACAATGGCTACATTTGGTGGGGCACAGTGGCTGCATTTTATTGGGCACAATGGCTGCATTTGATTGGGCACAAGTGCCAGCATTTGATGGGCACAGTGGCAGCATTTGATGGGGCACAATGTCTGCATTTGATGGGGCACAATGGCTGCATTTGATGGGGCACAGTGGCTGCATTTTATTGGGCACAATGGCTGCATTTGATTGGGCACAAGTGGCTGCATATGATGGGGCACAGTGGCTGCATATGATGGGGCACAGTGGCTGCATATGATGGGGCACAGTGGCTGCATATGATGGGGCACAGTGGCAGCATTTGATGGGGCACAATGGCTGCATTTGATGGGGCACAATGGCTGAATTTTATTGGGCACAATTGGCTGCATTTTATTGGGCACAATTGGCTGCATTTGATTTGGCACAAGTGGCTGCATGTGATGGGGCACAAGTCACTGCATTTAATGGGGCACAAATCGCTGCATTTAATTGGAACAGTAATGGCATTAGATGGGCACAAGTGGTGGCATTAGACTGGGCACAGTGGCTGCGTTTGATGGCGCACATCTCTTCTGAGAGCTGCAATTGGTTGCAACCAATTGCGTCATGTGTTCCCGTCCCCTGCAGAGTGCTTCTCCTTTTCAGCTACTGTCTTCTGCTTGCTGACTACAGGGCCTTGTAGCAACACGACTTGTTATCGGCAGGCCAAAGCATCTTGCCATCTTTCCTGCGACCATCAGATCCCGTCCAGCAAGCAACACACCGTGTCAGCAGGTTAGTTCCAAAATCAAATCAAAATTATTGTTGGGAGGGGGGTGACACCATGTTTTACCACACCGAGTGACACCAACCATAGTAAAAATGCTGTCCCCCCCAGATTTGTAAGGGTTCCTACACCCATAGCCCTTGTTGAAAGGATTTATGCTGAGATAAGCAATTTTGGTCTCTAACCTCTTGGTGGTACATTCTAGTTCTTATTCATTCCTTCCAATTGCATCCTGAAGTGGCTTTGAAAGCTCTTCTGTACAATGAGATGCAAAGGTCTTTTGGAAAATTTTAGCAGTTTTCTGCCTCTCTAGAGAGTGGCACTTCTGCACCTTGTGGGGAGATGGGGTGCCAGAAAAGGGACCAGTGGAGGCTTTTGGCCTATTGGCAGCATGCTCCAACAGGATATCACTACCTTGGTTTCAAAACTTATGTTGCTACTTGTTGCAGTTTACCTGGATGGCATAAATATCGATGTGTGGTGCTTCTTAGTGGAGACACGTTTCCTCTGCTGAGGATCATTTACTTTATTCCAGGAGATCTGTGATCATACTACCTTCATTCTGTTTTTGACCTATTTGTAACAGGTGGTCAATTGCTTCTGGTAAGCTTTGCATGCAGTCACAAAGTGGTGTTAGCTCACAATACATGGAGCTTAGAGTTAATTCTTTCATTTCTAATACACTGAGGGATCACCAGTTGAAGTGGATCTTTTTTTGCCTATAAAAAGGAAACTTATTACTAAGGTATCACACAAGAAACATCTCATGATAGGTAAAGGCCAGGAGCTCTTTCTCTTCGCAACCTTATTGTTGCAAAACATACTGGGCCAGATTCACAAAGCACTTACTCCGGAGTATCATGAGATGCGCGGCGTAAGTCTAAAAATGCACACGCTTATCTATGCACCGTATCCCCAAAACGATATACGCCTGAAATCCACATTTTTTAGACCAACGTAGACCAAAACTGCACTAGACACACCATTGATTTGCTATGCAAATATGCAAATGAGGGAGATACGCTGATCCACAAAAGTAAGTTTGTGCGGTGCAGTCTACACGATGTGCTTATCAGCTGCACGGCCGGTCTAAAATTAGACCATATAAAAGCTTGCTTAAAATTAGACAATGAATGAATGAATGAATGAATGAAAACTTGTATAGCGCGGCACATGCGAACTGAATCGCCTCTGGGCGCTTGTTGTTCCTGTCTCCTTTGATATCAAAAGAGAAAAGTCTTGACCTTTTTCCTAAATGCTAGGTGGTTCTCCTCCAACCGAATGCTGGTTGGTAAAGCGTTCCATAGTCTGGGACCTTGGATCGCGAATCTTCTTTCTCCTTTGGACTTGAAGTTGGCTTTCGGAACCTGGAGCAGGTTCTGATTCGTGGATCGCAAAACGCGATTGGGGTTATGAGCTTTTATTATTTCGCATAGATATTGGGGGGCATTCCCATGGACACATCTATGCGTAAGACAGAGAGCTTTGAAAGCAATTCTGTCTTTAACTGGCAGCCAATGAAGGGCTCTCAGTGAAGGTGAGATAGATTCCCAGGGTTTTTTCCCAGTCACAAGTCTGGCGGCCGTATTCTGAACGACTTGCAGACGAGCGATTTGGTACTTGGGGAGGCCGAGGTAAAGGGCATTTGCATAATCCAGCCTGGAGTTTACAATTGCTCCCACCACGGCCGCTAAATCTTCTTTGGGGATGAACGGAGTGAGTCTACGTAGTAGGCGCAGTAGATGGTGAGATCCGCTGACTACTGATCCTATTTGTGCGTCCATTGTCATAAAGGAGTCAAAAATGACCCCTAGGCTTTTGACTTTGGCGCTAGGGGTGATGGTTTTGCCCAAAATAGGCGGGGGGGTCCACACTGTTGAAAGTTGATTCCTGTGCTTGGCGTGAAACAGAAGAAGTTCTGTTTTCGCTCCGTTGAGTTTAAGATAACTCTTTGTCATCCAGTCTTCTATCAAAGAGAGGCATGTCTCTAGATTGAGGTGGTGATCCTGTCTGTTGCAAATGCGGAAATAAAGTTGCGTGTCGTCTGCGTATGAGTGATAGAGCAGTTTTTGGCTGCTGATAATCTCAAAAAGAGGACGAAGATAAATGTTAAACAGCACTGGTGACAGAGGCGATCCTTGAGGGACTCCGCATGTTATTGTGCGTTTTTCAGACATAAAAAGGCCTAACTTCACTGTTTGCGATCGGTTTTCCAAAAAAGAGGAGAACCAAGATAAATCGCTTTCTGCGACTCTGGCTACTTCAGCAAGCCGAGTCAGTAACAGATTGTGGTCTACAGTGTCGAAAGCTGCACTTAGGTCCAACAGAACCAGGAGACAAGATTCTCCTTCGTCTGCGGCCTTGAGAACATCGTCCCATACTTTCAGCAATGCTGTTTCCGTCCCATGTCCGGGACGGAAGCCTGATTGCAATGGGTCAAGTAGCTTGTAGGTATCTAGATGCTGTTGCAGCTGTTGTACCACTACTTTTTCCATTATCTTAGAGAGTACATTGAGGCTTGTTATGGGACGGCGGTGGAGTGGGTCCTTGGGGTCCAGGGAGGGTTTCTTCAGGATGGGCTGGATTATACCCTCTTTCAACTGTGAGGGCACTATGCCCTCCAAGAAAGACTGGTTGATAAGCTGCGTGATGGGAGGAGCCAGGATGTAGGCGCACTCCTTCAGCAGTTTTGTGGGGATAATGTCATTAGGTGCTGTGCCATTTCGCAAAGCCCCAATGATATTCTTAGTGGCCTCGATGGAGATGGGTTCCAGGGTGAACTTACCTGATATAGGGGAATTACTATGGGTGTAGTGTGAGAGGCTGCAGGGGGGGCTGCGGGGGGTATTGTTCTGCTGAATGCTTTCACGGATTGCCTCAATTTTATTAATGAAGCAATCCGATAGTTCATTGCAAAATTCTTGTGTGTCTGTATTGGGGGCTTCAATACATCCTGGTTTCATGGTCTGAGTGACCATCTTGAAGAGTTCGCGGGGGCGGTTTATGGCACTGTTGATAGCTTCCGAAAAATAATTTTTCTTGGCTTGGAAAATTTCTTTGTGGTATTTTCTTGTCGCCGCCTTGTAGATGGATAGGTTTAGCTCTGAAGAACATCTTTTCCAGGCAGATTCTGCCCTTCTGCGTTCTTGCTTCAGTAACGACAGCTGGTTGTTAAACCAGCTGCGGTTATTTTTCCGGATGTGGGTCTTTCGTTTCGGCGCTACCAAGTCTGCTGACTGTAGCATGGCCGAATTTATGGCATCCAGCGTTTCAACAGCTGTTTGATGCGGCTGAATTGTTTCTATTTTTTCCCTTAACGTAGTTTTGAAGAGTTCCGAATGGAGCTTCTTCTGACATCTAGTCCAGTGAGTTGTCACTGGATTTGATGTTTTTGTTGCTGGGGGAATTGTGGATATAATGAATTTAATTGCATGGTGGTCTGTCCATGGCAACTTTTCATTTTCCCAAATTTTTATTTCCAGAGCTTGTCTGAAAATAAGATCAAGTGTGTGACCTGAAGCATGTGTGGGTCCACATACTAGTTGCTGTGACCCTAAATCTACCAGGTGGTTAATACAGGCATCGGCAATGGGGTCTTGTGCGGAATTGGCCCAAAGGTTGAAATCCCCGAGCAGCAAAAAATGTTTGCTGTTAAGGGTATAAGTGGAGAAGATATCCGTCCATGATGGTAGCAGCTGCGATTTTGGGCCAGGTGGCCTATAGCAGAGCAGAATGTGGATGGTCTCCTTTGAAATTGTTTGCAGTTGTAGCGTAAGGGTTTCCATGAATGGAAGAGGATTTTGAAGGATTGGTTTGGTGATTGCAAGCTGAGTCTTGTAAATCACCGCCAGGCCCCCTCCTCTTTGCCCTATTCTGTTTTCCGTTATAATACGGTAGTTTTCTGGCACCAGTTCTCCTAGAATGGTGTTACAGTCGGCTGTAAGCCAGCTCTCTGTAATGAAGAGGCAGTCTAAATCGTATTGTAGTATAAAATCATGGATTTCTAATCGGTGTTTTACTGCCGATCTTGTATTGATCAAAGCACAGGATATGTGCTTCGGTTGGGGTGGATGACTAGATTTTTTGATAGACAATCCGTCTACATGTCAGCAAAAGCAACACCATTAGGGCCGAGCTGAGCAGCCACACTTGCAGGACATTAATCTGTATGCCAACATGCCAGGGGCATCCTTGCTCATAGCTTTACTACTGACTTTAGATGAGCGCAGAAGGAGGGGGGCATGGAGGAGGGCACGGGAGAGGATCTTTGTCAGGTATATCCAATGGTAATAGGCCCCCCTTTTGGCTGAAATTAGGGTGCAATTGGAGAGATACCCTGTGTTAATAGAAGGGTAGATGTTGGTTCTTCAGCTTCCACTAATTTCAGTGAAATTGAGTAAAGGTGGATTAATTAGGTGAGGAGACTGTGCAGGCCAGCAGGCCCAAAGATTGCTAAAGTAAAATGATCCTATGCTGCTATAAGGATGCCAGTTGTGACCGATGCACCCTAAACCATATAAAACAAATAAAAAAATGTGTCTCTAGAGTCTAATAGGTAGGAATCCCTACTAGTGTGGTTGATTACACTAGTAACCACACACGGTCTAACTTAAAGGAGTTGCACTACGCCGGTCCAAAAATGCGCATGGTTGCTGCAGAGGGTGTATCTTAGATTAGCGTATTTATCGGCATATAACACGCACCTTCATTTTACAAGGAAAGTTTCAGGAAAAAAACTTAAATTTTAAATAAAGAACTTTGAAGCAAAATAAAAGGTCAATGCCCATTAATTCATCCTTATCAATGCCCATCTGCAGCCTCAAAAATGCCCATCAATGCAGCTTGATCAATGCCCATCTGCAGCCTCCCCATTGCTATGAATGCAGCCTGATCAATGTCCATCTCAGGGAGGGGGGGGGGGGGGTGAGCACCGTCAGATTACATACAGTGAGAATCTACTGTTTTCTCGGCAGCCTCTTTAATATAAATAGAAACCTCCTGGATCGGCTTCTATGATAGACAGAACACTGGTCCAATGCTGACCCAGGAGACGGGACTTCCTATTACAGAGGCTGCTGAGTAAACAGGAGATTCTCGCTGTATGTAATCTGAAGGCGCTTGTCCTGCCCCCCTCCCCGACCCAAGAAACAGGTGGTTTCCTGGGTCTTCAGTTGTTTGGTCTCATTAAGGTTGTATATATATTTGATATCATTTATTGTATTTTTTAGCTATGACTAAGCACTAGTTTCAGTGCGAAACGTGTCAGCAGTCAGGTTTTACTTTATTTTGCTGTGACTTGTAGTGCTGTCCTTTTCTTTTTTAATAAAGGCTACAATTTGTTCAGAGCGTGGCTGTCCAGAGACAATTTTTTGTTCCTGCTTTGCTAAGTGCATTGCCTGCACCTGAGTTGTCTGCAGCGGAGGATATTCATCTGGGTTCCCACCTGGAGCAGCTATTCCCTTTCCGCTTAGTATTTGTTTTCACCTAAGTGTGGTATTTATTTGTATAACAACATACAGTAATTCACAAATTTTTATAATATATATTATATAGAATATAATTTAATGGACTGCATAGTATAGCATCTTATATTAATGAATTTAAATCAGAGTTTTTACATCTGAAAACTCTGAGGCCGCGTACACACGACCAAATAAATCCGATCAAATCGGTCTGACAGACCGTTTTGATCGGATTTGTCTGCTGGGGTATACATTGGTTTGATCGTGCACACACAATCAAACCAAAATCCCCGCCGGCAGACAGCGCGGTGACGTGGCGGTGACGTGGATGCCACCACGTCACCATCACCAGGAAGTAAAACACTTCCGCGCATGCGTCGAATCCATTCGACGCATGCGCGGGCAGATATGTCTGCTGGTTAGCGTACTAACCAGCAGACATGTCGGTCGGACGGGTTCCCAGCAGACAGATTTTAAAGCATGCTTTAAAATCTGTCTGCTGGAAAAACCCGCCTGTCCGCCCGTACACGTTTGAATTTGTCTGCTGAAACGGTCCGTCGGACCGTTTCCAGCAGATAGATTCATTCGTGTGTACGCGGCCTGAGGCTTACATAAGCCTCATTTGACCCTTTTACGGTAATTTAAGTATTGTTTTTTTTGGCACAGAACAGTCACATTGTAATAAATGAATTCAGAGTGGCAACTACAGAGCAATAAGTGTTAAGTCATAGATTCCTTTTATTGCCAGCTAACTGTTAAATTGATTCTAAAAATAGGAATATAAAAGGTGGTATTTATGCCATTTGTGTGACTGTACCTTCAGGGGTTGTCACAGCAGATCCTTTATTGTATTCGAATATTAAATAGTGAAAGCACCTGTATATCAGGCATTTTGTTTCTTGAATGTATGCATACAATTATGACACCTGTAAAGCACCGGACTATCTATTGATTACTACTAAAAACAGTTCACAGCTATTTTATAGTTAGACTGGAGACACAGACTTGGAAGAAACCACTGATTTTAAATAAACATATCCCTCATATTAAAATGTTGTATATGCATTCCGGATGTCTTTAAAATGAGTACAATAAGAAATACCTGAAATAAGGCAGGCTTAAAGTGTAGTACCACCCATAAATAGAACTTCCGATTTTTGGATCCCCCCCCCCCCTCCGGTGTCACATTTGGCACCTTTTAGGGAGGGAGGGGGCAGAAGAACCCTGTGTAATACAGGTATTTGCACCCACTTCCGGGCATAGAACATGGCAGTATCCACGGTGATCTACGCCATATTTGGTAAAATTTGTAATTACAAAGGTTCTATGGCCATCAAATTCAAATCTGAGTGTGTGTGATTTATGTGGGGAAAGGAAACAAAATGTTGTTGAGGTTGGTCAGGCAGATCTGGGGTTACTGCCTCCCGCGGAATTACTTTTTATAGCTTTTTACACCTTGTACTTTGTTATAGCTTATTGTGCTGCTTATCCAAATAACCTTGATGCTGTGTGGTAGTAATGGCAACTCTGGAATGTTAACAGAGGCGTAACTAGAAACTTCGGGGCCCCGGTGCAAGAAATCGCGAAGGCCCCCCCGAAAAGCATGATTTGGATACATTATTTTTCACCACCCACAAGTACCACCACAGCCACCCCCCTCAAGCACCACCGCTGCCACCTCCCTCAAGTACCACCGCCTGCACCTCCCTCAAGTACCACCGCCTGCACCTCCCTCAAGTACCACCGCCTGCACCTCCCTCAAGTACCACCGCCTGCACCGCCTGCACCTCCCTCAAGTACCACCGCCTGCACCTCCCTCAAGTACCACCGCCTGCACCTCCCTCATGTCCCACAGCTAACAACCCCCCCCCAAATACCACCGCTAATATGAACTATTCCATTGCCAGCAATGGGGTGCAACTTCATTTGGAACTGTCAAAGCACATAAAGTCGCAGCGGTGTGACAGGGATTTAGACATGCATGTATACGGAGGAGGATGGTCCCCATCATTATTGGGGTCAGTGTAGAGGATGGGAGGATCTGAGCGATCTGTTCTAGGCACACACCAGCAGATCTCACCTGTCACACCCCCTCAGCTCTGTGACACCAGCACAGATCGCACACAATTAAGTACTATAGGCCTGTGTGTGGCCTTGCAGTGAACTGTCACTTACCATCCACAGGTCATCGTTTTTCCATGTCCTTGTCCCGGTCCCATATGTCACCATAGGGGTCCTCATTGTTCCAGAGGGGCATATGATGCTTCTTTCCTGCACACAGACAGCCCGATCTCCATGTCCCCCCCTCGATCTCCACCTCCTCTATACACACCAGGCCGAAGGCCGGCCTCTTCTCCACATATCAGTATGAGCACAGGCTGATGGTCGTCCGGGATCTGGAGCGGAGCTGATTTCCATGTACAAGGTGTGCAAGGTCCGGGGAAAGCAGCCAGGTGACCTGTACCATCCCATTCTACACCAGCCTCAGACTTGGGCGGCTCCTCTGTACACTCTGCCGGGTACGCTGGAGCCAGGAGGACGGGGCCTGTTCTGCCACTTGCCTGGAGGAGCATGACTGCCCAGGACATCCTTCATCCCTTGATCTTCAATGTCCCGCCAACTCGCAGTGTGACCGGCCACTGCTCCTGTCTCTACATGCCTGGTAACGTTTCAAAAAGCCCGGGCCAAACACGACTAACCCTGGAAGAGCACCGCCTACAGGACGTCCAGCGAATCACAACCCTGTAACCTTCACTAAACGCTGGGAGAGCACTGCCTACTGAAAAACCGGCCAATCAAACTCCTCTCAGCTCGGAGCTGGGTGGCCCCAGTCTCTCAGCGCTGCCTCTGCCTTCTCCTAGCCAGCGGGCAAAAGCACACGATCCCCGGAAAGAACAGCACGCACCAGGCCAAACATAGTGATGACATGACAGTCAGATGGGCCCCTCCGGACTTGGCGGAATTACAGGGCCCAGTCGCAACTGCGACTGTTGCAACACTGATAATTCCGCCACTGAATGTTAAGGTAAGAATAGACTCAAAAAAAGTAATCATTTGCTCTCATTGTGATGTTTCCTTCACCTATATAGTGGTGGCAATGACTTTATATTTTATCATTCAGATCTTTGTCTATTAAGAGGGTTTATAACACGTGAGCATGGACATCTCATGCTTGAACAAAGACTGAGCTAGTTTCAATCTGCCTGAATCAACACATCAGAGGTGACTATAATTTAGTTAAATCACTCACCAGATAAATAGGTTGAATATAACTGAGCACAGCCGTACACTAATAAAACAATATAACACTGTGATTATAGTTTGCTCACCTCATATTGTGTAATCCAATAATACTGAACTCTACTTCCTAGAGATGAAATAGAAGTGACCTGCCATAAAATAGGGAATATGGTTTTAAGGGGTTATCATGTTTTATTACACCCTTCTCACAAATGCTATTTTTTTGCTGTGATGTACCTTGCAGTGTCACCTGGAGATGACATGCCATGTCACACTATGGGAGTTAATTACGAAAGGCAAATCCACTTTGCACCACAAATGCAAACTACAAGTGCAAAGTGCACTTGGAAGTGCAGTCACTGTAAATCTGAGGGGTAGATCTGAAATGAGGGGAAGCTCGGCTGATTTTATTATCCAATCATGTGCAAGCTAAAATGCTGTTTTTTATTTTCTTTGCATGTCTCCCTCGGATCTACAGTGCACTTTCAGTGCAATTTCAAGCGCACTTTGCACTTGTAGTTTGCACCTGTAGTGCAAAGTGGATTTGCCTTTAGTAAATAACCCCCAACATGTTGAGAACCTCTGTGAATTATAGACATGTTGAAATTGGTTCATTACAAATCAATTTTCATAGACAAATTACAAAAACAAAGGGCCAGATCCACATAGAAATAGATGGTGAGATACGCTACGCCGCTGTAACTTGCTTTTTAATTCTTTCAATCCTCAAAGAATTCACGCCGTAAGTTACGGCGGCGTAGTGTATCTCTCGGCGCGTAATTCAAATCGGTGAGTAGGGGGCGTGTTTCATTTAAATGAAGCGCGTCCCCACGCCGATCGAACTGCTTATGCTCCGTTCCAAAATTTCCCGCCGTGCATTGCGCTAAATGACGTCGCAAAGACGTCATTTTTTTAACATAGACGTGAATTATGTCCATCCCTATTCACGGACGACTTACGCAAAAAAAAAGAAAAATTCTAATTTCGACGCGGGAATGACGGCCATACTTAACATGGCAAGTCTAACTATACGCCGCAAAATACCAGCTGTAACTATACGCCGGAAAAAGCCGACTAGAGACGACGTAAGAGAATGCGACGGCCGCGCGTATGTTCGTGGATCGTCAGAAATAGCTCATTTGCATACTCGACGCGGAAAACGACGAGAACTCCACCCAGCGGACACCGAAGTATTGCATCTACGATTCGAAGGCATACGAAGACGCCTGTCGAAACGAACCCAGATGCGGTCATATCTTGGTTTGAGGATTCAAACTAAAGATGCGACGCAGGTCATTTGAAAGTACGCCGGCGTATCAGTAGATACGCCGGCGTACTCTCTCTATGGATCTGGCCCAAACTTATTTCAACACTCTCATTAACACCTTTTAGTCTTTGTCAACTCTTTTCTACCTTTAGCTCACTACTTTACAGTCCCCCCCCCCCAACATTGCCTCCACTGGCTAACCCATAGTCTCCCCCCACCATACAGGGGTCAAGGTTCGGCCACGTTTGCAGGAATTGACCAAATATGGATCCATGATGATCTATTGATTGACTTCTCACAAACAAAATTTCAGTTCAATCAGCACTGCAGCCAACAGGATGCAGCTCTAATCTATGTATTTTGATAGTGGGGAAGTCTCCCTGCTGACAGGTAAAAATGACACCATGGGGAGGATCCCCACACTGAATGTGTGGATGGGGGGATTGATTCAGTTTTTTCATTTCGTTTTTTTGTTCAACTGGCTGAACAAAAACAAAAATGAACCATGTATGGGCAGCTTAACACAACAGGTCTATCACAACATTTAATGCTTTCCTCTTGTTATTACAGAGGTTGCTAAACATATCTCCCCCCAACCACCTGTGTACTGTTCTCTCACAACTTCTTTCTCTAATCTATGCTGTTTAACCCACATCTTCAATCTCTCCTGGCATCTTCCCTTTCCCTCTATAAAAAAGTGAACACCTTCATACCGTAAAAGCGCTTACTGGAAACCATCATTTACGTCCACACTTTTACAATGCCTAGTCTACAACAGTCTGAACTGCTACCTCACTGATAACAACTTTCTTAAATAGGAAGTAAACCCCGATGGGTTTTACCTTCTCTTTGTTTCCCTGCAAAGGTAATGCAAAGGTAATGCATAATGGGCTACCATCGCATAGTAGCCCATTATGTGTCACTTAACTGAAACCGAAGCCTGCGTTGTCCCCGATTTCCTCTCTGGCTGGAAGCGTCCATTCTTCACCCCTCTTCCTTCCGGGGCCACAAACTCCGGCTCTGTGACTGGCCGGAGTCGCATGATGTCACGGCCTGACCCCAGCTTGAAACGACACAGCGTGTGCGCAGAAGACGGCATTGTTCAGGGACATTGTAAATATCTCCTAAACCTTGAAGGTTTAGGAGATATTTCCAGAAACTACAGGTAAGCCTTAACCACTTAAGACCCGGACCAATACGCTGGTAAATGACCCAAGGTGTTTTTGCGATTCGGCACTGCGTCGCTTTAACTGACAATTGCGCGGTCGTGCGACGTGGCTCCCAAACAAAATTTGCGTCCTTTTCTTCCCACAAATAGAGCTTTCTTTTGGTGGTATTTGATCACCTCTGCGATTTTTATTTTTTGCGCTATATACAAAAATAGAGCGACATTTTTGAAAAAAAAACAATATTTTTTACTTTTTGTTAAAAAAAAAAATCAAATAAACTAAATTTAAGTCAAACATTTAGGCCAAAATTTATTTAGCCACATGTCTTTAGTAAAAAAAAAAATCGGGATAAAAAAAAAAATAGCTACCTAGCGGGAACAGCGACACTAATACAGCGATCAGAAAAATGATCGCTTAGTGACGCTGGCAATAGGGAGTGAAAGGGTTAACTAGGGCGGTGATCAGGGGGGTTAAAACTTTATTAGGGGGGGTGGGGGGGCTATCCTGAACCTAACACTCACTGATGTTACACTGCCTGTCACACTGACACTAAATGCAGTGATTAGATCACTGCATTCAGTGACACTGTGACAGGGGGGGTGGGGGGGCAGATCGCAAGGGGTTAAGTATGCCTATGTGAGTGTGTGTCAGTGTAATGTTGGTGCACACTTACTGTTAGGTGTTTCTCCCATCGCAGCGGTTGAAAATACTGCTGCGATGGGAGATTACATCACTTCCCCCTTCCTGTGTTTACACAGGAGGAGGAAGTGACAGGAGACTGACGCGCATTGGCTGGGAGCGATCGCGGGGGGGGCGGGTAAACGCCGACATCCGCCCGCTCGTCCCGGATTGCTCCCGGAGCCAGGGGGACCCCCGCACGCCGCGGAGGGGGTCCCGATGGGACCCCCGAACCGCACTTAGGCGGGGACGTAAATTTACGCCCTTGTGCCTGTACGTGCCATTCTGTGGCCGTATATGTGCGTGCGGGGGTCCTTAAGTGGTTAATATAGGCTTACCTGTAGGTGAAAGTGGTCTGTAAGGGTTCACAACCAATTTAACTCCTTACAGTCTGGCTTTTGCCTAAAACACTCCACAGAAACAAAGTTCTCCAACAACATACTAACTGCTAAAAAAACAATGGCCACTACTCTGCACTCATACTTTTAGACCTTTAAAACTGCCTTTGATACAGTTGACCACCCACTCTTTCCCAAAAAACGTCACCCTCTTGGCCTCTAAGGCCTCGTACACACGAGGCAATAGATTTGTTCAAAACGGTCTGTCCGACCGATTTGAACAAATCTGTCTGTTTGGATTTTGGTTTGCTCGCGTGTATGCACGAGCAAACCAAAATCCCCGCCAGCAGACGGCACGCTGACGTGTCGGTGACGTGGCGGTGACGTTGACGCCGCCACGTCACCGCACCAGGAAGTAAAACACTTCCGCGCATGCGCCGAATCCATTCGGCGCCGGTGCGACACGACATGTTTGCTGGTAAGTGTACTAACCAGCAGACATGTCGGGCGGACGGGTTCCCACCCGATAGATTTCAAAGCATGCTTTGAAATCTGTCGGGTGGCCAAATCCGTCGGCTCGCCCGTACACACGATCGAATCTGTCTGCTGGGACGGTCTAGCAGACCGTTTCCAGCAGACAGATTTGATCGTGTGTACACGGCCTAATGCCGCGTACACACGGTCGTTTTTTGCGATGAAAAAAAACGACGTTTTTTAAAACGTCATTTAAATTGATCGTGTGTGGGCAAAACGTTGTTTTTTGTCTTCAAAAAAACGACCAAAAAAAAATTCCAACATGCTTGAATTTTTTGTGTCGTTTTTCAAAACGTCGTTTTTTGTTTCACAAAAAGTCACCGTGTGTAGCAAAAACGTCTTTTAAAACGACGTTTGTCAACCCGCGCATGCCCAGAAGCTAGTTATGAAGCGAGCTTCAATGGAAAAGAGTGGTGAACGTAACCTTGCTTTTTGTGAAAAAACGATGGTGTGTATGCAAAATTGTCTTTGAAAAGTGACGTTTCAAAAACGTCGTTTTTTACTTCACAGAAAACGTCGTTTTTTTTCATCGCAAAAAACGACCGTGTGTACGCGGCATAAGACTTTGCTTCTTCCAGATTTGTATCCTACCTATCTATTTCAGTGTCATCTACAACCCCATCTCCTTCTTTCCTGTCTCTCTGTCCTTGGATCCCTTTGAGTCTCTATCTATACTTCCTCCCTTAGTCATTCCATAGCCTCCAATGGCTTTCAGTACCATCTGTATGCTGATTACACCCAAATCTATGTTTCAACTCTTCAACTTATGCTTTCAGTAGACATGTGCAGACTCGAATATTTTGTTTCGTTTCTTTCGTTTTCGTTTGGAAAATAAATGTATTTAGTTACTCCCGAAAATCGTTTTGATTTATTTCGTTTTTCGTTGGGGAATAGCTTTCGTCCGAAAATCCAATAATACTTGGTTTCTGTCGAATGGTCAAAAGAATATTCGACGGGACGTCGAATCTTTACGTCGAATCGTACATTTCCGTTCGAATATTCCGCCTACAAGAATTCTAATGTTGTATGACTAGTAATAATGTTGAATCTATTTTCTCATAAATCGAAATCTAATCTCTGTAATGTCGAATCTATTATTTCTATAGTCTCGAATCTTTTCCCTATAATGTCGAATCTTTTCCCTATAATGTCGAATCTCTCTATATCGAATTTTTACCGCAACGAAAACGAAAATAAAGCATTTTTTTATGTTGGATCTTTTGGTTTTCGTTTCTTGCGCTTTAGTTATCGTTTGTTAAAACAATAACGAAAAAAAATGATTTTCGGACGAAAATGCATTCTAACGAAAACTAATGCACATGTCTAGCTTTCAGTCTCCTCACATATCACTAATTTACTAACTGACATATCAGTATGCATTTTACACCACTTTTTAAAACTCCATCTTTCCAAAACTGAGCTCATAATATTACATACAACCCCCAACACCATTCTCTGACTTTCCTCTACAACTATCAGTCCCTCCTCTCATACCTGGGTGCTAGGTGACATTTCAGCATATTACCCCAAACATTATCTTTGCTCCCCCCAAGACCTCCTGCTCTCCTGGCTTCCTAATCAGCCCCTCCATTGCTCAATTCCATTACTTCTTTGGAGTCTCTCCCATTATCTGGATCTCCCTATGGCAATCTCTTCGGCTATCTGCTATACTATTAGCCTTTAGAAGATCCCTGAAAATCCATCTGTTAACCGCTTAAGCCCCGGACCATATTGCTGGTCAAAGACCAGAGCACTTTTTGTGATTCTGCACTGCGTCGTTTTAACTGACAATTGCGCGGTCGTGCGACGTGGCTCCCAAACTAAATTGACGTCCTTTTTTTCCCACAAATAGAGCTTTCTTTTGGTGGTATTTGATCACCTCTGCGGTTTTTAGTTTTTGCGCTATAAACAAAAATAGAGCGACAATTTTGAAAAACAATTATATTTTTTACTTTTTACCATAATAAATATCCCCCAAATATATATAAAAAAAATGTTTTCCTCAGTTTAGGCCGATACGTATTCTTCTACATATTTTTTGTAAAAAAAAATCGCAATAAGCATTTATTGATTGGTTTGCGCAAAAGTTATGGCGTTTACAAAATAGGGGATAGTTTTATGGCATTTTTATTAATATTTTTTTTTTACTAGTAATGGTGGTGATCAGTGATTTTTTTTTGGTACTGCGACATTATGGTGGACAATTCGGACACTTTTGACAAATTTTTGGGACCATTGGCATTTTTATAGCAATCAGTGCTATAAAAATGCATTGATTACTATAAAAATGCCACTGGCAGGGAAGGGGTTAACACTAGGGGGCAAGGGAGGGGTTAAGTATGTTCCCTGGGTGTGTTCTAACTGTAGGGGGGGTGGACTCACTAGGGGAAATGACTGATCGCTGTTCATACTGTGACAGGAAGTCAGGTAAATCTGTGTGTGTTGTCCCAGTTGGGAGATATATTTCTGCCTTGTTTAGACAATACACCAATTACTATTGGGCGACGGCTGCAAAAAAAGGCCAGAGAGGTTTGGGGCGTTAAAAGGTTTCAGCTGTTCAGAATTAAGCAATTAAAGCCCCTATTAAAGACAGCCTATGGGATAACGACTGATTGCTGGATCCTGAGGCTTTGGGAGTGAAGGAGCAGTCACAAGCACTTCTGAAGAGGTGAGGTGCTGATGGATATTTCTGTGTAAGAAATATCAAAGAGACTTTTTTTGTTGTTTACTGCTGTAGGACCAGCAGTGTCTGCCCAGCAGTAGGCTGTATCAGACTCCATAGGTAGGTTCCTGTGTTGGGAAGGTAGACGCCCCAAGTGGCAAGGGTTTACTTTATGTTTTGTTTTGTTTATGCTGTTTTAATGCTTGCACGTGTATCCAGCAATATGGAAAAATAAACCATATCATTTGTTTTCAATCCTCCTCAACTGCCTTTTTGTACAGTTTCATCCAGGGGGTCACACACACCCGCTACCAAGTTAATCCCTCACAATACATTGTATGAACAGATGGTCAGGCATTTCTCCCCTGACAGGACCAGGAGCTGTGTGTTTACACACACAGCTCCTGTACCTTTCTCTGTAACGAGTAGTCGCGGGTGCCCAGGAGTCAGGGACGAGCGGGGGGGCCCGTGCGCCCCTATTGGCTGCTGGGCGAGGTGACGTATAGCTACGTGCTCTTGCCCAGCAGAGCCGACCTGACGTCGTAAAACTGCGGTGGCTGGTCTGCAACCAGTTGAAGTAATTTTAAAGGTTCAGGGTTTATTTATTTTAAGTAACAAACATGCCATACTTACCACCACTGTACAGTTAGTTTTTCACAGAGTGGCCCCGAACATCCTCTTCTGGGGTCCCTCGACAGCTCTCGTGGCTCCTTCCCACAGTAGCTAACCCCCTCTGGGAAACTCTACCCCGAGGGGGTTACCTTGCAGGCGCGCTCCCGTGTTATACACTTGGCGTCCATAGACTCTGAGTGTATGACTCGGCCCCACCCCCCTGGCAACCGCGTCAGTGGTTTTGATTGACAGCAGCGGGAACCAATAGCTGTGCTGCTATCAATCTATTCAAAGAAGAACCGAGAAGAGATGGGCACTAGCGACGCGGGATCGTGCCCATGGAAATTCGGGGCTCAGATAAATAAAATGGGGGCTCGGGGGAGGGGCGGACACAGCAAGGTGTTTATTCACCTTAATGTATAGGATGCATGAAGGTGAAAAAACACGAGGGTTATAACCCCTTTAAGAAATGCCCATCTCACCTCTGTCTTAAAACTGAACTTTCGTTTCGCCATCAACTCATACCACCCCAGCTATTACCTTTAGTATCACTTGTCTCTCCCATTTAGATTCTAAGCTCCCAGGAGCAGGGCCCTCCTAACTCTCCTGTCTTGAATTGTGTTGTAAATGTACTGTCTTCCTCAAAAAAAAAAAATTAAATGCTGCGCAAGCTGTTGGCACAATATAAATACTATGTAGTAATAAGAATTTTATAATGCTACTGTGTAAATCCAGCATGGTCCTATACAATCAATTTTTTTTGGTCTTTAGACAAGATGTGACTTAGCAATGCAATGGACAGAGATACCCATGTGAAGTCATAAATACATACACAAATATGTCATGCTCAAAAACAAGTTCTTTGTGGATTGCTCAGGCAGACTGTTTTTAATAGAATAATACATTATATCCAGAAAATGCTAATTTATTAGGTTTGTTACATGAAGGTAATGAAGGTTATGCCTGAAGAGTGTTCAGCTTTGAAGTGGCTTTCAGTGTCCTCTGATCTTCAGCCTGGAATGGGAAAAGCTTTTCCGTGCAACATGCCACAACTAATTAATCCTCTTACTTTATGCAAGAGTTAATTAGCCAGTTTTCTTTATTTTTACCAGTCAAATGTTTTCGAAAAAAAAATATTGACAGTAAATCTATGCCAGGCTTAGAGCATTGCTAATTAAATTACATATTTAACACACCAGCACTCGTGGGAATTACTGAAAATCTCTTAACTCAGAAGATTATACAGCAAACATGAAGTTCTATATTGGCATGGGCCTTCCAGTTCAAATTCTGTATTAAAATGAGCTTAGCCCGCAAAACCGAAAATTATACCAACTATACAGCTCACAAGGAATGTGTAATGTTATATAATTTGTTTATCATGCTCAAAACTAAAGAAAAAAATATTTTTACTTTTTTTCTGTATGTGGTAAATTATTTTCAGATGTTGACTTGCCTAATAACCCCTCTGTATCATTAAATTGCAAGTAGGGCACACCCTGCACTCACAGTATGTCTTTAGTCTTCCGAGATAAATGGTCCACCAATCTGGAACACTAAGAACATCCTGTGACAGAAAATAAGTATTCGGGGGGTCAGCACTGGATTGCTTATGAGTATTGCAACAAAAGTTGCATTTTCGTTTTTTTTACCGCCTAAATAATCGCTAAATATATATAAAATAAATAGCTTTGTGTTGGGCCTTAACTGCTATGTTGCCTGTTAACAGATCAGTAAGTGGGAGCGGGAGGATAAGACACAGCTGGCCATGTGATCAGTGAGCGGGACAAGAAGGGGAAACCACTGGGGTCTTGTGATCAGTGAGCGGGACAAGAAGGGGAAACCACTGGGGTCTTGTGATCAGTGAGTGGGACAAGAAGGGGAAACCACTGGGGTCTTGTGATCAGTGAGCGGGACAAGAAGGGGAAACCACTGGGCCCTTGTGATCAGTGAGTGGGACAAGAATGGGAAACCATTGGGGTCTTGTGATCAGTGAGCGGGACAAGAAGGGGAAACCACTGGGGTCTTGTGATCAGTGAGTGGGACAAGAAGGGGAAACCACTGGGGTCTTGTGATCAGTGAGCGGGACAAGAAGGGGAAACCACTGGGCCCCTGTGATCAGTGAGCGGGACAAGAAGGGGAAACCACTGGGGTCTTGTGATCAGTGAGCGGGACAAGAAGGGGAAACCACTGGGGTCTTGTGATCAGTGAGCGGGACAAGAAGGGGAAACCATTGGGGTCTTGTGATCAGTGAGCGGGACAAGAAGGGGAAACCACTGGGGTCTTGTGATCAGTGAGCGGGACAAGAAGGGGAAACCACTGGGGTCTTGTGATCAGTGAGCGGGACAAGAAGAGGAAACCACTGGGGTCTTGTGATCAGTGAGCGGGACAAGAAGGGGAAACCACTGGGGTCTTGTGATCAGTAAGTGGGACAAGAAGGGGAAACCACTGGGGTCTTGTGATCAGTGAGCGGTACAAGAAGGGGAAACCACTGGGGTCTTGTGATCAGTAAGCGGGACAAGAAGGGGAAACCACTGGTGTCTTGTGATCAGTGAGCAGGACAAGAAGGGGAAACCACTGGGCCCTTGTGATCAGTGAGCGGGACAAGAAGGGGAAACCACTGGGGTCTTGTGATCAGTGAGCAGGATCAGGAAGAAAGGACGCCAGGGGCCATGTGAGGAGGATTGGGAAGACATGCCGGGGGCTGTGTCATCAGTGAGCAGGAGATCTCAAACAATTAGAAAAACAACTACTGCTCAGAACAGAATACAGTTAGGATGGAAGATTAAAGGGGTTGTAAAAGTACAATATTTTTTTCCTAAATAGCTTCCTTTACCTTAGCTACCTTATAATCGCTAAATATATATAAACTAAATAGCTTTGTGTTGGGCCTTAACTGCTATGTTGCCTGTTAACAGATCAGTAAGTGGGAGCGGGAGGATAAGACACAGCTGGCCATGTGATCAGTGAGCGGGACAAGAAGGGGAAACCACTGGGCCCTTGTGATCAGTGAGCGGGACAAGAAGGGGAAACCACTGGGGTCTTGTGATCAGTGAGCGGAACAAGAAGGGGAAACCACTGGGGTCTTGTGATCAGTAAACGGGACAAGAAGGGGAAACCACTGGGCCCTTGTGATCAGTGAGCGGGACAAGAATGGGAAACCATTGGGGTCTTGTGATCAGTGAGCGGGACAAGAAGGGGAAACCACTGGGGTCTTGTGATCAGTGAGTGGGACAAGAAGGGGAAACCACTGGGGTCTTGTGATCAGTGAGCGGGACAAGAAGGGGAAACCACTGGGCCCCTGTGATCAGTGAGCGGGACAAGAAGGGGAAACCACTGGGTTCTTGTGATCAGTGAGCGGGACAAGAATGGGAAACCACTGGGGTCTTGTGATCAGTGAGCGGGACAAGAAGGGGAAACCACTGGGCCCTTGTGATCAGTGAGCAGGACAAGAAGGGGAAACCACTGGGGTCTTGTGATCAGTGAGCGGGACAAGAAGGGGAAACCACTGGGGTCTTGTGATCAGTGAGCGGGACAAGAAGGGGAAACCACTGGGCCCTTGTGATCAGTGAGCGGGACAAGAAGGGGAAACCACTGGGGTCTTGTGATCAGTGAGCGGGACAAGAAGGGGAAACCACTGGGGTCTTGTGATCAGTGAGCGGGACAAGAAGGGGAAACCACTGGGGTTTTGTGATCAGTGAGCGGGACAAGAAGGGGAAACCACTGGGGTCTTGTGATCAGTGAGCGGGACAAGAAGGGGAAACCACTGGGGTCTTGTGATCAGTGAGCGGGACAAGAAGGGGAAACCACTGGGGTCTTGTGATCAGTGAGCGGGACAAGAAGGGGAAACCACTGGGGTCTTGTGATCAGTGAGCGGGACAAGAAGGGGAAACCACTGGGGTCTTGTGATCAGTGAGCGGGACAAGAAGGGGAAACCACTGGGGTCTTGTGATCAGTGAGCGGGACAAGAAGGGGAAACCACTGGGGTCTTGTGATCAGTGAGCGGGACAAGAAGGGGAAACCACTGGGGTCTTGTGATCAGTGAGCGGGACAAGAAGGGAAAACCACTGGGGTCTTGTGATCAGTGAGTGGTACAAGAAGGTGAAACCACTGGGGTCTTGTGATCAGTGAGCAGGACAAGAAGGGGAAACCACTGGGGTCTTGTGATCAGTGAGCGGGACAAGAAGGGGAAACCACTGGGGTCTTGTGATCAGTGAGTGGTACAAGAAGGTGAAACCACTGGGGTCTTGTGATCAGTGAGCGGGACAAGAAGGGGAAACCACTGGTGTCTTGTGATCAGTGAGCAGGACAAGAAGGGGAAACCACTGGGGTCTTGTGATCAGTGAGCGGGACAAGAATGGGAAAACACTGGGGTCTTGTGATCAGTGAGCAGGATCAGGAAGAAAGGACGCCAGGGGCCATGTGAGGAGGATTGGGAAGACATGCCGGGGGCTGTGTCATCAGTGAGCAGGAGATCTCAAACAATTAGAAAAATAACTACTGCTCAGAACAGAATACAGTTAGGATGGAAGATTAAAGGGGTTGTAAAGGTACAATATTTTTTTCCTAAATAGCTTCCTTTACCTTAGTGCAGCTCTCTTTCACTTACCTCATCCTTCGATTTTGCTTTTAAATGTCCTTATTTCTTCTGAGAAATCCTCACTTCCTGTTCTTCTGTCTGTAACTCCACACAGTAATGCAAGGCTTTCTCCCTGGTGTGGAGTGTCATGCTCGCCCCCTCCCTTGGACTACAGGAGAGTCAGGAAGTGAGCATTTCTCAGAAGAAATAAGGACATTTAAAAGCAAAATCGAAGGATGAGGTAAGTGAAGGAGGACTGCACTAAGGTAAAGGAAGCTATTTAGGAAAAAAAAATGTACCTTTACAACCACTTTAACAATAAATTATGTCAAATTTAGTTCCTTATTTTTACTAGTTTATCCCTATTAAGTTAGTGGGTAACCAACAGTACTATCCAACAGTAGTAGTGATATGACTCGGTGCACATCCTGCGCCATATATATGTCGCCTGAACAACCATTCAAGGGTGAATACTGCTGCACCAAAATTGAGCAAGTTGGAAACCCAGATGCTGAATCTAAGGTAGCAACTGGCAACACTGTGAAGCATTGCAAACCTAAAAGGGAGTTTTGACAATACCCATCAGGTGCTGACAGGGGGCAATATTGGAAAGGTGGAGATATGGAGGTGCAGGCACCAGAGGAGGAAAGTTGGTTGTCAGTTGGAAGATGAGGAAGAGGGAAAAGCAGTAGAGGTGCGAGTCGTGAGCTGACACATTATAAAAAATACGCCCGGTTGCGTGATGTTCGGGATATCGTTCAGGAGTGGCATTGCTTGAGCAGAGTGACTCCCCTAGCTGCCAGGGGAATAATTTCTCTAGTGAGGATGTAGCAAGGTTACAGAAAAGGATAGACAGATACTAGTGTTAGGGGACTCAATTATTAGAAGGACAGATAGGGCAATCTGTCACAAAGACCGTGATCGCCGATTATTTAGTGTTTGCTCAGGTTCCGCAATCGTAGATTGGATGAACAGATTATTGGGTGGGGCTGAGGAGGATCCAGCTGTCAAGGTACAACTTGGTACCAATTACATTGTTAGAGGAAGTTGGTTCATCCTAAAAAAAATATTTATGGTATTCAGGTTCATTATTAAAAAAAAAAGAATCTTAGAGACAGTGGGCCAGATTCTCAAAAGAGATACGACGGTGTATCGCAGGAAACACCGTCGTATCTCTGTTTTTTCCCCCGGGTATCTATGCGTCTGATTCAAAGAACCATTTACGCATAGATATGGCGAAGATCCGACAGGTGTAAGACACTTACACGGTCGGATCTTAAATGTAATTCCTTCGCTGGCCGCTAGGTGGCCTTTACGTTGATTTCTCATTTGCCTATGCAAATGAGCCTAATACGCCGATTCCCGAATGTTTTTACGCCGCCTCGTCGTCGTTTACGTTGTTTCCGTAAGCGTAAACCTACCCCTGCTATATGGGGGGTAGGCTTACGAAGTTCCGTCGTATGGCATGTTAAATATGGCGTCGGGTCAGCGTCGTCTTTTTCCGTCGTTTCCGTCGTTTTACTAAGTCGTTCGCGAATAGGGCATTGCGTAAGTGACGATCTTGTGCATTCGGGAGCCATCTTGTGCATTTGACTGCTCCGAGGGAGGGGGGGGGAGAAGTGTGGCAGGCAGCTTCTTGTTAGAAGCTCAAGCTGCATGCCATGTCCGTGGGTTCCCGGTCACACTGTGCACACTGCACTGCAGGCAGTCTGCTGAGCGGCGCTGCACTGTTATCCCCGGGATGGTGGAGGAGCTGAACGATCAGCAGTACCCACGCACCGGATTTGTAATTCCCGCCTTCTGGAGCTCTGCAGCGCCTATGATGGACGTCACACGTCCCGCGGACATGGCATTGGACCAGTGGGACGTCCATCACAGGCGTTGCGCTGGCTCCAGAAGGCGGACCTGCTGCTATGGCACTCGGCTGCATTCGGTTCAGAATTCAGTCCCGGCGCTGACTGTTCACTCGGGGCTAATAATTCAGACCTGCGGCCATGAGACTCGGGGCTTTTCGGGGGCACATTCGGGGCTCCAGCCCCCCTAGCCAGGGCCTAACGACGCCTCTGGGTGATGGACTGCACTTATATAGGGATGTGCACCTCTGTTGGGAGAGAAGACAGACAAAAGGTTAGAGGACCTTTTAAACTAGGTGGTGGGAATCAGAAGAAGCTATAGCTGGCAGTGAACGAAGGTCAGAGGATGCCATCGGCGACAACATTGGTAATGTTACTAGAGTACCTAAAACCAGGGTGTGTATGTTAGCAAAATATGATTGCAGCCTCAGAATAAAAAAAGAGAAAATATGCGCCTGTAGAAAATTAAAATGTATGTTCACCAATGCACAAAGTTGGTTTAATAAAATTGAAGAACTGGAACTGCAGATTTACGAGGAGGATTTTGACTTTGTGGGAATATCTGGTTTGGCAGTTCACATGACTGACTTGTGACTGTCCAAGTGTACTCCCTGTACCAGAGAGACAAGGAAGATACAAAAGGGGGTGCCTGTATGTGGTGAATGATTTGCTAGTAAATACAGGGAATGACATTGCTAACAGGGCAAGTGAGGAAGTGGAATACTTGTGGCTGTAGCTTCAAAGGGTAGAAAAAAAAAGGAAATTATTAGTTGGTACATGCTTCGGGCCCCCTAACCTAAAGGATGAAGAGAAGACTCATTTTCTTTAAGAGTCTGAAATCGCAGTGAGGCGGGACAATGTTATTATGATGGGGGACTTCAATTAGCCAGATTTTGACAGGGCAGATGGAACTTCTCCGTCATCTGAGGCTCATCATTTCCTAAATGTCTTGCAGGATAATTTCATGTGTCAGTCAGTGGATGCTCCAACTAGAAATAAGTGCAGATGTAGCAGTAAGGAATAACTCAGGAAACAGCGACCACAGAATAATTACCTTCAATATAAACCATAGGAAAAGGAGACACAAGAGTAGTACAAGAACACTGAATTTTAAAAGAGCCAATTTGATTAAACTGTGCTCCCTATTGTACAACATTAAAGGGGATCTAAATCTAGAAACTTAGAACACTGAGGAAAAATGACAGTGCTTTAAGGACATAATTAATAATGGCTATAGCTAGTGCATTCCAATAGGCAACAAATATAAAAGAACTGAAGTTAAACCTAAGTGACTAAAGTCTACTTTAAAAGGTATAATAAAGAGAAAAGAATGGGCCAGATCCACAAAGTTCTGCCCTGGCGCATCGTATCTGAGATACGCTACGCCGCCGTACCTTACCTGGCTTTAGTTCGAATCCATCAAGCGCCGTAACGGCGCGTAATTCAAGTTGGGTGGGTAGGGGGCGTGTTTCATTTAAATGAAGCGCGTCCCCGCGCCGATCTAAATGCGCATGCTCCGTTCAGAAATTTTACGTCGCAACAACGTTATTTTTTTTTACTAGCGTGAATTACGTACATTCCTATTCACGAACGACTTACGCAAAAATAAAAAATAATTCAAATTTTGACGCGGGAACGACGGCCATAATTAACATGGCAAGTCTAACTATACGCCGCAAAAAAGCAGCTTTAACTATACGCCGGAAAAAGCCGACTAGAGATGCCGTAAGAGAATGCGACGGCCGCGCGTACGTTCGTGAATCGTCGGAAATAGCTCAATTGCATACTCGACGCGGAAATTGACGAGAACTCCACCCAGCGGACGCCGAAGTATTGCATCTACGATCCGAAGGCGTACGGATCGAACCCAGATGCGGTCATATCTTGGTTTGAGGATTCAAACTAAAGATACGACGCGAGTAATTTGAAAGTACGCCGGCGTATCAGTAGATACACCGGCGTACTCTCTCTATGGATCTGGCCCAATGTTCTTTAAAAGGAAAAGATTAAGGAGTCACTGTCTGCATTTTAACAGAAGAGTGAAATAAGCAATGTAAGAGCACTATCAGGATAGCTAAAATAAGCTATGAGAGACACATAGCGGAGGAGAGTAAATTAAATTCCCACAAATGTTTTAAATATATCAATAGTTAAAAAGGCGAGGACAGAAAACTGGTTGCTGGGGCAAGCCCAGAGGGTGGTGATAAACAACGTATGTTCTAAATGGTCTGGAGTTGGGAGTGGGGTACCCCCAGGATCTGTCCTGAGACCAATTCTGTTTAACGTGTTCATAATGTATAATGCATAAATAGCTCAATCTTAGACCCCGTACACACGTTCGAGAACCTCGTCGGGCTAAACTCATCGTTCCGCCCGACGAGGTTCCCGATGAGCGGTCGGAAAGCTCGTCGAGCCAAATTTCCTCATTGAACAACGAGGAAAAAGAGAGCATGCTCTCTATTTTGGCTCGACCAGCTTCCCGACGGGACGCTCGCCGAAAGTGTACACACGACCGAGTTACTCGGCAGAATATGTCTCCCAGCGAGCTTCTCGCTGGATTCTGCCGAGAAGCTTGGTCGTGTGTACGGGGCCTAAGTGTTTAGTGACGATAAAAAGATATACGGTGTGATAACTTCACAACAGAATATAGCAAATTTACAAGAAGACCTTAATAAAATAAAAAAGTGGGCAACTACATGGCAAATAAGGTTTAGTATTGAAAAAATTAAAAGTATAGCATTTGGAGGCTAAAAATATGAATGCAAGTTAAATGCATTCAAGGATATTTGCTCAAGAGATAAGACTTTAATTCTCCCACTTTACACTATTTAATGTCAAGTTCCTCAATGGATATGGGTCAGGAACAAAACCCTCTTTAGTGTCTGCATAAGGTTGCCATCGGGAACACTCCACACCGCATAGTTGCCATGTTTATCCACCACCAGGTGGCTGGACCAATATGGTGGCTTTGCGGTTTGGAGTGTTATCGATGGATGAAGCCAGATGTCAGCTGTCGTCACAGGCTGTTATCACAATAAAGTCGGTGTCCACCCAGAACCCTGGACGGCACCTGGCTCAGCCCTTCGGGGAGCCGCTGAGAGCCTGGGCTGACCTCTCCCACCCCCTCTACAGCCCAATGCTCCAGTGAGCACAGGGGGGCAGAGCAGAGAGCTGTTGACTGACAGTCAGCAGTTCTCTGCTCACGGAGCTCTGAGAACTAAGTGATCAGCAGTCTTTGATTGCTTGGTTCTCAGTCTTCGAGGCGGCAGGGGACAGAAGCAGCATCGGACCAATGCTGCATCCACATGGGCAAGTATGATTTAAAAAAAAAAATTCTTTTAACTGTACTAACTTTGTAACAGAGCTCCATAATGCAAGCTCAGATACACAAAACCTATTTAAAGTGGATGTAAACCCAAAAATGTTTTTTTTTTTATGTCACAATGTATCATATGTGCCCAGTCTTGCCACACAGAGTTAATCCAGCTCCGATTAATCCTCTTTTATTGTTCAGTGAAAATGAACAGACTTCCAGATAAAAACCTGTCTAAATAAAAAGTCTGTTTCTCTCTCCTTGCTTTAAATTACAAGTTATTTACATATCTAGCTTGGACATGTTTATCATATGTTATGTTAATCATAATATGAGGTGATCCACAGTATAAAAAGTAAGAAATCCACCCCCCCCCCCCCCGCACACACACATAACACATCCTGGTAGTATACAATGAACTTTGGATCACCTCATATTATGATTAACATAACATATGATAAACATGTCCAAGCTAGATATGTAAATAACTTGTCATTCAAAGCAAGGAGAGAGAAACTGACTTTTTATTTAGACAGGTTTTTATCTGGAAGTCTGTTAATTTTCACTGAACATAAAAGAGGATTGATCAGAGCTGGAGTGATGCATTCTGGGCCTTTACTGAAATCCCTGTAATGTTTCTACAAAATAGGCTTATAGGCAGCCAAGAATATTTTGGCTTCAGACTGCAAGCTTGGCAGCGGGTGTACGGGATGACGTCCTGTCCAAGCCCCACCCAACGTGCTTTGTCGAATTGACGTCTTCAGGGACAAATCTAAGCCTGTAGTCTGTGTAGTGCAGCTTAAGCTGACATGGGTTTAAAGGTTTATACTATTTGTTCCTTACTGTTGGGGCTGAAATACTTTAAATGTAAGTGCAATAATGTATGCAATTGTTTTTATTTGCACATACAAAGAACTAAAGACATTTTTCATGGGACTTTATATAAGGTGCAACATTTGCATAAAAAGATTTATTAAGCAATAAATTAAAACCTTTTACATAAATAACATTTTAAAACCGCAGGCTGACCGTGTACTACCATGTATAGGCATACAGCCAGCATAGTATTCATATACTATGATACATATATAAGCATCACTCGTACAAGTTTTTCACAAAAGGTTTATCCTTTAGCTTAATGCCTTTTATGACAATAATCTCACTTCTTTTAAGAGCAGGTGACCATTGTAAAATCTGCAAACCATAGAACTGCTTCATAGAGTATGTTCAACAATTCCCTCAAAACAGGAATGGTAGACATGATGTAATATATATATATATAGTTGCCCCTAAATAGAACAATATTTTACAATATTTACAAATCAGCGATATAGCAATCTAAGATAATGCCTCCAAATAGAAACTGCCGCGAGGTGTCTGGCTCAGGAGATGTGGGGGGGACCCTAATGGGAAAATCAAGAAGCAGTAACTAAAATTATATGCATGGGATTAAGAAGCCTATTCCCCATCAATAACAGGTGAATGAGCCTATTAAACATGGTGTACTCCTGGTGAAAATTGTGTCCATGTGTATCAGCAAATATAATATAATTTTTTTTAGCAAGTTATTCTATGTACTGTAAGGCCTCGTACACACGAGGGGATATGTCCGCTGAAAACGGTCCGATGGACCGTTTCAGCAGACATCTCCGCTCGTGTGTATGGGCTAGCGGACAGATTTCTCCACCCGACAGATTTCAAAGCATGCTTTGAAATCCATCCGGTGGAATCTGTCCGCCCGACATGTCTGCTGGTTAGTACACTTACCAGCAGACATGTCGTCCCCCACCGCCGCCGCGCCGCTGCCGAATGGATTCGGCGCATGCGCGGAAGTGTTTAACTTCCTGGTGCGGTGACGTGGCGGCGTCAACGTCACCGCCGCGTCACCGCGCCGTCCGGCGGCGGGGAATTTGATCCGATGGTGTGTACACGCCATCGGATCAAACTCCCGATCGGACATATCCGATGGAAATGGTCCGCGGACCGTTTTCATCGGATATGTCCGATCGTGTGTACGAGGCCTAAGGGGTTCACTCCAAGTTTAGAACTTTAAGGACATCACCACTCACATTTTCTTTGTTTAAGGCCTGGTTTTGCCCATTTTTATTCAAAGGAAGCAAAAAGTTCATATCAAACAGTAGACTTCCTTGCAGGGGTATTTAGCAATCCAGTTCTGCTACAGAAATAAATAACATTCAGCCCACTTGGATAATAACTGCAGCTCTCCTGCTCAGGCCTTAGTCTGTCTCCCTCAGACCGGAAGCTCAGAAACTCTGTGCTTATCGCTAGCAGCCTTGTACTACACTGGAACCCACCTCTCATCTAGGTGGAGCCCTCATGACTCCTGGGCCAGACTTCCTATCTTCCGGGGTGGAGCTCAGAACCTTGGTCTGGTCATTACTTAAAGCACAGCTGACCAATAAGTGTACTGTCATGTTTCCCGGGGTTTATTCCAACCAGGACCTTCCTGGTCTCACAGCCGTAGCCTTACTTGCTGTGCTACAGAGGAGATCTGGACCTTTGGGAACGTCCTTGCAGTGTTCAGCATTACCTCGGACTCACTAGCTCCACCTGCTGCCAGCTGGGGACAATTGTCAATCTATGCAAGCCCATAAATAGAAATTGATGCTATCACTCAGCGCCCGTTTATGTGGATTAGTTCCCTGGGTGTTGTGACTGCTCTGTGATCTTGTTTTTCATATTGAACTTATGCCTGAATTCCTGACTACTCTACAGCCTGCCGATTTAGTACTTCACCGCCAGCTCCTGTATGACCTTTGCCTGCCTGACCACTCTTTGGATTTCGATTGTGTACTACTTTGCCTGATCTGTTGGCAACCGAACCTGCCTGACAACGTTTTGCCTGAATCCTCAGCATACAAGTTCCACTTCGGACACTACCTTTCACAGGTACCTTACATGTACTGGCTGCCCACTAGACCTGGACCCTGGCAGGGTATCATCCTGCTACACTACCCCAAAAAAAGAAAGAAAGAATAAAAAGAAAGAAAGCAAAAAAAATAGCGTTTAGCACCAGTGACCCATAAGAAAAATGTATAGTATTCAAATGAAGACACCAACAAACACCATGTGTAAACTATCATAGATAAAATATAAAGCAAGAGTCAGAAATTAGCAAAAAAAACACCATATGTATGCTACCACAGGTAGGGTGTAAAATAGGACCATGCCCCTCCCAGCACTTATTGGACTGCAGGTGTATAAAATAGCACACCATCTAAGCCCCAAGGGATAAGAGCAAAATGGCGCCTGGGTAAAAAAAAAAAAAAAAAAAAACGCCAACATATCCCCACAACGTGTAGATAGCATGTGCGCATACGCATAGTGCCAGCGTGCTGACGTCACATGCGCTATTGCGCACCAATGTCAACACCCAAAAACATGGTGCCGATGTAGATGGATCCCACCACCACTAGAGCATACAGTTTGTAGTGGGGAACACAGCAAACCAAACAACAGCTTCATAGAATATGTTCAAAAATCCCCTTAATACAGGGCAATGGTGGAGATGATATATATACAGTATATATTTACAGTCAGGGCTTTTTTTCAGCTGGAACGTGGTGGAACTCATTTTCACCACCTCTGGCTCAGGACCTTTGCTCCCTGCTTACCACTATCACTTGTAAACACATAAGTCCAGCTTCTGTGACTAAAATGACAGCTTGTCTCCAGGGGTGTATTTAGGTTTTGTGCTGCCCTAGGCCTGACTAAACTTGTGCACCACTAATTTAAATATGACCCACTCCTGTCAAGGCCACACCCCTTTCGGTTTAAGACCCACCCTGAAATTTTCAAGTGGGGACACTAGTTCTGATGGCCTGGGGGGGGAATGGATTCCCTTAATTTGCATAGATTTCCTCTCACTTCCTGTTTGGCTATGGAACAGGAAGTGAAGGGAAATCTCTGCAATGGGACAGGGATGGTAAAAAATTAGAAGCGCCCCCCCCCCCCCACAGTTGCAGAATGCCAACCACCCACATACTGGAAGCAGTGCGGCCGATTTATGTGGACGCTAAACTAATTTGTATAACAGTGTAGCGCAAGCCGGCCGGGACACTGTCCGTGCTGCCCCCCTGCAAAGTGCTGCCCTAGGCCTGGGCCTTGTTGGCCTAGGCCAGGATACAGCACTGCTTGTCTCCCTACAACTCCCACAAATCTGATCTCCTCAGCGGTTCCCACTGACTTCAGGATGGGGACACCCCCACTGGATGATCTTCCTGCACGTGAGAGAGGCAGAGCCACCTACAGTGTTTGGGAAGTACTAGAACTGGTTCGGTGTATCAGCTTAATACAGTAACACAAGTAAGACATGTAAGACATATGGAAGATAGTGGGGATTTCAAGGAGGATGGGGGAGAGGATGGGGGGAGTGGAGGGGGGGTTGCATGCAGAGATCAGAGCTGAAGAGGGGTGAAAGTAAGATGTAGATGGGGAATGCAGAGGTGAGCAGCTGTGGAAGAAGGCTGAACGCTGCACTCTGTGTGTAAAACCACATCCTCCTCTACCCCGAACTCTGCACTCTGTGTGTAACACCCCATCGTCCTCTACCCCGAACTCTGCACTCTGTGTGTAACACTCCATCCTCCTCTACCCCGAACTCTGCACTCTGTGTGTAACACTCCATCCTCCTCTACTCCGAGCGCTGCACTCTGTACATAACGCACTCCTGGTATCAGGGGTTTAGGAGGTTGTGGTTGAGAGCCGGCACCTATTTTCTGAGAAAAAAAGCCCTGTATACAGTATCTCACAAAAGTGAGCACACCCCTCACATTTTTGTAAATATTTCATGGACAGGCCGCCACTGCTGAAGATTATGTCCGAAGAAAGCATCGCTTTGTTCTAGTAGGCTCGGTACCCGAAATGTAAACCTGTAAAACAGGATTATACACATTTCTTATCATCCAAAAGCTTAATCGCTCTTAGTTTTCATTAGTATTCATCATAGTTGCCAGGGCAAGAATACTATTTTGAAATGTGCAGTTTGTTTTGCTGTGTGAAAATACCCTTTATGTTTAAAGCTAAACTCCAGGCAAACTGCTAAATACACTGATGAAATACATATATCAGGGCTGTTTTGTCTGCCAAAGGATTTATATTTCTGTCCATTCAGTCCTGAAATGTATGCAGCCTCCTCACATTGCACAGTCAGGAGGATGGCAACCCTCTTCTGTAATACAATTAAAGGGCAACTGTAGGCAAATGCAAACATTACATATCTGCAGCCTGTCACTAGTACTAGCACAGCATTTTTTTCTTTGTCTCTCAGTAACATATTATATATTATATATACAGTATCTCACAAAAGTGAGTACACCCCTTACATTTTTGTAAATATTTTATTACATCTTTTCATTTGACAACACAGAAAAAATTACACTTTGCTACAATGTAAAGTAGTGAGTGTACAGCTTGTATAAGTGTAAATTTTCTGTCCCCTCAAAATAACTCAACACACAGCCATTAATGTCTAAACCGCTGGCAACAAAAGTGTGTACACTCCTAAGTGAAAATGTCCAAATTGGGCCCAATTAGCCATTTTCCCTCCCCGGTTTCATGTGACTCATTAGTGTTACAAGGTCTCAGGTGTGAATGGGGAGCAGGTGTGTTAAATCTGGTGTTATCACTCTCACTCTCTCATACTGGTCACTTCACTTCCTTTAGAGACTCACATCCGATGTGGTACTCCTGCTTCCACCAGATGTAACGTAAAATTGAAGATGCAATCTCAGTTTCTGTTCACAAGAAATCTACTTCTTTAATCTTCATGCATATACAAGACTGCACAGTTTCGGTCAGGAACTCTGTCCTTCATGCAACTTGATGAAGGACAGAGTTTCTGTCTGAAACTGAGCAGTCTTGTATATGCATGAAGTAAAACTCTTTTGAAGAGAAACTGAGATTGCATCTCCAATTTTTTGTTAGATATAGATATATATCTATATCTATATATAGATATATAGATAGATCACATCATTCACCTGTTTTGAAGAAATTTGTGAACATACTCTATGAAGCTTTTCTTTGCTTTGTAGATTTTACAATGGCATCTTCTCCTGAAGAAGTGAGATTATATTCACGAAACGTGTTGAGCTAAAGGATGTACCCATCATTATGTTTTCTGAAAAACTTGGAGGAGTGATACTTTTATATGTACAGTATCATTATATGAATACTATGTTGACTGTTCACAAATCAACCTGCTGTTTTAAAGGTTTCTTATTTATGTAAAAGACTTGAATCTATTGCTTAATAAATATTTTTATGCAAATGTTGTACCTCATTTAAAACCCCATGAAAAATGTTTTCGGTATTAAACTCAGTTAAAAAAAAATTGTACCCTATTGGTCTCTTCTTGCATAAAAGCTTCCCTTGCTTGTCAGATTGAAAGTACACTGTGCGGCGTATGCCCAGCTCAGCACACATTTACAACGACTGCTCTGTACCAGGATGATGTGACTCCCGAGCACATGTGCGGGAGTGACGTCATCACGCCTGGCCAGTTAAGCAGCTGAACAGATGGAACCCAGTTTCATGCTTTTAAAATAAATAACAGTAAAGTTAGCCCAATTTTTTTGCATAATGTGAAAAATTAAGCTACGCCGAGTACATAGATACCTAACATGTCATGCTTCAAAATTGCACACACTTGTGGAATGGCGCCAAACTTTGGTACATAAAAATCCCCATAGGCAACGTTTTAATTTTTTTTACTGGTTACATTTTTTTAGTAGCAGAGGAGGTCTAGGGCTAGAATTGTTGCTCTCACTCTAATGCTGCGTACACACGATCACTTTTTGTGATGAAAAAAAAGTCATTTAAAATGATCGTGTGTGGGCAAAACTTTGTTTTATGTCTTCCAAAAAACGACCAAAAAAAAAATTCGAACATGCTTGAATTTTTTGTGTCGTTTTTCAAAATGTAATTTTTTGTGTCATAAAAAGTGATCGTGTGTGGGCAAAACGACGTTGAAAACGATGTTTTTAAACCCGCGCATGCTCAGAAGCAAGTTATGAGACGGAGCTTCAATGGAACAGAGTGCCGTCGAACGTGGTGTACGTCACCACGCTTTGCTAGAGCATTTTGGAAAAACGATGGTGTGTATGCAACATCGCTTTGGAAAATGAAGTTTGAAAAACGTTGTTTTGTTTCCTCACATAAAACGTCGTTTTTTTTCATCACAAAAAGTGATCGTGTGTACGCGGCATTACGTTCACGGTGACACCTCACATGTGTGGTTTGAACACTGTTTTCATATGTGGGCGGGACTTACGTATGCGTTCACTTCTGCGTGTGAGCTCGCGGGGACAGGGGCACTTTTAAAAAAAATAAAACATTTATTGTTAATTTTACTTATTTATTTTTTATTTTGGCACTTTAAATTTTTTTGTATCACTTTTATTCCTATTACAAGGAATGGAAACATGGCATGGATGGGCCTCTTTACAGTGAGATATGGGGTCATTAAGATCCCACATCTCACCACTAGGCTGGGAAGCCTAATACCACATTCACACAACCGTTTTTCGGGTTCTAAAAAATTAAGGGTCAGATTCTCAGAGGCGCTACGACGGAGTATCTCAGACACCCCGTCGTATCGCCATTTTTTTTGCCGGGTATCTATGCGAGTGATTCTTAGCATCACTTTGGCATAGATACGGCTGAAGATCCGACAAGTGTAATACCATTACACTTGCGGATCGTAGTTGTACTGACAACTCCGGCCATTAGGTGGCCTTTACGTTGTTTTCTCATTTGCCTATGCAAATGAGGCTACTACGCCGATTCCCGATTGCTTTTACGCCGCCCCGTCGTCACGTACGTCGTTTACGAACATGTAAGGTTACCCCTGCTAATATGAGGGGTAACCTTACGCAATACCGTCGGATGCCGTCGGATGCCATGTTAAGTATGGCGTAGGGTCAGCGTCGGCTTTTTCTGTTGCTTACATCGTTTTACTAACTCGTTCGCGAATAGGGCATTGCGTAGTGACTATAAGAGGAAAGCTACCTCTAATGAAGTCACGTGACGTGACGCAACGCATAAGGTCAACCGGAAGTGACGTGACACCCTGACCGTCCGACCGGAAGTGCCGTTGTTGGCGTTTTTTACCCGTTTTTTTGTTTGTAAGTGAATTTACCCATTAAACTGGTTTCAGTTTTTACATAATTCACGATGAGAGCTTCATTTTTTCCATTCTATGCATATGCTTAATCCACGGTGAGCGGACCCTGATTACGCCTGGATGCGGACAGCATTATTTATCCAAGACGGAATTCAACAACATTATTGAGGATTGAGTTGAGGCCCCTTTCTCTCTGTTGGGAGGTAAGCGCTCTGTGAGCACAGTTATCTTTGAAGACGTATCTGGATTTTTCCGATTGCTTAAAGGGATAGAAGCTATTGAATTGTTTGACACAATCATTGTCATTATTCACTTTTTTGGACTGGTTTCTGCGTCCATCACTATGCAGTTGTGATTAATCCTTACCACTGGACTTTGGTTTATTTATTATTCATTGTTCACGTTTTGTGGTTGTAATTTGTATTATTTACACTTTTTGCCTTTTAGGGGCGCCATTTGCGCCTTTTAGTTTAGTTTAGGTTTTGCGCTCATCACTTTCTATTTTCACATTGCGTAGTGACATCACGTCGTTTTGACGTTGGTTTCAACGACGCTTTCCGACGTGAGCTGGAGCATGCGCACTGGGCTTTTTCCCCGGCCGGCGCATGCGCAGTTCGATCGACGCGGGGGCGCGCTTAATTTAAATACAAGCCGCCCCCTTTGAATTACGTGGCCTTACGCTGGGCCATTTTCGCTACGCCAACGCAAACTACGAAGCAAGTGCATGGAGAATACGGCACTTGCTCTGTTACGTTGCGGCGGCATAGTGCAAATGGCTTACGCTACGCCGGCGAATTTCTATGAGAATCTGGCCCTAAGTTTTTTTTTTATGTCATTAAAAACGATTATGTGTGGGCTTCAGAGCATTTTCCGGGTTCTAAAAAATGGCAAATTTTTTCGAACATGCTCTATTTTTTCACTACGTTTTTAATGTTGTAGTTTTTAAGGTTGTAAAAAATGGTCGTGTGTGGGCTTTAACAACGTGAAAAATCAGTGCATGCTCAGAAGCAAGTTATGAGATGGGAGCGCTCGTTCTGGTAATGGAGTAAGCACATTCATCACTCTGTAACGCTAAAGCAGCCCAAAGGGTGGCGCCATCCGAATGGAACTTCCCCTTTTTAGTGCCGTCGTACATGTTGTACGTCACCGTGCTTTGCTAGAGCATTTTTTTTTTCACGATCGTGTGTAGGCAAGGCCGTTTTAATGATCGGGTTGAAAAAAACACAGTTTTTTCTAGACCCTTACAAACTTAATTTTTTAGAACCCAAAAAATGGTCGTGAGTACGTGGCATTAGGCCCCTTTCACACATGTCCGCTTTTTCATCCATCCGTGTACAGATGAAAAAGGGACATACATTGGTCCCTATGAGATCGCGGGACCGCTGACACCCGATCTCATCTGGGTCCGCATTCCTCCGATTCTGCAGATGGAGGAAAACCTTATTTTTCTATCCGTCTGCGGATCGGATCGGGTGAACACTGACAGACAGTCCATGTTCATCCAATCCCCCCATAGAGGAAAGTGGAGAAAAGACAGGGCGGTCCCTGCATAGTGTGCAGGGACGGCCCTTTCATCCGCCGGCTCAGCGGGGATCAACCGAGTGAGGATCATTACTGATCCGCTCCATGTAAAAGGGCCCTAAAAAAGAGAAAAAAAAAACGATCACCGCTTCACAGCCGAAGTGGTGCCGTTTTTTTAATGTTGAAGCCGGGCGTGAGGTCATAAAATCGCGTCTGGCCTCCTACGGTCATAGAGACTCCGGCGACCATCTGTTCCGCCGAAAATCTCTATGATTATCATCCGGGGCCGGCGGATCCTGTCTCGTAAGAACAGCCGCTATGATCGTTCTTATGGTGAAGGGAATTGCCGGCTAAAAATGGCAATATCTGAATGATGCCTGTAGCTGCACCCATCATTTAGATATACCCCAACAAAGCCCAGGACGTCATATGACGTATTCTGGGTGCCAAGGGGTTAAACCTACTATATTTAAAACATAAAAAAAATAAGGTTCTTACTGTACTTACATTTCAAGAATTTTGAAAACACTGGCTGGATACTGAATCTGTGATTTAGATGGAATCGAAGCCAAGCTCATTTTTGGAATGATATCAAAGCCTACACATTTCCCGTACAGGTTTGCATACCATATACTCCATCAGAACAGGTCCACCCACATGTTATATGAGATTACAATATACACCAGTTCCTATGTAGGGTCTGTTCTTAGCTACCCATCGAGATAATTATCAGAAGCTGAACTGTGCTGATTTCTCCTACTCTTTAAGCAGCTAAGCTATTTATACCAGAGAACTATAAATAGAACGCTGGCCTTTTAAAGCTGTGAAAGCAACCTTACATCCACTAGCATAGGAAGCATTGCTTGCAAATGATCCCCTCTCTCTCTCTAGGCAAGCTGATTATTATAGATTTCATATGCTAATAAGCCTAAGCATCTTTGTTTCCAAATGCGGGTTATACGCATGTACTGTAATGTATAATAGGGACCTATAATTGCTTACATAAGTGTCTATGCTTGGGTGCACAGGTTCCAAATCGAATGATTTCTTGTGGAAAGGCAAATATTTTAAAATATTGCTCTGCTCTGTAATGAATCATGGTGTTGACACTAGTAAATGGCTTTTTGACCTATGGGTGTCTAAGTATCTCTTACTATTCTGAGAGAAGAAACAGGATATGTGAAGTGACAAGAGAGACCTCACAAGACAGAATTCACCAGCAGTGAAGGGAGAGTGAAAAGCCAAGGCTGGAAATGATGATAGATTGCTGATCCAGATCAAGATCTCGACCCAGATTCACGTAGATCGGCGCATCTTTATGCCGGCGTAGCGCATCTCATTTACGCTACGCCGGCGCAACTCAGGGAGGCAAGCATGGTATTCAGAAAGCAAATGCTCCCAACGATGCGCCGGAGTAACGTAAATTCGTAGGCGTTAGCCGGCGTAATTCAAAGTAGTAAGGAAGTGGGCGTGATCCATTTTAATGAAGCTTGATCCTATGCAAATGAAGGGCCGAACGAACGGCGCATGCTCCGTGACGTGGACGTATGTCCCGCACCCCTATGCACATGCTCACAACTACGCCCGGCGTAACACCTGAGGTACGCCGGCCCACTGCGTACGCCAAGACCATAAATACGCCCGGACATGCGCCCGTCAAGAGCAAAAGTACACCCGTTTGTTTGTGGTGTAGGTACTTTTGCTTTGAGCCATGTCTGCTCCAGCGTCTGGGAAGGAGAGGAGAGAAATTTTCCTCACAGGAGAGGGAGATTGTCATCTCGGCCATGTCCAGGTATGGTGTGTACCTCCATGGGGCAGAGAGTGGCACAACCAGTAAGGCCAGGGAGGAGGAGATCCTGCAGGAGAAGCTGGGCACGATGAGGAGCCATGCCAGGAGCACTGGAGGTGGACCAGCCACTGGTATTACGCTCACTCCTGATAAGCAGGTGGTTGCCAGATGCCTTCAGAGGGAGCAAGTTGAGGAAGCGGAGGGCTATGACTCCTTTGAACAGGCCCTGAGGAGAGGTAAGTGTGTTTTATCTCCTATCCGGTGTGTAGCATGTGAGGGGGTGCAAGGGAACATGTGAATGCTTTCTGTCATCCACAGATGTGCTGGAAGGAGCTGGGCCATCGTCGGCTGCTGGGCGACCCACGTCATCCCAGCAGGAGAGTGCCCACACCTCTCCTCTGGAGGAAGTTGAGGAGGAGCAGGTGGGCATTGAGGAAGATGTCTACCTCCAGGAGGAGTACACCATCCCTGGACCCTCCCAAACCACCTTCCCCTATAAGGGATAGCCCCTCAAGGGCCTTCTCCCCCATCAGGGATAGCCCCCCAAGGGACTCCTCCCCCATCAGGGAAACCTCCCATACAGCCAGCCCCAAGCCTCTCATGCCCCCAGGAAGGCTACACGCAAGACCAGGGGTGATCCTGATGCCTTGGAGGAAAATCTTGCGAGGGACCAGGCCCGGCAGACCTGCCATATCGGGTGCTATAGCGGGTGACCTGCATCGTGTGGCAGAGAGTCTGGCCTCCTTGGCCCAGACCCAGGCTGCCTGCACCTTGGCTGTCCAGCGTGCCCTCACACTGCAGGCTGATCAGAGTACCTCCAGCTCTGACAGCCTGCAGGATGTGAGTGCGAACTGCACTGCCATAGTGACGTGCCTTGGGGAGCTGCAGGCCACCACATCAGGCCTTGTGACAGAGGTCAGGAGCCTTGCTGGGGCTGTACAGCCAGAGGGGAGGCAGATAAAGCGCCAGCAGCGGAACAACACCACCCGTCAGCTGCGGATGCAGGCTGAGACAAATGCGGTACTCACCCGCATTGCCCTGGCATTGGAGGGCAGCCAGCCAGCCAGGGAGAGACCAGGGGATGATCCTCCTCCAGATGCCCCACCCCCCCACCTGAGGCTCCCCCCAGGCAACTGAGGAGCAAGAGCCATGGCACCATGCGTGGCCCACGACAGAGCAGATGAGTCCCTTTTCTTTTTTTTTTCTTTTTATGCTCAGGATATGAGTTTTTGTTTATTTATTTTATGCTCAGGTTATGAGTTTTTTATATTTATTTTATGCTCAGGTTATGAGTTTTTTATTTTTATTTATGTGCTCAAAATATGATTTTTTTTTGTAGTATCTGCACACGGTGAGGAGTGCAGGCTACAGTGTGACTGGTGTGTGAATGTGGGTGACATTCCTGCCAGTAAGGGGTGCCACCCTGGGTCGTCGGGGAGAGGTTATCCCCACAGCCATGTGAATGTGGTATGAATGGACAGCAACATGATTGGTGCCTTGGCGTGGCGTTGCTGCTCCCAAGTCCTGCATGGTGGACTTGGGCTAATCCAATGTGAGGTGGATGTGGTGTGTGTGAGCTAGGCACAACAGTGGTGTCCATGCGTGCTATGATGAATGTGTGTGTTTAACGTGCAAAGATGCCTACCACGAGGCAACTCCTGACTGCTCTTCCCTCAGCAGACGGGGTAGCCTCGTTCAGGGGGGGACTGTGTGGGTTGGGGGTCAAGTCATCACATATGTCAATCTGCAGGCCCTTTCTCATGGTGTAGTTGTGCAGCACACAACATGCACCGATGATCTGACACACAAAGTTTGGGGAATACAACAGGGCCCCCCGGACTTATCCAGGCATCGAAAACGGGACTTCAGGATGCCAAATGTGCGCTCCACCACTGCACGGGTGCGTATGTGTGGCGCATTGTATCTTCTCTCTCCTCTGGTTTGGGGATTCCAGGATGGAGTCAGGAGATGGGGCCCAAGGGCATATGCCGAGTCACCTGGAAGGGAAAAGACAGGAGGATGTTAGTCGTGCATGTGCCCCTTGTGATGTCTGCATCATGGGGCCGGACAGTCATGCCTGACACCCATGTCACTCACCAACCAGCCAGCTGTCCATGTACACGTTCTGTTCGAATTCCGTTGGGATGTTGCTTTGACGGTATATGTAGCTGTCGTGGCTGGCCCCTGGGTGTTTGGCACGGATGTGCCATATGAGGCATTGGGCATCGGCTATAACCCGTACGTTGATGGAATGCCAATGCTTACGTTTGCGGTACATGTGCTCTGTGGCACGGGGGGGGGGGCGTAGTGCCACATGTGTGCAATTAATGGCCCGATGGTGCGTGGGAATCCGGCAATTCTGTAGAAATCCTGCATTGCCTTCTGCCGCAGATGCTCATTGGTAGGTTTGATGATGTGGTGGGACATGCGTGTGAGGATTGTGGGGACAACCTGGTGCACACATCTGCTCATGGCGGATTGTGACATCCCAGACACAACTCCACTTGTACGCTGAAAAGATCCACTGGCAAGGAAATGGAGTGTTGCCAGTACCTTGACCAGTGTCTAAACTGCATGTGAGCGTTCCGTCTGGCTGGTGATGTCATCATGCAGGGCTGTGGCTAATTCCAGGATGCGCCCACAAAACGCCGGCGTAGGAAAGTTACGTCGGTCGGAAGAAGCTTATTTTCAGGCGTATCTTGTTCTATGGGTACGGCGCATAGATACAACGGCGCATCTTTACACCTACGCGGCGCATCTCGAGATACGTCGGCGTAAGTGCTTTGTGAATCCGGGCCCTCATTTTTAATGAGAGCAATCCATAGCAAACCAAAGTCTCTACAGTGGAACCTTGAATTACAAGCATAATCCATTCCAGGAGAATGCTTGTAATGTAAAGCACTTGCATATCAAAGTGAGTTTCCCCATTGAAGTCAATGGAAACAAAGATAATTTGTTCCACATTGACTTCTATGGCATGCAATACCGCATGTGGCAAGAGGTGGGGGGCGCCGGAGAGCCTCGGAAATACTTGGGGACAGCTCCGCTGATCCTGTAACCCCTCGGAAAGGCTCGGAAACTGACTATTTCCGAGCGATTCCGAGTATTTTTTCCAAACGGCTCTGAACCGTTCCGAGAGTCACCAGTGCCCCCGCACCTCTGGCCAAATGCGGTACTGTTCACCCCATTAGCTTAAATTCTGCTTGTTTCGTGAGACAACGCTCGCAAACCGAGTCAGGATTTAAAAAAAAAAGTTGCTCGTCTTTCAAAATGCTCGTTAACCGCGTTACTTGTAAACCAAGGTTCCACTGTATGTACTTCTTCTTTATAAGAAGTCCAGTATGCTTGAAAAAAATGTTTTGCTTGTAAGCCCTTAAGGCCCCTTTCACACTTGCGGACTGTATGTCCGCTTTTTCATCCATCCGTGTGCGGATAAAAAGGGACATACATTGGTCCCTATGAGATCGTGGGTGTCAGCCGATGAATATCCGCTGACACCCGATCATCCCCGCCTCTGCATTCCTCCGATTCTGCAGACGGAGAAAAACCCTATTTTTCCTTCCATCGGCGGATCAGATGAACATGGACAGATGGTCCGTGTTCATCTGATCCCCCCATAGGGGAGAGCAGAGAAAAGACAGGGCGGTCCCTGCACAGTGTGCGGGGACTGCCCTGTCATCCGCCGGCTCAGCGGGGATCAACGGAGCGATCCCCGCTGAGCAAGCGGAGGTTCACGGGGCGGATCATTACTGATCCGCCCCGTGTGAAAGAGGCCTAAAGGAGTAGTTCTCAACCTTTCTACTGCTGTGACCCATTGATAAGATTTCCCAAAAATCGTAGCGTGGGTTGTTAACACATAAGGCAAGACAAGTAATTTGCACCCCCTAACCTATGGACATTTAGCGCTCCCTGAATCCCTTACACTCGCACAGTATTAAAACTAGACATGTGCATTCGTTTTTGTCCGAATGCATTTTCGTCCGAATTTCGGGTATTTTCATTATCGTTTTAGCACATTAAAACAAACATGCAGAATCCGAACTCTGAAAGTTCCAACATAAAAAAATGCTTTATTTTGGTTTCGTTGCTACAACAGTTTGATATAGATAGGAGATTCGACATGACGCTGACAATAGCAATCTATGCCTATCTAACCTGTGGTCGAATGTGCCCAACCTTAACTATATTAGTCCAAGATTATTCTACATAGAGAGGAAAGATTCAACATTATAGAGACAGTGTTGGGGTAGACCATTCGACATGAACAATGAAGATTTGACGAAGCAGTGAAACACATACAAACATTGAATCTGTTATTGAAGGATTATAGTGTCTGTCGAAAGTTTTAAGAAGATTCGATAAACAGCTAAACTGTACGACGCCGCAATCGTAAATTTACGGCCAAATCCTCTGGCCATAGGCTAGAGAAGAATTTGAATGTTGGTTGACTAGTAATGACAATTTATAAATATAATTATTACTAGTGTCATACAACATTAGAATTCTTCTATAGCTTGTTGGCGGAACATTCGACTGGAAATGTACGATTGCGGCGTCGTACAGTTTAGCTGCTCCGTCGAATCTTCTTTGAACATTCGACAGACACCATAAGCCTTCAATGACAGATTCGACCTTAATTAATTCGGATTTTCGGACAAATGCATTTTTTAACAAAACAAAATAAATAAAACCGGATTTCGGGAGTAACTAAATAAATGTATTTTTCGGACGAATATGAAATTCTGAAATAAAATATTTCTTTGTGCACGTGTCTAATTAAAACCCCTAATGGAACATTTTAGGATGTACCACTCTTTATCTTTGTTCTCCTTTTTTTCCCTTTTTTCTCTCTCTATCTTAATTTCTTGTTTTTCCCCCATCCCTCTCTCTAGCCGTCTTTCTTGTTCTTTTTCTTATTCTTCCTCTCCCTTTTTCATTGATCCTCCCCCTCTTTTCCTCTCCCTTTCATGTATTCTCTATTTTTATTCCTTCTCTTACTCCTTGGTGGGGGGAATGGGATGAGTGGCAGTGCTGGGGGAGCTCTGATCACCCAACTTAGGTGCTCTTGATCAAGATCATCTGCTGATCTGAGAACTGTAGTGGGGACTTTTAATGGCAACTATAATCACAGATATGGTTACTCACTGTGTCTCTGACTTTGTGGTGTCTCATAGCAGTGACACCTATGCCAAAATCAGGAGATAAGGTCTCCTCCAGGCCCTCGCACTTCACATTCCTCACCAGTCAGCTGACCTCAAGTCTCTACCCCCCAGTCATGCCATGAACTGAATGGTCAGCTGCTATAAGACCCACTCAGGGTGGCCGCGGGCTCCAGACACAGCCCAGCTAGGCAGCCACAGACTACAGGGACAGCCTTGCTGGGCAGCCGCAAAAAGGCCGGGAAAGCGGTGCGAGCTTCAGGAACAGCCCAGAATTCGGTGACCCCTGGCAAATCATCATTCGACCCCCGAGGGCATCCCGACCCCCAGGTTGAGAATCATTGCCTTAAAGCGGAGTCTGAAGGGAGTCTGTTCCACATTTTCACAGCTCTTACTGTGAAGAAACCTTTCCGTATTTGGAGGTGAAATCTCTTTTCCTCCAGACGTAAAGAGTGCCCCCTTGTCCTCAGTGTTGACCTTAAAGTGAATAACTCAACACCAAATTCACTATATGGACCTCTTATATATTTGTACATGTTGATCATATCCCCCCTTATTCTCCTGTTCCCAAGAGTGAATAAATTCAGTTTTTCTAATCTTTCCTCATAGCTGAGCTCCTCCATGCCTCTTATCAGTTTAGTTGCCCTTCTCTGCACTTTCTCCAGTTCTCCGATATCCTTTTTGAGAACTGGTGCCCAAAACTGGACTGCATATTCCAGATGAGGTCTTACTAATGATTTGTACAGGGGCAAAATGATATCTCTATCTCTGGAGTCCATACCTCTCTTAAAGGAGTACTCCAGAGCAATTTTTTTTTTAAATTAGAAACATCTTTTAAAAGTATATAACAATGTAATTTACCTTTATTATCATATCTGCCGCAATCCCCGACTTCTCAGAAACCGGAAGTTAGGCCAGTCATTCTTGGCTATGAATTTCGTACCCCAAACTGCTTTGTGCCGGCGCCATCTTGGTAACGAAATGTCACGCTTCTGCAGCCTTCCCCGCCGTCTGCTCCGGCCTCCTGTGTTCGCCCCTGGCTCCTGTGGGTCACTCCCACACTTTGGATATTAATTTTTTCTTTGTTTGCACAGCCCTGATTCGCTGGGCTGTGCAAACTAGTCTGTATGCCCCCAGCCTATCATTGGCGTCCATCCGCGCCTGCGCACTGATCTCAGTGCCGGGACCGGACACGTGTTCATTGCAGCCAATTGGCTGCTAACTAGGGGGCGGGGGCGGGAGCGATTCACCTCTGATGTCACACGCTGGGGGGCGTGTCGGGCGGCCGCGGCACCCCCCTCCTCCAAGTCCCCTGTATGCAGCAGTGAGCCGTGCAGCCACAGGACACCATGATTGGTGCAGGGTTTGGAGGGGCGGGATATGATAATTTTAGGGGCGGATGGCATGGCAGGGGAGGCAGGGAGGGGTGTGTTTATTGAAATGAATGGGGAGGGGAGATACTCGGATAGGGGAGGGGAGAGACTTGGGTAGAGGAGGGGGGAGTGAGGAGAGAGGCACTGATAGACCGGAAGTAAAAGCAAAGGAGCTTGGGGGATGATGATTTTTACCTCATCCTCCAGGGCTCCATAACCAGGAAGTGGCAGAAATTCAGGACGAGGTAGGAGAGGAATGGCTGGGCAGATTTAGGAAAGAAAGACATCGACTGAAAGGTAAAGCCTAAGGGAACATTATATTGTCAAAAAGAAATGCATTATAGAACTCCTTTAATACAAGAAAGGACTTTGCTTGCTTTGGAAACCGCAGCTTGGCATTGCATGCCATTATTGAGCATATGATCAACTAAAACCCCCAGATCCTTCTCCACTACAGATCCCCCCAGTTGTACCCCCCCCCTAGCATGTATGATGCATGCATATTCTTAGCCCCCAAGTGCATAACTTTACATTTATCAACATTAACCACTTGACCACTGGGCACTTAAACACCCTTAATAACCAGACCAATTTTCAGCTTTCGGTGCTCCCACAGTTTGAATGACAATAACTCAGTCATACAACACTATAACCAAATGAATTTTTTGTCCTTTTTTTCCCACAAATAGAGCTTTCTTTTGGTGGTATTTCATCACCTCTGCGGTTTTTATTTTTTTTGCTATAAATGAAAAAAGAACAAAATTTTTCAAAAAATAATAATTTTTCTTCATTTCTATTATAAAATTTTGCAAAAAAGTAATTTTTCTTCATAAATTTGGCCTAAAATGTATACTGCTACATATCTTTGGTAAAAAAAATAAAAAATGTTGGATATTATTCAGTCTGGGTGAAAGTTATGGGGTCTACAAGCTATGGTACCAAATCCTGAAAATTGATCAATTTCATCACACCTGAAGTACTGACAGCTTCTCTCATTTCTTGAGACCCTAACATGCCAGAAAAGTACAAATACCCCCCAAATGACCCCTTTTTGGAAAGAAGACATTCCAAGGTATTTAGAAAGAGACATGGTGAGTTTTTTAAAGTTGTAATTTTTTCCCACAATTCTTTGCAAAATCAAGATTTTTTTTTTTTTCATCAAATTTTCATATTATTAGGTTATTTTTCACACACAGCATATGCATACCACAAATTACACCCCAAAACACATTCTGCTATTCCTCCCGAGTATGGCGATACCCCATGTGTGAGACTTTTACACAGTGCAGCCACATACAGAGGCCCAACATGCAGGGAGCACCCAGGCCAATTCTGACATTTCTCTCCTACATGTAAAAATCATCATTTATTTGCTAGAAAAATACATAGAACCCCAAAACATTATATAAAGATACCTCACGTGTGGTTTGAACACCGTTTTTATATGTGGGCGGGACTTGCGTATGCGTTCGCTTCTGCATGCGAGCTCGCGGGGACAGGGGCTGCTGTATGCCCAGAGTATTGCTAAGTATGCCCAGAGTATTGCCCAGAGTATTGCCCAGAGTATTGCCCAGAGTATTGCCCAGAGTATTGCCCAGAGTATTGCCCAGAGTATTGCCCGAGTATGCCCAGAGTATTGCGGAGTATGCCCAGAGTATTGCGGAGTATGCCCAGAGTATTGCGGAGTATGCCCAGAGTATGCCCAGAGTATTGCAGAGTATGCCCAGAGTATTGCAGAGTATGCCCAGAGTATTGCAGAGTATGCCCAGAGTATTGCGGAGTATGCCCAGGGTATTGCGGAGTATGCCCATGGTATTGCGGAGTATGCCCAGGGTATTGCCAGAGTATGCCCAGGGTATTGCCAGAGTATGCCCAGGGTATTGCAGAGTATGCCCAGGGTATTGCAGAGTATGCCCAGAGTATTGCAGAGTATGCCCAGAGTATTGGCAGAGTATGCCCAGAGTATTGGCAGAGTATGCCCAGAGTATTGGCAGAGTATGCCCAGAGTATTGCGGAGTATGCCCAGAGTATTGCGGAGTATTGCAGAGTATGCCCAGAGTATTGGCAGAGTATTGCCCAGAGTATGCCCAGAGTATTGCCCAGAGTATGCCCAGAGTATGCCCAGAGTATTGCCAGAGTATTGCAGAGTATGCCCGAGTATTGCCAGAGTATGCCTGAGTATTGCCTGAGTATTGCAGAGTATGCCCAGGTGAGTATTGCAGAGTATATGCAGCAGGGATGGCTGAGCAGGGAGGGAGGGATGGATGGATCTGTGACTACATTTGTCACAGATCCAGCCCTCAGCACTGGCGCTGCCATCCGCTCCCTCCCCTCTCCTCTCACACTGTACCGATCGGTACAGAGAGAGGAGGGAGGAACCGGCGTCAGCACATGACGCCGCTCTGTTGACAAGTGATCGCTCCGTCATTGGACGGAGCGATCACGTGGTAAACCGCCGCTATCAGCGGCGATTTACCGTGATCCATGATGCGCCGGGTCCTCTGGACCCGGCGGTCACGGATGTTCCCGTGTGCGCGCCTCAGGAGGCGCGCGGGAGCGCGATTCTGACAGGCCGTTAATTAACGGCCAGTTAGAATACAGCAACCGCCCTAGAGCCGTACTTTCGGCATAGGGCGGTTGCAAAGTGGTTAAACCTCATCTGCCACATAGTCGCCCAATTAGACAGAGCATTGAGGTCGGCTTGTAAATTGGAGACATCCTGCAAGGACGTTATTCCACTGCATAGCTTGGTGTCATCTGCAAATGTTACTTTGGATCTCAGACCCAATATCATTTATAAATATATTGAAAAGTAAGGGACCCAACACTGAACCTTGAGGTACACCGCTGATAACCTTGGACCATTCAGAGTAAGAATCATTAACCACAACTCTCTGAATTCTGTCTTTCAGCCAGTTTTCTATCCATTTGCAAACCAATATATCCAATCCTGTAGACCCTACCTTACACATGAGCCGTGTGTGTGGAACTGTATCGAACGCTTTTGCAAAATCCAAGTATACCACGTCCACTGCTACGCCTCTGTCCAGGGTTTTACTTACCTCTTCATAAAAGGAAATAAGGTTTGTCTGACAACTTCTGTCTTTCATGAATCCATGCTGTCTGTTGCTTAAATAGTTTGTTTCCAGCAAGAACTCATCCATGTGGTCTTTTATTAAACGTTCCAGTATCTTCCCAACTATAGAAGTTAAACTAACAGGTCTATAGTTACTTGGTAAAGACTTTGTTACCTTTTTAAATATGGGCACCACATTGGCTCTACGCCAATCCAGTGGTACTATTCCTGTCATTAATGAGTCTCTAAATATTAGATACAGTGGCTTTGAAATTTCAGAGCTCAATTCTTTTAGGATCCGTGGGTGGATGCCATCTGGTCCAGGTGCTTTATCCACCTTTATTCTGTCTAAATATTTCTGGACCATATCACTTTTGAGCCATTGTGGATTTGGAGCTGTGTCACTCCCACCCCCATTATGGACATGATCTCCCCCATGCTCCATTGTATACACAGAGCTGAAGAAAGCATTTAATAAATTTGCCTTCTCTATGTCCTCAGTCACCCACTCTAGATTATTTTGTAAAGGGCCTACATGCTCAGACTTGACCTTTTTACTATTAATATATTTATAGAATTTTTGGGGGTTTGCCCTACTATCTTTTGCAATCTGTCGTTCATTTTGAATTTTTGCATCCTTGATTTCCTTTTTACATATTCTATTCTTTGTAACATTTAAACGACACTAGTGTTCCTTCATTTTTATATTTTTAAAAAGCAATTTTCTTATTGTTTATAGCTTTTTTAACTTTGACCGTGAGCCACATAGGTTTTATCTTTAGCCTTTTAAACTTATTGCCCATGGGAATATACTTTGCAGTGAGGTTCCAAAGAGTCTTTTTGAAGAATTCCAATTTCTGTTCTGTGTTCATCTGTGCCAATATTCCCTCCCAGTCCAAGCCCTGGAGAGCAGCCCTCATCCTTTGAAAATTTGCTCTCTTGAAATTAAGTGTTTTTATCTTTCCTGTATGTATTTCTTGCTTATAGTTAATATTAAATGAAATCATGTTATGATTACTGCTACCCAGGTGTTCCTTTATCTGAACATTAATAATAAGCTCTGCATGGTTTGAGATTACCAGGTCCAACAGAGCATCATTCCTAGTTGGGGCCTCAATAAACTGGACCATAAAATTGTCCTGCAATAGGTTTTTAAATTTTTGTCCTTTAACTGTCCCAGAAATTCCATTATTCCAGTCAATTTCTGGGTAGTTAAAATCCCCCATTATTATCACCGTCCCAGCCCTTGCAGCCCTTTCCATCTGTGCAAGGAGCCGAGTCTCCACCTCCTCATTAACATTGGGTGGTCTATAACAAACACCAATGATTAACTTTGAACTACTCACATCTGTATGCAGTTCCACCTATAATGCTTCAACTTCATCACACTCTCCATCAACCAGATCCTCTTTCACGCTTGCTTTGAGGTCACTTCTCACATAGAGACAGACCCCTCCACCTTTCCTTTTTACCCTGTCTTTCCGAAAGAGAGCATAGCCAGGAATATTAATAGCCCAGTCATGTGAGGATTGAAGCCAAGTTTCAGCAATACCGATTACATCATAGCTCTCCTCGTGCACCAGAGCTTCCAACTCACCTGTTTTGCTTGGAAGGCTTCTGGCATTGGTGAACAAACACTTAAATGTATTGTTACATTTTTCGCTGGTGTTTTTCATATGATTCATATCATTTTTAGTAGTGCAAATGGCACTATAATTTCCAATGGCTGTTTGCAACATGGGAACTTTCTTGTCACCTGCCATAACCCCACCTCCATCTATCCCCATTCCACTCTCCATTAATGTCTGACCCCTAACTGACCTGTGTGCCCGATGTAATTCTAGTTCACCCTCCCCCTCAAGTCTAGTTTAAATACTCCTCCAGCATTCCCCTAAACCTCTCCCCCAGCACAGCAGACCCCCTTCCATTCAAGTGCAAACCACCTTTAGCATATAGGTTGCACCCCAATGAAAAGTCATCCCAGTGCTCTAGAAACCCAAATCCCTCCTTCCTACACCAGGTCTTTAGCCATGCATTTAGCTCTCTAATCTCCCCCTGCCTTTCCTGTGTTGAGCATGGCACGGGCAATATTTCAGAGAATATCACCTTGGAGGTCCTTCCCTTCATCTTGCAGCCTAGTTCTTTAAATTGATTCTTAAGGAGCCTCCACCTTCCATGTATACTGTCATTGGTTCCAACATGGACCAAGACAGCTGGGTCATGCCCAGCCCCTCCCAGTAATTTATCCACCCGGTCCACCACATGCTGAACCCTGGCACCAGGGAGAGTGACTCCCACTGTGTTCTGGGAGCCGAGTGTTTCCCAGAACACAATGGGGGGGATGTGACGTCATGCCTGCAGTCTACCCGCAGACTGTGTGACCGGAAGTGGGTGCAAATACCTGTCTATCTGCACCCACCTCCGAGTGGGGGGGAGGCTTCCGGATCGTGGGAGTGGAGGTGGAGGGTGGAGCTCCGCTTTAAAGAGACATGTAAGTGCGCATAGAGATGCATTGCATTGCACTAAGGTGTCAGTGTTCATTTTATAATGTATTGCTTCATTTTGGAATTGTAATCTTCAGGGTGTAGAGGAGTGTTGAGAGATCCTGACTATGCAACGTTCTGTTATGATGTTTATTTTGCCTTTTTATAGAAGGAGCCAAAGCAGCTGATTACTTGGCAACTGCTGTATAAGTATAAAAAGGATAAGTTCCTTTTACATCGCTTACTAAGGTTCTGTGACACCATCCAGACAAATTAGCAAAGGGGGCGATTGGCGAGCTCCAAAAATTGCACTGGCAGCATGCACTACTCTTTACAGGTATGGAAATTCTCTGCTGTCAGAAACGTACTTTTATATAAAAAAAATAAAAATAAAAAAAAAATACAAAAAAAGGGGTCATGGGACTTTGAATGAGGTGGGTCACAGACTAGGCATCACACGGATACAATTGATACTTTATTATAAATTCATGATATACAAAAATACGTAAATAAAATATGTAATATATCTATGCAGAAAGTCATATAAACATTAGCAGTAAGAAGATCCATATATAATAAAACAATATATGTAGGGCTGTGCAAATTAAAGATTAATCGATTAATTAAAAGTTAATTTTTTTGATCAAACAAAATCTTTTTTATCGATTAAAATTCTTTTGATTGGTACTCACCTCTCCGCTGGCTTCTGGGCCTTCAGGGAGTTCCGTCAAAGATCCGGTAACGTCACGGACACCCAGCGGGGCTTGCCGTGTCCATCTGAAGGGCTCCTTTGCTGTGTCTTCATATCTGCATACCGGCGGGACCTTACTCTCTGCCACACGCAATGGCTGTTACACTTCCCTCTATCAACCTGGGATTCTACAACCATCCACTGGGAGTTGTGATAGTTCCCTTTATGCCAACAGACTGATGTTAACCTCTCCTCATCTGGATTCAGCAGTGGTATCGTTGTGCACATTTTTATACCAGTATCATACTTGGCTGCATGTTTTTATGACTGCTTTTGCTACCGTTTGGTATTACTCGCAACATTTTTACAGTTTATGTAGCTACATCGATTTTTTCTCCAGTGCAATATTTATTTGGTTACCTACTTGAAGACTATAAAAGTTTTAATGCTATTCCCATTGAGCGCTGCCTTTGTGTGTTTTTTGTATCCTGCTATCCATTTTTCCAGTGGTTGGAAGCTGCACTGGGAATCAGCCTGCAAGCAGATCAGCTAAAAATAGTTGGATCTGTATGTGCATTATAATTAATCGAAATTAGTCGATTAATCGATTTAAAAAAATTAATTAATCGAACGTGAACATTTTAATCAGTAATAGCCCTAATAAATTTGTAAAACAGACACTCACCAAACATTAAAGTGTTTGTTACCCTAAAAAATAAATTGATCCTGTTCTCTTAACCCCCCTGACGGTATCCCCGAGCGTGACTCGGGTTGGATTTTTTATGTAAAAATCGATATCCCCGAGTCGCGCTCGGGGTGAATATGCAGAGCCTGCAGCACGCGCTGGCTTACCTTGTATCCAGGCAGGGTTACTGTACTTACCTTGTCCCTGGATCCAGCGATGCATCCCCGCTGTGTGAGCGAGTGGCGTCCTCCATTCGACTCACACAGATTACAGTACTGTATGTAAAAAGTACACACCCCCCTTGTCCCTAGTGGTCTGCCCAGTGCCCTGCATGTTCTTTTACATAATAAAAACATTTTTTTTGTGCCTGCAAACTGTAGATTGTCCATAGCAACCAAAAGTGTCCCTTTATGTCAAAAGTGATTTTAGAGCAGCTAGAAAACAGCGATAATAAATGATAATCACTTGCAGAATTGAGCGATAGCGATTGGTGGGGAAATTCGTCATAAAAAAATAAAAGTAATGACAGCGACAATTCTGCAACTGAGCAAATTTCAGTAATTTTGATTTGATTACATTAGTGAATAATTTTTATTATAATTACATTATTATTTGTTATAATTATTTATAGTTATTTATTATATTATAATTTTATGATTTTGTGTTTCAAACTTTATCATACCAGAGATGTCTACCAGACTATTGTTTGGACAAATTTAAGTGAGTTATTCCTAAGAATTGCAGGCCTACAGTATAAAACACAGAATTTCCATGCAAAATAATTGTACCGCTTTTGGTACGTAATTCCAGACAGAATCATACCGCCACGGAGGTTAAAGCATGAATAACAGCACAGTGCCTGTGCTGTGTAATTTGTCCATATGTTTCATATAAAATACCTGGCTGATCCTGCCTGGTTCTGCCCTCCCCTCTGTAAACTGAACACATTTATTATGGCCGCTGAGCCCTGACACTGTGGTCAGTTTATGTGCCTGCATCATCCACAGCTATCTGCAGCTCTCATCTGTCCTCCTCTCCCTCCCCTTCCTGCCTGTCTGCTTGTACCAGTGCCCGCCCATCTCCCCTCCTGCTACTAAAAAAAAAAAAAAAATATGATATGAACAATCCCCTCTGTTAAATAAGGACATGTGCTCCACTATATGGGCTTTATAAAAACAATGCTAATTTCTACCTTATTTCACAGCACCTCCCGGTGCTCACGTGACTGCTCGCTTCTCTCCTCCTCTCCTCCCAGATGCTGTTAATGGGAGTTCTCGGTTCCTCCCATTGTAGTTGTTAGCCCGGGATAGGAGAGAGGCAAGAAGTCACGTGAGTTCCGGGAGGTACTGTGAAATAAGGTAGAAATCTGTCAGGGTTGGGCTCAGCCCTTCCTTCTCTGTGCTGGCAGCTCAGCTGTCAGCTAATTGCCAGCTCCCATCTCTCCACAGTGATCCACCTGTTGATGACCCTGCTCGTCAGCTCTGCCTACTTAAAGCCTTCCAGTTCATTTGCTCTTTGCCTTCGCCTGTGTTAACATCACAAGAGACTTTCTCCTGTGTTCCTGTTGAAGACCTGCTTGACTGACGCTCCCTCTGGCTACAGATCCCGCTTCCTGTATATCTACCTTTATCGCTGGCTCTTGGACATTGGCTTGGCCGACTACCCAATCCGGTTACTGAACTCTGGCTATGTTTTGACTACGCTTACTGGGCCAGATTCAGAAAGACTGGCCTAAGTTTCGGCGGGCGTAGCGTATCTCATATACACTACGCCGCCGTAACTTAGAGAGGCAGGTACCGTATTCAGTAAGAACTTGCACCCTAAGTTACGGCGGCGTAGTGTAAATGGGCCAGCGTAAGCGCGCGTAATTCAAAGTAGGCTTGTAGTGGGCGTGTTGTATTACAATGAGCCGTGACCCCATGCAAATTAGGGTCCGAACGAATGGCGCTTGCGCCGTCCGTGGACGTATCCCAGTGCGCATGCTCCAAAATCACGTTGGCTAGAGATACGTCGAACACAGCCCTATTCGCGTACGACTTACGCAAACGACGTAAACGACATACAATTCAACGCTGTTCCGACGTCCATACTTAACATTGCCTGCGCCTCATATAGCAGGGGTAACTTTACGCTGGTCGAACGCCTTACGTAAACGACGTATATCAATACGCCGGGTGCAACTACGTTCGTGAATAGGCGTATCTAGCTCATTTGCATATTTTTAATGGGAAAGCCGAATGCGTCCAGCGTAACTATGCGCCCACGATACACCGGCGTAGGCAAGTTACGTCGGACGGCTGAAGCCATGTTTTTCGGCATATCTTGCTTTCTGAATTTCTAAAGATGCGACGGCGCACATTTGAAATTACGGTGGCGTATCAGGAGATACGCCGGCGTACATTCTTTCTGAATCTGGCCCACTCTGTTTATCTTTTTATTTTTACTATTAAACAAGTGTGATTTAAATTTACTTCTGTCTCGGTCTGATTTATGGTTTCTGACAAAATATATCCTTATTTAACAGAGGGTATAGTATAATCATATCATAGTGGCTTTACAATAAATTTTAACTAAATCTTCCTGGTGCATGTATTTTTTTTGTATGAAAAGACAAACAAATATTTACCACCAGTGAATATTTGGTAAAATTAAGATCACAGCTTTATTAATATGTCCCCAGGGGCTTTTGCTTATCTCTGATCTTTTCTCTGTTGGGGTGTATGGAGAAAACATCCATGCTACAAGTACCAGACTGGCCATACATTATACAATTTTCTTTTAGATTTACCAAAACCATATAATATCAGTTCAAACCTAATAACTTTCAATTTGTATGCAATCAGGCAGGCCCTGGCGCTATAGTTAAAGTTAGGCTACATGCTGATTCTGGGGCGATGACATCACATGGCGAGAGGTTAAATAATTTAGCAGCTGCATTATCAGAATGTCTCATGACACGGATGTTGTTTTGTGTTCTTCGTGCCATTGTGCTTTAAACTAAATCTAATTATGTACAGTATATAAGCAATCATTGGCAGTGGGAGCGCTAAGTGAAAGCTGTCACATATAATATCAGCATTGCCTTTCATGGGCTATAATTTTGGAGATTGACTAAGAAGTTACAACTGAAAATAGAACAGACAATAATTTGCATGTAGCTGAACAATGAATTGTAACAGTAAGGACTGCAGCATATACTGCAGCTTTTTATGGAAACTTAGAAAAATAAAAAAACACTCATGCTCGGAAACAATTCGACGCATGCTCGGAAGCATTGAACTTCTTTTTAGCACTTTGTCGTAGTGTTGTACGTCACAGTTTTCTTAACACTCGAAAGTTCCGAGAACTTTTGTGTGACGGTGTGTATGTAAGCCAAGCTTGAGCGGAGTTCCGTCGGAAAAAAACATCCAACTTTTTTCTGACGGAAATTCCGCTCTTGTGTACAGGGCATTACATTTCCATTGGCCTGCTTATTTGGTGATACCAGTTTTACTTAAAATAACAAAGTAATACATACATTGGGCCAGATTCAGGTACATCTGCGCATTATTGGACCGGCGTAGCGCACCGCCTTTACGTTAGACTGGCGCAATGTAGCGGCGCAATCACCCTATTCTCGTCGGTTTTACGCAGAAATTTGCGCCTGCGCAGCGTTATTTTAGAGGCGCAAGGCGAAGTAATACAAATTGGGAAGGACGTGGGCGTGTTACATTGAAATGAGCCGTGACCCCATGCAAATGAAGGGCCGGCTGGCTCGCGCATGCGCGCTTGAAGCAGACCATGGTCAGACCATGGTCAGCACCTCTGTGCGCATGCTCACAACTCGGGAACAGCGCAATCAGTGAAATTGGAAGTGGACTAGGGCAAATTAGTGAACAGCATAAATAGACAGACACAAACGCACTTCCTTTGCAAAAGTACATCCCTTTGTATCCCTCCCTATACAGCAAGGTGCTTTTGTTCTGTTGTTTATTAGCGTTTGTTTGTTTGTTTGTGACGTGTCTTTGAGATATTTGGTGACTGTTTTGTAGAGTGATTTTTGTCTTTTCTGTGTTTTCTTTGTTGTTATTTTGTTTAAATTATATTTTTGCTGGGCATTTTTTATTTTTGCTGGTCAAATTTTTTTTCTTGGTTCTGTTTGTGTATGATTTGGGAATGTGGGGATGACAATCCTGCCGGAAAAGGGGTGTCACCCTCATTTGTGGTGGAGAAGTGATCCCCAGGTCCGTGTAAATGGAGTATGAATGTACAGTGACATAATTGGAGCCGTGGCATGGCGTTGCTGCTCACAAGTCCTGCATGGTGGGCTTGTGCCAATCCAATGTGATGAGGATGTGATGTGTGTGTGCTAGGGACCATAGTGGTGTGCATGCATGCATTCCCATTGTGCCACGATTAATTTGTGTGTTTAACGTGCAAAGATGCCTAATGTGAGCTGTCTCCTGACTGCTCTTCCCTCAGAAGACCGGGTAGCCTTGGTTAGGGGGGTTCCGTATAGGAGTCATGAGATGGGGTCCCAGTGCATATGCAGAGTCACCCTGAAGGGAAAAGACAGGAGGATGTTAGTAGTGCATGTGCCCCTTGTGATGTGTGCATCATGGGGGGGGGGCAGTCATGCCTGCCACCCATGTCACTCACCAACCAGCCAGCTGTCCCCATACATGTTCTGTTCGAAATCTGTGGGGATGTGGCTAGGATTGTATATGTAGCTGTCATGGGTGTCATGGGTAGTGTCATGTGTTGGGCTGGTGATGTCCTCCTGCAGGGTTGTGATTAATACCAGGATGGCATGAGGGGTGAATCTGAAGATGCGAGACACCTCAGAATCACTCATGCCATAGATGTCTATGCGTGTGTGATATATCCTCTCCCGTGAAGAGTGAAGAGTGAAGGGCTTGTATCAGATAAGAATATTGTATTAGATTAGATTAAATAGTAAAGTTTATATAAGCAAAAAAAAAAAGTTTTCCAAAGAAAAAAAAAAATCCTGTGCCCTCCTCAGTGCCCTCCTCCTTCTTTGCTCATCTAAAGTCAGTAGTATAGCTATGAGCATGGATGCCACTGGCATGTTGGCATACAGTTTGTTGGGCAACATGTGTGACTGCTCAGCTCCTCACTAACAGTGTTGCTTTATCTGACGTGTAGACGAATTGTCTAATTTTAGAGCAGCTTTTCTATGGTCTAATTTTAGACAGGACATTTAGCTGTTGCGCACAGCGCGTAGCACCAACGTTCTTTTGTGGATCCCCGTAACTCCCTCATTTGCATATTTGAATAGCAAATCAATGTTGTGTCTAGCGCAGTTTTGCGCGGACGGATGCGCCGGTCTAACGAAATTACACTGGACAAAAAAAAGTAGATTTCTTGCGTATCTCGTTTTGGGGATGCCGTGCATCGAAATGCACACGCACAATTAGACTTACGCCGCGCATCTCCTGTTACGCCGGCGTAATCGCTCTGTGAATCTGGCCCTTTGTTTTTTGGGGACTAGGCTTTTTTTGCTAAATTTTTTAATTTCTATGTAATCTATAGACAAACAGAGTTTTAAAAAACGGTGTAAATACCCTCACTACGGTAACGTGTAATGAATACATTTAACAAGATTAATATGATTAATTGTGCTAAGAACCTGCTGCTATGGTGTGAGGTAAAAAAAAAAAAAAAAAAAAGTAATGAAAAATGTTAAACTTATCGCTGCTCCTATATACCAGATGTAAATAAATAAATTAACTATAATAAAGTGCTAGTGCAATCATAAAGTTCATAATAGTGCAATCATAAGTATCAAATGTGTTCAACTCCTGCTTGTGTGGATTCTAGTGCCACTCTGTGCTCCCCTCCTTGGCCCCCATTCACCAACAATAAGCTTTAGAAATGTGAGGTCTTTGTCCTACATCAATGGATGAGATATCCCATTCCTGCTCCTCCAGCAGTCAGGCTTCCATTGTGATCATATGAGATACGTGGTGAAGAGAAAGATATATAGCATAATATTGCAAGGATTTATTGTAAAATTGAAATACAATGCACTTACAGCAAAAAAAGTTCATAAGGGCATATAAGTAAAATCGCCACTTTGGTGTGCATTCCAGCCATCACTAGGTCTCGTGCATCTCATCCCCGTTTGACGGGTTTCGGCCATCCTACTGGACATCTTCAGAAGTCTAATGAAGCATTGGAGCATTTTTAAATAGAATAAATGGTTTTATGATATTTTGGCTGCACTATGGTTGCTTTTTATGTCCCTTTTTTATAGATACACTGCATTCTACTGGAGATAACATCTGATCTGGAGGGATTGCGTAGGAGTGGAGAAGGTGGTTGACACTAGTGCGAATAAGCCCGGTGACATGTGGGCATTGGGGGACTCTGCCATAGGGTGGCACACTGGGGGGCTCTGCCATAGAGTGGCACACTGTGTCAGGACCTGGGCTTGAACCTGGGACCTCGTCTGTGTCTACCATTGTCTCTTCCCTCTGAGCTATCTGGGATGCTGGACATGTCTGATCTGCTGGACAAACCTACCTGATCCATTGGAATACTCTGCCTTGTGTCTTGATTGCCTTGAACCTTGAACCCCTTGCTCCTCCCATGAACTTCCTATATAAGCCTGATCTCAGCACTTCCTCTTTGCCAGGTTATTGTGCCTTCCCAGCCAGTGCTTGCGGTATGTCTGCTCTGCTGCCATCGTATCTGCAACCACCCTCGGCCTGTTCCTGGACTTCTCTATTGCCTGATCCCAAACAGCAACCACCTGTGTTTGACCCTCGGCCTGTTCCTGGACTTCTCTATTGCCTGATCCCAACCTGCAACCACCCGTGTTTGACCCTCTGCCTGTTCTTGGACTACTCTACTGCCTGTATACCTGTTCTGCGACTGCTATAGCAATTGGCCTCTGAGCCCGACACCTGATGGTGACACAGTGGGGGACACTGCTATCAGGGCTGTCTTAATGAGAGGGCACACCTGGGCACTGCCCAGGGGCCCCAGCTGTATGGGGGGCCCCTGCCCTTTCCCCCAAGCAGCTGGTCCTTGAGCCCGGGCTGCACCTCTACATGCTAGATATGCCCCCAGCACTCTGACCCCTCTACGCTCTAGATAGCCCCTACCTCCAACCTACTCGATTTTTGTTTACCTGCACTGTCTCCATTGTAGGGGCCCCAGAGCATTACTTTGCCCAGGGGACCATGATGCTATTAAGATTGCCCTGTCTGCCATAGGGTGGGACTCTGCGGACTGTGATGTATAGGGAGAATGTTGGGACTTTGGTGTAAGGGAGGACTCTAATGTGAGCATGGCGCTCATCCTCACTGCTGTACTCTATATGTTTTGTTTGTTAATTACTCCTGGCATGGCGGCCACCTGTAAGCCTGCGGGCTTCATAATCTTCTATTGCCCCATGAGTTGACAGTCCGCCCCTGGTTAAATGTTTCAGTATATGAGGATATATTGTTCAGGCTGAGTCTAAGCAGCGGCATCTGCTCTTTGAAATCGTGAGTGATTGGTCTCAGAGGTAAAATGTTCAGGTTTATCACCATAACACGATTGGGGTCTGTGCCAGACATGTCTTCTAGTTAGAGAGCAGGACAAGGCATTCAAGAAAAAATCTCTGGCACCCAACCAAGTCCATAATACACATTTAAATAAAGAATCAGTGTTCTACAGATACAGAGAGTTTACACTGTGCTCTGGAACATGTGCCTATGAGCTTATTTGGGAAGTGAGCATGTGGCTTAGCAAATGTAAAATGCCAGCATAATGCCATTACTGTAAATGGAAAGCTTTATCTTTTCGTATTACTTCCCATGACGCTTGCAATGTACCTAAACTGCTAAAAATTGGCAGACGCTCTTACAGCGATGATGACTTCTAAGAATTAACAGCGGTACATTGATACAGCCCAGTGTTCCTCACTGCTAAACATTACACTGTCAGCTTTTCTAAAACGAAGCAAAGCAGACATGAGTAGAATTCATTACAAGCCTAGTTATTTTTTTGGTGAGCTTTAAAGGTCAGAGGCATTATTATTGTGGAGAAGAAATGTGGACGCTTATAGGGCCCCATGGCTGCCAGGGGTAATTGCCACAAAGATGGAGGCCAGCCAATGCTTTCCACCATTCTCACTGTGTTCTTCTGATGTCAATGAAAGCTATGCTATCCAGCAAAAGAACAATGAACCAAATACCATTTTTTTGTGTAATATACAGTATTCTGGCATAAAAAAAATGCATAGCACAAGATTGTATCTCCATGTTATAGATAAAAATGTGAATCATCATAATACTCAGTTATCAAGACTCAGTGCTGGATTACACCCAAGTAATAATTTTGTATCCACTTGGAAGTCCATGGGTCATTTATAAATGGCCTGGAATTTGAGGAGTTAAAACAAGTTTTCAGATCCCAGCTGTTCAGTAAAAGCGCTCTCTAGAACCCAGATCACTCTACTGTGAAGACAGAGTCCCCATTGCAAATTGTTTCTGTCAGAGCTTTTTTTCTCAGAAAATAGGTGCAGCAACTCAACCATGACCCCGTTCAGATTTCAAAAAGAGTAGAAGGGTCTTAAAGGGGCATTAAATACCAGGATTGCATTACATACATGGTGTAGAGTTCAGGAGGTTACACACAGAGTGCAGAGTGGTCACTTGTAAACACAGAAACCAGACTTCTGTGTTTACAAGTGGTTGTGGTGAGCAGGCACCAAAGGGTCTGAGCCAGAGGTGGTGGAACTGAGTTCCCCCAAGTTCCCCCTGAAAAAAAAGCCCTGGTTTCTGTGCACTAAAAAAAGAGACAGAGTGTAAAGGCCTCCAAAGTAAAAGTAGCCTCAGAAAAAAAGGCGAGAACTAGGCTCTAGGCCGAACTAGGTAGGGAAAACTACAAGCAATGAGAGAGACAGCACTAAGAGAAAATGGAAAAACAATATTACGTGTAAGTGAAGGGAATCTAAATTGGTTATAGAAACTACTTCTACCAACTTCAAAGAGAAGAACACGCTTATGTGGGGATAAGACTACTATAGAGGTGGAACAGAGACATGCTATGAGCAGGTATAAAGAATGAGAAAATAGAAAAGGGAGTACCCCGCAGGGTAAAACAGACATACAAACCATAACCCCCCAAATGAATGAGATAACACCTGGGAGATATATGATTATTAGGTTCCGAGGAGACTCAGAGTCAGCCATATGTTCAAGAACATTCATAAACGTTTCCATTCAATTTCAGTTAAGCCAATATTGTCCCTACAGGTAAAAGGCAATTAAGGAGCCAACATAATAGCACACATTGCAAAGTAAACATGCAAGGTTTCCAAAATCTCAAGATACATTACAAAAGAGAACCTGACAAACAGCAGAGTAAGTAAACAGGAGTACGTAAACCAGCAAAGGACGACCCCTAATGGCGGATAAGGGAAATGAAGATCCAGCAAGAGTATGATGTGAAGATCCTATAAAACTGGTGGTATGCTAGGGGATACAGTAGGGGTAACTAGATCTTCAATTGACTAGTACCGCTATAAAGATTCCACTCTTCATGCCATTATCTGCCATGTAGGCAACTAGCCTGTCTCAAGTAATAGATTTAAAGGCCAACTTGTGAGCTGCCGGCACCACTACCAGGGCCCCATGAGGAGCACCCAGATTTAAAAAAAAAATAAGCATGGAGTGAGTGGATCACACACTGAACTATTCCAATATTAAACCTCTCTCAATGATGAAGAAAACTATAAAAGCCTCATTCCATACAAGATAAAGGCTATAGGGAACATTACCAGTCACATTGTATATGAGACATATAATCAGACTGCACTTACTGTATATATGTAATAATCAACCAGAAAAATACAAAAAGTCCAGAGAACAGAAACTATAAATAGTAACCCATAAAATCATGCATTAGAAAATGATCCCAAATCAGAGGTTCCTATTTGGTCGAATGACATTGTAGTGGGATCACTCACAGGGCCGGATTTGCTCTCCCTGCCGCCCCAAGACCAGGTTCCGCAAAGCACCCCCTCCCGAACCACTACCTCCCCCCCCCCCCCCAAATCAATGGAGAATGGCAACAGGAGGGCAGGGGCAGCACAGTTAGTTCAAATATTTTTTGCTTTTTTTTTTTTTTTTACTTTTTTTTATCACTGTTTTTTATTTGTATTTATTTGTAGCTTGTCGTTTACTTTTTTTAATGTTTGGATAATTTTCTTATTATTTTTAAAATTATTTTTCTTATTCTTTTACTTTTTTAATTACTTTTTTATTTTATTCATTTTATTATATTTGACAAGTGATTTTGGTGACATCACCGCAATCACTTAACGAGCAAGCGGATTCTCCCACACAGCAACTTACCGCCCCTAACTGTATGTTCCGGCCATCGAGGGACTCCATGCCGCTGCCGCCCCTCAGCCCCCTGCCGCCCCGAGGCCTGGCCTCGGTGGCCTTGTGGGAAATCCGGGCCTGATCACTTAAACAGGTGATCCAGTAATTCCCTAATTCAAGGAACAAAAGAGGGCCTCAATATCCTGGTGCACCATATAGTAGAAATAGTAAATCTAGTAGCATACGTGTCAAACACAAGGGCCTTGAGCCGAATCTGGCCTGCCTGGCCATCTCATGTGGCCCTTACATCTCTCCTGCAGCTGTGACACCTCCTCTGTCTCCACCCCCACCTTGTCTCAGCAATCGACAGCAGAGAGAAGGACAGAACTCCTTTGCCAGATCCTGCGATTATCCATGCAGCTGTAGAAAGGCTCACCTTTGCCCCATCTCAGTCTTCAGCAGCTGAGAGGAGCACAGAACTCCTACTAATCCTTTGCCTCTATGTAAAGCCACAACACCTGTCATCTCCCCTCTCCTGGTCTGACTATAAAGCAGACTCTGGCAGCTGACTCCAGCCCACCTCAAGTCCTCCTCCAGACCCTGCATATTCCAGTGATGATGTAACTTGGACCCTAATGCTGCGTACACACGATAGGTTAGTCTGATGAAAATGGTCTAATGGACCGTTTTCATCAGACCAAACCGATCATGTGTGGGCCCCATCGGTTATTTCAATAGTGGAATCAGAAGAAGAGGTTTTGGACAGCCGCACTCAAAAATAGGTAAAATTCAAAAATAGCCCTTTATTGTGGTAAAATAAATGGATGCACTACAAAGAAAGCATACAGTGGGAACAAAAAACAGCTGACGCGTTTCGCATTGAGCTTCAATGCTTAGTCATAGCTATGTATAGCTATGTATGCTTGCCTTTATCCAGCCCTTGGGTCACTATTCATCCCACTTATATGAGCCACTAATCCTCCCACTGTCAACAAAGTTGAGGCACAATTCGTTGCAGTAACACCAGTAGTGGGGCACTATTCCTCCCACTGACACCAATGATGGGACAATATTCATAGTTAGTAAGGTTGAAAAAATACATCAGTCCATCTAGTTCAACCTATGTGTGTGTGTGTGTAAGTGTATGTGTTTATGTCAGTAGTACATCGTATTTTGCATTTTGTGGTCATTGAGGTGCCTGTCTAATAGTTTTTTTTAAACTATCGATGCTTCCTGCTGATACCACTGCTTGTGGAAGAGAATTTCACATCCTTACCGCCCTGACAGTAAAGAATGGCCGTGTGTCTTTTTAAATTACCTTTATTTTTCCCTATGCTAGGGTCACCAGTATGGTATTTGTTCATTGATCGCACATCCCCTCTCAAGCATCCCCTCTCCAGAGAGAATAAGTTCAATGCTTGTATTCTTTCCCCATAGCTGAGGTCTTCCATTCCCCCAATTAGCTTTGTTGCCCTCCTCTGGACTTTTTCCAGTTCCAGGATGTGTCCTTCCTAAGGACTGGTGCCCAGAACTAGATGGCATACTCAAGAAGCAGCCAGACAAGAGTCTTGTAGAGTGGGAGAATTATCATTTTATCTCTGAGTAAATCCCCTTTTTAATGCATGCTAATGTTCTGTTGGCTTTGCTTGCAGCAGCCTGGCATTGAATGTAGGGTGACCACATTTTCAAACTACCATTCAGGGAGACCCCCCCCTTCCCAAAAATCTGCTTGTGCTGTAACGAATCACAGCACAGTGATTGGACACAAGAGGTGGGATTTATGATTTCTCCAATTACAAGCATGGGGCGGGGGATTGTGCTCCTCCAGGCATACTGTCAGTGAGTAAAGCAGGGATGTGGTGGCGTTTTTTGGGGGCATCAGATTGGCCCGGGGGTAGCTGTGTCAGTTTCATTCCGGGACACTGTATTGTCCTGGAATAAAGGTGCCCGGGACAGACCTGCAAAATGCGGGACTGTCCCGGGCAATCTACTATCTACTTCACCCTAGATTCCCCCCAGAGGCTCTCCTACCAGCCAGTAACTTGTGTTCGTATTGTTGACACCCAAATGCATTACCTTACATTTTTCAACATTAAACCTCATTTGCCATGTAGTTGCCCATCCAATTATTTTGCTCTATTTGCAAGGTTTCCACTTCCTGTGTAGAAGTTATTGCTCTGCTTAATTTTGTATCGTCCACAAATACTGAGATTGAGCTGTTTATCCCATCTTCTAGATCATTTATGAATAAATTAAAAAGGATTGGTCCCAGGACAAATCCCTGGGTCACTTTCCACACCAGACCATTCCGAGTACTCCCTATTTATCACAACCCCTTGGAGGATTCCTCCCACCAATACCATGATGGTGCATCTTTCCTCCGTCTACTAACCACATGATGCCCTTTGTAATGTTTTTACGCCTACTGACCACCAAGCCTGAGGAATTGTTTACTACCACTGTCACTGGGGCATTTTATACTTCTACTGGCCACAGTTCGGCCACCCTAAAGTCTGAAGGACAGTAAACTGGCCCTTTGCTTAGAACGTTTGGAGGCCCAGATCTATAGGATGCTGATATTGACAGAAGATATTTTTTTTACCCTGACCTGTATATCCGTTGTTTCAGGGCATGTTGATAACATAGGCAGATAAATAGCTTATATAGTACAGAACACCAGGGGACTGGATGGGAGATTCTATCTCAGCTGATTATTTGGATGTTTTGGGGCACTGTTGCATATAATATATGATGATATGCATTCTTTACTGTATTTCTTCTTTGGAGGTTGTAGAAAATAATGTTATTTTTATAGAAGAACATCAAGAACGACCCTTTGGATCGTAAGCTCTTACAAGCAAAAAAAAATAAAAAATCACTATTAACTCTGAAGCCGCGTACACATGGCAGAGAACCTCGACGGGCAGAACACATCGTTCCGCCCGTCGAGGTTCTCTGCCGGCCGTTGAAATCGGCGACCCGCCCGTCGGGAATGGCAACCAGCCATTCATCCAGGCGGGCCGTCGAGCAAATAGAGAGCCTGCTTTCTATTCGCTCGACGGGATTCCCGACGGGCGGGGCAAGCCAGGAGCGTACACACGGCCGAGGTTCTCGCTGGAATGCAGCTCCCAGCGAGGTTCTCGCTGGTTTCCAGCGAGAACCTCTGTCGTGTGTACGCCGCCTGAGACTTACTCTACAGGCACACGCAATCCTTGATGATTTATTGTTGTATTAAAAAGATGGCCATGTGATCTTTATATTAAAAAGCAAAGCATACAAAATACAAGGAAATAGCTGAACGTTAAGTCTATGGCTTGTGTTCTCTGTAAAGCTTTCACATAAGCCTGTCGTGTCCAGGCAGGTACAGAGTATTAGAAATGTTAGAGAATTACTAGGTAACCAGCACTTAACGTGAGCCTCTCTCCCAGCCTCTGAGTTATAATACGTTAATAAATGCATCTGCCTTTTAACTGTTTCCTTCAATACAGTATAAGAATGTCCAAAACTAAGCTTATGAATCCCATCCATACGTTACATTTCTAAGTGCGAAGAGTGCTTTCCTTAAAGGAACCAGACTGTATGAGGACAAAGACTTATTTATTAACATAGTGCAAAGAACAAATACACACAGTGTTCCCTAAAGATCAGATATCAGTTTTCATTAACTGTAGATGAATATAATATGGTTACTCCATGTACAATATTAATTGCACATTGCTCTTTTTAACCACTTAAGACCCGGACCAATACGCTGGTAAATGACCCAAGGTGTTTTTGCGATTCGGCACTGCGTCGCTTTAACAGACAATTGCGCGGTCATGCGACGTGGCTCCCAAACAAAATTTGCGTCCTTTTCTTCCCACAAATAGAGCTTTCTTTTGGTGGTATTTGATCACCTCTGCGATTTTTATTTTTTGCGCTATATACAAAAATAGAGCGACATTTTTGAAAAAAAACCACTATTTTTTACTTTTTGTTAAAAAAAAAATCAAATAAACTAAATTTTAGTCAAACATTTAGGCCAAAATTTATTTAGCCACATGTCTTTAGTAAAAAAAAAAATCGCAATAAAAAAAAATAGCTACCTAGCGGGAACAGCGGCACTAATACAGCGATCAGAAAAATGATCGCTTAGTGACGCTGGCAATAGGGAGTGAAAGGGTTAACTAGGGCGGTGATCAGGGGGTTAAAACTTTATTAGGGGGGGTGGGGGGGCTATCCTGAACCTAACACTAACTGTTTTTTACACTGCCTGTCACACTGACACTAAATGCAGTGATTAAATCACTGCATTCAGTGACACTGTGACAGGGGGGTGGGGGGGGCGATCACAAGGGGTTAATATGCCTATGTGAGTGTGTGTCAGTGTTGTGTTGGTGCACACTTACTTGTGATGTCTTCTCTCATCAGCAGCGCTGGGAAACAGCGCTGCGATGAGAGATTACATAATTTCCTCCTTCCTGTGTAAACACAGGAGGAGGAAGTGACAGGCTGGGAGCGCGCTCCCATTGGCTGGGAGCGATCGCGGGGGGGGGGCGGATATCACGGACATCCGCCCGCAGATCCCGGATCGCTCCCAGAGGTAGGGGGACCCCCGCACGCCGCAGAGGGGGTCCCGATGGGACCCCCGAACCGCACTCAGGCGGGGACGTAAATTTACGCCCTTGTGCCTGTACGTGCCATTCTGTGGCCGTATATGTGCGTGCAGGGGTCCTTAAGTGGTTAAAGTGTTCATTTCTGCGTGTAATGAAAGCAAACCATTCATACACAGTCTTAAAGAAAATTGAATTAAAATTGAATACATTTTTGTGATTGTTCAGGCTTTCTTATAGTTGGCCCTTATTTATATATGATTATAAGTGTAGCACTACCCCCGGAGGAGCTGCTGGATTTTTGGGCGACGTATTACCTCTCATGACTCCTAGGGGTGAATGATGCGTATTGCATATAGTAGAAGTAAAGGAATGTCCGCGACAGGTGCTCTTTGCTGTGCTCTTTATTACCCAGACGGGCAAAAACAATAAACTTATGATGAGGAAAGTAAAGTTGAAGAAGAATGGAGGATTTCAGATTCAGGCGTGATAATAGGAAACAGTCCTGCTCCCAAACGTAACCCTTCTATGCGCCACTCCCGGCGGAGTGGGCTTAGCTTACCCGGACAGGCCTCTCTCACTGACCTGGTAGCCGGAGTATCACTCAGACAATTGTAGGATGAAGTCTCTGCCACAGACCCTCCTTGGTGAACTTGAACTTGAGGAAAAGTCTCTGCCACAGACCTCCCTCGGCGAGCCTCAGAAAGACACCTTTGCCACAGGCCCTCTCTGGATTGAATTTTTGGAGATATCCCTCCTTAGATGAGTTACGCCTGGATCTCCTTTAAGGCCTCGTACACACGAGCAGACAGATTTGTTCAAATCTGTCTGTCCGACAGATTTGAACAAATCTGTCTGCTGGGATTTTGGTTTGCTCGCGTGTAGACACGAGCAAACCAAAATCCCCGCCAGCAGACAGCGCACTGACATGTCGGTGACGTGGCGGTGACGTTGACGCCGCCACGTCACCGCACCAGGAAGTAAAACACTTCCCCGCATGCGCCGAATCCATTCGGCGGCGGTGCGGGACGACATGTCTGCTGGTAAGTGTACTAACCAGCAGACATGTCGGGCGGACGGATTCCCACCCGATAGATTTCAAAGCATGCTTTGAAATCTGTCGGGTGGCCAAATCCGTCGGCTCGGCCGTACACACGATCGAATCTGTCTGCTGGGACGGTCTAGCAGACCGTTTCCAGCAGACAGATTTGATCATGTGTATGCGGCCTAACTTGTCGCCCAGGTACCGACTGACAGGTGAGCAATCCCTCAGTGTCCGACTACCTCAATCCCTGGTGGTTTGTCTAGGCTCATTTGGACCGCCAGCCTCTCAATGGCGCTCCTCAGACTGACTCCCCACCGAACAGCAGTACAGCTTGGGATCTTCAAAGGTGGGAACCCAGTCACTCACTGGGTTCCCGTCGCTGTTTAGATACTCCGGGCCAGCATGGCTCTGGAACCAGGAACACCACGTGGCACACACACCCCGGCCAGGTAGGCCATAACGCCGGGGTGCTGTGATGTGGCCACCCTAAAGGTGGGTGCCACACTGGACGAAGAAGACCCAGAACCAATGGCGTCTGCCTCATAAATACCCCACCCCAGCATGCACAGGGAGGACAAACCCTCCTGATTGGCTGCTGGGAAAGAGCACACAAACCTTGACTCCACTGCTGACACCTGCAGCACCGGGGCTGGCAAAACACCCCAGTACAACAGAATAAGCCTACAGCACAGCCAAGCTGAGACAGAGACCCTGTTTTGCAGTTAACAAACTGGATCAGAGTTTAACTACACTCTGATCTGCCCTTAAATTTAACTAGCACCAGTATAAAGTACATAAGCGCTATACACTCCCCCTACCTGAATAGACACTGTCATCAGTGTCACAAAAGAAGGTATTCACTCATGAATACCTGTCCTGAATCTGTATAACAACAGAAAAGGATAGTAGAAGAGAAGAAAAAAGAAAAATACAAACATTTTAAAATATTATCAAATAAGCATTTGTGTACAGTGATACATATACAACTTTACAATCCTGACTGTCTATACTGCCCCATTCTCTGACAGTTGTTGATAGCTGGTCAAACCACCTGCAGAATAAAATTGGAAGAAACAAACAAAAAAAAAACATATACACATACACATTAACTATTTACATTTTTAGTCCCCGAGGGGTGAACTGGGGCTGCACCTCCGCCAACTAAGGTGAAACCCCCCCTTTCCTCCCAGAGAAACACAAATAACCATTTACATATCCAAATAAGCATTTACATAAACAATCACTAAAATTTTAATTGAAACTGCACCCTTTTCCTCCCTTTCTCCCAAGAGACATTCAAACAAGTGCTGAGGCAGATAAAACCTCAATAATCATATTTATGTATTTTTTTTGTTCTGCTGCTGCAAGGCTAAAGAAGAAAACATGGTTATGTACAATAGTTCTCTGCGCTGGTAGAAGTCGCAGAACACTGCCCCTAGTGGTCAGTGCACTGGTACTACCAGGATAAGGCAGTCCATTGCTCACTTAGAACAATTAGTAGAAAAATATAGATATAAAAAACTGTTTCTTCCACTTCTTTCTTTTTCCTGGTGCTGTAAAGAAGACGGCAAGATCCTTTCCTTACTAACTGATCAAACCCTGCGAAGTTCTGCACAAACAACAAAGTGTGGATCCGGTGGAATGAAAACAAAAAACTGGAAAGGGGCAACAGTTCTTGTCCGTAACTTCCTTAAAGCGAAAAGTAAAGGTGACGCTGTAGGCATGGGGCCTACTTGTAAAACCTGGGATCTGGCAGAGTGACAATGTCCCCTTGGTAATTTGTAGTTGTAACAGAGAAAACTTGATCCACGTTCCCAGGACATTTAAGAACCACTCTATCACTGAAAATGTACCGGCCAGGGCTCCAATCTCTCAAACAATCCTCAAAACGACGGCCAACACAGACGAAATGCATACGCTGTGTTGCGGTCGGCCTTTTGGTACATTCAAACGCTCCCAGGTTGCATCTTGGTACCAGTCCTCCCTCTTTTTCTCAATCGCGGACATGAGGGCTGGTGGCACATAAGGATATTCCCACCCGTAATCAGAGGCCACCTTTCTCATAAAGATCTTCAAAGGTGGGAACCCAGTCACTCACAGGGTTCCCGTCGCTGTTCAGGTGCTCTGGGCCAGCATGGTTCCAGAACCAGAACACTGCATGGCACACACACCCCGGCCAGGTAAGCCATAAGGCCGTGATATGGTCACCCTAAAGGTGGGTGCCACACTGGACGAAGAAGACCCAGAACCAATGGCGTTGCCTCATAAATACCACGCCCCAGCATGCACAGCGAGGACAAACCCTCCTAATTGGCTGCTGGGAAAGAGCACGCAAACCTTGACTCCACTGGTGCCACCTGCAGCACCGGGGCTGGAAGAACATCCCAGTACAACAGAATAAGCCCACAGCACAGCCAAGCTGAGACAGAGACCCTGTTTTGCATTTAACAATCTGAATCAGAGTTTAACTACACTCTGATCTGCCCTTAAATTTAACTTGTACCAGTACTATAAAGTACATTGGCGCTACATAAGGTTTTTTTTTTTCACACACACACAACATATTGGTTTCCTGACGGCTCCATGTCAGCACAGCTGGGTGAGGCTCCACCCACCCCCACGTAATCAGGACTTAACTATACAGTCCTGTAGACAGTCAGTAGGCACATTGGTCTAGCAGACGGACGTGTGCCTAAGAGCTCCTCTCACCTGACCTCCAGTGACTCCATCCTCCATCCAGCAGCTTGCTATCACGCAAATTGGCTCTCCCCCCAGGACTAGTTTCAGCTAGGCAGTGTCCTTCCACCGGCGCCCCAGCTTCCCCTGGCTCCCCTCTTCACTCCAGCGAAGCTTATCAGGTAAGAGCCATCCACTGGGATCACAGGCGGCCGTCCTTTTTAGGACAAGCCGCAGCAACTACCTATCCCCGTCGGCTCTTCCCTGCTCCTTTTTCTTCCTTCCCTGTGGCCCCACACCACCATCGCCACTCGAGGCATCCCTTCGCCACCTCCCCGCTGCAATTTTCCGCCATCCCCGCCATCTCTAGTGCGGTTTTTGACACTCCCCGTCTTCTCCGCGCCAGCCACAGCTGATTTGCGGCCGCCGCATCTTAGGAAAGGCCGCGGCTTCATCCGCGGCCTAGCGGCGCGCCGCACTCTCGGCCTAAAACATCACCTGAAACTTTCCCAGAAGTTCACCCCCAGCCCCTACAGGACTCATCCTCCCCTGATTCAACAACCAGTCCCCCCCCCTGCTCATCAATCCACCCAGCTGGCTACACACCAGCCTGGGTCCCATGTCCTGCTCCTGGTCGGCAGCCATCTTGGTACACCCCAGCAGCAGTGACAGCTCTCACCCCCCCTTTCACAACTTAACAGTACTTGATCCAGGGGTTTTGCCCGATCGCCGTTCAGGGATCAGGAAGGAATTTTTTCCCCCACCAAAGCAAATTGGCATAGCACGGCTAGGGGTTTTTTGCCTTCCTCTGGACCAAAACCGGGAGGATTCACCGAATCCTCTCTCCATCACTACCAAAAAAACTACTTCGCCCCCGGTGAATGGCGACCATGGCTTATCTGCGGTACTCCGCAGAAACCATTTGGGATCTGAGGAGTTTTGCCACAATACTGCCAGCCATCACCAAAAAGACCCTAAGAATTGAGCAACTTTTGAAGATCGATCGACGATCGACTGTCAAAAATTTTAGCCGTTTACCCCAGCCTAAGCACATTTCATGTGCTTTGATCAACACAAGATCGGCAGTAAAACACAGACTTGAAATCCATGATTTAATTCTACAACACGATCTAGACTGCTTCTTCATTACAGAGAGCTGGCTCACAGCCGACTGTAACACCATTCTAGGAGAACTGGTGCCAGAAAACTACCGTATTATAACGGAAAACAGAATAGGGCAAAGAGGAGGAGGACTGGCAGTGATCCATAAGACTCATCTTGCGATCACTAAACCAATCCTTCAAAACCCTCTTCCATTCATGGAAACCCTTACTCTGCAACTACAGACAAATTCAAAGGAGACCGTCCACATTCTGCTCTGCTATAGGCCACCTGGCCCAAAATCGCAGCTGCTAACTTCATGGACGGATTTCTTCTCCACTTACACCCTCAACAGCAAACATCTTTTGCTGCTCGGGGATTTTAATCTCTGGGCCAATTCCTCACAAGACCCCTTTGCCGACGCCTGTATTGACCACCTGGAAGATTTAGGGTTACAGCAACTAGTATGTGGGCCCACACATGCTTCAGGTCACACACTTGATCTTATTTTCAGACAAGATCTGGAAATAAAAATTTTGGAAAATGAAAGGTTGCCATGGACAGACCACCATGCAATTAAATTCATTATTTCCACAATCCCCCCCGCAACAAAAACATCAAATTCAGTGACAACTCACTGGACTAGATGTCAGAAGAAGCTCCACTCGGAACTCTTCAAAACCACTTTAAGGAAAAAAATAGAAACAACTCAGCCGCATCAAACGGCCGTTGAAACACTGGATGCCATAAATTCGGCCATGCTACAGTCAGCTGACTTGGTAGCGCCGAAACGAAGAACCCGCATCCGAAAAAACAACCGCAGCTGGTTTAACAACCAGCTGTCGTTACTGAAGCAAGAACGCAGAAGGGCAGAATCTGCCTGGAAAAGATGTTCTTCAGACCTAAACCTATCCATCTACAAGGCGACAACAAGAAAATATCACAAAGAAATTTTCCAAGCTAAGAAAAATTATTTTTCGGAGGCTATCAACAGCGCCTTAAACCGCCCCCGCGAACTCTTCAAGATGGTCACTCAGACCATGAAACCAGGATGTATTGAAGCCCCCAATACAGACACACAAGATTTTTGCAATGAACTATCGGATTGCTTCATTAATAAAATCGAGGCAATCCGTGAAAGCATTCAGCAAAACAATCCCCCCCCTCAGCCCCCCCTGCAGCCGCTCACATAACACCAACAGTAATTCTCCTATATCAGGTAAGTTCACCCTGGAACCCATCTCCATTCAGACCACTAAGAATGTCATTGGTACTCTGCGTAATGGCACAGCGCCAAATGACATTATCCCCACAAAACTGCTGAAGGAATGCGCCTACATCCTGGCTCCTCCCATCACGCAGCTTATCAACCAGTCTTTCTTGGAGGGCATAGTGCCCTCACAGTTGAAAGAGGGTATAATCCAACCCATCCTGAAGAAACCCAATCTGGATCCAAAGGACCCACTTCACCGCCGTCCTATAACAAGCCTCAATGTACTTTCAAAGGTAATGGAGAAAGTAGTGGTACAACAGCTGCAACAGCATCTAGATACCCACAAGCTACTTGACCCATTGCAATCAGGGTTCCGTCCCGGACACGGGACTGAAACCGCATTGCTCAAGGAGATGAAGGAGAATCTTGCCTTCTGGTTCTGTTGGACCTAAGCGCAGCTTTCGACACTGTAGATCACAAACTGTTACTGACTCGGCTTGCTGAAGTAGCCAGAGTCGCAGAAGGCGATTTATCTTGGTTCTCCTCTTTTCTGGAAAACCGATCGCAAACAGTGAAGTTAGGACCCTTCACATCTGAGAAACGCACAGTAACATGCGGAGTCCCTCAAGGATCGCCTCTGTCACCGGTGCTGTTTAACGTCTATCTTCGTCCTCTTTTTGAGATTATCAGCAGCCAAAAACTGCTTTATCACTCATATGCAGACGACACGCAACTGTATTTCCGCATCTGCAACAGTAAGGATCACCACCTCAATCTAGAGACTTGCCTCTCTTTGATAGAGAACTGGATGACAAAGAGTTATCTTAAACTCAACGGAGCGAAAACAGAACTTCTTCTGTTTCACGCCAAGCAAAGGATTCAACCTTCAACAGAATGGACACCCCCGCCTATTTTGGGCAAAATCATCACCCCTAGCGCCAAAGTCAAAAGTCTCGGGGTCATTTTTGACTCCTTTATGACAATGGATGCACAAATAGGGTCAGTAGTCAGCGGATCTCACCATCTGCTGCGCCTACTACGTAGACTTACCCCTTTCATCCCCAAAGAAGATTTAGCGGTCGTGGTGGGAGCAATTGTTAACTCCAGACTGGATTATGCAAATGCCCTTTACCTCGGACTCCCCAAGTACCAAATCGCTCGTCTGCAAGTCGTTCAGAATACGGCCGCCAGACTTGTGACTGGGAAAAAACCTTGGGAATCCATCTCACCTTCACTGAGAGCCCTTCACTGGCTGCCAGTTAAAGACAGGATTGCTTTTAAAGCTCTCTGTCTTACGCATAGATGTGTCCATGGGAATGCCCCCCATTATTTATGCGAAAAAATAAAAGCTCATAATTCCAATCGCATTTTGCGATCCACCAATCAAAACCTGCTCCAGGTTCCGAAAGCCAACTACAAGTCCAAAGGAGATAGAAGATTCGCGATCCAAGGTCCCAGACTATGGAACGCTTTACCAATCAGCATTCGGTATATTCGAAAAAACCTCAGAAATTGGGATTATGTGGGCAACACATACAACAGTTCAAAGATATATAAAAGAATTAAATAATTTATTACAAAAATATATTATAGACACATTACACATTTATCAAAAATTACATATTTATACAAAGACATAAGCGATGCAATACTCTCCGTCATGCGAAACCATCACCGGGATTGGGAGGTAGGTTGTAGCAGAAAGGCCGACGCGTTTCGAATGTTAAACATTCTTTATCAAGGCATATGTAAGCATTACATCCATTGTGTTAAAAACGTTGTGCTCAAAGGAGTCCAGGCCACAGATCACCCAGATGGAGTGCCTCAGAGCTCTGATGTCCCTAAAAGCCGATTAAGTTATACCAAATCATGCTCCTAATACTCATAGGGTGGACAGAACTATTTCGTTCAATTGAATGGCATAGATGTCCAATGAATGATGTGTAGCAAAATCTCTTGTTTCTAAGATAGCCTGGATATCCAGCTGGCCACCAGCAATAGTTTCCAGCTGACCACCAGCTGGAAGAGCGTCTCCAAACTCTCCAATATATGTCATTTCCTCTCCATATATTGGAGAGTTTGGAGACGCTCTTCCAGCTGGTGGTCAGCTGGAAACTATTGCTGGTGGCCAGCTGGATATCCAGGCTATCTTAGAAACAAGAGATTTTGCTACACATCATTCATTGGACATCTATGCCGTTCAATTGAACGAAATAGTTCTGTCCACCCTATGAGTATTAGGAGCATGATTTGGTATAACTTAATCGGCTTTTAGGGACATCAGAGCTCTGAGGCACTCCATCTGGGTGATCTGTGGCCTGGACCCCTTTGAGCACAACGTTTTTAACACAATGGATGTAATGCTTACATATGCCTTGATAAAGAATGTTTAACATTCGAAACGCGTCGGCCTTTCTGCTACAACCTACCTCCCAATCCCGGTGATGGTTTCGCATGACGGAGAGTATTGCATCGCTTATGTCTTTGTATAAATATGTAATTTTTGATAAATGTGTAATGTGTCTATAATATATTTTTTGTAATAAATTATTTAATTCTTTTATATATCTTTGAACTGTTGTATGTGTTGCCCACATAATCCCAATTTCTGAGGTTTTTTCGAATATTTCAATTACTACGGGATGATGGCAACTACATGCCGCCATATATGAGTTGGTCTTTTTTCAATCAGCATTCGGTTGGAGGAGAACCACCTAGCATTCAGGAAAAAGGTCAAGACTCATCTCTTTTGATATCAAAAGAGACAGGAACAACAAGCGCCCAGAGGCGATTCAGTTCGCATGTGCTGCGCTATATAAGTTTTCATTCATTCATACACCGCAGCCTCAGCGTTCCTTTTTCTTCCTTCTAGGTCAGGACTAACGTTGTCTCCCCCTCCTAGCTGGTATAAACTACTGGTGGTCCGTCCGGATGTGTCTACTGCCGGATGCAGTCCCTGCGTTGTTAGGTGCCAACACTAACTTGGTCAGGGAACCCCCCTGCTGATCCTCGGGGTGGCTTCATGTGGCCTTAGACAGGCAGCTTGGGGGAGCTGGTGGTGTGCTGTGTCTCTCCTCCTTCCAAGAATTTTTTATTAAAGATTTTTTCACATCATACATATATATAAAAAAAACATACACATTGGTACAATAACATACAGACAATTACAAACATGAACATTGGTACAATAATATACAAACATCTACATATACATGGTCTTCTTGTGGTCCCCTTATCTATTAGTCTATACTGGCCCCGGCTATCTGCCTAGCGTACCCCTACCTTAAACCCATACCCTTAATTAACTTTATAAGATCTCCAAAAAAAAAAAGCTCGGTCTGGGAGAGGTAAGGTAGAGGGAGAGAGAGAGAAGAAGAAGAGGAGAAAGAAAAAAAAAAAAGAAAAAAAAAATTGTGAGTTTAAAGGGACTATAATGTCACTGTCCTCATCTTCTTAGTGCGAGGAGAGGCACAAAAAAAACACATTTTTTTTTTTGAAAAAATTAAATAAAGGAATTAAAAAATAAATAAAAAATAAAAAATAATTAAATAAAATAAAAAAACAATGTGTGGTCTAACTTCCCCTGTGATTATTAAGGGGGCCCTACTGCCCCATATCTCTCCTCTAAACAAAATTAGATAAATATAAAACAGAGAGAAGAAGAGGAGAAAAAAAGAAAAAAAAAAAAAAGGGGGGGAACTCCCCTTTTTGTTTGTGTGAAGGGGTCAGTCTGACTCCCCTATTCCACGTGTGTGATATATATATATGTGACTTTTCTTGCTTACCCTATATAATGGGAATTTTAATACATTGTGAGTTTAAGGAGACTATATTGTCCCTGTCCTCATCTTCTTAGTGCGAAGCGAAGCAAAGAAGAGAGAAAAAAAAAAAGGAAAAATTATTGGTGAACAATCTTAAACCCTCTTCCATATGATTCACCTACTTATGTGTATATACATAACCAGCTACTTAGAGTGCATGTAACTATCCTAAAAATCCCCCAGGTGGAAAAAAAAAAAAAGGGGGGGGGGAGTAAATAAGATAAAAAAATTGAGCAATTATAAAGGCAGTGAAGAGGGGAGGCTTCCCACGTTCCCACCTCCTCAATCCTCCCCCTCCCCTCTCCTCTCCATCTCCCTGAACCTCCCCCATCCCTCCCAAATCCCCTCCTGTCTACGCCTGGAGTTACCGTGAAATGCCCACAGTTCCTCCATCACTTTAATTCTATCCACCTCCCTAATCCACTCCTCTATCGAAGGTACTTCCTTTTTCTTCCAGTTCCTAGGAATAAGTGCCTTAGCTCCATTCAGTAGATGTGGGATCAATGATCCTCTATATTTTTTCCTTGACATCCTCGTATTATGAAATAAGCATTCCCAGGGGTCCTGCTTCACCTCATACCCACTTATCTTCTTTATCTGGTCTAATATGTCTTTCCAATATATCTGTATCCGGGGGCATTGCCACCAGATGTGGGCATGAGTTCCTTCCATCCCGCATTCTCTCCAGCACAAAGGCGATACCTCCTTATCTATTCTATGCATTTTCATTGGGACATTTGATACCATTTGATGAGAAGCTTATAGTTCATCTCTTTTACCTTTGCATCCATTAAGGTAGTATGAACATATTCTAGTACTTTCCTTTTTTTTTCCATACCTATAGTTTGGTTCAGCTCTAATTCCCAACTTTCCACTATTTTATCTGCCTCTACCTTCCCGATAGGTGTCAATATCTTATATATATTGGAGAGTCCCTGTCGTCCTGTTCCACCCCGGAGTATGTATCTTTCCCATTGGTTTAGATCATTGGGGGCTCGCAGTGGCTTCGGTAGGGTATTTATAAAATGTTGAACTTGTCTATATCTCCATGCATCTCCTGGATATACTCCATATCTTTCTTGTAATTCCTGAACAGAACACAGGACATCAGCCCTTCATTAAATCCCTCAGTTTTAATATTTCTGAAGTTGACCATCTCCGGAATGCCCCTCCCTCTTTCCCAGGTGGGAAATACTCTGTACCCGTAAGAGGCATTAACGGACTATTATAGGGCCATTCCTTCTTTTTACAAATTCTGTCCCAGATTTTATACGTTTCTTTTGTCATTGTAGGGATATCTTGGGGTAATCCTCTATGTTGCATCGGGACCCATATTCTGTTTCCCAGATCTTGAACACTTAAACTCTCTTCTACTTCTACCCACTTTTTTTTTTCCTTCCTCCCCCTCCCTCTGTTTGGATCCAGTCTCTTATTCTGCTCAATACTGATGCCTCGTAATACCTTTTAAAATCAGGCAATTGGAGTCCACCTTCCTGTCTAGATCTAGTCAGGGTTCCCGCCGCTATACGAGATTTTCTTTCTTTCCATATAAAGCCCCTGATTATCTTGCCCAGAGTTGTAAAAAAGGCTACTGGTATTTTTATCGGGAGTGTTTGAAAAATATATAAGGCTTTGGGTAATATCATCATCTTTATGGTGTTTATCCTTCCTAACCAGGAGACTCTGTTTACGTTATACCCCTTTAGGTCCGCCTTTAGTTTGTTTAATAAAAGTATATAATTATCTTCGTATATGTATCTTTCTGTTGTTGACAAAAAAGCACCCAAATATCTCATCCTCCTCTGCTTCCATTTAAAAGGATATAGAGCCTCAAGATCCCTGCGTTCGCCCCGACTTACCGAGATACTCAAGATCTCGGTTTTTTCTTGATTAATTTTTTAATTTGAGATCTCGCCATACTTCTCATATTCCGCTATTATCCTTGGAAGTGTTTGTCTCGGATTAGATACATATAGCATCATATCGTCTGCGAACGCAGAGATCTTGTGCTCCCTTCCACCCACTTTTATCCCTTCTATTTCCTGGGTCATCCTAATAGTCTCCAACAACGGCTCTAGTGTCAGGACAAACAGAAGGGGGGAGAGCGGGCATCCCTGGCGAGTCCCATTATATAGTGGGAATCTATCTGACAGGGTGCCATTCACCCTCACCTGGGCCGAGGGTTTAGAATATAAAGCGCTTATCCACCTAAGCATATTTGGGCCTAGTCCAACATGTACTAAAGTTGCTAGCATAAAGCCCCAGTCCAGCCTGTCAAAGGCCTTCTCGGCATCCAATGACAGGAACAGTACCGCCTCCTTACCTTTTTTGGCCTTTTGTATCAGGAATAAAGCTCTTAAGATATTCTCCCTAGTTTCTCTCCCAGGTATAAACCCTGCCTGATCGTTCTCAATCAATCCTCTCTCCGCCAGGAATTTTGAGTAAATGTCCACATTGATCAGGGATATGGGTCTATAGCTTGCGCATAACGAGGGATCCTTATCTTCCTTCCCTATCAGGGTTATATGGGCTCCCAGTGCCTCTTCCCATATTTTCATACCTCCCCCAATGGAGTTCATATAATTCTGAAAAAAGGGCACTAAAATCGCTCCAAATCTTTTATAATAGGCTGAGGTATACCCATCTGGGCCAGGACTCTTTCCCATCTTAATATTTTTTATAGTTTGACTTATTTCCTCTTTTGTGATTTCCCTTTCCAGGTTACTTATTACTTCCTCCGATAAGCCCGGGATCTTTATCTTTTCTAGATATTTTTTAATATTCTTTCTCCTGTTCTGGGTTTCTAGTATACCTTGTTCTTTATTTACCTTATATAAATGTTGATAATACTCCTGGAATATTTTAGTTATTTCCTTAGTAGAGTGTCTCAGGTTTCCCTTTTTATCTTTTATTTTAGCAATAAAGTTTTGCGAGTTTCTAGGTTTAATAGTCCTTGCTAGAAATCTCCCTGGTTTATTTCCCATTGCATAAAAATTATTGTTCACTTTGTTAAACACCCATTTGGTTTCCTGTTCTAAAAGGTTACAAAGATCCTCTCTCTTCCTTGTTAAGATTTTTAAAACATCCTCTTCCTGAAATTTTTTATGTGACTGTTCTAAGCTCCTAATCTCTTCCAGTAGCCTTAGCTTCTGAGCTGACCTGATTTTCCTTCTTTTAGCATTTTCAGCTATCAACCTCCCTCTCATGTACACTTTGTGTGTCTCCCATAACGTTGAGGGAGCCACGTTTTCTATATCATTTTCCAGAAAGAACAGGCCCATATCCTTTTCCAGGTCATCGGCTATCCTGATGTTGCTCAGGAGTGATTCATCCAATTTCCATGTTCTCTGTCCCACCGGGACCTCCCCCACATCTAGGTCCATCACCACCGGGGCATGGTCCGACAGAGTCATAGATTTTATATCTACACTCTCCTCCTATAGTGATTTATGGAGCCTGTTATAGGCGAGCTTGGCATGGCTATCGCCAAAGCAACTGGAGGAAAATCAGGATTCATCCCACAGGATAAGATGCTGTTTCTTAAGAAAAAAGCAACTTTCAGAAGCACGGCGAGACCTAGAGGCAGGGCCACCAGGTCCTAAAAGCCAGGATAGGAGTGTCGCTGACAGTGGCCAAAATTGGCGACAAATCGCAAGTCTGAAAGACCAGCCCCCTCCGGGGGACAACAAGCCCAAAAGTCCTTTTGACTACACACCGGCTCACACTTGCCAGGTGGGAGCCAGGCTGTTCAGGTTCCGTCAAGTGTGGGCAGAGAAGATAAAGGAGCCGTGGGTGATATCAACCATCAGGTATGGGCACAAATGGAAATTCCTCAACCGACCCGGCAGGACCTTAGTCTCAACAAAAATTCCCCCAGAGACAGAAATACGGGAGGTCTTTTGGAATTACATCCAGACCCTCCTGGATCAAGAAGCGATAATCGTAGTACCTCAACGGGATAGTTTTTCCGGAGTCTACTCGCCTCTATTCTTGGTTCGAAAGAAGTCAGGGGTGTGGAGGCCAGTAATAGATTTTCGAGATCTCAACAGATCCTTCAAAAAGGATCGGTTCAGGATAGAGTCTCTCCAGACAATCCTAAAATTGTCCAACCAAGGGATTGGCTACTATCAGTGGATCTCAGGTATGCGTACTTCCATGTACCCGTGGCTCCGTCCTACCAGAGATTCCTTCGGTTCTCGATTGGACAACTTCACAATCAATTTGTGTGTCTAATCTTTCGGGCTGACCACAGAGTATTCATGAAGGTTCTAGGGGCTCTGGTGGCACACCTGCGACTGCAAGGTATCCGCATACACCATTACTTGGACGACATCTTACTGCTAAGCCAAGACAGGGACACGCTACTAATACACCGAGACACAACTTTGTTGAGAGTTTGGGTGGCTAATCAATCGAGAAGAGTCACCTCCTGCCAACTCAATCCCTGGTGTATTTAGGTGCGAGGATAGATGCCCAAATGGCGTCAGTGACGTTGCCCAGGGACAAGATGTCCGGCATACTCAAACAATGTCAGAGGCTCGAAAGGAAGCACATATGCCAACAATAGAGTGCATGCGACTCCTAAGCATAATGACCTCAACTATCCCGATGATCAAGTGGACTCAATGGAATTCACGACTCGTCCAAATGGGTCTCCTGGATCAATGTAAATCAGGGGATTTTGGTCGGAAAATCCAAATCACAGCCCAGATGAAGGTCAATTTAGACTGGTGGGCAAGACAACAGAATCTTACTTGGTGCCATTCCTTACTCACGACGAGATGGCAAATAATCCAATCGGATGCCAGCAGTACGGGCTGGGGAGCCCTATACAAAGACCAGTGGGCCCAAGGCCGCTAGACTTTCCAGGCAACCGACATAGTCTCCACCATATTGGAGTTAAGAGCAGCCTTCCAGGCCCTCCTGGCCTTCAAGAATCAAATTCAGGGAGCGCCCATCCTTCTGAAACTAGGCAATGTGATGACAGTGGCTTATGTCTGCAGGCAAGGGGGCACTCGCAGCAGTACCCTCTCGAGGGAGGTAACCCCGATCATGGACTGGGCTCAGGCCAATTTACAATTGCTAACAGCAGGAGATGTGCCTGGACATCTGAACACTCAAGCAGACTACCTGTCCAGAGTGGATTTGAACAACAACATATGAGCCCTGTCTCCACAGATCTTCCGGAGCCTAGCGGCATGGGCCTTCCTTCCGGAAGTAGACCTATTTGCCTCCCCATCAACACCAAACTACCACGGTTCTTCACCCAGTTCAGCCACCCACAGGCTGCAGGAGTGGATGCTCTAACAGTGGAATGGATCTTCAGAACAGCATATGCCTTCCCTCCGATCCCGGTGGTCCTCCGCTTCCTGCAGAGGCTACAAGAAGAGAAGGTATCTGTCCTGGCAGTAATTCTAGACTGGCCAAAGAGACTTTGGTATCCTCAGACCTACTGAAGCAGGGGCCAATCTGCCATCTGGCCCCAGAGAGCCTGAAATTGACGGCCTGGGTCTTGAGAGGCGTAGGCTAGCTAGCCTGGGTTGCTCAACTAGAGTCATGAATACCCTTATGAAGGCAAGGAAAGGCAGTACCAACAATGCCTACAGCAGGACCTGGAACAAGTTTGTAGAATTTGCACACAGACATGATTTTCTGCCTGACTCACCAAGAGTCTGCCACATTCTGGAGTTTCTCCAAGTGGGCTTGGAACTAGGTCTCTCCACGAGCACTTTGAAGACTTACGTGTCTGCTATCTCGGCTTTTACTGGTATCCAATTGGCCGCTGAAAGATTGGTGATTAAATTCTTCTGAGCAACCATCCTCCTGAATCCACCAAAGTTGCCAAGATTTCCGAAGTGGGACTTACCCTTAATCTTGGATTTTCTGTCATCAGACACCCTTGCCTCTCCAGTCTCTCTGTGGCATCTCACATTAAAGACTGCCTTTCTCGTGGCAATAACCTCAGCCAGAAGGGTATCCGAGATGGCCGCGCTGGGGTTTAAGGAGCCCTTCCTCTCCTTCTTCCCGGATAGAGCAGTACTCAGACTAATGCTGGGATTTGTCCCGAAAGTAGCCTCTACTTTCCATATGATACAGGAAATTACTCTCCCATTGTTTCTCGCAGGAAACTCTCGGGATCCAAATCTGCTTGATGTAGGAGCTTCACTGATAGCCTATGTGGACGCAACAGCCGAACTTCGGACAAGTTGAAGTCGCACAATCTCTTCATCATCCCGAATGGTGCCTGAAAAGGCCTGAGGGCTTTAGTAGAGTGATCGCCACATGGCTGGTTAAAACGATAGCTCTAGCCTACAGAGCAAGAGGGTTGCCTGTGCCTGAGGGGGTCAAAGCACATTCCACCTCCTGGGTAGCGGTCAGACAAGTGTCCTTGGAGACAATCTGCAAGGCAGCAACATGGACGTCTATACATACCTTCATTACACGCTACCTTGTGGAGCCAGCGGCTCTGGCTACCATAGATTTTGGCAGGAGGGTGCTAGCTTCCGCCTCCAATATGGATTACAAGTTTTTCTCAAGCATGACCCTCCTGCGTGTGGCTAGTTAATTCCCAGCTGTGCTGATATGGAGCTGTCAGGAAAATGGAAAATTGAATTCAAATACTTACCGTAATTTTCCTTTCCTGACAAGCTCCATGTCAGCACAGAACCCGTCCAGTTAAGTAGTAATAGTTACGAAACACTGAGGCTGCGGTGAGCAAAAAATGTATAGTTAAGTCCTGATTACGTAGGGGGTGGGCGGGGCCTCACCCAGCTGTGCTGACATGGAGCTTGTCAGGAAAGGAAAATTACGGTAAGTATTTGAATTCAATTTTCCGTTATGAACTGAAGCCATAGGCTACAAGGTACATTCTTGTGTTGGAAATGCATTGTGCCCAACACAGCCCAATGCTGCTGATTTGAAGGAGCCCTTACTTTTAACAGTGAGAATATTTGCCAACACCCCACTGATTTTCAGAAAAAGTCAGAGGGCCAGATTCTCGTAGGGCGGCGTAACCTCGAGCGGGAGGTAGCGTATCGTATTTACGCTACACCGCCGCAACTTTGGACGCAAGTGCAGTATTCTCAAAGCACTTGTGTCCTAAGTAAATGGGCCGGCGTAAGCCAGGGTAATTCAAATTAGGCTTGGAGTGGGCGTGTTGCATGGTAATCAACCATGACCCCACGTAAATGATGTTTCTAACGAACAGCGCATGCGCCGTCCGTGGATGTATCACAGTGCGCATGCTCAAAATTACGCCGCAAATACTCATTGGTTTTGACGTGTACTTACGTAAAGCCCTATTCGCAAACAACGTAAACAACGGAAAATTCGACGCTGTCCCGACGTCCATTACGTACGCCATACATTACGTACGCCTCATATAGCAGGGGTAACTTTACGCCGGACATATGCTTACGCAAACAACGTAAAAAAAAATGCGGCGGGCGCAAGTACGTTCGTGAATCGGTGTATCTAGCTCATTTGCATATTCAACGCATGCATCTGAGATACGACGGCGTAGGAGACTTACGCCGCTCGTATCTTGGCCAAATCTATGCGTAACTGATTCTAAGAATCAGGCGCATAGATACGACGGCTCACATTCGGACTTACGACGGCGTATGTGTGAATCTGGCCCAGAATGCTTTTGTTTGTTTTTTAATAGAGATCACATCACAGCAGAGAAGTCGCACAGGACCCCTTTTGTCAGGCTTTGTCTCAACCTAACACTATTGCGCGTACAGACGATCGGAAATTCCGACAACAAAACCGTGGATTTTTTTCCAACGGATATTGGCTCAAACTTGTCTTGCATACACATGGTCGCACAAATGTGGTCGCAAATTCCGAACGCCAAGAACGTGGTGACGTACAAGACGTATGATGGCACCATTAAAGGGAAGTTTAATACCAGTCATGTTAGTAGAAGTTTGGTGAGAGCCGATTTGCGCTTTTCAGCCTTGTGCTTTTCAGTCCGTAACAGCGAGATGAATGTGCTATCTCCATTACGAACGCTAGTTTTACCAGACCAATCGCTTTCGTCTTGATTCACAGCATGTGTGGAATTTTGTGCATCGGAATTGTCTACACACGCTTGAAATTTACGAGAACGTAATTTGTTGTCGGATAATTTGAGAACCAATTCTCAAATTTTTTTTGTCGGAGATTCCGACAGCAAATGTCCGATGGAGCCTACATATGGTTGGAATTTCTGACAAAAATCTCCCATAGAACATTTGTTGTCGGAAATTCCGACCGTGTGTACGCGGCATATGGCTTCAGTATCAGGGGTGAAAGTCACCAGGGCTTAAAGCAAAACTTTACTCTCTCAATCAACATTAAGTATTTTTAATCCTTATGCTGCTAGCTTTAGTAAATAGATAGGAAAGTATATATTTTTTTTCTATTTTAATTTCTTCAGTTATATCCTGGTTTTCAGGCCTAGGCAAATGATGTCATACATCCCAGGAATCTTCCGAATTGAGGAGGTTTTTTTTCAGCTAGGTAAACCCTACTATAAAGTGAAAACAGTGCAGCGCAAACAAGGAAAATAAATAAACAATAGTATATTATCCACTTCATTACTGGGCACTTAAACCCCCTTCGTGCCCAGACCAATTTTCAGCTTTCAGCGCTGACACATTTTGAATGACAATTGCGCGGTCATACAACACTGTACGCAAATTATATTTTTATCATTTTTTTCCCAGAAATAGAGCTTTCTTTTGGTGGTATTTGATCATCTCTGTGATTTTAATTTTTTACGCTATAAACCAAAAAATACAGAAAATGTAGAAAAAAAACACAATATTGTTAACTTTTTGTTATAATATCCCATTTAAAAAAAATAATAATAATTTCCCTCTGTTTAGGCTGATATACGTATTCTTCTACATATTTTTGTTAAAAAAATCGCAATACGTGTATATTGATTGGTTTGCGCAAAAGTTATAGCTTCTACAAAATAGGGGATAGATTTATGATTTTTTTTTTTACTAGTAATGGCGGCGATCTGCGATTTTTTTGATAGGCCTGCGATATTGCGGCGGACGTATCGGACACTTTTGACACAATTTTGGGACCATTCACATTTATACAGCGATCAGTGCTATAAAAATGCACTAATTACTGTGTAAATGTGACTGGCAAGCAAGGGGTTAACACTAGGGGGGCATGGAAGGGGTTAAATGTATTCCCTGGGTGTGTTCTTACTGTGTGTGGAGAGGGACTGACTGGGGGAGGTGACCGATGCTGTGTCCCTACGTCTTTCGTCCATATCGCGGATCCCAAGTGGTTAAACTAATTAGTTCATAGACAGAAAGGCCTCGTACACACGATGGGATTTTTCCGCTGGAAATGGTCCGACAGACCATTTCTGCAGAAAAATCCGCTCGTCTGTAGGGGCCGGCGGACAGATTTGGACGGATTTCCCCGGCGGAAAAGTTTCAAAGCATGCTTTGAAACTTTTCCGCCAGAGAGTTGCCCGTCGGATATGTCCGCTGGTCAGTACACTCACCAGCGGACATATCCTCCCGCGCAAGCGTCGTATGGATGCGACGCATGCGTGGAAGTTGTTTTCTTCCGGGTGCGGTGACGTGGCGGCGTCAACGTCACCGCCACGTCACCAAGCTGTCTGCCGGCGGGATTTTGATCCGATGGTGTGTACACGCTATCGGACCAAAATAGCCCGGCGGACATATCCGATGCAAACGGTCCGAGGACCGTTTGCATCGGATATGTCCGTCCGTGTGTACGAGGCCAAAGAGTCCATGTATAAAGGTGAAAAAAATCCAATCGATTTTCTATCATGAAGTGCAGGTGAATATGGGTGACCAAAGCAATATCCTCCACCATGCAAAAGATGGCCTCTCACCTTACATATTCGACCTTACACCCTGTTCCAAATTATTATGCCAATGATATTTTTCTCATTTACCTAAATAATTGATGTAAACAACAGTCAGCATAATTCTCGTGCTATCAACTATTAAGAGTACAATTCAAATTTTATTGAACAAACCTCCTAATGATTATTTTGAAAAAATAAATAAAATTAAAATTAAAATCTTGCAATGCACTGTTCCAAATTATTACGCACAGTATGTTTCAAAACAATTTATAGGTTGTAAAGAACTGAAAATTGGCATTTGTTGTGTTTGCAGCATATTTACTGAAATCAAAAGCTATTTCAATCAAACTTTGAACGTCATTTTAACTTTTTAGACATTTTAACAGGTCACTTTACATTTTAACATAGGAGCCATTATTTGATAGCAGCTTCACAAGTCTTGCATCCATTGAACTTGTGAGTTTTTGGACAGTTTCTGCTTGAATTTGTTTGCAAGATATCAGAATAGCGTCACAGAGCCGCTGTTTGGATGTAAACTGTCTCCCACCCTCATATATATCTTTTGCTTGAGGATGCTCCAAAGGTTCTCAATAGGATTGAGGTCAGGGGAGGATGGAGGCCACACCATGACTTTCTCTCCTTTTATCCCCATAGCAGCCATTGATGCAGAGGTATTCTTTGCAGCATGAGATGGTGTATTGTCATGCATGAAGATGATTTTATTACGGAAAGCATAGTTCTTCCTTCTGTACCAAGGAAGGAAGTGGTCAGTCAGGAACTCCACATACTTTGCAGAGGTTATCTTTACACCATCGGGGACACTAAAGGGGCCGACTAGTTCTCTTCCAATGATTCCGGCCCAAAACATGACTCTACCACCGCCTTGCTGACGTCGTAGCCTTGTTGGAACAGGATGGCCATCCACCAACCATTCACTACATCCATCTGGACCATCCAGGGTTGCACGGCACTCATCAGTGAACAGGACTGTATGAAAATTAGTCTTCCTGTATTTTCTGCACAATGCAGCCGTTTCTGCTTGTGAGCATTGGTTAGTGGTCGTCGAATGGAAGGTTTATGTACAGTTGCAAGACTCTGGAGGACTCTACACCTTTTTTAAAAAAAATCTAATAGGGTTTTATTAAAGAACAGCAAAAAAAAACCCCCACAAAAGTAACATGAATAAATGCAGTACAGCACATTCAAGTAAGGTGCAATTCGATCTTTCAACAGCAAAATCCCAAATACATAGAAGACGCTTCACCACTAGACCATCTCATGCAGCATTCCAGATGATATGCCCTACCGTGTGGCCCACATCTTAGGGTTACAACTAGTTCTACTGATACGCCGTCGTAAGTCCAAATGTGCGCCGTCGTATCTATGCGTTGATTCTTTAAATCAGATACGCCTGAATTTTGCCAAGATACGACCGACGTAAGTCTCCTACGCCGTCGTATCTTGGGTGCATATTTACGCTGGACGCTTTATGCGTTCCCATTATAAATACGCAAATGAGCAAGATACGCTGATTCACGAACGTACGTACGTACGCCCGACGCAGTAATCTACGACGTTTACGTAAGGCGTTTTTCTGACGTAAAGATAAACCACCAAAAAGGTGGCGCATCCCATGCAAGGTATGGACGTCGGAAAAACAGCTGTCGTTTTTACGTCGTTTACGTAAGTCCTACGTGAATGGGGTTGTGACGTTCACGTTGTAGGCAGTGTTCGATGTGTATCTTAGGCATTTTATTTGACGTGATTCTGAGCATGCGCGCGCATGCGCCGTTCGCTCGGCCGCTCATTTACATGGGGTCACAGTTAATTTAAATGAAGCACGCCCACTACCTGCCTACTTTGAATAGGCGGGCTTACGCCGGCCTATTTACACTACGCCGGCGCAACGTACGGCGCGACTGCTTTGAGAATACTGTTCTGGGCTCCCTGTCTTACGTCAGCGTAGCGCATATGAGATGCGCTACGCAGGCCAAAAAATACGCCGCTGTACCTGAATCTGGCCCATAGTGTTTAGTGAATGTTTTCTATGATATAACAGGATGTATTGTCTGTATCTAAATGTGTATTTGGTTGTTATTCAGTTCCTGTTTGTCTCCATGATAATAAAAGACATGTAATGTCTTTCTCCACAAAAGTAAAGCCGTATTACTGCATCCAAGAAGCTTTCAGCCCATGATTTCAATACCCTGCTAATAATTATTGTGTCAGTGCCATCTATCAGTGCCGCCTATCAGTGCCCATCAGTGCTGCCTGTCAGTACCTATCAGTGTCACCTGTCAGTGCCAATCAGTGCCGCCTATCAGTGCCCAACCCTAATGGCAACAGCTTTCAGATGCCAATACACTTAGTTGATGGGCCTATACAATTCCTTTTATTGTTCCTGTAGCTTCATATAGTTATCAAAGCCTTATAGTTCTTGGCAAAGGTGAATTTTATACTGTAGTCTGCTGAAATCAGTGGTGGTGCGTCCATAGTGGACGCAGGAGCGCCGCCCCCTCTCTCCTGTCACTGAACAATACATAGATTCATGCATTGATGTTGATGTGAGGCTGCAATTGATGTTTTTTTTTTTGGGGGGGGGGTTCGTTTTTTTGCGCCCCCCCCCCCAACAATTTTGAGCACCTGCCGCCACTGGCCGAAATAGAATATATGGTGATATTCAAATGCAAACTGTTCATGCAGTGCTGTGCTCAGACATATTCTACAAATGACATTGCTAATCATCTGCGTTCATATGTCTGCTATTATTCCAGTCTGTGTAATCTAGCAGTCTAGCACTCATCTCATTATGTGAGACCAAAAAGAACTCAGCCCAGCTGTAAACAATCTGAAGCTGCGTCTTGCCAATCTAGAGTACTATCCCTGTCATATTTGTTACATTCCGAATCTGCTTTTCTTTATGCCTGGGTGCACGTGTTGGCTGCAGAGCCATCAAATTATCATGTGAAGCAAGCAGGGAAGCATAGCCTTGCCTACAACACATCACACCACTTCACATATATTGCCTACAGCACAGATCAATGCCTCCTTCCCTGAAAGCTATTTATTAGCTAGATCTGGGATCAGCCACAGTGCCCATTTCTATAGTAAGCCAACAGAATATCCTCCCATCTAGAATAATGTTGTAATGCAAACACTTCATCAACTAGACGTGTATAGTAAAGGGAACTGTCCACTGGGGAATAGCAATAACCTGGGAAATCAGGTGCATATATCTCCGAGACCCAAGGCATCACACAGCAAAGTAAGGCCCCGTACACACGGCCGAGAACCTTGACGGGCGGAACACATCGTTCCGCCCGTCGAGGTTCTCGGCCGGCCCTCAGATTCGGCGACCAGCCCGTCGGGAAAGGCGACCAGCCATTCATCCCGACGGGCCGTCGAGCAAATAGAGAACCTGCTCTCTATTTGCTCGACGGGTTTCCCGACGGGCTGGGCTCGGCGAATCCGGCTTGACTTAGTAGTTAGCACTAGGGTCCCTGGTTTAAAATCCAGAAATCAGGAAACTATCTGCATGAAGTTTGCACGTTCCCCACATGCTTTTTACGCACTAGCGCACCTTGTGCATACATTTACTTAACTCCTTAAAGTGCTTGTAAAGCCTTACAGCTCCGACTCCCCGCCCCCTCCCCTTTTTCTTACCTGAGCCCAATCTGATCCGATCCTCATTGGACAGATTGATAGCAGCAGGAGCAATTGGTTCCCGCCGCTGTCAATCAAAAGCTGTGACATGGGAGCAGGGGGGTGGGCGGGGCCAAGTCCCGCTGTTTGTGTCAATGGACGCAGCAGTGGGACTTGGGAGCAAGTGTGCATGGGTGTCCCCAGGGAAAGTGGCTTTTCGTGGTAGCACCTGATGAAGGAGAGCGGCCTTGAGTGGTTGCAGGGGACCCCAAAAGAAGAGGATCGAGGCTGCTCTGTGCAAAACCATTGCACAGAGCAGGTAAGTATAGACATATAGGGCCAGATTCACAAAAGAATTACGCCAGATACACCGGCGTAATTCGGATTTCCCGCCGGTCTATCATTGTTTTCTATCCAGAAAACATGATACGCCGGATTTACGCTAAGATCCGACTGGCGTAACTCACTTACACCGTCGGATCTTAAATGTAATATTACGCCGGCGTTTACGTCGATTTCTCATTTGTCTACGCAAATGAGCCTGATACGCCGATTCCCGAACGATTTTGCGCCACCTCGTCGTCGTTTACGTAGTTTCCGCAAGCGTTAACTTACCCCTGCTATATGAGGGGTAAGTTTACATAGGTCCGTCGTATGCCATGTTAAGTATGGCGTCGGGACAACGTCGTCTTTTTCCGTAGTTTTACTAAGTCGTTCGCGAATAGGGCTTTGCGTTAATAACCCTCACGTCGGCTTCATTGACGTTTTCCGACGTGAGCTGGAGCATGCGCACTGGGCTATTTTTATGGCCGGCGCATGCGCAGTTCGATCGGCGCGGGGGCACGCTTAATTTAAATACAAGCCGCCCCCTTTGAATTACGCGGCCTTACGCCGGGTCGGAATACGGCACGTGCTCCAGTAAGTTGCGGCGGCAAAGTGTAAATGGCATACGCTACGCCGCCACCGATTCTATGTGAATCTGGCCCATATTATTTATTTATCATTTTTATTTTTAAACAATTAAACATTTAGTATCACTGTAAGCTCTCCCATACATGCTGCAAGTACAGGTTCAGTCCCAGATGCTTTTGGAGGAAACCGATCGCTAGGGAGGAGGCAAGAACATCAAGCCCCTCCCTGACATTCCCACCACTCTATAGTTACCCATTGCAATTATTCTCTTCTTCCAACTTCCCCACTGAGTTAACCCTTCTGTGATGGTCTTCCACGCCATGTATGCTTTACAGGCCCTGTTCTCCTTAGAGGCCACCATGCATCCCTTTGAATAACTTCAGACCAGGCTTAGAACAGTTAAAATGCTGTAATGGAGCTCTCGTAGTGCACACATCTCAGATTCCTCCTAACTAATTATCTTGGGCTGCCCAGGCATACCTTTGCAGGTAGAGATACATACCTGTACTAGGTACAGTTCATGCAGGTGAATCCATTTAGGGAGGTAGTTGAGAAGAATTTCTCAGGGCTATATCTTCTCCTTCAACTGGACCTTCTCGCTTCCCATGTGGTCCTAATGGTGATCCTGAGCCCAGCCTTCCCCCTATTTATGTACAGACCAGGGTGGAGGGTAGAACCCAGTGGCGGCTAGTGGTGAATTTTTTGGCAGACAGTGCACCCACATCCACCCCTCCCCCAAAGTCGGTCAGTCACTTAGCCCATCTATGGCACGGGAAGCGCTACCCTCCTAGAACTTCCCTCTGGCATCTTCCACTGTGCGTCTCCTCCTTTTTCCTCCTAGGCCAATTGGAACGCTTCTCTTTTTGGCCAAGCGGGAAACAGGTCCCAGACCCACTTCCTAATTGATTGAATCAGTATTGCCGCGTACACACGATCACTTTTTGCGATGAAAAAAACGACGTTTTCAATCATGACAAAAAACAACGTTTTGCCCACACACGATCAATTTAAATGACGTTTTAAAAAACGCCGTTTTTTTTCATCGCAAAAAATGATCGTGTGTACGCGGCATTAGACAATAGGGAATATTCATTCCCTTTTGTCACACAACTGGGTGGGCTCGACACATGGGGCCCTGGGGACCACTGAGACATTTAATATATATATATATATACATATATATATATATATAAAAGAAAAAAATATATATTTAAAAAAAAAAAAAAAGTTTTATAAAAAAAAGGGGGGTTGTCATCCGGGGCCCTGGGGACCTCTGGGCCCTTTAATAATAATAATAATAATTATATATATATATATATATAATATATTATAGAAAAAAAATTATAAAAAAAGGCCCTTTAATAATAATGATAATAATAATTATATATATATAATATATTACAAAAATAAATAAATAAAGGGGGTTGCCATCCAGGGCCCTGGGGACCTCCGGACCTCTAAAAAAAAAGAAAAGAAAAAAAATTAGCCCTTTAATAAAAAATAAATAAAAAAAGAGGGGGTTATCATCTGGGGCCCTGGGGACCCCCGGGCCCCTTACAGGTGTACTTCCTGTACCCCCTTGATGGCAGCCCTGGTCCCAAGAGAGGGTCAATAAAGAGGAGAAACGGTAGGGGTAGGGTTGCCACCTCATCCCTTTAAACCTGAACACATATTAATTACACAGGTTCTGTGGCTAATTAAGGTGGTAATTAAACTCACTTAGTGCCTAATCTGCATTAAATTATTCTCAGAACCTGTATAATTTATATGTGTTCGGGTTTAAAGGGATGAGGTGGCAACCCTAGGTAGGGGTTGGGGAGGGCTTACAGAGAAAAAGAGTGCTCATCTGACCTAGACAGACTAAAAATCCAGCAGCGGAGGCGGAGGGTACGCGATTCCTATATGTGAGCAGTGAAGGTGAGGTGGATGCTATCCTGGAGGTCGGAGGACACCTCCAGAAAGTGAAAGAGACCTCTTTACCTGGCAGGTGAATAGAGAAGCTTCTGTTACAAAAGACTGGTGAGCCACCGCTGACCAACTATATACTGCAGCTGATAGCAGGGAGACAGGTTTGCCTGCTAGGATTACTTGACAATTACATGCACAACCTTTAAAGTGTTTGTAAACCCTTAGGCCTTGTACACACGGCTGAATATATCCGCTGTGAACGGTCCCCGGACCGTTTACAGCGTATATTTACGCCGGGGTGTTTTGATCCGATGGCTGTACACACCATCGGATCAAATTCCCCGCCGGCGGACAGCGTGGTGACGCGGCGGTGACGTTGACACCGCCACGTCACCGCACCAGGAAGTAAACACTTCCGCGCGCATGCGTCGGATCCATTCACAGGATACGACGCATGTGCGGCAAGATATGTCCGCTGGTTTGCCGTACTAACCAGCGGACATATCTGACGGCCAGCTATCCGGCGGAATTATTTCAAAGCATGCTTTGAAATTTTTCCGCCGGATGAATCCGGCAAAAAGCGTCCGTTTGCCCCTACAGACGAGGGGATTTTTCGGCTGAAATGGTCCGTCGGACCATGTTCAGCGGAAATATCCCCTCGTGTGTACAAGGCCTTACAGACCACTTTAACCTATAGGTAAGCCTAGATTAAGGCTTACCTGTAGCTGCTGATGATTGCTATCTGCTCTATCCTTGTTGCAGCATCACTGATGCAAGAACCTACTGTTAAAAGCAAGCATGAAATTAGAAATACTATTTTGCACCCCACTATAAAAAAAAACTGGGTAAATATTTCCATGTAACCTTTTTCTTATGCCATGACAGTAGGTTCACCTAGAGCAGCCATTCTCAACCAGGGTTCCGTGGAACCCTAGGGTTCCTCCAGAGGTGGCTAGGGGTTCCTTGAGTTATGGCTGATTTACCTCCTGTTTGATGGTGCCTACATAGTTCTGAGCCAATTCCACTTGGAGGAGCCAGTGGTATTACACCAATGATCTTCATAGTTCTCTGTAAGGGGGCATTTTTACCACAACTGTAAAAAAGGGCATTCTTCTCACTGACCACCAAAGTAAGGGGCATTGTTCCCACTGACCCCCAATGAATGGGTTTTATCAGGTGTTCCCTGGGAACCTGAAAATAATTTTTTGGGTTCCCAGCGGTAAAAAGGTTGAGAAAGGCTGACCTAGAGACTTGAAAGCAATGGCTGTTAAAAAAAACTACCCCCCCCCCCCCCCAACTTATCACCTTGTTTACTTGTTCAATCTTTCTTATTGACATTTTTCAAAAAAGTACAGAGGTTGCATAGTTAGGCATTGTACAAGAAATACACAGACTGTACAGTTGTGTGAGTGTTGGATGGCGTAGACAGCAGGGCCGATCCTAGGCAGGGTGCACTCAGGCCCCTGCAGAGGTGGGGGCGCCGAAGTGTCAGAGTTCTCCCCTCCTTCTGGCAGTGCTCGGGGGAGGGGCCGCCCCCCTTTCTGACACAAGGGTTCTAGTTGTCAGTGGCTGCTGAGTGCTGATGTGCAGGAATTAATTCCTCACACTGGGAGTCTGGGATCCCGCACTGTCTCTACCAACTCCAGTTGGAATGCCTACCCCTCCCATCTCTATCTCGGGCTGCAGAGAGAACCGAAGTGAGTCTCAGTGTGCTGGAGGATGGCATCCCCAGCGTCCCTTTACATTTGCTCTGGGCTGCCCCTGCTCTAGATGTTTTATGGTATGATAGAATGCATAGGATACACAGCCCCTGTCCCTTCCTGCGCCTCAGTAGTCCATCTACAGATGTGAAGTATCATGAGATGTACTAAGAGCCCTTTCACACTGACAGTGCAGGGACGTCGGCGGCAAATCGCTGCTTTACTGTAGTTTCAGAGGTACTTTTAACCCCCACTAGTGGCCAACTAAAGGGTTCAAAGCCCCACTGCTTAGGTGCTTTGCAGGCACTGACCATTGATTTCAATAGGCAGGTGCACTTTAGGAGTAGTGTATACACACACTAAAGCTCCTCAAAGAAGCTACTTGCAAGAATTTTTTTGACGTCTTGCCAGCGCACTGCTCCAGTGTGAAAGCACTCGGGCTCTCACACTGGGATTGAAGATGAGGCTTTTTTCAGGTGCTATTTTTAACACTAAAGCACCTGAAAAACGCCTCCAGTGTGAAAGGGTTCTAATGTACCATCTCCTGTACTATATCTGCAGTCTCTAATAATCTCCTGTACTATGTCTGCAGTTTCTAATCATCTCCTATATCATGTCTGCAGTCTCTGACTATCTCCTGTATCATGTCTGCAGTCTCTGACCATCTCCTATATCATGTCTGCAGTCTCGGATCATCTCCTGTACTATGTCTGCAGTCTCTGACCATCTGCTGTACCATGTCTGCAGTCTCTGACCATCTCCTGTACTACATCTGCAGTCTCTGACCATCTCCTGTATCATGTTTGCAGTCTCTGACCACCTCCTCTGTCATGTCTGCAGTCTCTGACCATCTTCTGTATCATGTCTGCAGTCTCTGACCATCTTCTGTATCATGTCTGTAGTCTCTGACCACCTCCTCTATCATGTTTGCAGTCTCTGACCACCTCCTCTATCATGTCTGCAGTCTCTGACCATCTTCTGTATCATGCCTGTAGTATGTCTGGGGGTCTTTCTAACAGACTCTCTAACAGAAGCCCTTTCTGTGTCCATCAGAGAGGACCCCCTCCAGGTCCCAAGTACTCTGCTTCTCTTCCTGTATTTTGTATTGTTAAGGGAGTTAATGTAAGGATCCCAGAGTAATGGAGACTTCATGGGGGAGCATTTCTGTGGTTGAGTCGTTGCCATAGAAACATTTGTAAAGGGGAGGAATTAGTAAAATGACCACGCCCATGTGGGGACGCCAGAAATATTTCTGCACCCAGGCACCTGTGACCCTAGGATCGGCCCTGGTAGACAGCATGTGGCTGATGATAGTGTCATATAGTGCAATCAATTTAGTAGTAAAAGAAGAGGTAAAGCAGAGTGGAATCTTGATGTAGGTCATGGGTCTTCAAACTACGGCCCTCCAGTTGTTCAGGAACTACAATTCCCATCATGCCTAGTCATGTCTGTGAATGTCAGTGTGTTACAATGCCTCATGGGATGTGTAGTTCTACAACAGCTGGAGGGCCGTAGTTTGAGGATCCCTGATGTAGGTGATAAAATGGAGGTAGGGCGGAGAATGACTAGGACTAGTGGTTGGGGTTTGGCCAAGGAATATTCTCAGTAGGGTTGTCCCGATACCGATACCAGTATTAGTATCGGGACCGATACCGAGTATTTGCGGGAGTACTTGTACTCCCACAAATACCCCCGATACCTAAATAGAATACTCACCCCCCCCCCGCCGCATCGAAAGCCGCCGCATCGAAAGCCGCCGCATGGGTTAAACGGTGTGCGGGAACATCACAGCTTTCATTTGAATAGCTGTAGTGTTCCCGCTGCATATAGACACTCCTCCTTGCTCGGGATTGGGTGGGTGATCGTGATTTGTCCAATCCCGAGCAAGGGGGAGTGTATATACGCGCGGGCAAAACAGCTATTTAAATGAATGCTGTGATGTGCTCCGTGGGGCGGCGGCGGCTTTCGGCGGCTAGGTATGGGGGGGCATGGCTGGAGGGACATGGCTGGAGGGACATGGCTGCATATGTGGGGGACATGGCTGGGGGGAAATGGCTGCATATGTGGGGGACATGGCTGGAGGGACATGGCTGCATATGTGGGGGACATGGCTGGAGGGACATGGCTTCATATGTGGGGGACATGGCTGGAGGGACATGGCTGCATATGTGGGGGACATGGCTGGAGGGACATGGCTGCATATGTGAGGGACATGGCTGGAGGGACATGGCTGCATATGTGAGGGACATGGCTGGAGGGACATGGCTGCATATGTGAGGGACATGGCTGGAGGGACATGGCTGCATATGTGGGTGACATGGCTGCATTTGGGGACACATTTAAAAAAAGTATCGGTATTCGGTATCGGCGACTACTTGAAAAAAAGTATCGGTACTTGTACTCGGTCCTAAAAAAGTGGTAACGGGACAACCTTAATTCTCAGCAATTGTTTGTAATAATGGAGGTGAATAGCTCAGTTCATTGTTTAAGGAGTTGGTGGTTAAAGTTGGCTGGTGGAAAGTGTGAGACCCATGGCTGCCAAACCTTGCAGAAATTGGGCAATGTGTCTGTAAAGCCCCATACACACGATCGGAATTTCTGATGGAAAAAGTCCGACTGACTTTTTCCATCGGAAATTCCGACCATGTGTATTCCCTATCGGAGTAATTCCATTGGAAATTTCGATGAATTCCCTCAGAATTGAGATCGAGAACATATTATCTTTTACTCCGATGGAATACCGTCGGAATTCCGATGTGAATTTGGTCGGACAAAGGTCTGATCGTGTGTACGGGGCTTTAGCTTTTCATTGGGTCGTCCCACCTTGTTTTCAAGAAGATAAGCTGACCTAACAATTAGGATACTAAAACTCCTTGGTCAAAATAGAAAGTTTGAAAAAACATTTAACCCTCATTCATCTGATTCTACCAGTGATTAATCTAAAATATCTGAGGCTACAGAGAGGACAGTAAGGTGAAATACTTTACATGTCTGGGACCAGGGACCAGGGGACAGCTAAGAGCCAGCGCAAAACAGCCAAATGCACCCCAATACCTCTAGCTTGGATCAAAAGCAGCCAGTTGCATGCAACACAGCTAGGAGCTGCACCTACAACTTCAGTTTTGGAACTTTTTGTTGCTACTTTAGTAGCACCATCTCTCCCATGGGTGGGCAGCACAGTTGGAGTTAGTTCATAGCAGACAGAGACATTAGCAGGTCCTTAAAGTGGTTGTATGCCCTGACAAATAAAAACCTGCAGGACAAAGACATAATGAGCTAGTATGCATAGAATTCTAGCTCATTATGTATTATTTACCTCAGATCGTAGCCACCACAGAGGTCCTCATCTCCCCCTCCAGCCGTCGACATCTCTCCCGGAGTGACCCGAGTGGCAGATGAGGTTAGTTGATAAATGTAAAGTTATGCACTTGGGGGCTAAGAATATGCATGCATCATACATACTATGGGGAGTACAACTGGGGGGATCCGCAGTGGAGAAAGATCTGGGGGTTCTGGTAGATCATAAGCTCAATAACGGCATGCAATGCCAAGCTGCGGTTTCCAAAGCGAGCACAGTCTTTTCTTGTATTAAGAGAGGATTGGACCCCAGAGAGAAAGATATAATTTTTCCCCTTCATCTGGAATATGCAGTTCAGTTTTGGGCACCACTTCTCAAAAAGGATATCGGGGACCTGGAGAAAGTGCAGAGAAGGGCAACCAAACTGATAAGAGGCATGGAGGAACTCAGCTATGAGGAAAGATTAGGAACTACATTTAGTCACTCTTGAGAAGAGGAGATTAAAGCTTTTGCAAAGGAAAACATTTTTTTGCTTTAAAATAACAAACATGTTATACTTACCTCCACTGTGCAGTTTGTTTTGCACAGAGTGGCCCCGATTCACGTCTTCTGGGGTCCCTCGGCGGCTGTCTCTGGTCCTCCCCACAATTTCTCACCACAGTCATGCGAGAGCTCACATAGTGGTCACTAATTGCAGTCGCACTCCCATGATACAGCGAGCGGCCATAGCCGCTCACTGTATCATTCGGCCCCGCCCCTTGGTGCGCCGCGTCACTGGGTGTGATTGACAGCAGCGCCAGCCAATGGCTGAGCTGCTCTCAATCCATCCGCTCTAGCCAATCAGCGGGCAGATGTTTTTTCACCTTAATGCATAGATTGCATTAAGGTGACATTTGTTTTCATTTACAACTCCTTTAAGGGGGGATATGATCAACATGTACAACATGTACAAATATATAAGGGGTCCATATAGTGAACTTGGTGTGAACTTAGTGTTGAGTTATTTACTTTATGGTCAACACAAAGGGGCACTCTTTACATCTAGAGGAGATTTTATCTCCAAATACGGAAAGGTTTCTTCACAGTAAGAGCTTTGAAAATGTGAAACAGACTCCCTGCAGAGGTGGTTCTGGGCAGCTCAGTAGATTGCTTTAAGAAAGGCCTGGATTCTTTCCTAAATGTACATAATATGACTGGATACTAACATTTATAGGCAAAGTTGATCCGGGGGAAAATCCGATTGCCTTTCGGGGGATCAGGAAGGATTTTTTTCCCCTGCTGTTGCAATTTGGATCATGCTCTGCTGGGGTTTTTTGCCTTCATCTGGATCAACTGTGGGTATAGAATTGGGTATATGGGATTGTATGATATTTTTTTATTTTTTATGGTTGAACTGGATGGACTTGTGTCTTTTTTCAACCTTACTAACTATGTAACTGACCGACAGAAATGACACTTTTCAATAAGACTTTTGGCGGGTGCTACAATTAAGACATTTTTTACATACTGAATCCTTGGACCGCAACCTGCTGCCAACCTGCTGCCAAGTATTGTAAGGAAAAAAGGACCACTTTTGCATACTCTCTCTAAGGCCCCGTACACACGACCGAGTTTCTCGACAGAATCCGGCGAGAAGCTCGCTGGGAGATGTATTCTGCCGAGAAAACCGGTCGTGTGTACACTTTCGACGAGCAAACCGTTGGGAAGCTCGTTGAGCCAAAATAGAGAGCATGTTCTATATTTCCTCGTTGTTTAATGAGGAAATTTGGCTCGACAACCTTTTCGACCGCTCATCGGGAACCTCGATGGGCGGAACGATGAGTTTCGCCCGACGAGGTTCTCGGACGTGTGTACGGGGCCTACAATGTATGCGTTATTGGTCAAACCAACGGAGAATTACCAGTTGCCTCTTTTTATGAAAATGGGAACTGGATTTTGGTAGGACCTTCTCGGAAGGTCAAAGTACCAACATAATACATTCCATATAAAACAGCAACCTGTACGAAAATGCAGGAAACTAATTGTACACACGATCATTTTTCCGCATGAAAAAAAAAAAACGTTTTTAAAAACGTCATTTAAAATGATCGTGTGTGGGCTTCACATTGTTTTTCATGTTCTCAAAAACGACAAAAAAAAAAAAATGCGACCATGCTACATTTTTTCACGTCGTTTTAAGAAATTTAATTTTTAGGGTTGTAAAAAATGATCGTGTGGGGACTAAAACAACGTTTTAAACCCGTGCATGCTCAGAAGCAAGTTATGAGACGAGAGCGCTAGTTCTGGTAAAACTACTGTTCATAATGGAGTAAGCACTTTTATCACGCTGTAACTTACAAATAAACGCGAACCGTATTTTACTAATAAGGAATCAGCTAAAAGCAGCTCAAAGGCGAATAGAACTTCCCCTTTAGAGTGCCGTCGTACGTGTTGTACATCACCGTGCTTTGTTCATAATTTTTCAAAAACGATGGTGTGTGGGCAACACCGTTTTTAATGATGAAGTTGGAAAAATTTTGTTTTTTGGACATGCTGAAAAACAACGTTTTTTTTAATGCTGAAAAATGATTGTGTGTACGCAGCATCAGATCACCTCCCATTGGTACAGAACCCCAGCTATACTGCACAAATGCTATCCAAACATACCGGATGGTTGTGGGTGCTGTCAGAGGGAACAGGGGACTCTATTACATATTTTTTGGTCCTGCCTTAGAATTAGGACATTTTGGAAAGAAGTTCGGGAGATCATGCAAAAATTTTGTGATATTGAAATCCTGGAAGACCCGACCTTCTTCTTATTGCATTTATCCAAAATCCCAGCTAAAACATACAGGAAGTCCATCTTGTGCCATTTATCGAATGCAGCCAAAGGCTGTATCCCCCTTACTTGGAAACAGACACAGCTTTCCACAGTGGGAATGTGGCTTAGGAAGTTAGATGAAGTAAACTGAATGGAAGATCTAGTCTGGACAGCTTGACAAAAACGAGAAATCTATATGAAAATATGGTCGCCATGGAATCTTTTTTTTTCTTCAGAGGAAAGAAGAAAACACATTGATGTGCCCCCCCCCCCCAGGAGATGAGGAAGGAGGACATGGGTCCTTTTTTTTTTAAATCACTTTATTAATTTTTTCTTTTCCATATCCATATATACTGTACATTTCACATCTTAAATCGTTCAACTTACTCAAATTTTTTTTTTTTTTATAAAATCGTATTAATAAACGTAATTTCATCACAGTCACAAAAAATACACTTATACATTTAGGGCCAGATTCAGGTAGATGAGAGCATCTTTGCTCCAGAGTAACGCTTCTCATTTACGTTACTCTGACGACCCTTTCAGCGCAAGTACTGTTATTCACATAGCAGTTGCGCGTAAGCTTGCGCCAGAGTAACGATAATGCGCTGGCGTAACCCGACGCAAGGGGAAGTGGGTGTGATCATATGTAAATGATGGGCGGAGCCCAGCGCAGAGGCTTACGTTCAGCGCATCAACCACGGAGCATGCGCAGTGAGTGAGGCTCCACTCGCCCCCTTTGTGCGCATGCTCACAACTTCCGTCGGCACCACTTCACGGGAAACGTCAGCGCAATGCGTTCCGTTGGGCGTTTAAATGCGCCCGTAGAAGCGCCATTCCGGCACTAAAGTATATCCTGCTCCCCCTCCCCGCAGTGATGTTACTTTTGTTCTGAGATGGCTGCTCCCGTTCCCCGCAAACACACAGGAGAAAGCTGAACTTTAATGGGCAGGAGCTGTCAGATATATGGAAAGACTCCTGCGCTACCAAGGGGGATGGGTGGGAGTGGAATTGGGCTGGAAGGTGGACTGGGGATTCTGCAGCAGACTCCTGACACTCTGTCCTGGGCAGAGAGAAAAATGTATATGTAAAAGAAGGGGGTGTTGTCTGCGCTGAAAGTGAACAGGGGGGAGGAGGGGGGGTGTGGGTGATAGGGGTGAATGGATGGGACGGGTGGCTGGATGGGTGGATGCAGGTGGGTTTAGGACAACATGATAACCAACATAATCGAAACAATGATGTGAATGAATATACACATAAGGGTGATAACCAATAAATACAAAAATTATTATTACAATAAGGAAAAACCCAACACACTAGCCAGTGTAATGTGAAACCAGTGAAAAACAATCCTAAATCCAAACTATAAGACCAGAGAAAATTCCATGAGGAAATGCCTCTGGATGGAAAAAATGTGAAATAAATAAAGTCTCTAGTGAAAAAACCCAAGAGTCCAGATAAGTCCAAATTGAAATGGTGGTGCCAGGAAAGGGTGACAGCAGAAAGCACCTCAGGTGGTCCCCAGCTCCTCACCTCAAGGCTATAGCTCGGATAGCCTGCAACAGCACCTCCCGGTGGAGGACAGTGATCCCTCGGCAGGGCAAGCAGCAGAGGCACTCCTCAGCGGTAAAGGTAAAGCAAAAAAGAAGAAAGCAAGTGAGTGACAATAAAAGACGTCTAGTAGGCAACTAGTGTCACTCGTACATCCACTCACCACGGGGTGATGGATGATGGGCCTATCTCCCACGAACAGCGAGTTCGTACTTCTAATGGCAGATATCCTCTTCTAAGCTGGCCAGATGGTCACTCACAACAAGGGATCTCTCAGATGGCATACATGATAAAAGAAACAGACCATAGCGCAATCCCGCAAGGTAAAAAACACATTTAATAAAAAAATAAAACTCACATTTAAAACGATCCAAAAGGCACAAAACAGACGTCAGGAACACACTGCGTCAGGCGTGTGGACTCTGTGGCTCCTAGGATCCCTACGTGTCTCGTCACACCTCGTGACTTCCTTAGGGCAGGAGCTGTCAGCCGTCATCTCGGCTATGGAGACCTATGATGTCTTCCTCCATGGCTGTAAAATTTGACAGACAAGCATGGACAGAGGTGTTGTCCTGCAAGTGGGGGTGCTCAGCTAGCTCTTATCGTCGGTAACGCTGCTGTAGATGCTCTCCTGCTGACCTGTGGCCATCTGGAGTAAAGATAAAGCAGCCTTTTGTAGAAATAATATACACAAAAAATCCCTCCAGGGAGCGCTACAAGTATTATAGCAGCACAATAAGATGTGAGAACCAGTAAAACCTAACACAGTGCAGCTGTCAACCAAAAAATGGGCAAAGAACATACAAACAACAGAGACAGCGCTCAATGGATTAGAATTTAGAATGACATTTAATAGTCCAGAACTCATATAAAAGTTGTTTTGCACAGAAATCATGAATTCAGAATATATATATAAAAAAACTGTTCACCTAGAGTCCATAGGGAAAAAATTGCATGTGATGGAAGGGTTAAATAACCCACTTTAGAGAAGTAGCAAAATGACTGGCTTGAAATCGTAAGTAACGTGCTGGGAGGTACAATACCTCTATGGAGAGCTCTCCTCTAGACGGCTATGGGTGGACACAAGATGGATAGATGTAACAGGAACAAGTGTTGCTCAGCGGCAACCAGTCCTTACCACTGCTGTATAGATGAGCAGGAGGTTAGTAGATACTAACGGGTCCAAATGGTGGTTCCACGCCGATAGGAGGGATGACCATTCTCTTCCTGTCATGTTGTAAGACAGTGGGTAAGCCTGAGCGCAGGGCTGTAATAGCTTCAAAAACAGCCGCGTTACCAGCCAAGGTGGAGGGCGGGACTTCCGCGGCGTCACAGGAAGGGACAGGGGTTAACGTCCGGACATCAATCCTCTGTGGTCATGTGACGGAGCGGGCCAATAGCGGATGTAGACAGCGTGAGTTGTTCAAGGCTCGCACGGATGTCGTTGCGAGGGACGCTAGAACGTCAACACAACTGAACAAATAATGCTACTTGATTCTCCAAAAGATCTTCACGGACATCTAAGGTGTAAGAAAGGGGAGCCGCAACTGACATGTTTCGCGTCCCAGACGCTTTGTCAAAGTCCTTTTTTATATATATATTCTGAATTCATGATTTCTGTGCAAAACAACTTTTATATGAGTTCTGGACTATTAAATGTCATTCTAAATTCTAATCCATTGAGCGCTGTCTCTGTTGTTTGTATATTTTGTAGAAATAACTTTGCGCCGGACGGACGAGATACGCGCGGCGCATGTAGCCAGCGTATGGTGCTAATCCGTTCGTGAATTGGGAAAAATCCCTCATTTGCATATTTGCAGGGGAAATCAATAGGCGCGACTGATGCGCCAAGCGAAATTAAGCGCTGACGATACTCTGGCGTCGAAACGTTCCGCCGGTCGCAAATGGCCCGTTATTGGGCGCATCTAGTTTGGTGGGTACGGGCACATAGAAACGACGGCGCATCTTCACAGTTACGCGGCGCATATCGAAATACTCCAGCGCAAGTGTTGCTGAATCTGGCCCCTACACTTTAATACATGTGATATCAGCCTTATCCCTTTCATCCACTGGTGTGTTTTTCCATCTTACTTCCGTATCACCCTATCCTGAAGCTGTCGTAACATTCTCTATCCAGTTCGCCCATATCTTCCCCCATTTCCTCTGCTACAATATGTCTCCCTATATAGTGACAAATTACTATTTACTAAATGTTTCCATTGTGCTAACAAGGGATCTTCCACCTTCTTCCAATTTAGAACTATTGCTTTTCTTGCGTAGAAAAGCAACAGGCCCACCTGTGTTCTTCATTCTATAGAAAAAGAAAAGAAAGGAGGGCGCACTGACCTTGTGCATTACCACTTAAATTTTTTTAATAAACATGAAATAAAAAGCAATGGTCCTACTTACAAACATTCAGAAGTAAGCGCATTTAAAAACAGCTAAAACTGGACCTCACGGCACCTGCCAATCCGACCCTTGACACCAATATGGCTGACGCGTTTCTGGGGCGTACCCCCTTCCTTAAAGCCTAGGTGGTCTGTGATAACTCTCTCTTTCTGCAGATCATCCTTTAAAGGAGCATGTGTGCATATAGGCGCAGTCATTGGTCACTGAATAGCGAGTACCGCCTTTCTTACGGGGCTCCGCCCACCCCACTAATTTCCCAGAGGGGCTCCATCTGTGTAGAGGGGCAACTTGTTCTAGGGTGATCCAAGTGCCCATCCTATACGGTGGGGTACACAGCAATACAATATTACAGAACTGACAGTGCAGCGGTGCAATGGGATCACCAAACTCCCAGTTACTCTATATCAACTGGCAGCTCCACTGCAGCCTGGCCAATTTGCCAGGACCTACATCGGAGCCAATTTGTGTCACAACAGGGCATGGGGGTACAACATGAAAGTACCCACCTGGTAACATCCTGTGCCCGAGGAGACGCCCACATCCACCGCGGGCTGCCGCCACCCCACCGTTCTCTGCCGATCTGTGTCGGCGCCCTGGTTAGCTGGAACGCACGCCGTCCACAATCAGGAAGTGCGGGGCCTTCTGCGCTCCACCCGCACTTCCGGTTTCGCCGTACTCGCGCAGATATGCGCGCGCATAGCATGTGGGTTGCGTTCCACAGTCACAGGTTTGATGCCAGCCAGTGAACGAGCTTCCGGAGCTCTACATGACGGTGCAGGGGGCAAGTCTAACCCCCCACACACTAGGCTAAAAGAGTGTGGCCCCAAGGCCCCAAGGCCCCTGCGCCATATATACACACACACCCCCACGACAGGATGATAGCAGCCGTGCCAGAGCAGGCATATCTAATGGGAGACGGGCGCAAGTCCATCTCCTGATGCTATTATACATCACTCTTAAAGGAGTATAAAAATGGATAAAATACACAGTGACTTGTACCCTGGAAAGAGACTACAAAGATCAAAGCCTTGTTCTAAGGAATAAGTTCAAGGAGAAAGGATACGACAACGAGCATATAGAGGAAGCCTATCAGAAGTATTTAAAACTATACAGAGAGGCTGATATAGGAGAAGGAGAAGAAGGAATAACTAGGTGCGAAAAAGATGAATTTCCACAAATAAGATTTTGCACTAGATACAACAATAAAGTGCCAACAATCCAAAAAATCTTCAAAAGAAACTGGAAAATTCTAGAGTCGGATCCTGTGCTAAATAAATGCTTACCGCCCCACCCCAATCTAATCTTTAGGAGACCCAAAGACCTGAGGAGCATTATTGCTCCAAGCAGAGTAAAGAAAAGCAAAGATAAAGGGCTAAATAAGATTTGGACAAGCATATTCGATCAAAAGGGCAGCTATAAGTGTGGAGGGGGGAATTGTGGCAATTGTGCGCACATGTGTCATAGAAAAAAAGAGGTAGTAGGAGCTGATGGAACAAAGCACAAGATTAAACAATTTATCAATTGCGGCACCTCCTATGTTGTGTATGGCCTGATTTGCCCATGTGGGCTATTGTACATCGGTCGCACTTCTCGACAGATGAGAATCAGGATGACCGAACATAGAAGTAACATTACAACAGAAAAAGATAAGTGTTCGGTGCCGAGACACTTTAAAGAGTTCCATGACAGCAGCATAGACGGGCTCAAAGTGTTTGGCATAGAAGCTATGCCAAGCGACCTTGATAGTGGCAAAAAGTTTCAGATCCTATGCAGAAGGGAGGCCTACTGGATCTTTACTTTAAAAACCTTGGCTCCGCAAAGGTCTCAATGAAGAGATTGAGCTACACAATATAACATAATTGAGTTCAAATGAGCCCGGTAGACATTGGTATAATCAGTGGCGGTCCACCCATCTGTAGTAAGGTTTTCAGTTGATGCTAGGGGGAGTTAGGAGAAAATTTGCAATCCTGTGCAGTTCTGTTTTTATTCGTGTTATAGATAGGGATGACAAGTAGCTTTTATTGGAGTGAATATTTATTAATTTAATCTAGTGGACGATATTGTCGCTACTTGTAGTATGGGGTTTGTGTATATATATGTATGTATATGTATATATATGTGTATATATATGTATATATACTGTACAAGTAGACTGTAACTCTATGATACAATCAAATAATGTGGTCTTTAAATTATATATTTATTTCTCTCTCTCTTTATTCCCATGGGATCTGTCCCAGGGGTTCCGTGCAAGGAGGGATGTCACTAAGTGGCTACTGGTGCACAGATACTGGTCTTCACGTAGGGATGTATATGTCAATATGTGTTATATTCCTACGGTTGGGCCTTTTGCATGCTTTATATATTTATATATTTATTTAAACTTGTATGCAGTCATTCCCGCCAATATTACTGCTAGCTCTAGGACATAGCCTAGGATGGCTTGATCACACAGATTGGACCATGAATGTGGGTTCTTTTATATGTACCCTAAAAGATGTGCTTCCTATACAGCGTGTTTGTATTATATAACAATGCTTTTAATATAAGTGTTTTTATATACCATTTTTTATTATATTTATCATTACATGTATATACACTGTGTATTTTATCCATGTGGGCGTCTCTTAGGGCACAGGATGTTACCAGGTGGGTACTTTCATGTTGTACCCCCATGCCCTGTTGTGACACAAATTGGCTCCGATGTAGGACCTGGCAAATTGGCCAGGCTGCAGTGGAGCTGCCAGTTGATATAGAGTAACTGGGAGTTTGGTGATCCCATTGCACCGCTGCACTGTCAGTTCTGTAATATTGTATTGCTGTGTACCCCACTGTATAGGATTGGCACTTGGATCACCCTAGAACAACTTGCCCCTCTACACAGATGGAGCCCCTCTGGGAAATTAGTGGGGTGGGCGGAGCCCCGTAAGAAAGGCGGTACTCGTTATTCAGTGACCAATGACTGCGCCTATATGCACACATGCTCCTTTAAAGGATGATCTGCAGAAAGAGAGAGTTATCACAGACCACCTAGGCTTTGAGGAAGGGGGTACGCCCCAGAAACGCGTCAGCCATATTGGTGTCAAGGGTCGGATTGGCAGGTGCCGTGAGGTCCAGTTTTAGCTGTTTTTAAATGCGCTTACTTCTGAATGTTTGTAAGTAGGACCATTGCTTTTTATTTCATGTTTATTAAAAAAAAATTAAGTGGTAATGCACAAGGTCGGTGCACCCTCCTTTCCTTTCTTTTTCATTTTAGCCATATGAACACCCTTTGTTCTGTGGAGGGCTGCAAGACTTAAGACTTTGCCTTTGTACCATACTGATACACCCAGTTTGGCGATACACCAGAGCGCAGGAGGATTTTTTGTGCTTCATTCTATAGAGACCTTATTTTCCTCCACTAGTTCCATTAGGCAGATGTCTGCCTCTAGGTCGAGCGAAACTGCCGTCACTTTATCAATTACTCTCAGGATCTCTCTCCAAAATGTCATTATCTTCGGACAGGACCAAAATATATGGATACAATTTCTCGGGGTACCAGCACATCTCCAACAATTTTGAGAATGTGATGGAGATATTTTGAACATTTTATACGGTGTATAATAACTCCTGTGTGTTATTTTAAATTGTATTAATTTGTCTTGCAGTAAGACTTGAATCTGAAATGGAAATTTATATATCTCCTCCCAATTTTCTGCTGATAGGTTTGGGACATCTCTTATCCAACACTCCTACAGTTTATTCATATGACGGGTCCTTTAGTATAACTTAATTCAAGAGGAGGGGGAGCCTTTTGGGGGGGGGAGTAGGGCAGTGGAATTGGGGGGGGGGGGTTCTTCTTTTATGTTTTTTTTTTCTCTTTAAGGTGGGGGGGGGCAGAAAGGAAAGAAGGGGAATAGTCTGATATTAGCTGCTATGTCCAGAACATGGGGGGGGGGGGGGTTAGTTGCTGTGCCGGGTCCTGAATCAGGGGTTGCGTTCCCCCTTAATCAGGTTTGGCTAGCAATTTGAAAAGTGGAATATAGATGGAGATATTTCCTGTTTTTGATATTCCCTCAGTTTCAATGTCAAGGTTAAATTATATTGAATTTGATTTTGTTGGTTGCTTATATACAGGTGATGTATGTTAATTATGGAAGAGGCTGTTAATTTTCCTTTTGTTAAAAAAGAAAGAAATTATTTAAAAAAATGATGTTCCTTAGCATGATGCCCCTTGTACTAAAACAAAGTAATTTATCTCTTTACCCCCTAGACGCCAGCTGTACGCAAATATGCGGCCTCACAGCGCCTGGTACTTAATGCTGAGGGGCAGCATATTTGCATGAATTGCTGCCTATACACCTGTCCTGAGAACACGAATGCCGTTACCAGCACCTCAGGAAAGCTCTCGATCACTCGTTGCGATCGGGAGCTTTCAGACCATGTGACCGACGTGACAGCCAATCACAGTGTTCACGTGATCTTAAAAGAGAAGTATGGGTTTGGGGATTTTCCCTATTCATACTTATCTAGGTGGATGCAGCATGAGTCCGATGTGGCATCTGTCCCCCTGTACCTCTATACTGAGAACCGAGCGATTGAACATCGCCGATGGCTCGGTTCTCACAGCTCCCTGAGCAGAGAGCTGTGACTGTCAATCAGCAGCTCTCCACTCTGCTTCCTCCTCACTCACTGGAGCGCTGAGTTGTGGAGGGGTGGTGAGCGGCTGTCTCAGGCTCTCAGCGGCTCGCTGTGACGGGTATCAGTCCAGGCACCTGGCGAATCCAGACTTTCATTGTTGGGATGACAGGGTGCTTGGACTGATATGCCCTCCTGTGATCCATATGAGAAGCCCAGCCAAACAAGCATTGGCTGGACTTCTCCTTTAAGCCGCACCTCGCCTCCCGGCAACATAAACCTCTGAAGGGGGCGGAAAATGCCGGTGCTAAGAGGTTAAAAAAAATGTAGGTAGACAAATTTGGCATACAGTTAGAATCAAGTTGATTGACCCATATTGACACTGCTAAATGAACCCCGATCAAGAAGGATAAATCTTTTTTTTTTATATATATATATATATATATATATATATATATACTATGGGCCAGATTCAGGTAGATGGGAGTTTCTTTACTCCAGAGTAACGCATCTCATTTACGTTACTCTGCCGAAATTTTAGGAGCAAGTGCTGTTATTCATGAAGCACTTGCTCCTAAAGTTGCGGCAGCGTATCGAAAATGAGTCGGCGGAATTCAAATTGGGCGGGTACGGGGCGTGTATTATTTAAACTAAGCGCGATCCCGCGGCGAACGTACTGCGCATGCGTCGAGTGTCAATGCATCCCAGTGCGCATGCTCCAAATTCTGTCAGTGAACGTCAATGACGTCACATCCCCATTCATGCATTTTTTACGCAAGCGACACGTTTTTTTTTTTTTCGACGCGATGACGACGGCTATACCTAACATAGGATACTCCACTAGGGGGCTGCTTTATCTATACGCCGAGTATCGCTTCCGGAAACGTCGTAAAGTCACTGCGTCGCGCCCGAAAAAGATTGTGAATTGCCGATTCCCGCTCATTAACATATTTTTTGAGCGTAAATCGGCGGGAACGCCCCCGGCGCCATTTTTAAGTTGAATTAACGATGCGATGGCGAAATTCATTTACGATGCTCGCATCGGAACTCCAACCCGGCGTTTCTTGTTTTCTGGTTACAGAAAACAAAAACGCCGGCTTAAAGTGACAGTTAGGCTGGCGGATCAATGGATACTCCAGCCTAACTCTACCTGAATCTGGCCCTATATATATATAAAAAAAAAAGATTTATCCTTCTTGATCGGATCACAGGATCGGTTCTCATATGGATCACAGGAGGGCATATCAGTCCAAGCACCCTGTCATCCCAACAATGGAAGTCTGGATTCACCAGGTGCCTGGACTGATACCCGTCTCAGCCTCTCAGCGAGCCGGTGAGAGCCTGAGACAGCCGCTCACCACCCCTCCACAACTCAGCGCTCCAGTGAGTGAGAAGGAAGCAAAGTGGAGAGCTGCTGATTGACAGTCACAGCTCTCTGCTCAGGGAGCTGTGAGAACCGAGCCATCGGCGATGTTCAATCGCTCGGTTCTCAGTATAGAGGTACAGGGGGACAGATGCCACAGCGGACTCATGCTGCATCCACCTAGATAAGTATGAATAGGGAAAATCCCCAAACCCATACTTCTCTTTTAAGATCACGTGAACACTGTGATTGGCTGTCACGTCGGTCACATGGTCTGAAAGCTCTCGATCGCAACGAGTGATCGAGAGCTTTCCTGAAGCGCTGGTAACGGTGCTTGGAGCATGCAGCATTCGTGTTCTCAGGACAGGTGTATAGGCAGCAATTCATGCAAATATGCTGCCCCTCGTATTTCCCTTTTATAAAAAGCTTAAGGGAACAGTAGTTACAATGACAGCTTGGAATAAAGCACAGTTAAACTCTTTGTCAAAGTGCATTTATTATTTTCTGTCTCTATAGAGTTAATATTTGTTCCATCAGTCCTCTGGACCTTTTCTGTTCCTGTGAGCTTATTTATTACATTATTTTAGTACCCTGTCTCCCTGCACCTAACGCACCAGTATCCCCAAGGTAAACATAAACCTTTTCCCTTGTGATCACAAAAAGCTTGCAAATGGTATTATTGACGTCAAGGCTGCTGCAGAGTTCAGTATTCAGAAGGCATGTGACAATTAGAATGACAGGTGTACACAGTGCAGTCCTTAAGGGACAGTTATTAGAATGTACTTTCACATTGTTATAATCGTCTAATGAGCTTCTGCACCCACTTGCAGTTTGTTTTTAAACTATTTTATGAACCAAATTCTAAAGGAAGGTATTCTATAGGGTACATAAAATGTTTTCACTCTGGTTATGAATATAAACATAAAAGAGATCAGTTTGATGTAAAATAATTCTATTCATGTGCGTTTAAAGGAAAAAAAAAATTGTTTCCATATAACATTTGTATTTATATATGCACAGTGGGTGGGCCATTACATACTTTGCCGTCTGAATTGCGGTGTTAAACAATTGTGCTTTCTCATAACGCAAGTCTATAACGCAGCTAACTTATCAACAACAAGGCACTCTGTGTGACCGATAAATTGTATGAATAGTTGCTACTATGATTTATATATTGTATTTCATGATTTCAGTGCTTGATTATTTAGGGCTCATGTACACAGGCACAAAAATAAAACAGATTATTTTTATAAGTCTGAATACAGCTCTATTAATGCTGTGCATATGCACATAGCAGTGTTTAGTTCTGTAGTATAAAACCGTATTCACTGCCATAAAAAAATGCCCAAATCCCAGAACCAAAGAAAATTCAGCAATAAACCTAATATTTGGCACTCTATAAAGCGACAAACATTCGAAAAGATCTCCAGTTAGTGACTTTCTTCTGCTCTTGGTGTCTGAAAAAGGATAGCAATCCTTATGCACATCTGCACTATGTTGAGTTTGCACATTAGTACAGTACTGGTCTGTAAAAGGAGTGGTATGCCCATTATGGTTAAAGTTAGGTGCTTCTAAGGCACATGTGTCAAACACAAGGCCCACGGGCCGAATCGCCCCCTCCCACCCCCAGGCAATTTCTTGTGGCCCTCGCACCAAGGGCTTTTTTTCAGTTGGAATGTGGTAGAACTCTGTTCTGCCACCTCCAGCTCTTGCCCTCTACTCACCACTCTCATTTTTAAACACATGGATAGCTTTCCTGTCAGCCGCTGTCACAGATCCATGCCTGCTCTGCACTCACAGTTGGTGTAGTGCGGGAAGAGGCATAATGTACTAAGCTGCAATGTGATCCCCATATGTGCTTATTTGCCAACCAATAATCTCTCTGCAAGTGAGAGAAGTGGAGCCATCTACACTGCCAGGAGGTACTAGAGCTGAGCTGGTTAGGTGAGATGCAAGGAAGCTTTTGGTCAAAGATGATGTGTGCAGAGGGTGGGTATGGGGGACAGTGGTGCAAAGGTCAGTGCCAAGAAGGGGTGGAAGTGAGATGTGGACAGCCTGTGAAAGAACCCTGAACACTGTACATAGAACCCCCCTAAACCTTGCACTCTCTTTGAATCGCACTCCTCAACCCTGCGCTCTGTACACAGTGAATCCCTGAACTCTGCACCCTGTGTGTAGTGTGGCCTTGAACTCTGCGCATAGGGCACCCCTGAAACAGTACCCTGTACATAGCATCCCTGAACTCCTCAGATAAACCTCTACCGGTACTTATTGTTCCTTTAAGATCTTACCATTGTAATTTGGCCACACCCGCCAATTGATGCGGTTCAGCATAGAAGGAGGCGTGGTTGAGTTCCTGCACCTATTCTCTGAAAAGAAAAGCCCTGGATGAATGTAAATAGTGTTACAGATACAACTGGCCCATTGAGGGCAACTATAATGTGTATGCGACCTGCGATTAAATTGAGTTTGACACCACTGTTATTAAAGCGGAGTTCCATCCGTTTTTTAGTTTATTAAAAGTCAGCAGCTACAAAAAGCATAGCTGCTGACTTTTAATAAACCGACACGTACCTGCCCCACAGTCCATCGATGCGGCCGCCTGGAGGCTCGCTCTAGGGCCGCCTGGAGGCTCGCCATCTCCTCGGCGCCGTCATACTAACTGTGGGCACCTGGCCGTGACAGCTTACGGCTTCACGGCCGGGTGCGCACTGTGCTTACGCGAGTCGCGCTGTGCTCTCCTATTGGCCAGCCAATCTTGTGGGACCTGAGCTGTGTCCCAGAAGATCGCTAGCAGGAGAAGGAGTCGCCTAGGTGGCCAAAGAAACCAAGTAGGAAGTGGTACAGGAAGTCCCACTAAAAAGTGGGTACACACTCCCCCCAAGAAATGACATGTCAAATGTGGCATGTCAGGGGGCATAGAGTGCTTAAAGCTGAAGTTCCACTTTTGAACCAAATTACTGTATGTTTCTCAACAGAGCTCCTTTTTGTTCATTGCAGATTCCAAGGAAAAAACTGAAACTGAATCAACATGCTGAATACCCTTGACATTTGTGTATTAAATATTATTCATTTCTCCAGTTTCTTCCTTTCAGATGTTTTTTGTTAAAAGAATGGCCTGGATATAGCTGTGTTAACTCCCTGCTGTTCTTGGGAGTATCATTTGTGGGGTCATACAGTTAAGAGGATTATCGGGTCATAACTTCAGCACAAGAGGCGCATTAAGTACTAAATCCTTAGGAGTACACATTAACTTTCAGCTGTTGCTGAAGAAGTCAATAAAAATGACCCATAAACTACCCTAAGAGAGGGATCACTCCAGAAATATTTTATATGATAGAATAAATTACTAAAACAGCTATTTTAATTAACACTTCTAAATTGTACACTAGGTCGAGATAGTATTACATTTTATTGAGATGATGCCAGTGAATGCTTCAAATGCCACTTTGCAAATGTTGTACTATGGAATTGACTGTCTGCTTAGAAAAGCTCAAATTAAAAAGTCAACAATGATTATTAGGCGATAAATAGTAAAATGTACTTTTAAATGTTATGTTTCTATAGTCTGAGAGCAGCACAGAGGGAAATCATTTCACTTGCTGGATATCTAGACATGTACACAAGTAAAGAGTTTAAAAACTAGCAATTAAGCAATTAACCAATTACTACAGTACAACCAATAAAGAGCTCCTTCCACATCCCACACTGTTTTATAACCAACACAGTTGCTTTGAAGGATTCTATTTGGAAGGGGCAAATGTGCTGCTTTTAGCATAATATATTCTTACATGCTACTGTAGTACATAATGATGATATGACAAGGGAGAAAATCTAATGTCAAGGACTCTAATTATCAATACACTACAGTATCAAACCTAGATGTCTTCAAGCAAGAATTTCAGTATGACCAAATTGCTACAGTTAAATGTCATCCTAAGGATACAAAGGCAACTTATGCACTGAAATGGTTGCTTTGTTTGCCTTAGCAACTTTTCTACTATCTGCTAAATTAAGAAAAATATTGTGAGCCTTATAAAAACACCTAAGCCAGCCATACATGGATCAAAATCCGTCTGGTTCAGCAGGGACCAGCCAAATTTTAAACCATGTATGTGTAGCGCCCTCCTACATAGGTGCCAGTGTTTCAGATACATTTAGGTTTTTTATTCCCTGTAGCAGGGGAACAGTTATCATTTGCTTTTGCCTGTTCTGGGTTTTGCTGGTATGCAGGCTCGAATACTTTCCCTGCATACCACTGAATGCTGTGATATAGTGGGTGGAAGAGTTTGACCCTGGCTTGGGTAATCATGGACTTTCAGAAAAACCCAGGACAGGAGAGCGAGTGACAGGCAGGCTATGACTAAGCACTGCATGGAATAGAAAATAGTAAGCTGTGCTGCATAAATCACATAAAAACGAACAAAACACACCAAAGCGTGCACAGGTCACATAAGACCTATGATCGTGATAACTGTGACAAATGGTAATTAATGCATATATAAATACAAAAAGTCCAAATCAAGTGATGTCCCAAAGGGAAAACTTGTGACATAATACAAAAACCAGGAACACTGTGCCGGAAAGTGGGATAGATGAAACCTCCACCTCTTATCTCGTGTCTGCTTACCAGCTCAAATAAGGTCGTAGGCATATATGGCTAGCAGCCCTCAATATGATGATTTCTGGGAAGCTCCTATTCAGTGATCTCCTAACGTTCCACCTTACTGTTCACCAGGACAATCCTGATTGAAAATGACCCAAAGGAAGGAAGGTACTGACATAGTGTGATAACGTCTTAAAAGTTTATTAAAAGTAAAAATAAAGTTACACTCACATGATGTTCAAATAACAGTAGCGTGTAAATGCTGAAGCCGGCCGGCTTTCACTAATCGCCCGCCCTTCCGGATAGCAGCACAGGAAAACAATGGTGACGTCAGCACGCCGCTCCTCCCTACGCCGTTTCGTCAAACAACTGACTTCTTCCAGGGGCCCTGTTTTCTGCACCATGTTCAAAACACACTGCCTTGGGATCTATTGTGGGGGTTAATACATTGTTTACCCCTAATGTAGATCGCAAACGCAGTGTGTTTGTGAGCAAAAAAATCAAATAAGTATTACAAGAGAGTGCAGGGTTCATGAGTGCATTACACTCAGAATGCAAGGTTTAGAAGTGTTACGCTCAGAATGCAGGGTTCAGGAGTGCATTGTGCTCAGAATGCTGCGATCAGGAGTGCGTTACTCTCATAATAACGCAGGGATCAGGAGTGTGTTATGCTCAGAATAACACAGGGATCAGGAGGTTGTTACGCTCATAATAGCGCAGGGATCAGGAGTGTGTTACCTTCAGAATAATGCAGGGATCAGGAGTGTGTTATGCTCAGAATGCAGGGATCAGGAGTGCATTACCTTCAGAATAATGCAGGGATTGCAGAATGCAGAATCAAGGAGTGTGTTGTGCTCAGAACTCAGGGATCAGGAGTGGGTTTACGCTCAGAATGCATTGATCAGGAGTGTGTTACGCTCAGAATGCAAGGATCAGGAGTGCATTGCAATTGCTCCTCTGGACCAATTGAAAAAAAAGGGAGGACATAGAGAAGTGACAGGTTCGCTTCCCTATTCCTCCTCCCCAGCATCGCCAACCCCCCCCCCCCACAAATACTTCCCGTTTTTTTCTGCAACCATGGGTTATCTGAAATACTCTGCAGAAACCATCTGGGAATTAAAACCGTTTGCCTCAACACTCCCAACGGTAACCAAAAAAGCCCTAAAAAGCGAAAAACTGTTAAGAATCAATAGACGATTAACAGAAAAAAATTGCATTATAACACTCCAGCCCAAACGCATATCCTACGCTCTGGTCAATACTAGATTGGCAGTAAAACACCGGGAAGAAATCCATGATTTCATCCTTCTACACGATATAGATTGCCTCTTTATCACAGAAAGTTGGCTCACAGGCGATTGCAACACCATTCTAGAAGAATTGGTGCCTGCAAATTATCGCATCCAAATGCAGAACAGAGTGGGGCAAAGAGGGGGTGGTCTGGCGATGATCCACAAGACTCACCTCTCGATCACCAAACCAGTCCTCCAATACTCGCTTCCATTTATGGAAACTCTAAATAAAATTGAAAGAATCCGGGTAAGCATTGAGCAAAATGGAATCTGCATGAATCCCGCCCCGATTCCAATCCTGACACCATTATATACACACCTCAAGCGCAGAAATTCACCTTAAAACCCATCTCCATCGCTGCCATTAAAAACATCATTCACTCTGCGCAACAGCACAGCACCTAATGACATCATTCCCACTAAACTGCTGAAAGAAAGTGCTGATATACTGGCACCAACTATCACGCAGCTTATAAACCAATCATTCAAGGAAGGCATGGTGCCCTCCTTGTTGAAACAAGGTACCATAAAACCAATCCTGAAAAAACCCACCCTTGACCCGAAAGACCCAAACAATAGGAGACCCATAACGGGTCTAAATGTTTTCTCCAAAATAATGGAGAAAGAATTTGTACAACAATTACAACAGCATTTAGAAACCCAAAAACTACTAGATACGTTTCAATCAGGCTTCTGGCCAGGGCACGGAACTGAAACGGCTCTGGTAAAAATATGGGATGACGTCCTAGAGGCAGCAGATGAAGGAGAATCCTCTCTCCTAATCCTGTTGGACCTAAGTGCGGTCTTTGACACGGTAGACCACGGACTACTACTCGCTAGGCTAGCTGAAGTGGCCAAAGTCACAGAAGCGGATCTACCTTGGTTCTCCTCCTTCTTGGAAAACAGATCACAAACAGTGAAAAATTGGGATCTTACACATCACAAATGCGTACGGTATCATGCGGAGTCCCTCGGGGATCTCCCTTGTCACCGGTACTGTTCAATATCTATCTCCGTCCTCTCTTTGAGTTCATCAGCAACCAGAAGCTACTTTACCACTCCTACGCAGACGACACACAACTGTATCTCCGTGTTAGCAACGGAAAGGATCACTCCCTCGAATTAGAGAGAACCCTCACCCTAATAGATAACTGGATAACATCCAGTTATCTAAAACTCAATGGTTCGAAAACTGAGCTACTCCTGTTTCACGCAAACAGGAAAAGTCTCCCTACCTCAACTTGGACCCCACCGCCCATCCTGGGAAAAATTATCGGCCCGAGCACCAAAGTCAAAAGTCTCGGAGTCATCTTTGACTCCCACATGACAATGGATGCACAAATAGAGGCGGTAGTCAGCAGATCCCATCATCTGCTGCGCCAGTTACGCCGACTCACCCCTTTTATTCCTAAAGAGGACATTGCATTCGTGGTCGGAACAATCATCAATTCCAGACTTGACTATGCAAATGCCCTCTATTTTGGACTCCCCAAATACCAAATCACTCGTTTGCAAGTCGTTCAAAATACGGCTGCTCGATTAGTGACTGGTAAAAAACCATGGAAGTCAATCTCCCTTTCGCTTAGATCCCTTCACTGGTTGCCAGTGAAAGACAGAATCACTTTTAAGGCACTCTGCCTTACACACAAGTGTATTCAAGGAAACGCTCCCCAATATCTATGCGAAAAAATAAAAGCCCATAGCCCCAATCTCACTCTGCGATCCACAAATCAGAACCTACTGCACATCCCAAAGGCAAGATACAAATCCAAAGGAGATCGGAGATTTGCTGTCCAAGGACCGCGACTGTGGAATGCACTACCAATCACCATCCGACTGGAGTCGGACCACTTGGCCTTCAGGAGAGTGATTAAAACTCATCTCTTCTGAAGGCAAGGCCTTCCTTTATCCAAGGAATGGAAACAGCGCCCAGAGGCGATTCAGTTCGCAAGCGTTGCGCTCTATAAGTTTCTCATTCACTCACTCAGAATGCAGGTTCAAGGAGTGCGTTGCGCTTAGAATGCAGGAATAAGGAGTGCGTTGCGCTCAGAACTGCGAGATCAGGAGTGTGTTGCGCTTAGAATGCAGGGATCAGGAGTGTGTTGCGTTCAGAGTGCAGGGTACAGGAGTGCGTTGCTCTCAGAATGCAGGGTCAAGGAGTGCGTTGATGAGGGGGTGATGTGAAGGGTAGTAGAGGACACTGCTATGGGGGTGACCCAGCCCATAGCAGTGTCCACTGCCCCCTTCACATAACCTCCCCCCCCCCCCACACACAGTAGTATGCTCTTCTTCCCCCTTTAGCGCTGACCTTTGGACTCCCTCCCTCCTATAGCAGTTTTCCATATCATAGTTTCATTGCATCCTGGCCAAGTGACTTTTCATATTAACAAGCTGGTGGTCGGTTGCTTAAGACCTAGCAACCAATCAACTGTGGTTTAATTCAAAAAGTTAACTTGGCCAGCTACTCCTCCTGCCCTCTGTCCTGGGTTGTGCTGGCTCTTGCTCTCCGCTGTTCACTGTCCTCCTCCACCCCCCTACATCAGGCTCCCAGCGGCTGTTTTCCTTCTTCCATAAGTGCAAGACACTGTGTGTTCCCATGCTAGCCATTGTACCCTACAATTGTAGACTTTGTCAATACACCATTACCACTTCTGGATATTTCCCACATTAGTCCACCCAAGGACCACCTCTTACATTGTGGACATTCTAATGTGGTTTATTTCTCAATCCTTTTATCAAAGATTGCCCAACTACTCAGCAGTCTCCGCACTGTTCAATTCCATCCTCCAGGCATCGGCAATTAAGTCTATTTCAAAGTCTGCCAAGTCATGTTTTGAAGCCTAATTCCAGCCAATTTTTTTTTATTTTTAGTTTTGGACAGAGTAAGGGAAGAGATATCATTTCAGTCTATGGCCCTACTGTGCGGATGTTCTTTAACCTAATGTGCCTGTGACATCTGTACAAAAATAAGGGTGCGATTTTCACGAGAATAAGGAGGCAAAGACAGCCATGAAAACATAACAATTTCTCATTCTATTAAATAATGTGTCTGCAAAAAAAAATACAACAGAAGTTCTAACTTTTCCCCACTTCATCCAAAAATGAATAAAAAGTTTTGTTTGCAATTGGCCTTAAGGTCATTAACATGGGATCACAGGCATCATGCATTAAACAAACCTTAAATAAACATGCATAGAGAAATAAAGAAATCGACAGCAATATTCCTTGTAAATATTTATTTCAAAATCATATATATATTTTGGAAATTAACTTGGCCACGGCCTGATTCATTGGTTGAAATAAATCCATTCAAAATAATATACCATACTCATAACTCATAAATGCATATAACTCAACCAAAATATCCCTCCATAACCATCTCCAGCTCAGCCACTGAGAGCTGATTTATCATCATACTTGAAACTTCTTAATTCTCCCCTCTGACGACCTGCTTGAGGGAGCCACCACATGAATCGGCCGCGATGGGGGGAGTAGGGTGGGGAGCTCCTCCTGCTGTAATCTTCTGGCAACCGGCACCTGACCCACGCAGAGCTGAACCTTATATAGGCCAGAACCGGCTTCCAGAATTTTCTTACTGTAACACCTGACCCTTGCTGACCAATTACTGCCTTAACATTTCCACTTCGAGCACCCTCCATACAGAGCTGATCCTAATGACCAAACCCTGGTCTAACTACTAAAACCATAATCTTACCTTTCCTTCTAACATTTAAATGACCCCACTGACCTGACTAACCTGACTGCCCTAAGCTTACTCCATTACTTCCTTAACCCTTACCCAGGGTCGTTTGAAGGAATTTGGGGGCCCCAAGCAAAATGGGGGCTCCCTCAAGCACGCAAAGCCTACGTTAGCGCTACACTAATTTACTCCCCCCCCTCCCTAGTCCCTATGTTTTTTTATTCTCACCTCCCCTTCTTCCCTGTAGGCTGCCGCTGTAGTGTGGCCGAGCTCCTCTTCCTCCTGTCAGTCCGGTGTTCTATCATTATGGGTCCCCAGTCCCCTATCAGATAGTACCTAGGCCGGGTACCGCGCGTGGTACAGGAGATTCAGATTCCTGTGTTCCCAGCCGGACTGAAAGGAAGTGAGCACTCAGTGTGCACTTCCTGTCAGTCCGTCCGAGAACAGGAAACAATCTCCTGTACCACGCGCGGCACCTGGCCAGACTGACAGGACTCCAGGAGGAAGGAAGAGGAGCTCGGCCACGCTACAGGGGAAGGGAAGGTTGGGGGCCCCAGGCCAAATTGGGGCCCCAAGCAATTGTTTGTTTTGCCTGTCCTGTAGCGACGGGCCTGCCTTTACCTAACTGCCCATGCCGTGTTCCCATGAGGATAGGAGAGCCTAAACAGCTACTCCCTTTCCCATGGCTTTTAGTCCATACAAGCCAGTCATAAATTAATAAAGACAATTCAAAAACGCAGTCTAAAAAAAAAGGAAATAATACTGAAGTCCACTACCAGCTGACAAAAAAAAACTGCATGCTTAAAAATGTATATGGAAGTAATCTTAAAGTGTTACTAAACCCAGGATCCTGCATTCACTATATCTGGTCCCCCACAGTACACAGAAACATGGTAATGCAATAGTTTTAATAAATATAAACTGCTAAACCACCGTTTCTCATCAGCAGTATATAGCAGTCTTGTGGCTTCTATCAGTGTGTGGTTAAAGCTTGTAGGAGGAGTTTTCATTCTCCCCTTATCTGTCCTATGAGGCTGCAGGACCACATTAAAGCGGAGGTTCACCAAAAAATCAACTTTCTGACATTAGATCCAGCATACTGCTAACATCTGCAGTATGCTGTTTTTTGTTTTTTTTGTACTTATCGTTTTATGAGCCGTTGTTATCCGGCTCCGAGCGGGGCATCCTGCGGGGAATGGGCGTTCCTAAGCCAAGAGGAGTTGATTGACGGGCTGCTAAGGCGTGTCACGCCTTCCGAAAATACCCAAACAGTGTCAGGATATGTGAGCGATATTCACCATTAAAGTGGAAGTGAAGGCAACTAGTTAAAGGGGGATGTAAGGGCAGAAGTTTTTTTATTTTAACCTCCCTGGCGGTGTTCCCGAGTCTGACTCGGGGTTAGATTTCTGTGCTACGATCGGTAACCCCGAGTCAGACTCGGGCTCGTCTCGCAGCATCCACAGAGACTGTTTACTTACCTTCACCGTGGATCCAGCGATGCATCCGCGCTGTGTGAGCGAGCGGGTGCTCGCTCGATTCACACAGCGTCCCCGCACGCCGCCCATCTCTGTTCCCTGCGACGTTACGACGCACGGGGACGGAGAACGGCGCCAAATTCAAAAATGTAAACAAACACTATACATACAGTACACTGTAATCTTATAGATTACAGTACTGTATGTAAAAAATACACACCCCCCATGTCCCTAGTGGTTTTCCCCTGTGCACTACTGTTCTTTCTCCCTGCAAACTGTAGATTGCCCATAGCAACCAAAAGTGTCCCTTTATGGCAAAAATTGTTTTAGAGCAGCTAAAAAACAGCGATAATAAATCAGAATCACTTGCAGAATTTAGCGATAGCGATTTGTGGGGAAATTCGTCATAAAAAAATAAAAAAATGACAGCAAAAATTCTGCAACTGAGCAAATTTCAGTGATTTTGATTTGATTACATTATTGAATAATTTTTACTATAATTATATTATTATTTGTTATAATTTTTTATAATTATTTATTATATTATAATTTTTAATAAAAAAGACTCTTGTTTGGACAGATTTAAGTTAGTTATTCCCAAGAATTACAAGCCTGCAGTATAAAACGCCAAATTCCCTTGCAAATAATGGTACCGCTTTCAGCACCTAAAATCTGAAAGAATCATACCGCCAGGGAGGTTAATGCATTCTATGCATTAGTATAAAAAAACTTCTGTGTGCAGCAGCCCCCCTAATACTTACCTGAGGTCCCTCTCTGTCCAGCAATGTCCACGAGTGTCTCAGCCATCCAAGATTTTCCTTCCTGATTGGCTGAGACACAGAAGCGGTACCATTGGCTCCTGCTACTGTCAATCAAAGTCAGCTAGCCAATCAGGGTTGGGGCTCTGTGTTTAAATGGACACATAGAGCTGTGACTTGGCTCGGGTGCCCCCTTTGCAAGCTGCTTGCTGTGGGGGCACTGAACAGGAGGGAGGGGCCAGGAGCACATAAGAGGGACCCAAAAAGGGAAGAATCGGGGCTACCCTGTGCAAATCCACTGCAACAGAGCAGGTAAGTATAACATGTTTGTTATTTTAATAGAAAAAAAAAAAAAAAGCCTTTACAATGACTTTAAATTAATAGCTGAAATATGTAAATATGAAGCATCTTACCTGCATTAAGATGTTGCCCTGAGATGGCTTTAAAGTGGCCCTATGCTTTGAAACATATTAGCTACAATAAAAAGAAAAGTGACTTTACTGTTTAAAACACAATTTCTATTGGATTTTTACTATCTTGTTATTTAAGTTTTAGTGTAATATAACAAAAACTTTAACCAATGTAACAAAGACCAGAAACAGCTTTATTAGAGTGAACTTGAGAGGGTCCAAAAACAACCCCTTTACCAGGGCTTGAGACTAAAAAGAACGTGAATAGGCTAGAACCGAATTGGACTACCAAACCAGCCACTGACCAGACCTGTGCGTCTAATCACACTGGAAGAAATACCATTAACCACTTGCTGACCAGCCTCCACAGTTTTACTGCGACAGCATGGCACAGCTGGGCGAAACAACGTTATGTTACGTCGCTTCGCCCTGTGGCCCTGTGGCCACTAGGGAAACGCAAGGGCGCCAGAGGCACGTATGAGTGTCCCCGCCGCTTGCCCTTGGAGCGGGTGTAAGTGCCTGGCAGGCGCGATGACCGCCGCGCACCCACGGAGAGTGACATTGTCAACTTATGTGATACAATACTTTATGGGGGTCTATTAGCCCAATACCAAATTGGATAATCGTTGGCCAACCATATGTGTGCGATTCTGAACAGGCTCATAAAGCGGCTGGCAATAATGGTTCTTTATGTTTCATATACACATGCAATTGTCAAACACTGACCAATAGCAAAGTATATATGAAATACGCACCTTGAGGGTTCTATTTGTACATAATATTGAGGGCATTTATTTGGTCATTAAGGATCAGTAAAGTTTTTAATGCTAAATAGCTTGCTTTACCTTACAGCTGTCCTGCTTTCATGTCCTCCATGTCTGTTTTTGCTTAGAAGTAGCTGTAATCTCTTGCTGAACTCCACACTTCCTGCTTGTCTGGCTCCTTATGAAAAAACTCATGGTAGCTTTTCATTGTGGCCCATGGTCAAGAAGATGTGATTACTTTGTGTCTAAAACTCCTCAGAACCAATCAGATTCATTTTAAAAACAAACACTGGCCCTGTGTTTGTTTGTTTTTGTTCTGTGTATCTCTGTACACACAGAACAAACTGAAACTAGTCTAAAAACGAAACTAAACTGCAGGCACATTATATGATTGATTTTTATCTATTTTTAATCATTTTTAAAGGGAATCAGTTAACTATTATGTCTCTATACCCTGTAAACAGTCATTTCAGCAAAAACATTTTTTTTCCCTTTACTACTCCTTTAGTTCACTGTAGAGGAAGTATGTTTTTACCCACCTGCTCCCTCATTATGCTATCTATATGATGTGTACTATTCATAAAATATTAACATTTTGAAACACGTCAATTGAATTTTTATACTCTGACCAATACTACCCTGTGTTTTTTCTTTTATATATATATATTTTGATCTTTTTGATTATGCTAAATTGGAGTGTGGGTTTCCATACTTGACTTAGTGAGGTCTTTAAATCACCCTGTTTGTATCATAGTAAATGGAGTAACTAATCATTTAAAGACGGCTTTGTGGGGGCTTTTGCTTTTTGGATAACATTCATATATATAAGATCATTTCAGATCTTAGTGTCTTTCCTTTTTTTACTTTAACACATTAAGACACACTTATGCTTTTTGTTTCCTCCTTTTAGCTGTGGTGTCCGTGCACGTCTATCGTTCCTTCAACTGGGCATTTGACATTGACTCCGTGCTTTGGACATACAATTATATCTACCGATTTTCCAGCCGAATCCCATGAAAGACCGGTCACCTATTCTCTTTCTTCTTTTTTCATTTCTTTTTTCATTTCTTTCTTCCTTTATTTTATTTTTTCTTCTCGTCTCACATTTATTTTTTCTCCTTTGGCATTAGTTCATGGTATTAGTGATTGAGTATTTCAACACATTTATAACACTGACCTACACCTTGGAATTCTGCTATATTTATAATTTCTTCTTTTTAGATTGCTACATTTTCTTATTCGATACATTGTTACTCACACTTCATCACATTCTCACATTGTTCATCATTTCACCCATTCACATTTGGTGTTTCACAACGTTCTTTGAACAAACTACAACAACATTAATCAATCTATTCTCATTTTATTTTATCAAACAACACAGTTTCCTCACATCATTCACAGCTCACATTTAAGCTCTTTATGCAGAGCTGTATCCTGGCCTAGGCCAACAAGGCCCAGGCCTAGGGCAGCACCTTGCAGGGGGGGCAGCACGAAAAGAGTCCCCGCCGGCTTGCGCTACACTGTTAGGAAAATTAGTCTAGCGCCCCCATAAAGCAGCCGTACTGCTTCTAGTATGCCGTCGGCCGGCATTATGCAACTGTTGGGGGGGGGGGTGGAGCGCTTCCAATTTGGACTGTTTTGTCATCCTGGACCACAAACCTTCCTCACTGTGCTATATGTTTCTGCTGCACCATCTACTTAAAGTAGAACTATAGGCAACACTTTTACCATCCCTGTCCCACTACTCTATTGGCAACCAGGAAGTAAGAGGAAATCTAAGTAAATTAAGGGAATCCATTGCCCCCCCCCCCCCCATGCCCTCAGAACTAGAGTCCTCACTCGAAAATTTCAGGGCGGGTCTTAAACAACACAGGGTGTGGCCGTGACAGGAAGGGGTGAATCATATTTAAATTAGGGGGTGCACGAGTTTAGTCAGGCCTAGGGCAGCACAAAACCTAAATACACCATTGTCTTTATGTATATTCATCAATATACATCTATGTCATTTTTTGCACATATGTTTGAGGTCTTATTGTTTGCTTCATAATTTCTTACTTTTTCCGTTGTATATATGTCATGAGTCTTTCCATCAGATATTTACATTAATGTATGTACACACTTATCCTCATTACACAGATTCAGATATTCTATTCAGATAGTCTATTCTGCGCCGGCAAATCTTTTGTCTGTATTCAGAAAACAAGATAAGCCGTAATTTAGCTAAAATACGAGCGGCGTAAGTCTCTTACGCCGTTGTATCTTAGTTGAATATTTACGCTGGGCGCTAGGTGGCGCTTCCGTCGATTTGCGTGTCGAATATGCAAATGAGTTAGATACGCCGATTCACGATCGTACTTGCGCTGGTCTTCGTATTTTACGTCGTTTTCGTAAGTGTAATTCTGGCGAAAAGTTACCCTGCTATATGAGGCACAGCCAATGTTAAGTATGGACGTCGGGACAGCGTCGTATTGTCGTTCGGGAATGGGGATGGGCGTAAGTTACGTTCACATCGATATCAATGAATATTTGCGACGTGATTTGGAGCATGCGCACTGGGATACGTTCAGGGCCGTGGCATGCGCAGTTCGGAAAAAGCGTCAATTGCGCGGGGTCACGATTCATTTACATGAATCACGCCCCCTACCTGCCTATTTTGAATTAGGCGCTCTTACGCTGGCCCATTTACGCTACGCCGCCGTAACTTTGGGCACAACTTCTTTCTGAATACGACACCTACCTCTCAAAGTTACGGCGGCGTAGCGTAAATGAGATACGCTACGCCCGCACAAAGATACACGGATGTATCTGAATCTGGCCCCCTGTGTTCTTTTGATGCACAAGTATGTTATGCACTTGTGTTGTTTGGAACTACCCACCCACCTAGTTGATGTTGCACTATAATTATAGACAGGTGTTACACTTAATTTATTCACTAGCGCCCTCTATATCTTTTTATTTCCACTTTTTGCAGTAACTCAATGCACCACCGAGGAGCAGCTCAATTATATAATATATATTTCTCACGGATAAATAAATTCATTTATTTTTCTGGTTCCAAGCTCTAGGTAGCTTTACCAATTTATTGGCGCGGAATTCACTCTTTTTTTCATTGATTGCTCATTGCATTTTCCTGGAGCGGCGGTCTCTTTTTCTTCCCACGATCAGGGGCGGACTGAAAACTCATGGGGCCCTCGGGTAATAGAAGATTATGGGGCCCCCGGGCAATAGAAGATTATGGGGCCCCCGGGTTTACAGATGGTCGTGACGCCAGGAGTAAGTAACAAACAAAACAACATATACAACAGTCAGGATGAGTTCCACACTCACATCAGAGTCCTCCCTTACCACAAAGTCCCAACATTCTCCATATACATCACAGTCCACAGAGTGGCACCCTATGGCAGAGCTCCCCAGAGTGCCACCCTACTGAAGAGGCCCCCCAGTGTGCCATCCTACTGAAGAGGCCCCCCAGTGTGCCACCCCACTGAAGAGGCCCCCAGTGTGCCACCCTACTGAAGAGGCCCCCCAGTGTGCCATCCTACTGAAGAGGCCCCCCAGTGTGCCACCCTACTGAAGAGGCTCCCAGTGTGCCACCATACTGAAGAGGCCCCCCAGTGTGCCATCCTACTGAAGAGGCCCCCAGTGTGCCACCCTACTGAAGAGGCCCCCAGTGTGCCACCCTATGGCAGTGGCCCTGTATGGGAGAGGCCCCCAGTGTGCCACCCTACGGCAGAGCACCCCCAGTGTGCCACCTTCCATCATTGTCCCCTTACACACACATTTTCACCTTAGTGCTTGGTGTGGCAGGCAGCTGTCAGGAAAAGGCTTTTAATGAGAAAAAAATCCACTTGTTGCCGCCTCTGAACTGCACAAGTGAGTCGTAGATCCAGCGTAATAGTGAACTGCTGTGGTTGGCCTCAGATTGGGAAGCGGGGCATGTGAATAAAGGCCACGCTTAAAGGTTGCCATGATGTCACTGCACAGGTGTGCACCCTGCCCTGCCCGGCTGCCTGATCTGAGGTCGATCTCTGCAGTGCACCAATCAGATGGCTCCAAATGGCAACAAGTGCATTTTTCACGGGCATGGGATTGTTAGATCGACTTCTGTTGAGCAGCAGTGGGCACACATGAAACATTCAGTTTACACACACACACATGCACAATATACATACACATAGAGACACACAGTATACACACACACACATACAGTATATACACACCCACACCATACACACACTATATATACCAACATACACACACTATACACTTATCACACACAAAATCAATCTAATAGCCTCAGAGACAGGAGAAGGTAACACATTCTCTCTCCGGGAATCCACCAACAAGAATCCATTTTGTAAAGTTCAGCCAGCTTACCTTATCAGGCAGCAGTCCGTCCCACACTGCAGGTGTCCCCGCCTCCCTCATCTCTCCTCCAGTAGTCGGCATCTCCTGCTTCTATGTCAAAAAGGCCGCGCTGGAGAAGGGGGCGTGTACAGCATGTTCCTATTGGCTGAGGGGGCAGTGCAGAGGCGGGGCAGCTATAAACTCCAGATTTTTACATCAAAATAATGTCGGTCTCAGACATTTCATGAACAGATGTAAAAATACACTGAGGCTGGCCACCCTGATGGGGCCCCTTAGTGGCATGGGACCCTCGGTCACTGCCCGAATGACCGAATGGTCAGTCCGCCCCTGCCCACGATCGCTCGTGACACAGCGAGAACTGGGAGCTGTATGTGTAAACACACAGATTCCAGTTCTCTCAGGGGAGAAATGACTGATTGTGTATTCATACAAAGTAGGAACAGCGATCTGTCATCTCCCCTAGTCAGTCCCATCCCCCCTTCAGTTAGAACACAGAGAGGGAACACAGTTAACCCCTTGATCACCCCCTAGTGTTAACCTTTTCCCTGCCAGTCACATTTTTACAGTAATCGGTGCATTTTTATAGCTGTAAAATTGTCAATGGTCCTAAAAATTTGTCAAAAGTGTCCGATGTGTCCACCATGTCGCAGTCCCGATAAAAAATGCAGATCGCCGCCATTACTAGTAAAAAATATAATAATAATAAAAGTGCCATAATTCTGTCCCCTATATTTTAGATGATATAACTTTTGCGCAAACCAATCAATATACGAAAGGCAAATCCACTTTGCACTACAAGTGCAAACAACAAGTGAAAATTGCACTTGAAAGTCCAGTCGCTGTAGATCCGAGGGGGGAAATAAAAAACAGCATTTTAGCTTGCACATGATTGGATGATAAAATCAGCAGAGCTTCCCCTCATTTCAAATCTACCCCTCAGGCCGCGTAGACACGATCGGTCAAAACCAATGAAAACGGACTGAAGGACCGTTTCATCGGTCCAAACCGATCGCGTGTGGGCCCCATCGGTCAGTTATTCTTCGGTCAGAAAAAAGAGAACTTGCTTTAAAACTTGACCGATGGACGCCTGACTGATGGGTCAAAACCAATTGTTAGTATGCAAAAGCATCGGTTAAAAGGCCTGGCATGCTCAGAATCAAGTTGACGCATGCTTGGAAGCATTGAACTTTGTTTTTTTTCAGCACGTCGTTGTGTTAAAACACGTAAACGTCACCGCGTTCTAACACGATCGTTTTTTTAACCGATGGTGTGTAGGCACATCAGACCATCAGTCAGCTTCATCGGTTAACCGATGAAAACGGTCCTTAGGACCGTTCTCATCGGATGGACTGATCGTGTGTACGCGGCCTCAGATTTACAGTGACTGCACTTCCAAGTGTACTTTCAGTGCAATTTCAAGTGCACTTTGCACTTGTAGTTTGTACTTGTAGTGTAAAGTGGATTTTTCTTTGGTAAATAATCCCTATTGTGTTTTTTTCAAATTGTCGCTGTTCTTTTGTTTATAGCGCAAAAAAAACCTGCAGAGGTGATCAAATACCATTAAAAGAATGCTCTATTTGTGAGAAAAAAGGAAGCAAATTTTGTTTGTGTACATCATCGCACGACCACGCAATTGTCAGTTTAAGCGACGCAGTGCCGAATCGCAAAAGCGGTTAAAGAACCAATTCAATTTTAGTCCATTCATAATGTTTTAATGCAATGATGAAGGGACATTTTTGGACCCCCGAAAAAAATGAGACGTCTGTGTATCCCCCCTCTCCAGTGGCGGCCCATCCATAGGGACGCACAGGCGCCGCCCCCCCCCCCCCCCTCCCGCAGTCACAAAAAAAAAAAAAAAACGAGCCCTTTAAGAACTTTTATTCAGCTAAAATGTCATTTTGACATTTTAGCCGAAGTTCTGGCGGCCGTCTATAGAGGGCGCTGCAGCGCCACCCCCTCTCGCAAATAACACACATTCAATGCAATGCATTGAATGTGAGTTATTGTTGCCAGCTGCCTGGTCTATTCATATAACCGGACATGGGTCGCCGGTTACCCGAACAGCTGGTTGGCTGAGGGGAACTGCCTATCAAAGCCAGCGGCTCTGATAGGCTTTTCCAGTACCGCCCTCCGGCTCTCGGAAGTCTATACTCGGAGCGCGGGCAACCTGCGGTCCTTGCATAAGACTGACGGCCGTTTCAGCCAATCGGGTTCCTGGATTCTGGTTATCAGGAACCTGATTGGCTGAAGCTTCTCCACGGCGGCAGAAGACATCGAGTGAGGACATGGAAGCGTCAGGTAAGTGTTTTTTACAGGGAAAGGGGCATCATGGGGCACAGTGGCATCATGGGGCACAGTGGTGACAAAGGGCACAGAGGCGACAATGAGCACAGTGGCATGGGGCACAGTGGTGACAATTAAAGGGCACAGTGGTGACAATTGATGGCACAGTGACTGCATTTGATGGCATAGCACAGTGGTGACAATTGATGGGCACAGTAGCTGCGTTTGATGGCATGGCACATTGGTGACAATTGATGGCACAGTGGTGGCGTTTGATGGCATGGCACAGTGGTGACAATTGATGGCACAGTGGTGGCGTTTGATGGCATGGCACAGTGGTGACAATTGATGGCACAGTGGTGGCGTTTGATGGCATGGCACAGTGGTGACAATTGATGGGCACAGTAGCTGCGTTTGATGGCATGGCACATTGGTGACAATTGATGGGCACAGTAGCTGCGTTTGATGGCATGGCACATTGGTGACAATTGATGGCACAGTGGTGGCGTTTGATGGCATGGCACAGTGGTGACAATTGATGGCACAGTGGTGTCGTTTGATGGCATGGCACAGTGGTGACAATTGATGGCACAGTGACTGCATTTGATAGCATGGCACAGTGGTGACAATTGATGGCACCGTTGCTGTGTTGCATGGCACAGTGGTGACAATTGATGGCACAGTGGCTGCATTTGATGGCATGGCACAGTGGCTGCATTTGGTGGCATGGCACAGTGGTGACAATTGATGGCACAGTTGCTGTGTTGCATGGCACAGTGGTGACAATTGATGGCACAGTGGCTGCATTTGATGGCATGGCACAGTGGTGACAATTGATGGCACAGTGGTGGCGTTTGATGGCATGGCACAGTGACTGCATTTGATAGCATGGCACAGTGGTGACAATTGATGGCACCGTTGCTGTGTTGCATGGCACAGTGGTGACAATTGATGGCACAGTGGCTGCATTTGATGGCATGGCACAGTGCCTGCATTTGGTGGCATGGCACAGTGGTGACAATTGATGGCACAATTGCTGTGTTGCATGGCACAGTGGTGACAATTGATGGCACAGTGGCTGCATTTGATGGCATGGCACAGTGGTGACAATTGATGGCACAGTGGCTGCATTTGGTGGCATGGCACAGTGGTGACAATTGATGGCACAGTTTCTGTGTTTGATGGCATGTCACAGTGGTGACAATTGATGGCACAGTGGCTGCATTTGGTGGCATGGCACAGTGGCTGCATGTGATGGGCACAGTGAGGCTGCAATATTTTTTTTTCCGTTTGCGCCCCCCCAAAGATTTTAAGCACCAGCCGCCACTGCCCCTCTCACCAATGATCCCTCACTTAATTTGAGGCAGTTACCTGATTGAAGTAATGGAAGATTTGGCTAGAGGATGTATAATTTTACTCTTCACACCAACACAATTTCCGTTAAGACCTCCCTGTACCCAGAGGGGCAATATACAATATACAGAGGGGCATGTACAATATACCAAGGTGACACTGTGGGGATAGAACAGACGTCTCTTTATAATCATTTTTGTGACATATTCCATATACATCATTTAATAAATTATGGCCCTGATTCACATACATCGGCGCATATATCTGCCGCCGTAGCATATGTCTTTTACGCTACGCCTGCGCAGCGCGGAGAGGAGAGGAAAGCATGGAATTCACAAAGCAAATGCTCCCAAAGTTGCGCCGGCGTAACATAAATTCGTAGGCGTAAGCCGGCCTAAGTCAAAGTAGTTGGAAGTGGGCTGGAAGTGAGCGTGATACATTTAAATGAAGCATGACCCCATGCAAATGATGGGCCAAGCGTCACACAAGTACTTAAAACAAACTGTGCATGCGTCGTACCTTGGACGCATCCCAGTGCGCATGCTCACAATCACGTCAAAACAACTGCCTACGACGTGAACTTAACAGACGTTACGTCGGGCGGCTGAAGCCTATTTTTCGATGTATCTTGCTTTGTGGGTGGAGGGCACTGAGATACGTCGGCGTAAGTGCTTTGTGAATCCGGGCCTATGTGCCCATGTATGGCTCCTGAGGAAGCGGACGCCAAGTAACCGCGAAACATGCAACATGTAGCATTTATATACACTGCACAATATTTGATGTTTTGTATACATCATTGTTAATACAATGTTAATGATAACCTGATTTATGGTTGTCACAATCAATATTTTATTGTAAATGTTTAGAAATGTTTACTTTGTAATAAAAATATTTTACATTATAAATTTGACTGTCTATCAGTTGCTCATACGATGCCATTATAGTCCAATACAGCCTCCCTTTCTTTACAATACCCCAGAGCATAGGTTGTGAAGTCATCCTAATGCACAAGAAAAATATTTTTCAGAACCTGTAAACTTTTTATTTTTTTTATGCAAACTATATTTACATGCACTGCTGACCCCGATGAATAATATCTATTACATGGTGTCACATGAAAGGTTTGTAGTGTTTTGATACTTGGCCACTATAACATCATTCCCGTGGTATGTAGAACATGTTCATAATAATCCTTTCACTTATCACACATTTAAGGAAGAATGTTTAGCTGAGTTTGCACCAACAGGCAAAAGATTTCTTTGTAAACTGTTTTATATAAATAAAAAATATATATATTTATCACATTTTAGAAAAAAAATAACTCCACACTACACTGTATGCAGAGCTGGGCTTATTACTAGCAAAGCCCAGCACTACTTTTGCAGACTGAAGAAAGTAGTAGGTGCCACCATCTCTACAAGGAGACAGTTAGGCCCCATACACACGATCGGATATATCCGATGAAAACGGTCCGCGGACCATTTCCATCGGATATGTCCGATCGGGAGTTTGATCCGATGGCGTGTACACACCATCGGATCAAATTCCCCGCCGCCGGACGGCGCGGTGACGTAGTGGTGACGCGGCGGTGACGTTGACGCCGCCGCGTCACCGCCACGTCACCGCACCAGGAAGTAAAACACTTCCGCGCATGCGCCGAATCCATTCGGCAGCGGCGCGGCGGTGGTGGGAGCCGACATGTCTGCTGGTAAGTGTACTAACCAGCAGACATGTCGGGCGGACAGATTCCCACCGGATAGATTTCAAAGCTTGCTTTGAAATCTGTCGGGTGGAGAAATCTGTCCGCTAGCCCATACACACGAGCGGAGATGTCTGCTGAAACGGTCCATCGGACCGTTTTCAGCGGACATATCCCCTCGTGTGTACGCGGCCTCACACTATATATTTGCACAGTCTAATATTTACCTCTCCAAGCAATATTCATTAATTTTTTTTCAGTCCTAAACATAATTGATAAACTATATAAAGAAGAATGCCCTAACTCCCCTTAGATATGGTCATCTGTATTAAATATCATATCAATGTTGTGTAGAACAGGGTCTGGTCAAAATCGCATGTTTGTGAAGATCCTTCGCATCACAGCCCCCCTCTCCCCTTATATCTCAATCCTATTCTTATATCAGTGTCTGCAGTTCCCCCCCCCCCCTGCGTATCACAATCCCCCTCTTTACATCACAGTCCCTCACTTCACATGACAGTTTCCCCTTCTCAGCCCCCCTTCACATCACCCCCCCCCCCATCCCCTTACACTACAGTAACCTTCTGAACTTAACCCCCCACACACATCAACGCCCCCCCCCCCACAGTTGTGTCCTCCTCTGCCCCCCTTCAGTTCCCTGCAGTAGTGCCTGTTGCTCCCCCTTACATCACCCCCTACATCAGTGTACTCCTCTGCCTGCCCTTCATATAACCCACATCAGCGTCCTCCTCTCCCCTCCTCACACCCCCCTCCACACACACATATCAGTGTCCTTCTCTTCTCCCCTTCACATCACCCTCATCAGTGTCTTCCACCCCACACCAGTGTCCTCCTCCACGCCCTTCACCCCCACCCACATCAGTGTCCTCCTCTTCTCCCCTTCACATCACCCTCATCAGTGTCCTCCACCCCACACCAGTGTCCTCCTCCACACCCTTCACCCCCCACCCACATCAGTGTCCTCCTCTTCTCCCCTTCACATCACCCTCATCAGTGACCTCTACCCCATCCCGCACCAGTGTCCTCCTCCACCCCCTTCTCACACACACACCCTCCTCCACATCAGTGTCCTCCACCCTCTTCACACACCCCCACATCAGTGTCCTCCTCTTCTCCCCTTCACATCACCCTCATCAATGACCTCCACCCCATCCTGCACCAGTGTCCTCCTCCACCCCCTTCACACACACCCTCCCCCACATCAGTGTCCTCCACCCCCTTCACACACCCCCACATCAGTGTCCTCCTTTTCTCCCCTTCACATAACCCTCATCAGTGCCCTCCACCCCACATCAGTGTCCTCCTCCACCCCACCCCGCACCAGTGTTCTCCACCCCCTTCACCCCCCTACATCAGTGTCCTTCTCTTCTCCCTTTCACATCATCCACATCAAGGTCCTCTTCTCCCCTCCTCCCACACACATATCAGTGTCCTCCTCTTCTTCCCTTCACATCACCCTCATCAGTGTCCTTCTCTGCCCCTCCCCCCCCCCCCCCACACACACACACACATCAGTGTCCTCCTCTCCCATCCTCACACCCCCCTCCAGTGTCCTCCTCTTCTAATCACCCTCATCAGTGTCCTCCACCCCACACCAGAGTCCTTCTCCACCCCCCCACATCAGTGTCCTCCTTTTCTCCCCTTCACATCACCCTCATAAGTGTCCTCCACCCCCTTCACTCCCCCTACATCAGTGTCCTCCGCACTCCCCCACATCAGTGTCCTCCTCTGTCCCCTTTATCCCCCACATCAGTGTCCTCCTCTTCCCCCCCACACACAAACACACATCAGTGTCCCCCCACACACACATACATCATTGTCTTCTGCCCCTTCACCCCCCCCCCCCCCCACACACACACAGCATTGTCCTTCTCTGCCCCCTTCACCCCCCCCCCCCCCCCCCACACACACACACATATCAGTACCCTCCTCTTCTCCCCTTTACATCACCCGCATCAGAGTCCTCCTCCACCCCCTTCAATCAGTGTCCTCCTCTTCTACCCTTCACAGCACTCACCTCAGTGTCCTCCTCTGTCCCCTTCACCCCCCCCCCCCCACCTCAACATCAATGTCCTCCTCCACCCCCTCTCTTACGTCAGTGATCTTCTCTGTCCCTTTCAACCCCCCTACATCAGTGTCCTCTTCACAGCACCTGCATTAGTGTCCTCCTCTGCCTCCTTACCCCCCCCTGCCTGTCATCAGTGTCCTACTCTGCCCCCTTCACCCCACACACACATCACTCTTCACACCAGTGTCCTCCTCTGCCCCTTTATCCCCCAACATCAGTGTCCTCCTCTTCTCCCATTCACAGCACCCACATCAGTGTCCTCCTCTGTCCCCTTCACCGCCCCACATCAATGTCCTCCTCCACCCCCCCTACATCAGTGTCCTCCTCTGTTCCCTTCACCCCCCCCCCTCCTACATCAGTGTCCTCCTCCACCCCCCCTTACATCAATGTCCTCCTCTTCTCCCATTCACAGCACCCGCATCAGTGTCCTCCTCTATCCCATTCACCCACCCCCCACATCAGTGTCCTCCTCTGTCTCCTTCACATCAGTGTCCTCATCCTCCTCTCCCTTCCAAATCACCCACATCAGTATCCTCCTCTGTCCTTTTCCCCCCCTTACATCAGTATCCTCCTCTTCACAGCACCTGCATTAGTGTCCTCCTCTGCCTCCTTAACCCCCCACCCGTCATCAGTGTCCTCCTCTGTACCCCTTCACAACCCCACACCAGTGTCCTCTGCCCACCTTCACATCAGTGTCCTTCTCTGCCCCTCCATCCCCCAACATTAGTGCCCTCCCCTGCCCCCCCTTCACGCCCCATTAGTGCCCTCCTCTGTTCCCCTTAATGCCCCATTAATGTCCTCCTCTGCCCCCCTTTACTATTCCCATCATTGTCCTTCTCTGCCTCCTTCACATCCTTTACAGCTGTGTCCTAGCCTCCTAACTCTCCTACCTCACAGGGGCAAACAGCAGAACAGTGGGCTGGAGCGGGATCTAGAGCTACAGTAAGTGTTCATATTATTAAGCTGGTGATTGATTGCCAAGACAGCCTTGCTACCTAGCAACCAATCACCTGACATTTAACTTGATACCTTAGGCCAGTGTTTTTCAACTCCAGTCCTCAAGGCACACCAACAGGTCATGTTTTCAGGCTTTCCATTATTTTGCACAGGTGATTTGATCAGTTTCACTGCCTTAGTAATCACCACAGCCATTTCATCTGAGGGAAATGCTGAAAACTTGACCTGTTGGTGTGCCTTGAGGACTGGAGTTGAAAAACACTGCCTTAAGCAGCTCCTGCTTCCGCCATCCATCCAGTGCTTTGCCTCTCGCCTTCTGCTCTGCTATGACAATTCCAGTAGCGGAGTGGGGGAAAGAGCCAGCTCCTAAGTGGCAACCACATCCGTCCAGATGGGACAGTGACTTAGTCCGGCTCCTTCGATCTAGTAGGCTTCAGTGGGATTCGCCTCTAAGTTTGGGCTTGACAAATTCTAAACAAGATTTCACGATTTTCGCAAACCCTTGAAAAATCAAACCTGGGTAGATTCACTCATCACTAATCCTTTTTTTTTTTTAAATACAAAGTTTCTCGGTTTATAATTTTTCTCAGATGTTGCATTAGTGGCTGACCTAATAAGTTAGTACAGACTGTGATTTCAGAACTTCTGTGTGGTAGCCAGGGTCCTAACCTCTACAGTATGTGTCATAACACTCACTCATTCAACAATGATTCATCAGGGTGATGCAACAGAGCAGATGACTGACTGAAGATTACATATTGAACTCAGTGACTGACATTAGCTCTAAATTCTATGTGGCTTGCACAACAGGATTTTGGCCTCACAATGAAGGGGTGGTCCACACACTGGGGGAGATTTGCTTAAAACTGGAGCAATCTGGTGCAGCTGTGCATGGTAGCCACTCAGCTTCCCTTTCCAGCTTGTTCAATTAAGCTTTGACAATACAACCTGGAAGAGAATTGGTTTCTATTCAGGAGATTCACCTGATTTGGCACTCTCCAGTTTTAGTAAATTCCACCCACTGCTTTCAATGATGTTGCAAGGCTTCTACAGGTGAAACTCGAAAAATTTGAAAATTTTATTTATTTCACTAATGCAAATTAAAAGGTGAAACTAATATACAAGATGGACTCATTACATGCAAAGCAATATAGTTCATGTCATTATTTGTCATATTTGTGATGATTATGGCTTACAGCTCATGAAAACCCCAAATCCACAATTTCAGAAAATTAGATTACATCCAATCAATAAAACAAGGATTGTACATTGAACAATATCGGACCTCTGAAAAGTATAAGCATGCATATGTACTCAGTACTTGGTTTGGGACCCTTTTGCAGTAGTTACTGCCTCAATGCGGTGTGGAAGCGATCAGCCTGTGGCACTGCTGAGGCGTTATGGAAGACCAGGATGCTTCAATAGCGCCCTTCAGCTCTTCTGCATTGTTCAGTCTCATTTCTCTCATATTTCTCTTGGCAATGCCCCATAGATTCTCCATTGGGTTCAGGTCAGGCGAGTTTGCTGGCCAATCAAGCACAGTAATCCCATGGTCATTGAACCAGGTTTTGGTGCTTTTGGCAGTGTGGGCAGGTGCCAAGTCCTGCTGGAAAATGAAGTCAGCATCCCCATAGAGCTTGTCTGCAGAAGGAAGCATGAAGTGCTCCAAAATCTCCTGGTAGACAGCTGCGGTGACCCAGAACTTAATGAAGCACAGTGGACCACAGATGACATGGCTCCCCAAATCAACACAGACTGTGCAAACTTCACACACTTGGATTTCTAGCATCTTGCAGCGTGAGCCTCTCTATTCTTCCTCCATCTCCGGCTCCTTGGTTTCCAAATTAGATGCAAAATTTGTTTGCATCAGAAGGGGACTTTGGAACACTGAGCAACAGACCAGGTGTGTTTTTCTTTAGACCTCAGGAGTGGCTTGACAAGAGGAATATGACATTTGAAGCCCATGTCCAGGATCTGTCTGTGTGGTGGCTCTTGCTGCACTGACTCCAGCCTCAGTCCACTCCTTGTAAAAGTCCCCATCACTTTTGAATGGCCTTTTCCTGACAATCCTCTCCAGGCTGTGCTTATCCCTGCCGCTTGTGCACCTTTTTCTTCCACACTTTTCCCTTCCACATAACTTTGCAGGTGTTATGGCTTAATTAGCCGATTAGAGTGGGACCCTTTGAGCCTAGAATATTGCACCTTTTCACTATATTATAATTTTCTGAGATTGTGGATTTGAGGTTTTCATGAGCTGTAAATTATGACAAGTCACGGCTTGAACTATCTTGCTTTGCATGTAATAAGTCTATCTCATATATTAGTTTCACCTTTTAAGTTGCATTAGTGAAATAAATTAACTTTTGCATGATATTCAAATTTTTCTAGTTTTACCTGTATTCTCGCCAAACAAATATGATTTATGAGAGTTTTCAAAACAGTTTCTCACAAAATCAACTTTTTATGCTCCAAAATACACATCAGATAAATTATTTTTAAGATTAGAGAACAGATGGTAGTACCATGTAGACAAGCTTAGGTAATCTAGGAGGATATAGAAGTTCAAACCCACATTTATGGATATTAGCTGCTGGCGAGTGGTTTGGAAGGTTATCTTAGTTGAACACCCTTTTGGACAATTTGTCTAGGCATGCATCCTCCGATTTCTGCCGATGCTGCTCCATCAGGAAACATAGTGCACCCCAGGAATGATTGGGCTCTGTGCAAGATAGTCCATTCCAGAAAACAGTTGTAATGTCCTTTTCAGCAAAAGCAGCAGATATTGTTATTATCCCAGTGGGTAAGCCAGCATGATTTTATTGCTTTGGCTTAATTTTATCAATTTTTACCAACGATTGCAAACTTCTTTTTTTTTTTTTTGCAAGTCTGCAGAATCGTTTTGGGCAACCAGGCCACACTTACTCAAAGTGATCGGCTGCCTCATTAAAGGTCATCTTCAACACTCGTTCCCCTAAGCTTAAAGCTGAAGTCCATCTTGCACAGTTGTACAGGATCTTCTGTACTGAAAATGCTTGCCGATTTCACTACACACTATAAGCCACTTCAGTGTACATTAGCTTCAGCAAGTACCCTCATTTTCTGGGACATCCAGCACAATCTAGCTCTTTCCTTCTCAGCCTTCTTGTCCTTGGCCCACCTCTTATAGTTATTGGATTTCAGTTCTTACATAAAGGCTCAGCATCAATTGTGGCCATTATAACAGCTTCCTGTTTTCAGGAAGTTATGTACAGCACCCTGCCAGCCCTTCCACCAGCAATGACGCAGATAGTGCCACTGGGTCGAAAATAAGGTATACAATAACAGAAAGGTTCTACTTAAAGCGGTATACCACTCCCCAAAAAATAAAATAAAAGCCTGCAGCTGCTGGCTTTTAATAAATGGACACTTACCTTTCCTGTCCTCAAAGACAGGTATCCTGTACCCCCTCCCCCCCCGAAAGGTGCCAATTGTGGCACCAGCGGGGGAAGGAATCTGATGAGCGGAAGTTCCACTTTTGGGTGGAACTTTGCTTTAATGATTTAGTTAGCATATTGATGAGGTAGGGAGGAACCAAAATATAAAATGCAGCGTAAATGATTTGATCAGTGGATCATGGGTGCAATGCTCTGCAAACTCTTTCTCCTGCATTGTGCCCCAAACGCTGTACAGAGGTCCTCAATTAGAGAGCCAGAGGAAGTAGACAAGTGTGCCAATTATCATACCCCTGATCCATTGAGAACTTAAGTCTGTCTGCCATCATAGCATTCGCAAATCTCCAGGAAGGAAATGCGACCATGAGGTTGAGCCCCGCACAGTTGTGTCGATTTTAAAAGTGACAGTTCCCAGGGAGAAGAACCACCACGCACTCATGTAAAAAGATAAGTACACTCATTGAAATTGTTTTGAATTTGTCAACATTAGATCTTTATTTGGACAGTGCCTACAGATAAAAGTAATATACTTGAGCAAACGGCACTTATAACGGACATGGTGTATTCATTTTCATAATCGAAATTAACAAAAATGCAGATTTGACTTTTGCAAATTGAAATTCATGAAATTATCAGGTTTTCCACACTAGGTGCCATTATTATTGCCTCCTTAGGGAGCATAGCAGGTGGAACCTGTCCCATTTAGGTCTCAGATATCTAGGACCTGGTGCTCTCTGTGCTATTAATGTGTGTGGTGTCATTGTGCCAAGATCAAAAGAGCTTCGAAATCTTTACAAAAGGTGGTCATAAATGCATGCGAGTCTGGCAAGGGATTTAAAAATATTGCAAAAATGTAAAATCCTTTAACTGTAAAGAAATTAATCTACAAAAGTGACAGATTTCAGATGACTTCTAATTTGTCCAGGACTAACAGGCCCAGTAAATATAAAAGTTTCATATGGGTACAGCGCTGAAAATTGGCCTGGGCAGGAAGAGGGTGAATGTGCACGGTATTGAGGTGGTTAATAAAATTAATAAAATAAAAATAAAAAAGGAGGAGGGGTAGGTGGAGGGCTGATATGTGTAAAAATGGTTTATAATATTGGGCTATGAAGCAATCAGCCCTCAGTCTTATCCCCGATTCCACGGTTTTAATGGTTTCTTTAACTTCTGGGGGTGAGACTAGCATGGTATAGGTCACTTGGTATAGGAAGTAGGCCTAGGTCTGCAAAAAAAATATCCACAGAAGCTTTGAAGTCTCATTATAGAAAGCTTTAGGGTGTTTGTGAAACTCCTTTAGAATTCCGAAAGTGTTACTCATAAGACCCGTTTTTCCAGCACTAAGATGTATTGGTTTAAAAGGTGATGTCAGAGCATTTGAGTGGTTTGGCAAGAACAAAAATCAAGATTATTTCCATGACCGCAGCATCTATTGCAGGTCTGTCTCAGTTTATTCCTTTATCAAATGAGCATGAGTTTTATTGCTTAGAACTCAACTAGTTCAGATTTGGTGTAAGGGATTGGGTTTGAACTAGGCCGTAATGGTGTGGAGCATCAAAACAACATTTCACAAATTCAATAAACTAGTGTTGTACATATTCCAAAAAGGTAACCAAGAAAACACCAGACGTTAGCCACATTCAACTGGACTTGTTCCGAAATCCTGAAGTTTTGCAGCTTACTCAAGCCACTTTTTCAGTTGTAATGAGAGTCGGGAAGACCATTGTTTATATCCAGAGTCCTCCTAATCCAATCACCATGGCATGCACCAAGTCAGATGCCGATTGTCCAAGAACGGGATGGGAGGTGTGAAAGTTGTGGCATCACCACTTATATAAACCCATCCACTAGTCTTGTATAGGCGTTAATCCTTAGAATCAGAAATGTCTGAAGGCATACATTGGTGAATACATTACTACAATGTATTTATTTATTGGGATCAGGGGGGCGAAATGATTGACAAATCCAAAATTACCTACAGTGTACAGATTAAAAAAAAAAAAAGTATATACACATATTACAATTCCTCATCCTCGTCATCTTCATCGCTAATTACATATTTCTTAGGCTTCTTATTTGCTTTGTCTTCATCTTCTGCTTTTCTTTTATTTGAAGGTTCACCTTCCTGAATAAGAGAAAAAAAAAAAATTACAAAATTAGAACAAAAAGTATTAGACCCTGGGCTGGTAAATAGAGATGTAAAGAACGGTTCGTGGGCAAATATATGCGATGTTCAACCTGCCTCCTATAGGTCATCATTAAGCAAACTTTGACCCTGTACCTCACAGTCAGCAGACACATTCCAGCCAATCAGCAGCATACCCTCCCTCCCACCTCTAGGGCAGCATCCATTTTAGATTCATTCTGAACCTGCAGGCTTAGTGAGAGGAGGGACAGTGTTGCTGCTGCTGATTTTATAGGGAAAGTGATAGCTAGGGCAGTGTACTCCAGTCCTGAAAGACTCATTTGATCTCTGCTGTTAGAACAGCGTCCTGACAGAACCCCAAACAGCCCTTTTTAGGGCTAATCAATCAGTATTTTTTTTCTCTTTAATCTGTGCTGCGTGAGACAGACAGACAGACCACTTTTTTTTGGAGTTAGATAGGGCAGACAGGCTAGTCAGTTAGAGTTACAGTGTGTAGAGGATATATATGCATTCCAGGTTTTGTATATATATATTTATACACTGTATTGAGTTTAGCTAGACTAGAGGTGCAGTGTAATGTAAAGGGGTCCAGTGGTGCAGGGTGCTGTGTACAGAGTCAAGAGCTGTGGGGTGCTGTGTAATGTAAGGGGCCAAGTGGCGCAAGCTGCTGTGTAATATAAAGGGGTCCAGTGGTACAGGGTGTTATGTAAAGGGGCCCAGAGTTGTGGGGTGCAGTGTAATGTAAGGGGCCTAGGCTCACAGCATAAACTGTGCCCACCTGTCCAGTGCCACATCTCAAATATATTTTGTTGGCACAGTAGATAGCATTTCAAATAAGAATTCACTGCAATATAGAATAGTAGTCAGTCAGTTGTCTGCCAGGGTTGTTAACGCTGCGTTAAACGTGGAGTTTGTTCTGTCACTGTGAACCCTAACCCTGTCTGTAACCCCATCTCTAACGCTACCTGATCTATACATCATACCTGATGTTTTAAAGCACGTTATTCCAAACAATTTAGTAATGTTCGGTGATTTATGCCCTTTATAGATTAAAAACGGACTCTGCTACAACTACGTAATTTTCCATGGGAGTTTTGCCATGGATTCCCCCTCCGGCATGCCACAGTCCAGGTGTTAGTCCCCTTGAAACAACTTTTCCATCACTATTGTGGCCAGAAAGAGTCCCTGTGGGTTTTAAAACTCGCCTGCCCATTGAAGTCTATGGCGGTTTGCGAACATTTGCAGAAGTTCCCGTTCGCCGACGGCAACTTTTATTTTCGCGACATCATTACTGGTAAATAGTGATGAAGGTCAACGTTTACCTAGTGTTGTGTGTTCTTATCCGTCAGATAAATCCAATATGTACTATATGCTCTTTGAGGGTAGGGACCAATATGAATGTACAATTTATATGTAAAAGCTCTGCGTAAATTGACGGCGCTATACAAGTACCTTAAAAATATTATTATTAAGTCCAGCATACTGAAGTTTTTATTTGTAAATTCTGCCCTCTAGTGGTCAGAAGCAGCATTGCCTTGGTTTACAAGTGCAGATTAGAAATAGCAGCATGATGGAGGAATACATAGTCACCATCCTTTTTGTGTTGCATGTAGTCACCATCCTTTTTGTGTTGCATGTGTCAAAGAAATCCAGTGCCCAGCCATCATTTTCTGGGAATCGTTAAAAAAAACCCTTGCCATGGCATTATCTGTACTACAAAATATTTATGAAAAATGCAAATAAGATTTTTGTCTTTTTCTCAAAAGGATTTTTCTTAAAATTTCATTGAGGGAGTTCAGATATAATTATTAGGCAATACTGCTTGCCTATAGGAGGTTTGATCACTGGCAGACAGAAAAATTGAAAGCCAGCCTCCGTATAAACCAGCATGCCTGTTTTGTGAAAGTGCAAAATCAAAAAACTAACAGGGGAAAGGACCCGTCATATGACGCCAAGTCAGGATAACAAAACCACTTCCCAGCAGTCATTCCCCTGTAGGCCGGGCAGGAATTGGTTAAAGACCGTGTGCAGGGAAGATCAGCATCTGAACCCAATGGAGGTGGAGGCCGATAGACTGGAGGTAATAGAAGGCATTACAATTATATTAAAAATAAACCTTTACCAGTATTGTGCATTATATTTAAAATGATTACATCTGGATTTATATGTCCCTTCCACCCTTCATATAGCCTTATGTCCGACTCCTAGTTAAAATGTCCATATATCCTACTTCTAGGTGTATTTATCATTATATATCTACGCGATAATATTACTTTTACAGTATAAATTAACACCTTATAGTAGAGCTGCACGATTAATCGTAAAGAATCGTTATCGCGATCTTTTTCCCGTTGCAATTCTTGATAAAGGGTTTCAAGATCTTTGACATGAAAATAATTTTCTCTCTGCACTTTGGTATGCAAAGAATTTCCTGTCTGCTCTCAGCCAAAAGTCAGTCTGGGCAATCTGCCAAGTTTTGAAAACATTGTATCTCTTCAAAGGAATAAACTTCTTCTGTATGTAAATTAGGAATTTTTAACCACTTAAAAAACACCAAACCTTTTTCTGACAGCTCTTTTCAAGTTAAAATCATTTTTTTTGCTAGAAAATTACTTGGAACCCCCAAAGATTATATAACTTTTTAGTAAAGACCCTAGAGAATAAAATGGCGGTTGTTTTTTCAAATTTTTCTTGTTGCACTGCATTTGCACAGCAGTCTTTTTAAAAGCATTTTTTTTTTTGGAAAAAATGACATTATTGAATAAATAAAAAAAAAAACTAGCCAGTAAAGTTAGCCCATTTTTTTTTTTTTTTTATAAATGTAAAAGATTTTACGCCGTGAGAATCGTGATCTTCATTCTAATCAAAAAAAAAAATTGCGATTCTCATTTTGGCCAGAATCGTGCAACTCTACCTTATAGTAGCAATTACTTGCCGTTTTTGTACTACAAGAAAAAAAAAAAAAAAAAAAAAAAGGATAATTTTAGTTTTTTTAACCCCATTATGACAGGTGGTACAAAAAAAAAAAAGTATAAAAATTACAAATCAAAAAGTAAAATCATGTGTGCAAAAACGCACAGCAGAAAGTGTAGAAACGGATCAAAAGCAAACTGCATAGATATGAACCAAGCTTTATGCTAGCCATACACATCCATTTTAGGACCAGCCATAAATGTAGGGACGATAAGTGGTACCTTTGTCCCATCAAAATATAGATAGAGAGAGGAAGAGGCCATGTTTGGACTTTGATGGCAACCGACAAGATGAAGAAAATTACCAAAAAAAGATTACAAAAATGTGTATATATAAATAATCTGTATCTCAACATTCACAGAATAAAAATAAATCATGGCAATCAAAGGGAAGCAATATATTGGTTGCAACCAATATATGGACCAATATATGGAGAGTATCTATGTTCCATTTGTGATGATAGGATGTATAAAAGCTTCCCTTTGATTTATTTTTATTCTGTGAATATGTTAGTATATATATTTTTGTAATAATTTTTTGTAATTTTCTTAATCTTGACTGTGTAATATCAGCTAATATATGGTACCATCAAAGTCCAAACATAGCCTCTTCCTCTCTCCATCTAAAATTTTAGGACGAGGATATTCATACAAATCTTAGTACATTCGCTGAATGAAAGAATGTCGTTTGAAAATTTCACTTGCTTTTAACGTTCAGTTTTAATGAATGTCATTTCTGAACGAAAATCACATCTAGTGTCTGAAAATTCTTTTCACCAAGTTTTCCCATCACTGTGGTCGAAAACAAACGTCGATTTTACACCAAAAAATTAGAAAAGGCAAACTTTCTTAAAATACCGTATTTATCGGCATATAACACGCACAGCTGTATAACACGCACCCTAACTTTAAGAGGGAAGTTTCAGGGAAAAAAACTTTCCACACCCCCCCTGCATATAACACGCAGGCACAGTTTACCCTCTATTTTCAGGATAAAAAAGTGATTGTTATACGCCAATAAATACAGTAATCTATTTTAAAGAAAGACATTGTTTTTGTATGGCCAGCAGGCGCAGGTAGCCGCTTTTATCAAGACACCTGCCTATAACAAGGGAGTCTGTCGTACACAATATGTTACAGATGTTTGTGGATTTTAGAACTTCAGAAGGGTAACGAGTGCAAGGGCCCAAACAGCTGACCCGCTTCAGGTGCTCTGACAGGTAGCAGATGCCTTCAAAAGGAAGCTGAGAAGCCAAGCGCTTGTTTGTTTAGGTAGGAGAATTCTTATTTGAATATGGGCAAAACCCCAGGATGTGCAAAAGCAACAAAAGAAGCAACATTATGTGTAGTAGTAAAAGAGGTGGAGAAGAACCACTGAAGGGGGTGCCAGGGCCAAGCGGTTAGCCTGTGGACTACAATTAAAGGCTAAACAGGCAAATTGCCCAAGGATCTGTATAAATCCACACTCAATCCTCAACTTCTAGTGGGGGAGGAGGAGCGACACTGTCATATGGTGGGCTTTTCAGGGGGGGTAGTCAATCTTGGTCTGCAAGCCTTATGAGGGAGTCAGCCTCTGAAGGTCTCCTGTCCCCTCTGTGGACCTCCTACGTAAAACTCTGGAGCCCCACAGCTTTGCTGATCACAACGTAAAGGTGAAGAATGAACAGACCAGCCACGTCTTTCAAGGGCCAAGCGAGACGATTCCTTGGCTATATAGCGTCAGCACTCCATAAATGCAGACAGAGTGCTCTGTACATACAAGTTCCATGTAAGACACATTTAGATGCTTGTAATAGGCCATGACATCTTAAGGCCTGTACACACAAGGAAATCGGATGAAAAAATTCGTACAACGAGCTCACTGAGGTTTTTCGAATCTTTAGTACGATGCTTTCGACAGCCAGTTTCACCTTTTCATCAGACAAAAGCTGGGTGAGGAGACTAAAATGTGTCGGATGTGAACTCAATGTCTGATTTTCATTTCATTAGTGTGGTTTTCGTACAAAAAAAATAAAAAAATCGTACGAGCAAGACTACGCATGCTCAGAAACTAAACACATACAAAACTATTCAACACATTTCGTCACTTCTGACGTACGCAAATTTTCGCATTGTGTGTAACCTATTCACCATCGTTCAAAAATCCATTTGTACGAGGCTTAAAGCATTAAAGATCAAGTAAACCCTTGGGGGGGGGGGGGATGCAAGACAAAGCCATAATGAGCTAGTATGACTAGCATACTAGCTCATTATGCATTACTTACCTTAGGTCGAAGCCCACGAATCTGTCCTCCGGCCACATTCATCGCTCCAGCACTGTGATTGGCCGGAGCGTTGACGTCACCCCCGCATGTGCGCGGGAGCCGTTAAACATGGCATTGCCGAGTTTAGCACGGCTATTGTTAGTACGCCTGCGCGCTGCTGTCTACGGTACATGCGCCGTAGACAGCGGTCCTGTCATTTGGCGAATATCTCCTAAACCGTGCAAGTTTAGGAGATATTGCCAACACCTACAGGCAAGCCTTAATCTAGGCTTACCTGAAGGTGTAACTTGCAAAAGTGGGTTTACAACCACTTTAAGCTCCAGAGAATTATTCACCCCCAATCCATTCCAGGAAATTTGACCTACCCTTTCAAGAGAATACATCCATTATGACATGGTTTAACAGATTACAGTCACCCCCTCCCCCCCCAAATGTAGTCACATTAAATAAATGCTGCTGTGCAGGACTTTGCCTGCACAATCACATCATACGTTCACAGTGATCTGCAAATAAACTACAATTTCCAGGTGCCACTGCAGAAGACAGACTTGTAGTTCTCAATGGACTACTAGGGTGCAGTTCGTGCCCTCGTTGTCCTTTGATACTTCCTTCAGCTTGGTAACCGACAGCCAGCAGTGTCTTTAGGAGCCTGGCACCTGCGAACCACTAACTGCGTATGCAATGCATGCAGGTACCCGAGTAAATAAATGTACATTTTTTGTGGACTATAAAACTTGCATTTACTTTTTTTTTACAAAAGGTATACTTGGCCTATAAAACAGTGGTCATCAACCCCGTCCTCAGGGCCCGCTAACAGGCCAGGTTCACAAGATAACTGAAATACATTACAGGTGATATCATTTGCTGCTCAGTGATTGCAGTATTCTAGTCTACATCTCTTTAAGGCAATACATGAAACCTGGCCTGTTAGTGGGCCCTGAGGACAGGGTTGCTATAAAAGACCCTAGGGCAGCATTAAAACCCAACTAGATCTGAATTTGTGTCCCTTGATGGATAATAAAGACCACCTTTAAACGCCCCTTTCACACGGCCGCGACTTTAAAGTTGCACGATTTTAGGGAGTGCCCTCAATTTGCATCAAATTCAGACCAAAGTAGTACAGGGACTACTTTGAAGTCATAGATAATATATGACTGGTACCCATTGGAAATCATGTTTTCATTTCTTAAGACGCCTTCGGAAAATACTAGTGGTTTGGCAGTACAAACTCTTAACAATGGAAAACCTATGCAGATAAGGACATCTGATTATTGTCAGATTTTCCCCAGCTACATAAGAAAGCAGTGATTGAGTATAGCATTTGTAGAGATTAGGAGATGGCAAAGTAATGAAAAGCATTTTTTAGGATGCAAGCTACAACATTCTCTATGTGTCTCATCACAAGTTTACCAAAGTAGGGCTTTGATAAAAGAAAAGCAGCAATTATGTGCATTTATCAGTTCCAAGATAGAAACTTTTGGATAAATTTCATCTCCCCACCCCAGAACAAGGATCTGGCACATGAGTCACCTTCAATAACAGTAATAGCAAACTATTCAAAAGTTTTAAAGGGGTTATAAAGGTTCCAAACATGTCATACTTGCCTTCCACCGTGCAGCTCGTTTTGCACAAATGGCCCTGATCCACGTCTTCTGGGGTCCCTCGGCTCCTCCCCGCATCAGCTAACCCCCTTCTGGTAAGCTTGTGGGCGCGCTCCCGTGATACAGTCGGCGGCTATAGCTATCACTCGGCCCCGCCCACCTCGTCATTGATTTGATGGACAGCAGCGGGAGCCAATGGCTGCGCTGCCATCAACCACCCAATGAAGGAGCCGAGAAGCCAGCGTGTTCATGACGTGGGACTTTCGAGGGCTCAGGTAAGTAAACGGGGAGGGGGCTGCTAATCGTCAGATGTTTTCACCTTAACCGCTTGCCGACCGCCCGCCGTCATATTACTGCGGGACGGCGGCACCTGGTTGAGAGCCCGTAGCTATACGTCCACTTTAAAGCGACCGATCAGGGGAACGTGCGCGCGTCCCCGCTCGCCCCCCCGCGTGCCCGGCAGGTACGATCGCCGCCGGGCACCCGCGATTGCTCGTTACAGAGCAGGGAACGAGAGCTATGTGTGTAAACACATAGCTTTCGTTCCTGTCAGCGGGGGAAACGCTGATCTTCTGTTCATACAATGTAGATCAGTGATGTCCCCTAGTGAGTCCACCCCCCCATACAGTTAGAACACACCCAGGGACACACTTAACCCCTTCCCCCTAGTGTTAACCCCTTCACTGCCAATGGCATTTTTAAAGTAATACAATGCATTTTTATAGCATTGATCGCTATAAAAATGCCAATGGCCCAAAAAATGTGTCAAGTGTCCGAAGTGCCCGCCAGTACTGAAAAAAATGCTGATCGCCGCCATTACTAGTAAAAAAAAAAAAAAATATATATTAATAAAAAATGCCATAAAACGACCCCCTATTTTGTAAACGCTATAACTTTTGCGCAAACCAAACGCTTATTGCAATTTTTTTAACGAAAAATAGGAAGAAGAATACGTATCGGCCTAAACGGAGGAAAAAAAAATCTTTTTATTTATATATTTTTGGGGATATTTATTATAGCAAAAAGTAAAAAATATTGCATTTTTTATAAAATTGTCGCTCTATTTTTGTTTATAGCGCAAAAAATAACCGCAGAGATGATCAAATTCCACCAAAAGAAAGCTCTATTTGTGGGGGAAAAAAAAGGACGCCAATTTTGTTTGGGAGCCACGTCGCACGACCGCGCAATTGTCAGTTAAAGCGACGCAGTGCCGAATCACAAAAAGTGCTCAGGTCATTGGACAGCAATATGGTCCGGGGCTAAAGTGGTTAATGCATTAAGGTGGAAAAAAATAAAATAAAAAAAACATGCATCTTTACAACGCTTTAAGTTCAGGAAATCTATAGTATGCTCATGCATGGGTAATCAGTGATGTGCTGAAGCAATGATGGTTACAAGAATATGTTCACATACAGCCATTTACTGGTTTCAGCAGACTGTATGCGGCACTTGCAGCTGTCTGGGTGCCAGAACCCTCCTGGAATATGCCCAACATATTTTCAGCTTCTCGCTGTCCAAATATGTAAGGCCTTAAATTGAATGCCAATCTGAATAGCATCACACTGGAAGTGATATCTGTGTCAAGGGTTCCCCATCTGCATAAGCTGGCCTAGAAGGTGTTCACGCAACTGCATTCACTAAGAAGTACAATTATACTGTTGGATAGAGGATGTAGGTAAAAGATTCATATGCGAGCTCTCACCTCTTCATCACTGTTCAGTTTCTTTGCCTTGAGTAACCTCTGAGCTTTATCCTCATCCGAGCCTTCATCACTGTCCGATGAATAGATGCGGGCACGCTCCTCTGCGGAAATGTAAAATAAAAAAAGATAATTTAAAAAGTGCATCACAATTTCAAAATCATATCCTGAAGCAATGAATCAAATCTGACCAAGTGAGATTAAAGCGATTGTAAATGCAATTTTTTAACTACGGTTTTGCAGAGCAGCCCCGATCTTACTCTTTTGGGGTGCCTCACTTGGTATGGGGACACCTGTGCAAGCTCGATCCCAAGCCAGGCTCTGTGTGTCCGTAGACACAAAGCGTAGCTCAGCCTCGCCCCCTGCTCTCTTTACAGGTTGCGATTGACAGCAGCCAATGGCTCCCACCACCGAGAGAGAGGGAGAGCTCCTCTATTGTTGGCCATGCAAGTTCAGCAACTCCTCATAGCCTTAAATTGGTCCACACACCTAGCTGCTAGGAGTACAACTACATTCAAGGCTATTGGAAGTTATTGCCTAGGTTCCGCTCATGTTCGCAAAAACTTCTGAGCCTAGGGTGTAAACCCACTGGAGGAGTCCACCGCCATCAACAAGAGGAAAGTACCTGGGCTGGTGGGGTGGGCTCTAGCAAAGATTTGGTTAGGGGGCTAGGCAGTGTGCGCCGATTGGTTTATTTTGTAACATTTAGGGTCCTTTCACACGGAGCGGACCGTTTTTCGGTCCGCTCCGTGTGTCCGTCAGCTCAGCAGGGGGTCTCCGCTCAGCTGTCGGCGGACAGGGCGGTCCCCACACACTGTGCAGGGACCGCCCTGTCTCTCCTCCGCTCTCCCCTATGGGGAGTCGGATGGAAACGGACCGTCTGTCCGTTTGCATCCGATCCGTTTGGCCGGACGGAAGAAAAATAGGACATTCTTCCGTCCGCAAAAACGGATGCGGATCTGGCGGACGTTAGCGGATGCATCATCCGCTAACGGATCCGCTCCCATAGGGGCCCATTAGAAGTCCGTTAACGGACTTGTAATTAGCGGACCGTTCGTCCGCTAGTGTGAAAGGGCCCTTAGACTGTCCAAAAGTGTCCACTTATTACACCACTCAGTGAGCAATAAAAGCTGGTCAGTGTTTTTTAGATCCAACAGAAATAGGTATATGGTACATAAGCCTATCAGCTTGGATACAAAATTGCATAGATTGTACAATCTTATTTAGATTTGTTATAGGTAGGACCTACCTGCACAATCTGATTGCAATGTGTCTGTCCAGCCCATCTGTTTGCTTAAAAGCAGGACTTTATATCAGGACCCAGTTGAACATATACTGTATACTATTTGCCAGGTTTTTATTTTACCAGGATTACATTGTCTAAGTGATATATACCTAAAAAAATAAAATACATCTTTGGTGGTGATCTGCTGCAGATCCAGATCACACCCCTTAGGTCTACTGAAATAAAGGTTTCAAATTGTTTCAAAGTTTGATCAGCCAATAGAAATAGCGTGCGTTTCTGAAAAACTCTGCATATATAGGCATACCCCACTTTTAAGTACACAATGGGACCAGAGCATGTATGTAAAACAAAATGTACTTAAAGTGAAACAATACCTTTTTTCACTTCTAGGGTGTAGTGGGGGTGTCAGGAGCTGTAGTTGAGGTCTCAGGGGCTGTAGTGGAGGTGTCAGGGGCACACTGGAACACGGCAGGCTATGCTCTCTATGCTCCTTCTACCACAGCTGCAAAATGTCTGTACAGTACTTGTAAGGCACTTTACATATATTTGTGGGTATGTCCTTACTCGGGAATGTATGTAAAGTGAGTGTACTTAAAGCGGGAGAATATAATATATATATATATATATATATATATATATATATATATATATATATATATATATATATATATATATATATATATATATATATATATATATACACACATACATACAGGGCTCAAAATTTCAAGTTTTGAGCTACTAGCTAGGCCTCAAGATTTACTCACCACCAGTTACCCCACCCAATTGCACCCGTAAACACGCCCTCGTAGATTATCTGATGGAATGACACTGTTAAATGTTTTATGCAGAATCACGTTACAAAATTAAATATTACCAGAGGGACAGGCCACTGGGGCCAGACCAGAGGGACAGGCCACTGGGGCCAGACCAGAGGGACAGGCCACTGGGGCCAGACCAGAGGGACAGGCCACTGGGGCCAGACCAGAGGGACAGGCCACTGGGGCCAGACCAGAGGGACAGGCCACTGGGGCCAGACCAGAGGGACAGGCCACTGGGGCCAGACCAGAGGGACAGGCCACTAGAACTGGGTCTCTTCTCCATTCTCTTGCTGTCTCCTCTGCAACTCCCATCCATCCTCTCTCTCTCTCCCCCATTCATCTCATCATCTGGAGACTGTGTGTGCGGCTCCACGCTTGCATTTCCCCACTTCCCCCTTTTATTCAGGCTGGCAGTGAGGAGAGGAGCTGCAGCACAGCGGGAGGGAGTACAATCCAGCGCTGAGATCCACACAACTGCACAGCCATTGACACCATAGCACAGCGCACACTGACACCGCACAGCACAAGAAGAAAACTGCACAAACTGCACCTTTCCTCTTCGGCCGCCAATCTCATCAGGACTCTAAGTGTAGGCACAGATTGGAGGGAGATTGGTAATGCAGCCCTGTCATCACTCGCCCCCAGCTTAAATCCACTCGCCAAATGCTAGTAGGCGAGTGGAAATTTTGAGGGCTGTGTGTGTATATACACACACACACGTGTTTATGTATATGTGTGTATGCGCTTTTTTTATTTATTAGATAGCGAGCTTCAAGGTGAGGCAAACAGCACCACGCCAGTGCATGCAATCAAGTTTTCCCAAACGGCCACATATAGAAACGAGTCCAAGGATTGCTGCACTCAAGTTATTTAGGAACATTCACATACAAATAAAATTGCATATCATAATAGTTCAACAGTTTCCGGCTGTAAAGCTTGCACCTTTCTTCAGGTTGGAAGAAACATGTTTGTTCCAACCTGAAGAAGGGTGCAAGCTTTACGGCCCTAAAATGTTAAGCTGAACAATATGCAATTTGTATATGAATATACCAAAATAAATAGTTTGCTTACAGAACCTAACTCTGCATGTATGAGACAACAAAGAATCTTTCAAGTAACTGGCAAATAAACTTGAGTCTGCACAATGTGCATTTTTGACAGGCCCGACATATTACATTTGTGTAAATAAAAACCCCAAATCTGTATTTTTTTTAGTACTGACAGAGGGAACTGGGATGTTCCAAAGTGAAAACAAGAAATATATCACAACTGTGTGCCTTAGAAAGACAAAATGTACCTCTTCCTCCCCCCTTGTATTTATTTTTAATGGCTGCCAAGCTTATAGACTCATCCCCTTCCTCCTCATCATCATAGCGATCAGGCTCCAGGTAGTTGGCGCTCAGTCCACGCTGGTGCTGCTTCTCCTTTACTCTGCGCTGTTGAGACTCTCTGCGGATTGAGGCTCTCAATCTCTCTTCTTCTTTCTGCCATCAAAACATAGTGATAATAAATTGTATTGCAACACAAACCTATAAATGATGTACACACAGGGGGTAATGCACTTTTCTGAGGTTCTACAATCAAATAGCAAATTTCACCTTTAGACTCCCCGGTAATGTATGGGTAATACATTAAGGAGAAGTTTACGGGCATTTGTAATCATTTTTATTTTATTTAAAAAAGGTGCTAAAAAATATCAACATTCTTTTTAAGCAAGTCAATTTGAAACATTGCATACAGTATTAATTACTTGCAAGCAGCAGCTCCAAGCAAACAGAGATCTGACCAACACAACAGGGACTGCCGCCCCCCGCCTCCCCCCCTTCATACACTGCTAGGAAACACAGCTAAAATTGTGTACTATAGGCAAAGTTCACCTTTTGCACCATGTTACACATGCCTCCCCTTTCACTATCTAATAGACCCCCCAGCAGGCAGGAATTTTTTTTTATATATAATTTATATATATACACACACACACTCATACATATATATATATATACACACACACACACAGCTTGGCTGTATGATGTACAAGCAGACAGCTCACACTGAGTCTATAGGAGACCTGCATGGCACCAGTGAAATGCTGATCCTGGTGCAATGCTTTCCAGACTTGCAAAAACAATTGCATTTTTTTTTTTTAAGTTTACTTTTCTTTTAAAAAAGGTGTTATAAAAAAAAAAAAAAAAAAACCTTCTACTTTTTACCTTAATGCATCCTATGCATTAGGAAAAAATAAAATAAAAAACACTGTCGCAGACTTCCCAGCACCCCTAATTACTTACTTGAGCCCCTTCTCTCTCCAGTGGTGTCCACGAATGTCTAAGCCGTCAGGGACACTCCTCATAATGGGCCAAGACACAACAGTGGTGCCATTGACTCCCGTGGCTGTCAAAGTCAGTCAGCCAGCCAATTAGGGGAGAAAGGAGACACGGCCAGGTCGGGGCTCCGTATCTAAATGGATACACAGAGCTATGACTTGACTTGGGTGCCCTCATAGAAAGCTGCCAACTGAGGGGGCTCAACAGCAGGGAGGGGCCAGGAGCAGCAAAGAGGGACCTAAGAAGAGGAGGATCCAGGGTGCTCTGTGAAAAACACTGCACAACGGAGGCAAGTATAACATGTTTGTTATTTAAAAACACAAGAGTTTCCAATCACTTTAAGGTAGTGCTAGGTTTTCATAGGAAGCCCAGCATGCTTTGCAAATTTTGTAATGTATATGTACAGTATGTCTATGTAATGTAAACACCTGCAATATACATTTGTTAATAAAGGATTTATACAAGATTACACTTATTTCGTACTCTTATTCTGCTGTGTCAGATCCAGCAAAATATCGGCTTTGTGTCCACAATGATGCCACACAGCCAAATAAAAGTTTTAGGGAGGGGGAGGCACACTGCAATAATGCTGTGCATAGCCCTGTACAAATTTGCAATTGAAAATGGAGACAGCTAACAGAAAAAAAAAAATTAATAAGCACACCCTTGGTTGAAAAACTAAATTACATCTATACATTTTCCCCTCAAAATCATTATAGATTCCATTTATTGGAACACATGCTACCCATGTATGCCAACAGATCTCCACTATTACCTTAATCATTTCAGTTCTTTGAGACTCAGGATCCCGTCCTGCCATTGGAAGTATTCTGATCTTCTGAGTCTTAGAGCACCTGTCTGCCAGAGACAGCGTCATCTTCCTGTGAGTGGCACTGTCTGTTGAATGAGGCCTAAAAGAAGGAAAAAATGTGATCATGCAGACAATGCAAGAATTTGGTGTGAAAATTTTGTAAGACAATATATTATATAGACCTGTATAATGTTCAGGATCTAGGAAATAAATGTATGTCCTACATAGACTGCTTAAACTGAATATACAGAGCAGTGCTTTATTTTATTTTCTAAACACATGTATCATGAAAATTACAACACGTTTTAAATAAAATATTTAAAGTCAGGTAAATTTATGAAATATTGATAAAAAGTTTGAGAAGTTTACCGTATTTATCAGCGTATATGTATGTATTTTTGCCCTTAAAATCAGAGCAAAATCGTGGGTGCGCGATATACGCAGATACTCGCTTCCCGCGCTGTGTTTGAATCCGCCGCCGACATATACCGAGTGCAGTACATTTGGGTAAACTCGGCTCCGCTTGCGGTTATGCAAGAGAAGCCGAGCGTGCCCGAGTGTACTGCGCTCGGTATATGTCGGCGGCGGATTGAAACACAGCGCGGGAAGCAGGAATCGATATTTGCTTCCCGCATTGTGTTTGAACGTGGCCGCCGACATATACCGAGCGCAGTACACTCGGCCAGGCTCGGCTCCCCTCGCGTTTATGCGAGAGAAGCCGAGCATACTGCACTCGGTATATGTCGGCGGCCGCATTCAAACAGCGCGGGAAGCGGCGATCGGCACAGAGACCAGCGTGGGAGGACACCACGACAGACGCCAGACCGGAAAAGGCCGCCGATGGACGCCGGGCAAGACAGCAAAACTTAAAGTATTAAAACATTTTTTTCCCAGGAATGTCAGGCTAAATTAGGGGAGCGCGCTATACGCCGGTGCGGGCAATAGGGCGATAAATACGGTAGTTTAGTATTTTTCTTCAAGAATTATACATTTGTAGGTGGATGCAGCATCTGTTCCCCCTGAGCGATAAAACACCACTGATCGATTGGTTCTCAGAGCTCCCATCTGCCCCCCTCGCTGGAGCGCTGGTGAAGGGGGCAGGAGAGCAGCTGGCTCAGGAATTTATCAGCTCGCTGAGAGGCTGAGCAGGGTGCCGATCCAGCTATGCGAGTGGATCGAGGCCACAATGTTGCAATCTTTTCCGAGCCTGGACTGGTTGTGTGACTTCACCTGCTGTCTGGTGAAAACAGGTTACAGGAGTGCAGAACAAACTGCACAAAACATCTTTGCTTGCCTTTTCCTTTAAAGGCATAAAGTAAAAGGCAAAAATGTAAATATATACATATATATATATATATATATATATATATATATATATATATATATATATATGTTTTGGACAGTTAGAATATCTGACATGTTTTTTATTGTTAAATCTGCCGCTGTTAGGGAGATTTGTCCTGTTTACCGTTATCAAAAGTGAAAATAAAAGAAAATCCCAAATTTTGATTTGTCCCCAAAACCATAATAGAGGGCAATCTTCCAATGGAGACACTAGTTCTGGTGGCCTGGAGGGGGACCAATGGATTCGAGGAATTTGCATCTCACTTTAAGTTTTGGCTATAGGACAGGTGAAGGAAACCCCACCAATGGGACCAAAAATCTGAAAAAAATAAATAAAAAAACCCTCCCTTCCTCTATCCAAAATAAGAAAAAAAAATAAAAAAGCGACACCTCCACTTCTAAAACTCTCTATAGAGAGGGTGCTAAATAGATGTTTAGTCAGCCAGATACGTCTGGGCTTTCCTATTAGAGCATACTATGTGCTTGCTTGTATTAAAGTGCCACTAAACTCTGCTTTTTATCTTGTACCTATAAGCCTATAAAAAAGTGGCCTACCTGTAGGTACAATGAACATCTCCTAAATGTGTACCATTTAGAAGATTTTTTACATGTGTAGCAGCCAGTGACGCCACAGGCGCATGCACACTGTGCTCTCAATGGGTGGCATTCCGTCCATTGAGAGATCTGTGCCATAGCTGTGACTTCCGCACGCAAGCGACGCCATCGTGGCTGGGCCATTCAAATAGCTGGAGCCTGTGAACCTGGAAGGATAACCAAGTGAAGAAGGATTCCCCATCAGTGGGGGCAGTGCACTACTGGAGGGAAACCCTTTTTTAGGCAAGTCGTCATAATGTGCTAGTAGGCAATGCATACTAGCACATTGTGACATGAGCCTGCCGAGGCAACAGTTTTTTTTTAAAGCAATAGAAAAAAACAGTTATACAATTTATTTTATCAATTTTAAATCCTTATTTAACATAACCAGCTTTCAAATGCTCTTAAAAAAAAAACACTGACCAAGAAACACTATGTCCTATAAGAGAAACCCTTATAAAAAAGAAGGATTGAATACCCAATTTTATATACATACACTTTACAATTTTTTCCCCGTTTTGAAAGAAACACAAACCTGAATGTAAGCTTGGTTTTGAATACAGCCTGCCCCTGTAAACCTGTTCCTTGTCTGATAAAGAGATGGTTATGGTCCCCTTGCAGTGGAGCTTTGTATACGTCAAAAACTTCATTTCCCAAGTGTAAGGACATGCTGCCAGAATCAGAACAGAGAATTACACATACACATTGTGAGGAGACTTGCATATATCTTTACAGATCTGAAGGGCAATTACTTCATGTACATTCCCATCTCACTGCTAAACGAACAAAAAAAAAAAACCATCTAGTGATAGAAACATTACGGATGCAGCATTATATATGGGAAGGGAAACAAAGGAAATTTAGTACAAGCCACAAGCTTACCTGCCATCAGACCATTTAACAATACGGGCATTACTCTCTCTGACATCATTCCCTTCTTCATCCCGCCGCGTCCTCCATCGGATTGTGTTTTCAACCTGTTCAAATAAGACAAAAAAAAAACAGAACGGAGTACATTTTAGTATTTAGTGAGACACAGACAACGGAAGCTGCAGCACCACCATAGCTACACGCTATAAAATATAAAATGTGCTCAGTTTGAAGCAATGCAGAGTAGATGTACAGCTATGTTTAGGGCAATAAAACGCATACAACTGCCAAGGGGTTCAACATATGACATAGGATTTCTCTGCATTCATGAGTGATCTCTAAAAGGAAAATAAAAAAATGAGAATACAGAATGAAAAGGATGTAACCTGCTAAAAAATTCACACTAAATGCTGCACAATCAGGGGAACCTCATGCAGTGTATATCTGCATTAGGCACGGGGTGGGGGCTGGGCGACTTATAGAACTTGGAGAAGCTGTGCACAGTAATTATTCTTACCTCAGCGTGTTCAATTAAAGAATTTCCCCCTTTTTTAGGGGGGGGGGGGGGGGAAGCAAATAATTAAATGCACATATATTTCCAAAAAAAAAAATTATATATATATATATATATATATATATATATATATATATATATTAACCATTTGCTTACTGGGCACATATACCCCCTTTCCTGCCCAGGTGAAATATCAGCTTTCAGCACTGATTCGCTTTAAATTAAAATTGTGCGGTCGTGCCTCCCAAACTTTTTGCTATAATAAATATCCCATAAAAAATAAATCACAATAAGCGTATAGCGATTGGTTTGCACAAAAGTTATAGTGGCTACAAAATAGGGGATAGAATTCTGACTTTTTAATTTTTTTTTACTAGCAATACGGCGATCTGCAAATTTTGTCAGGACTGCGATATTGCGGCGGACACATCAGGCACTTTTGACACATTTTTGGGACCATTTACATTAATACAGCGAACAATGATATAAAAATACATTGATTACTGTACAAATGTGACTGGCAGGGAAGGGGTTAAATGTGTATCCCTCGAGTCATTCTTACTCTGGGGGGGGGAGGGCACTGACTGGATGAGAGGTGACCGATGCCGTGTCCCTATGTACAAGGGACACAGCACCAGTCTCCTCTCCCTGACAGGACATGGCGCTCAGTGGCCGGAGGACGCGAGGCCGTAGAAAGACGGCCTCCCGGAGGCCGTCTTTTTACTATGGCCCGGGTCTAAAGATCGATCTATCTATCTACACATATACGCAGGGGTGCAATTGTAGACTCCTGCAGACAGGACCTGCAGCTTTCAGCCCATACCTGCATAGGGGCTGGCTGTGTCCCAGCTGCAGAGCTTGTGAATGAACTACGAGGCTGCTCATCATTGACCTTGCAGTCCACTCAGAACTACAAGCTGTCAGCCACAACAGATGACAATACTTGTATTAGGGATCGACCGATTATAGGTGGGGCCAATTATCGGCAGCCGATATTTACTGTTTTTGAAGTATCGGGCACAATTGCACCCGATATTACTGCTTCAAGGGGTTTACCGGTGTGATGCATGCAGCTTCGGACAGTCGGCTTTTTTGTAACAACAACCGATGCGGCTCTGCTGTGATTACATGCAACCCGGGAAGGGTCACCCCCCCCCTCCCTCCCACCACTCGCCCGGGCTCTCCCATCCAACCGGGAGGCCAGAGCAACCAGCTGGAACGTCCGCCGGCTTGCCAAAGACCAGAACAAAGCCAATGCTTCGTTCAGTCCCAGGTCTAGTAACCCAGAAGCAATGTCATGACATCACTTCTCGGATTACTGGCATCTTAAAAGGGGCCCGTTTTAAAAAAAAATATTCGAAAACGTTGATCTTGACGTTTTGAATACTTTCAAGTGCAGTGGAGGGGTTTGGGGTCTTATAGACCCTGATCCTCCCATAAGGGAGAGTACCTGTCACTAGGGATGTTAACATTTCTTGCAACAAAGTGTTTAACATGTTCCAGAATGTGAATTTAACATCTGAGCTTTAAAAATGAAAGCTAGATGCCAATTGGTTGCCATGCACAGTTACTCCAGATTCGGTCTTAGTAAATTCCCTTCTATACGTTTTCCAGAATTCATGGTTAGGCTTCACTAACTGCAAATCCAGTCCTATTTGAGCCATGAATTAGCAGTTACTGGTACTTGTTTATGAAGCCCAAAAAAATTAAAAAGACATACATTTCTGTATTTACTGTGTGCTACCTTAATAGGTTATTGTAAAAAAAAAAAAAAAAAAAAATTAGAAAGGGGAACCCTTATGTTTTCCAGTCACAGATATACCACAAAAGCTAAACTAATTAGAAAAAAAAATACCTTCAATTTCAGCCTAGTTCTACCCTCTTCATCCAACATCTCTTCATCCTCAAATTCATCTTCGTAATATTGAGGGTCAAAAGGTCTACAATACAAAATGGTTTGGGTTAGACTGTCGCAAGAGGGAAAAAAAAAGGCTTTAATCTTTCAAATTAAAACAAGGATAGAAAAATAAAATATCCCCCCCAGACACCCACATACCCAAATTTGCAGTATACAGCAAAAAAAAAAAAAAAAAAAGTATTTGATCCCCCACTGATTTTGTATGTTTGCGCACTGACAAAGAAATGCTCAGTCTATAATTTTAAATGTTCGATTTTAATAGTGAGAGACAGAACAAAAATATCCAGAAAAGCGCATTTAACCACTTAAGACCCGGACCTTTAGGCAGCTAAAGAACCCGATCAGGTTTTGCGAATTCGGCACTGCGTCGCTTTAACTGACAATTGCGCGGTCATGCGACCCAAACAAAATTGGCGTCTTTTCCCCACAAATAGAGCTTTCTTTTAGTGGTATTTGATCACCTCTGCGGTTTTAATTTTTTGCGCTATAAACAAAAATAGAGCGACAATTTTGAAAAAAAAATGCAATATTTTTTTACTTTTTGCTATAATAAATATCCCCCAAAAATATATAAAAAATATATTTTTTTCCTCAATTTAGACCGATACGTATTCTTCTACCTATTTTTGGTAAATAAAAAAATAAAAATCGCAATAAGCGTTTATCGGTTGGATTGCGCAAAATTTATAGCGTTTACAAAATAGGGAATAGTTTTATTGCATTTTTATTAACTTTTTTTTTTTTTTTTTTTACTACTAATGAAGGCGATCAGCGATTTTTTTTGTCACTGCGACATTATGGCGGACACTTCGGACAATTTTTACACATTTTTGGGACCATTGTCATTTTCACAGCAAAAAATGCGTTGTTTATTGTGAAAATGACAATTGCAGTTTGGGAGTTAACCACAAGGGGGCGCTGAATGGGGTTGTGTGACCCAATGTGCGTTTACAACTGTAGGGGGGTGTGGCTGTAGGTGTGACGTCATCGATTGTGTATCCCTATAAAAGGGATCACACGATCGATGACGCCGTCACAGTAAAGAACGGGGAAGCTGTGTTTATACACGGCTCACCCCATTTTTCAGCCCTGGGGACCGATCGCGGGACTCCAGCGGCGTTCGGTCCGTGGGTCCCGCAGCTTCAGACTGGGTCGCGTGCGCCCACGACCCAAAGCTGGGCACTAGCACAGGACGTACCTGTACGTGCATGTGCCCAGCCGTGCCATTCTGCTGACGTAAATGTGCAGGAGGCGGTCCTTAATTGTTTAAAAAAAATATATATTAAAATTTAAAATTTAATTAAAATTTAAAATTAAAATTTAATGCGCAATTGATCCCCTATCAATCAGCAAGATTTCTGGCTCCCAGGTGTCTTCTATACAGGTAATGAGCAGAGATTAGGAGCACTCTCAAAGGGAGTGCTCCTAATCTCAGCTTGTTACCTGTATAAAAAGACTCCTGTCCACAAAAGCAATCCGATTCCAATCTCTCCACCATGGCTGAGACCAAAGAGCTGTCCAAGGATGTCAGAGACAAGACTGGAATGGGCAACAAGACTTTCGCCAAGCAGCTTTGTGAGAGGGTGACAACAGTTGGTGCGATTATTTGCAAATGGAAGAAACACAAAATAACTGTCACTCTCCCTCAGTCTGGGGCTCCATGCAAGATCTCACCCTGTGGAGGTTCAATTATCATGAGAACAGCGAGGAATCACCCAGAACCACACAGGAGAATCTCGTCAATGATCCAAGGCGGCTGGGACCACAGTCACCAAGAAAACAATTGGTAACACACTACGCCGTGAAGGCCAAATCCTGCAGCGCCTGCAAAAAGCACATGTACAGGCCGTCTGAAGTTTGCTAACTAACATCTGAATGATTCAGAGGAGAACTGAGTGAGTGTTGTGGGAAGAGGAGACCAAAATCAAGCTCTTTGGCATCGACTCAGTGCTTGGTGGAGAAATGCTGCCTATATGACCCCAAGAACACCATCCCCATCGTCAAACATGAAGGTGGAAACATTATACATTGGGGGTGTTTTTCTGCTAAAGAGGACAGGACAACGGAGAGGCCATGTACTGTCAAATCTTGGGTGGGAACCTCCTTCCCTCCGCCAGGACATTGAATATGGGTCGTGAATGGGTATTCCAGCAAGACAATGACCCAAAACACACGACCAAGGCAACAAAAGAAATGACTTAAGAAGAAGCTCATTAAGGTCTTGTAGTGGCCTAGCCAGTCTCCAGACCTTAATCCCATAGAAAATATGTGGAGGGAGCTGAAGGTTCGCGTTTTTCAAATGTCAACCTCTAAACCCTAATGACTTGGAGAGGATCTGCACAGAGGAGTGGGACAAAATCCCTCCTGACATGTGTGCAAACCTGGTGGCCAACAAGGGTTTTGCCAGCAAGTCCCAAGTGATATTTTGGGAAGGGGTCAAATACTTATTTCACTCATTAACATGCAAATCAATTTATAACTTTTTTAAATGCGTTTTTCTAGATATTTGTTATTCTGTCTCTCACTGTTAAAATAAACCGACCATTAAAATTATAGACTGACCATTGCTTTGTCTATAAAGCAAACATACAAAATCAGCAGGGGATCAATAATTTTTTCCTCACTGTAAAATACAGAGGGGAATTTATCAAAATTGGAGCAGACAGAACCTGGGAGCAGCTTATGTCAACCAATCATCTTTTAACTTTCGAAGCTTAACCACTTGCTGACCAGCCACCGTTATACTGCGGCAGGTCGGCTCGTTTCCACAAATTGCTGTAGGTGCTTTAAGAGCCTTGGCAGACACGTGCGCCTGCTGCGAGTGGCCGCCGGCTACCCATGATCGTGGAAAAGAGCCAGAACGGGGATCTGTCAATGTAAACAGAAAGATCCCTGTTCTGACAGGGGAGGAGATCAGTGATCAGGAACAGCAATCCCTCTCCTCCTTTTAACAAACTTTGGAGCAGAGTACTACTTGTTTCTGTTCTTAATAAAAAGCTATATGTTCTACTGTGTCCTTGGAAGTCTGGTTCCTAAAAGGGGGTTTCTATGTTGAATAAAGTATTGGTAATTAACCCTTTGAGAGTAGAATTTCTATTGCAGAGGATGCCCAACATCTGACTTGTATCATACACCAACTGTGTGCAGATGGCCTGCGAGTTGCCATAATCACATTCAATTTTACATAAAAAAAAAAAAAAAAAGCTACAGATTGAAAAGGAAAAGTTACTTTTTAAGAAAAATTCAGTTACAATATCGCTTATGCAGCAATTGTAAATGCTGTTACCGTATATACTCGAGTATTTTTTAGGGCTCAAAATACCCCCCTCTGCTTATACTCGAGTCGGTGTACCTGAATTCTTGACAGGCATCCATTTTTTAAATGGATGCCTGTCAAGAATTCAGGTACTCTTGGCACAGTGAGACTGCAATGGGCACAGTGAGGCGTGCAAATGGGCACAGTGAGGCATAGAAAAGGGCATTGTTGATCCTCCTTTCCGCTTAGTAGCTGCTGCATTCTCATTCTAGGCTTATACTCGAGTCAATACGGTATACATTTTTGTATTACTGCTTTTTGCAAAAGTGGAGTTACCCTTCAACAGAATACCGCAAGTTTAATATAGAAGCTAATTGGTTGCTATGCACAGCTCCAGATTCTGTCAGCTCCAGTTTCTATTAATTCCCCCCCATAGTACACAGGACAATACTTTACCTGGGCTCCACACTGAGAAAGTTGGGAAGCTTGACAAAATACAAGTCATTCCCGAGATCTGTGTTCACTTTGGGGATCTCTACTTCTATTCTGGTTTCAGGAGCAGGTTCTTCCTCTGGCTGGTCTTGATCTAGTCCATCCTCATCCTGGAAGCATTAAACAGTGCAATTATTAACAAGACCACATAAAATAATAAAAAAAGGGGAAAACTGAAATTGAAAATCCCGGTAAACAGAAAATGAAAATATGTACATATCTAATTGTTTCCTTGTAATTGTTATAGCAGAACTAAACCCTCCTAACCTTTACAGCCAAGGTAGCTACCATATTTTCCGCTGTTTGATTTACAGTTGCCATGGTGCTGCACACGTAATCAGCTATGACCCCAGTAATTCGAGGCCTGACAGTTTGGTTGTGACAGTCATCATGCATCGCATGCCTTGAATGGAACGGTTTTGAAAAAACATTAAATTTGTAGGTTTAGGTTTCTGGGAAATAAACATAGGGCAGCTAAGCTAGTACAGCAATGGTTGCTAGGTCAGCGGTCTCATGGAGGTTTTAAAGTGGTTGTAAACCCACTTTTGAAAAAAATAAAAACAAACACTTGCAAGACAAAGGCATAATGAGCTAGTATGCAATACTCACCTGGGATCGAAGCCCCCGCTGCGGTGCTCGACACAGCACCGGCCGGCGATGTCATCCAGAGTTACTTCCAGGTATCTCGGCTCTGGCACTGTGATTGGCCAAAGACACAATTACGTCACTACCGCACATTGCATGCAGGAGCCGCCAGTCACGGCATGACCTCTTTTAGAAACGGCATGTTCGCCGTTTCTAAAGTGAGCCTGCGTTGATGTCTACATCAGTGTTTTTCAACTACAGTCCTCAAGGCACACCAACAGGTCATGTTTTCAGGCTTTCCATTATTTTGCACAGGTGATTGATCAGTTTCACTGCCTTAGTAATCACCACAGTCATTTCATCTGAGGGAAATCCTGAAAACTTGACCTGTTGGGGTGCCTTGAGGACTGGAGTTGAAAAACACTGGTCTACAGCACATGTCTCTATTGTAAATATCTCCTAAACTGTGGAGGTTTAGGAGATATTTCCAGCACCTACAAGTAAGCCTTAATCAGGGTGTACAACCACTTTAAAGCATCTAAACACAAAGCATAAACCCCACATGGAATTAAACAGAACACAACGGAGAATATACTGTATATCATGCAACAAACCTATTGCTAGTAATGAGAGACATGCAGGTGCACAAAGAAAAAGCAAATCTATATGAGTGATAGAGCTAGAAATAAAACACAGATAATCTGCAGCTGCTGACATATAGTACAATTTCAAAAAGGAGTTCCCGTCACCAAGCAAGTGCCTTGACTGATGACATGCCTCATAAGACGGCTACGAGCAAATGACATCAATGAGAAAAGCTATGCCTGGGTGCTTACAGACACTTACCATGGGCTGTCCAGGTGTGGGAGGCTTTCCTTCTCCATCACTAGAAGAAATGTCATCCGCATCACCAAAAAGATCAGCAGATTCTTTTTTCTCGCCTATTAAAAGAGAACAGTGAATTGTGTAAGAGCCTAGGTCAGCTGCCTTTTATTCAGATCAGAACGGTTTTCCTCATAAATGTCTACGGAATATTCCAGGCGTGGCTCTATTACACATAGTTGCTTTGGTCCAGCTTGGATCAATGTAGTTATGTATATGTATTCTGATTGGACAAGCAGAAATGTGAGGTTGTAACGTCACTCTCCACCTCATGAAAGTAGAGGACACTTTGCTTTCATTCAGAAAATGCCAAGCATTCTGGGGATGGTGCCTGTGCTGAGTGGCCGACCTCCTGCATTCAGACTGCTGAGCAGCAGGCCTGATGCAAAGGACCCAGAAGCAAGCGGAGATCACTGGAGTGGCAGTGTCTTATTTCAGCGATTTTCAGCTTCCAGGGGCATCGGCCAAATATAGTATATGCAGGGGCTCAACATATCTGGCACCAGGCATCAACAACTCCCACCGCCCAAGGCATGCAGCTTCTGGCACCCGCCAAAATTCGGATTCAACCAGTGGCGGAACTACTAGGGTCGCAACAGTCGCACTTGTGACTGGGCCCTGGAGTTCTTCCATTGTGGAGGAAGGGTATAGACCCACCCCCACCAAGACAGCTGTACCAACTTTCAGCACTGGGCACCGCTCCTGTCAGCTGCACCTGCCTTCCTGTGGTCTCTACCTTCTCCCCTACCGCTAAATAATTTAAATGCCATCATTCTTTTTCATAGTTTGTAGACGCTATAACTTTTGTGAAACTCAGTCAATATACACTTAAGCCCCGTACACACGGTCGGACATCCAACAAAACTTCCCTTGGATTTTTGTCCTAATTGATTTGTCCGATCACACCCATAGCATACACACGCTCGGACTTTTCTGCAAACTTTTCTAAAACTTTCCCATCATCACGTGGTTGTTCTGCTCTTTACTGCCACCCTTTGGTTAACTTCTGCTATTGTTGGTTGATTTTAACATTGGTTCTGAGCATGCGCATTTGTAATTTGTCCAAAAGTCCGATGGTTTGCTGTACACACGATCGGACTTTGCACCATCGGACTTTTGTTGCCTGAAAGTTGGTCCGTTCGCAGACCCAACTTTTTGTCCGATGAAAGCCAAAAAAGTTGGTCCGATGGAACGTACACACGGTCGGACAAATGCGAAAAGTGTCGGATTTTGATGTTGGTTGGGCAAAAGTCCGACCGTGTGTACGGGGCTTTATTGTGATTTTTTTGTTTTACTAAAAATATGTAGAAGAAAATGATATAGAGATAGAGATAGAGATATATATTCCCTAAACTGATTTGTTTTTTAAAAATTATTTTTTTTTTCAAAATTGTCGCAAATTTATTTTTTTGTTTAAAGCGCTAAAAATAAAAACCACACAGAGGGGATCAAATACCACACCATCAAAAGAAAGCTCTATTTGTATTGTACTGCGCAATTGTTAGTTAAAGCGACACAGTGCCAAATTGTAAAAAGAGCTCTGGTTAGGAAGGGGGGGGGGGGTAAAATCTTATGGGGTTAAAAAAGGCAAACGTCAAACTTCAGGACTTTCTGAGTTACTGGCATGTAGCATGCAACCAGTGAGGTTGAAAGACCTGACTTGCTTTTTGTCATTGACACAGGAAGTAGGCATGAGATCTACATGACAGTAGGCCAACTAGGTGTTTATATCATGATTATATTAGTCATTGCTCCCAGTTACCCCTGTAAACTACATAACACCTCCCATTATTAGAGATAAGAGTGAGAGTTGTTCTGTAACCTGGTCTAATGGTTACAACACTGTTCCTCTACAGTGTGGTAAGTGAACATTGTTCTCTTAGGAGAGGAAATATGAAAAAGTATAAAAAGTCCCAGCAGAGCAGTGGGTCCTCAATTACCCCCAACAGGTCACATTAACAGGATTCCCCTCACCTTGCACAGATGCTTTCAATTCTCATCAATGGTTTGGTATTAACCACTTAAGGACCGCCGCATGTACATTTACGTCGGCAGAATGGCACCGACAGGCACATCAACGTATATATACGTTGGTGCCTTGGGGGGGGGATCGGGGGTCCGATCGGACCCCCCCCCCCCCCCGTACATGCGGCGGTCCGCGCGGCTGCAGGAGCGATCCGACAAGTGGGGGCGGCTATCCGTTTTCATCCGCCCCCTCCGGATCGCTCCCAGCCAATGCGCGCGCCCGCCCGCCCTGTCACTTCCTCGTCCTGTGTAAACACAGGAAGGAGGAAGCGACGTGATCTCTCCCTCGGCGTTTGTTTCAAGCGCCGCTGAGGAGAGATCACCACACACCAAGTAAGTCTGCACCAAACAGCACACTTACACACACACACACACATTTAACCCCCGCGATCGCCCCCCCCTCCCCCCCGTCACTGAATGCAGTAATCATACATGTATGATTACTGTATTTAGTGTCAGTGTGACAGACAGTGTGACAGACAGTGTGACAGTCAGTCAGTATTAGTGTCAGGGTAGCCCCCCCCACCCCCCCCCCCCCCCCCAATAAAGTTTTAACCCCTTGATCACTGCCCTAGTTAACCCTTTCACTCCCTATTGCCAGCGTCACTAAGCGATCATTTTTGTGATCGCTGTATTAGTGTCGCTGTTCCCGCTAGGTAGCTAATTTTTTTTTAATGCGATTTTTTTTTTTACTAAAGACATGTGGCTAAATAAATTTTGGCCTAAATGTTTGACTAAAATTTAGTTTATTGTTTTTTTATTATAACAAAAAGTAAAAAATATTGATTTTTTTTCAAAAATGTCGCTCTATTTTTGTATATAGCGCAAAAAATAAAAATCGCAGAGGCGATCAAATACCACCAAAAGAAAGCTCTATTTGTGGGAAAAAAAAAAAAATTTTGTTTGGGAGCCACGTCGCACGACCGCGCAATTGTCTGTTAAAGCGACGCAGTGCCGAATCGCAAAAACCCCTTGGGTCATTTGCCAGCGTATTGGTCCGGGTCTTAAGTGGTTAAGGATGAGCTCTGGTGTTTGCACACCCAGCGTGCAGAGCCCACCAGGAAGTTGGCACTGTGCTAATCACTGGAAGTGAGACATTGTCCTGATGCAGAGATCGAGAAATGTCTCACTGCCTGCGATTAGCGCAATACCGACTTCCTGGCGGCTTTGCACGTGGGGTGTGCGAACACACCGGAGAACTCATTCTTATTTGGTATTTATGACAGTTGTTCAACAAGGGAAATTCCTAAAACATGGCCTGTTGGGGGTACTTGAGAAAAAAAAAAGGGTTTGGAAAACCCTGCCCTATGGCTTGCTTGGTGGTGCATTTTAGCTTGTTTTCTGCAGCTGCATCAAGTCTCCATAAATACATTTCATTAGCTCAATGCTGAATGTGTTTTACTGCAATAACAGTATAAAAAATATATTACACCAGTAGATCATTTAAAAAAAGAATGCCAAGATCTGATCTGAAGCTTATTACCACGACTGGTTTAAGAAACGAAGAATATACCTTTACCGCCTTCTGCATCACTATCAGAGTCGGACGCGATTGCCTTCTTATGCCTCTTATGAACAATCTCCTCTTCACTATCACTTCCTTTTCCAGACACTGTAAAGGACACCAAAAAACAAATTGACATTATAGCTGAATGATTTTAAGGAATTTTACAAACACCAGGACACACGAAAAAGAAAATCTATAGATTCCGGCAGTTAAAAACAGAATTCCAAGGTAAACCCCCAAAAAAATTGCTCCCGCCCCTCTCCTAATACCTAGGTTGACTATCCCGTCTAAGAAAGAGAATAACATAATATAAACACCACACACACACACAATATCTCAAAAAGTTTGAATATCTTTCAAAAGTTCATTTTGGTAATTCAAGTAAAACACACATTATATATATATATATATATATATATATATATATATATATATATATATATATATATATATATATATATATACACACACATATACACATATACACATATACATAATTATATATACATAATTATATATATACATATATATATATATATATATATATATATATATATATATATATATATATATATTTTACACACACTGATATATTTCAAGCATTCCTTTATTTTTAATGATTATGGCTTATACCAATACTTGTCATGTCTTGATCGTGTACAGTAAAGTATGCACCATGCCATGCCACATTGATGCAGTAATTCATTCAAAAGAAGCCCCGACCAAGTAGGAGTGCAAACTATACTGTACATGGACATACTTTTCACTAAGCCAATATTTTTGTATTAAAAATCCTTTTTTGGAGTCTACGTAATATTAAAATTTTCTGAGATACTGAATTTGGGGTTTTCACTGGCTGGTATCCATAATCATCAGAATAAAAAATAAAATAGATAAATGCTTGAAATTATCACTCTCAGAGCCCTTTCACACTGTGCCACCCATAGCGTCGGTGATAAAGCGCCTCTACTTTTACCGTCAACGCTAGTGCACCGCTCCAGTGTAAAAGCCCCATGGTCTTTCACACTGGAGTGAATGGGGACAGATTTTTAAGGGCGTATTGCAGGCACTATTTTTAACGCTATAGCGCCTGCAATACACGCCAGTGTGAAAAGGGTCTTAGTGGAACGCATCTATATAAAATATATGAGTTTCACTTTTTGAATTACTGAAATAAATTAAACTTTTTAATGATATTTTAGTTTTTTTTAGATGCACCTGTACTTACGCTCCAGTCCGGTCGGTCACGTGATCCAGCTCCTGTGTGTCAGCCAGCTGCACAGGAGAGAAGGGCACGCCGACAACAGAAGTGCCATAATAAGCCTATGTGTTATATCACCGCTCCCAGGCATTGCCATCCATTGTCATGCGCGCTCTCCTCTCGCCTGCAGCCACGGAACATTATGTGACCGGAGTAGCCTCTCTTTGTTACACAGGTTAGGAGGGGGGGGGGGGGGGGGGGGGGGGGGGGGGGAGAGACAGAATTTTTAAGATCATTTAGGTTTATCCAGGAATTCTACTTTAAAAAAAGAGCTCAGTACAACAAACCTGATTTGTGCTCTTGTTCTTCACCATCAGAATGCTGCGGCTCATCGTCTGATCGATGGCGCTCAATTTCTTCATCATCTGAATGTTGACGTGGTTCATCGTCTGACTGTCTGTGCTCCTGATCTTCATCATCCGAGTGCTGCCGCTCGTCATCTGATCTCTGTCGCTCCATTTCATCATCTGAATGTTGAATCTTTAGCTCCTCTTCATCATCTGATCGCTGATGGTCGTCTCCATCAGAGTGCTGCCTCTCATCATCAGAATGTCTGTGTTCATTGTCCTCATCGTCTGAGTGCTGTCTGTGATCTTCACCATCAGAGTGGTGGTTTTCACGGTCTTCTCCATCAGACTGCCTGGTTATCTCGTCATCTGATCGAAGGTTACCATCCTCATCGGAATGTTGGACCTCATCATCTGAGTTCTGCATTTTTTCCTCTTCGTCTGATTGATCACTTTTATCATCCCTGGCCCACTTTTCATCCTCAGAATGAGCTTCTTTTTCTGAGCCTTCAGCATCTGAGTGACGGCTACTGTGATCGGATTTGTGCCCCCCATCTTCCTCGTTGTCTTCATCGTGATCATTTTCAGAACCGCTATGCTGTTCAGCATCCGACTGATCGTTTTCCTGATCGGAGTGAACGTTGGCTTCGGACGGATTATCCGATCTCTCTGAACGATTGTAACTACCACTGTGCTGAGAGCCAGCTTCGTCCTCACTGTCATCACCAAACAATTCTTTATTGCTCGGTTTCACTGCGGAATTCCCATCATCATCGTCCCGTTCACTGTCACTTCCAGAAGGATTACTAACCGAGCCAACGTTCCTTGGTTCTGAATCAGAGCCGGACCCAGAATCTGAATCTAGAAAAGAAAAAAAAAAAAAAAAGATATATAATTGGAATTTTCTGATGTAAACATGTAGTAAATGGTGATCTATGAACTCTCACTGCAGCCGTTCAGGTAGAAGTCCAGTACAAGATTTATTGATTATCCCCAAGTGCTGATCACACAGCTGTACATAATACACATCTCTCTTCTTTGTATTAATCTTTTCCAAATAAAAGTGTTATGTGCAAAATTCATTCCTAGGGGCCTCCTCAACTTATACTACAGCAGAAGGAAACTGTGCAAGGACCTTCTTTTTCCACATTGTAATGCATCGCAGTGATCTGAACAGGGGTTGGAAATGTGCATACATACCTAAAACAAAGTACTGCATCACTTACTGGCAGCTATTCTTCCTTCACCCGTTTAAAGGGTTAGTTTACCTTTTGAGGAAATATTAAGAGGTAAATTAACACCTCATTTGTTGTACTTACTAGAGGTGCACCGAACGGAAATTTTGGTGCCAAAACCAAAAATGCAGGATGCACTTTGCTGAAAATCATATATAATTGTATTATATTCAACTTAATTGATTTCATCAATTTAAAAATTAACATTAATTTATTGTTGGCACCTTTAGTGCAAGAAAAGCTCAAGAAAAAATGCAGTCTGCAATGTCTGACCCACCGCCTGCACGAGGCCCGCGGCCCCCTGACCCACCGCCTGCACCAGGCCCGCGGCCCCCTGACCCACCGCCTGCACCAGGCCCGCGGCCCCCTGACCCACCGCCTGCACCAGGCCCGCGGCCCCCTGACCCACCGCCTGCACCAGGCCCGCGGCCCCCTGACCCACCGCCTGCACCAGGCCCGCGGCCCCCTGACCCACCGCCTGCACCAGGCCCGCGGCCCCCTGACCCACCGCCTGCACCAGGCCCGCGGCCCCCTGACCCACCGCCTGCACCAGGCCCGCGGCCCCCTGACCCACCGCCTGCACCAGGCCCGCGGCCCCCTGACCCATCGCCTGCACCAGGCTCGCGGCCCCCTGACCCATCTCCTGCACCAGGCTCGCGGCCCCCTGACCCATCTCCTGCACCAGGCTCGCGGCCCCTGACTCATTGCCTGCACCAGGCTCGCGGCCCCTGACTCATTGCCTGCATCAGGCCCACAGCAAAATTTCCATTTGGTGCATCTCTGGAAGACATGATACAGGAGATGGTCAGAGACTGCAGACATGATACAAGAGATCGATGCAGCCTAGCCAATGCCAGTGGGAAGCAGCCTCACCAAAGCTTGTGAAGGCAGTCTGCCTGTGCCCAGGACAGAGCAACGATCTCCCGCTGTGTCACAGAGCTGGATTTGAATTGCCCAGCCGCAGTAACAATGTTGCACCTCCTGTGATCACGTAACACTGATTCAATGTCCCGCCATTGGATCAGTGTGCTGTCTATCACAGGAGGAGGGACATTTTCACTGCGGCTGCCCAGACAATTCTGCTCCCTGACACGGGGAGATTGCCGCTCTGCAAGAGAAGGAGGGAGGGAGGACAGGACCTTGACCCACCAGGATGACACCCCACAATGGGAGTCACCCAGGGGTGCGGCTACTGCGCAATTATCAGCGCATTATCTTGAATTTTTTTCCTTTCGGCAATATGTCAAAAACAGTATGTCTGTCAAAATTTTGTTGCATCCCTAGTACTTGCCTTCTTGGGTGATGACCCGAGAGTGCCCATAAAGCTGGTGTAGTGGTTCAGGGATTTGAAATCCCTGCTGTTCTTCCCCTTATTACTGTAGGGCTTCCAGGGACAGATCAGAATGATTCCAAATGGTCAAAGTGGACACATAACCATCATGATCAGTCCCAGAATCCCTACAGAAAGAAGGGGAAGAAGAGGGGGATTTCAAATCCCTGGACTACACGCGTGATGACAGGTAATCACCTATGGAGGCAAGTACAGCAGGGGAGGGGAGGGTGCAGGATATTAGTTCACCTTTTCTTCATGTCTGAAAAAAAATCTACCCTTGCAGTGAGTCCTACCCACTCTGCGAGGGTTAAATGTTCATCAACACTCCGACACTGCACTCATCTCACAGAATCTTCCATCTGTGAGTGGTCCCTGGGGCATCATGTATAACGGAGGGCTATTATTTACTATGCCTTGTACATGGAGGAGGTGAGCAAGAGACCACAGCCATCAGCGACCTAGAAAGGAAATTGCGGTTGACTGCTGAGGGACGCTGCTGGCGTACTGAATAAGGCAAGTCTTCAAGCACTGCTAGACACAATGAGCATAACACTGCAAGGTAGATATTTTCTAATTCCTGGAGTTAGGGGTTAAAGAGGAACTTCACACCTTTTGTTTTTAAATTCCTTGGTAATTATTCCTGTGTGCAAAAACACGCCACCATCTTGGCCCAACACATTGCAGATCCATGCCAGGTCTATAAGCTCTCTCCTCTTGTTGACTGTCCCTCAGCATCCTCACATCCAATAGGAGCTCTGCGCTGTACCCGATGTCAGTGGACATCCAACCAACCGAATGTAGGAGAGAAGAGGCTTCAGAGACCGGTCCCAAGATGGCCACTGATGGACCAAAATATGTCTGTTTTAGCAGAGACAATCCATGTGTGGCCACTGCAGTTGATCAATTGACTTCTGTTCAGCCACCCCATAAGATAAAAGCTGCTCGATCAGCGGCTCCAGCGATGATCTCTGTATTCTAATACGAGGAAGTCTCCCCATTGTCAGAATACAATAGTGCAGTGGGAAGGACTCCCCCATCCACATTGAGTGTGCGGAAGGGGAGATCGGTTCAGTTTTTCATTCAACCTGCTGATTGAACAAAACTAAACCATGTACAGCCAACCAGCTTTACATCCTGGAGGACACTTGGAGTGATGGATTGGATGCATCCTCTCCCCTAGACCTAAACAGGTATTTAACCCTTGCTCTGCCCCGCAGGGAGGACCTTTACTTTCCCTGGAGTTCAGTGTTAAAGCCCCATCAGGTATTTATTGCCGTCTGTGTCCTCACTGGGGAGATTCACTCTCCCAGCTTGTTATGGTGATCGATATCACCTGGATAGAAGATTAGGGATTCAAAATGTTAGTGTGGAACAGAGGGGAAATCTTACAAATGGGTCACCCACTGTGGTGACAACCAACTTCCTCTTCCCACACCCTCCGATCCCCATCAGTGACCGCCAGATCCCACACCCTCCGATCCCCATCAGTGACCGCCAGATCCCACACCCTCCGATCCCCATCAGTGACCGCCAGATCCCACACCCTCCGATCCCCATCAGTGACCGCCATATCCCACACCCTCCGATCCCCATCAGAGACCGCCAGATCCCACACCCTCCGATCCCCATCAGAGACCGCCAGATCCCACACCCTCCGATCCCCATCAGAGACCGCCAGATCCCACACCCTCCGATCCCCATCAGAGACCGCCAGATCCCACACCCTCCGATCCCCATCAGAGACCGCCAGATCCCACACCCTCCGATCCCCATCAATGACCGCCAGATCCCACATCCCATCAGTGACCCCCCCAGATCCCACACCCCCAATTCCCATCAGTGACCCCCAGATCCCACACCCTCCGATCCCCATCAGAGACCGCCAGATACCACACCCTCCGATCCCCATCAGAGACCGCCAGATCCCACACCCTCCGATCCCCATCAGTGACCGCCAGATCCCACATCCCTGATCCCATCAGTGACCCCCCCAGATCCCACACCCCCAATTCCCATCAGTGACCCCCAGATCCCACCCCGATCCAATGATGATCTGATGACCCAGCTGTCTGCCCAGCTGGATAAGGTTTGGGGTCCCCCTATCATTCTCCTGTAATGATAAATGGAGGGCACAGCATGGTGGGAGTTGTAGTTCCATGGTGGTTACAGTGTTCCCTCTGCAGTGTGATCACAGAGGGGGAGGGGGCACTATGAACTCTCCTGTACTCCACATGGCGCCTCAGACCACCCACACCGCCATAGAGATGAATGAGAGCCCCTCACCCCACCACTCACCGTCCGCTTTCTGCTCGGGCTCAGACTCGGCATCACTACCGAACAGACCCTCCAACGCGTCCATAGCTGGGACCCGCCGCGGCTGCCGCAAAGCGAAGGAAGTGTCGTGAAAGCGGAAGTAGTAGAGGCGGAAGTGTGGATGACACTACAGAGCAGAGCGTGTGTGTATGTGTGCGCACCGCCACCAATCAGCGATCAGCCCTGGTATGTCCTGGGACACTTCCCACCGGGACTGATCAATTCTAATTCTATATAAAATGAGTTTATAGATATATTATAGAGGAGATCCCACGTGTGATAGCATAGCTCCAAATTGTCCCTGATATCGAGAGACTGTCCCTGATTTGGAGCAAAAAATGTCCCTCATCCCGACCCTCCCTCATTTTGGTCTGATTTATGTAGTTGTATATAAAATGCACTTTTTATCTTTCCCAGTGCTAAACCTTTCATCCTATTTCTAAATTGCTGCATTTGTACATTTTAAAAGCCAATAGCATCGGTAAAAAAATAAAAATAAAGTACTTGTGGATTTAATTAACTTTTTTTGGTAAATTCTCCTTTAAGGGGGTGTGACAGGGGGCGTGTCATATGCCTACATATGTTTGCTAGTAAGTGTCCCTCATTCCCATCTCAAAATGTTGGGAGGTATGGTGATCAGTTCTCTTCAATGGTCATCACAGCTGTCCTCACCTTCCCCGGAGATCCCAACCAGGAACCAAATCCCTCGTCCCTCTGTCCTTCCATCCCCCTGTCCTTCCATGCCTTTGCCCCCATTCTTCCATTCTTCCATCCTTCCATCCCCTGTCCTTCCATATGCCTCCACCCCCTATCCTTCCATCCCTCATCCCCCTTGTCTTTCCATCCCTCCGCCCCCCTGTCCTTCCATGCCTTTGCCCCCATTCTTCCATCCTTCCACCCCCTGTCCTTCCATCCCAAATGCCTCACCCCTTTGTCCTTCCATCCCATCACCCATCTCTCTGTCCCTCCATCCCTCCACCCCCTGTCCTTCCATGCAGGGGCGGACTGACCATTGAGGAACTCAGGCACTGCCCGAGGGCCCCATGCCACTAGGGGGTCCCATTAGGGTTGCCAGGCTCATTAAAACCAGGGACAGTATGTGAAAATCTGTGTTTTTTTTTTACATCTGTCCCTGATATGTCCAAAACCTACATGCTTTTGATGTGAAAATCCTAAGATTTTAGCGGCCCCCGCCTCTGTACTGCCACCTGGCTTGGTGGCCATCTGTAAGCATGGGGGCCCCATAATCTTCTATTGGCCGGGGGCCCCATGACTTTTCAGTCCGCCCCTGCTTCCATCCCTCATCCCTCTATCCTTCCATCCCTCCACCCCCTGTCCTTCCATCCCTCATCCCTCTATCCTTCCTTCCCTCCACCCCCCTGCCCTTCTTTCCTTCCATGCCTCCACCCCCTGTCCTTCTATCCCTCATCCCTCTATCCTTCCATCCCTCCACCCCCTGTCCTTCCATCCCTCATCCCTCTATCCTTCCTTTCCTCCACCCCCCTGTCCTTCTATCCTCCCATGCCTCCACCCTCTGTCAATCCATCCTTCCAACCCTCCATCCTTTCATCCCTCTGTCCTTCTATTCCAAATGCCTCATCCCTCTGTCCTTTCATCCCGTCACCCAATCCTTCCATCCTTCATCCCTTTATTCCTCTGTCCTTCTATTTCTCATCATTCTGTCTTTCCATACTCCCATCCCAAATCTCTCTGTCCTTCCATCCCTCATCTCCTTATCCCTCTGTCCTTCCATACTCCCATTGCAAATCCCTCATCTCCCTATCTCTCTGTCCAATACTTCCATCCCAAATCCCTCATCCCTCTGTTCTTCCATCCCTCAGTTTCTACCTCCCAAATCCCTTGTCTTATATCGTCCTCCCCATCCCTTTCACCTTCACCTCTCCACCCCTATCCCTCATTCCTCTGTCTCTCTATCCTTCCATCTATTCGACCCTCTGCAACCCCCCCCCCCCCCCCGCATTTCTCTGTACTCATATGCCCCTATCCCTGTGCCAAAGGAGAACCTTAAATGCAGAAGAGGCATATAAGATGGGAGCTTTGTGAAGAGAGTTTTTTTTGTTTTTATCTGACACTCACTGCCATTTCCTCATTCCCAACTAGGAGATAATAAAGTACCGTTGGCCATCTGCAGGTTCCTGGCATGCAACATTACACACATCCAAGGAGGCTACAGGACCGCTACCTGGGTTTGGAGAATACTTCAGAGCATGTGCAGCCGATTTTCACAATCCCTGACCCACCACTTGTACAGCTGCCTCTTTTAATGCATCTGAATGGACAGCTGTGGGTCCCGGGGTGTCATTGTGCATTGTACAGCCAAGTGCAGGAGTACTAAAAGTACTACTATGCCAGTGGAACCCTATACAACCTGACATGGGGACCCTTTACAGACAACCAACAATGCTTCAGTTACGCATGAACACAGCAATGATCGGTACTGATCAATCATTGTGTTCATTCAGAAAAGGAAGGGGCTAATAAATATGACATTCCCCCACTTTCCATCTTAAAGGATCCCATTGTGTGCTGGCAGCTTCCAGCGGGAACGAGGAGGGAACATGTCTGACCGGCGGACAAATTTTAAAGCATGCTTTAAAATGTGTCCGTCGGATATGTCCGCTGGTTAGTACACTAACCAGCGGACATATCTGCCCACACAAGCGTCGTATGGATGCGACGCATGCGTGGAAGTTGTTTACTTCCCGGTGCGGTGACGTGGCGGCCTTACTAGTCTTAAAATGCTGCTTCAGCCCTCCTAACATCTAAACTAACCAACATGTGTAAATAATAAAAAAGATGTACATACTTACGATACCTATCTTAAACCCACTCTGGCGCAGTCATGTGATCTGGCTCCCCTTTGGTGGCTGCAGGGGAGAGGCGGGAACGCTGACAACTGCTGCACCATGGGACCCTATGGGTGATGACATCGCTTCTGGTTTTCCTAGCTGTTGTTGGGTGCTCTCTCCATTTCCCTGCAGCAGCCACTAGCTGATACAGGGAATCATGTAACCAGAGCAGGTTGAAAACAGGCGAGTATAGGCATCTTATTAATACAGATTTGTGTATAATATATATATATATATATATATATATATATATATATATAGAGAGAGAGAGAGAGCGAGAGCGCGAGAGAGAGAGAGAGATTATATATCTATATCAGGGTTTGGCAAATTTGCTTTGAATCTAGGAGCTAAAAAAGTTAGGAGCCAGAAACGCATCACCTCCCGCCGAGCTCGTGCGCAGAAGTGAACGCATACGCAAACCAGACATGTGAGGTATTGCCGCAATTGGTAGGGCGAGAGCAATTATTCTAGCCCTAGACCTCCTCTAACTCAAAACATGCAACCTGTAGAATCTTTTAAACGTTGCATATGGAGATTTTAAAGGGTAAAAATTTGTCGCCATCCCACGAGCGGACACAAGTTTGAAGCGTCACATGTTGGGTATCAATTTACTCGGCGTAACATTATCTTTCACAATATAAAAAAAATTTGGCTAACTTTACTGTTGTCTTATTTTTTAATAAAAAAAAGTGTATTTTTTACCAAAAAAGTGCGCTTGTAAGACCGCTGCGCAAAAACTGTGTGACAGAAAGTATTGCAAAGACCGCCATTTTATTCTCTAGGGTGCAAGAATAAAAAATATATATAATGTTTGGGGTTTCTAATTAGAGGGAAGGAGATGGCAGTAAAAACACAGGGGAAGCTCCATTAGCTTTCCTGGTTGTCTTGTCATGCCAACAGCCACCACAAGATGGCGCAAGATAACAGAAGGAAGCAAAGGACTGCAGAAGGCCGCAAAGCCACGGCCTCAATTACCGTCCGGTGCGGCGGGGGCGCATGTGCCCCCACCGTGCAATCAGGTCGGGCCGCACCGGCCGGTAATTGAGGCCACGGCTTTGTGGCCTTCTGCAGGCCTATGCTTCCTTCCACAAGCTGCTAATTCTAGTCGCAATTGCAAAACGGCGCCAGGATTTCATCAAACATATATATATATATATATATAACAAAGTAAAAAAAAAAATTGTGTATGTTTATAATAAGGTAAGAGATTGTGTATATATATATATATATATATATATATATATATATACACACACACATACACACATATATACACACACACAGTGCCTTGGAAAAGTATTTGCGACCTTTTGCCACATTTCAGGCTTCAAACATAAAGATATAAAACTGTATTTTTTTGTGAAGAATCAACAAGTGGGACACAATCATGAAGTGGAACGAAATTTATTGGATATGTCAAACTTTTTTTAACAAATAAAAAACTGAAAAATTGGGCGTGCAAAATTATTCAGCCCCCTTAAGATAATACTTTGTAGCGCCACCTTTTGCTGCGATTACAGCTGTAAGTCGCTTGGGGTATGTCTCTATCAGTTTTGCACATCATGAGACTGAAATTTTTGCCCATTCCTCCTTGCAAAACAGCTCGAGCTCAGTGAGGTTGGATGGAGAGCGTTTGTGAACAGCAGTTTTCAGTTCTTTCCACAGATTCTCGATTGGATTCAGGTCTGGACTTTGACTTGGCCATTCTAACACCTGGATATGTTTATTTGTGAACCATTCCATTGTAGATTTTGATTTATGTTTTAAATAATTGTCTTGTTGGAAGACAAATCTCCGTCCCAGTCTCAGGTCTTTTGCAGACTCCATCAGGTTTTCTTCCAGAATGGTCCTGTATTTGGCTCCATCCAAGTTTAGAGGGACAGCCAGGTCTTTGTAGATTTGCAGTGGTCTGATACTCCTTCCATTTCAATATTATCACTTACACAGTGCTCCTTGGGATATTTAAAGCTTTTTGTATCCAAATCTGGCTTTAAACTTCCCCACAACAGTATCTTGGACCTGCCTGGTGTGTTCCTTGTTCTTCATGATGCTCTCTGTGCTTTAAACGGACCTCTGAGACTATCACAGTGCAGGTGCATTTATACGGAGACTTGATTACACACATGTGGATTCTTTTTATCATCATTAGTCATTTAGGTCAACATTGGATCATTCAGAGATCCTCGCTGAACTTCTGGAGAGAGTTTGCTGCACTGAAAGTAAAGGGGCTGAATAGTTTTGCACGTGCAATTTTTCAGTTTTTTTTATTTGTTAAAGTTTGAAATATCCAATAAATTTCGTTCCACTTCATGATTGTGTCCCACTTGTTGATTCTTCACAAAAAAATACAGTTTTATATCTTTATGTTTGAAGCCTGAAATGTGGCAAAAGGTCACAAAGTTCAAGAGGGCCGAAAACTTTCGCAAGGCACTGTGTATATATATAATCTCTTACCTTACTATAAACGTACATTTTTTTTTTTTACTTTGATTGATATACAGTGCAGAAAATAAGTATTTGAACACCCTGCTATTTTGCAAGTTCTCCCACTTGGAAATCATGGAGGGGTCTGAAATTGTCATCGTAGGTGCATGTCCACTGTGAGAGACATAATCAAAAAGAAAAATTCCAGAAATCACAATTTATGAATTTTTAACTATTTATTTGTATGATACAGCTGCAAAGAAGTATTTGAACACCTGTCTATCAGCTAGAATTCTGACCCTCAAAGACCTGTTAGTCTGCCTTTAAAATGTCCACCTCCACTCCATTTATTATCCTAAATTAGATGCACCTGTGTGAGGTCATTAGCTGCATAAAGACACCTGTCCACCCCATACAATCAGTAAGAATCCAACTACTAACATGGCCAAGACCAAAAAGCTGTCCAAAGACACTAGAGACAAAATTGTACACCTCCACAAGGCTGGAAAGGGCTACGGGGAAATTGCCAAGCAGCTTGGTGAAAAAAGGTCCACTGTTGGAGCAATCATTAGAAAATGGAAGAAGCTAAACATGACTGTCAATCTCCCTCGGACTGGGGCTCCATGCAAAATCTCACCTCGTGGGGTCTCAATGATCCTAAGAAAGGTGAGAAATCAGTCCAGGACTACACGGGAGGAGCTGGTCAATGACCTGAAAAGAGCTGGGACCACCGTTTCCAAGGTTACTGTTGGTAATACACTAAGACGTCATGGTTTGAAATCATGCATGGCATGGAAGGTTCCCCTGCTTAAACCAGCACATGTTAAGGCCCGTCTTAAGTTTGCCAATGACCATTTGGATGATCCAGAGGAGTCATGGGAGAAAGTCATGTGGTCAGATGAGACCAAAATATAACTTTTTGGTCATAATTCCACTAACCGTGTTTGGAGGAAGAAGAATGATGAGTACCATCCCAAGATCACCATCCCTACTGTGCAGCATGGGGGTGGTAGCATCATGCTTTGGGGGTGTTTTTCTGCACATGGGACAGGGCGACTGCACTGTATTAAGGAGAGGATGACCGGGGCCATGTATTGCGAGATTTTGGGCAACAACCTCCTTCCCTCAGTTAGAGCTTTGAAGATGGGTCGAGGCTGGGTCTTCCAACATGACAATGACCCGAAGCACACCGCCAGGATAACCAAGGAGTGGCTCTGTAAGAAGCATATCAAGGTTCTGGCGTGGCCTAGCCAGTCTCCAGACCTAAACCCAATAGAGAATCTTTGGAGGGAGCTCAAACTCCGTGTTTCTCAGTGACAGCCCAGAAACCTGACTGATCTAGAGAAGGTCTGTGTGGAGGAGTGGGCCAAAATCCCTCCTCCAGTGTGTGCAAACCTGGTGAAAAACTACAAGAAACGTTTGACCTCTGTAATTGCAAACAAAGGCTCCTGTACCAAATATTAACATTGATTTTCTCAGGTGTTCAAATACTTATTTGCAGCTGTATCATACAAATAAATAGTTAAAAAAAATCATACATTGTGATTTCTGGAATTTTTATTTTTGATTATGTCTCTCACAGTGGACATGCACCTACGATGACAATTTCAGACCCCTCCATGATTTCCAAGTGGGAGAATTTGCAAAATAGCAGGGTGTTCAAATACTTATTTTCTGCACTGTATATATATATATGTATATATATATATATATATATATATATATATATATAAAATCAATTTCGTTACTTAATCTGATCACAACTTTGTACCTTGTAATACCGTTAGCCAGCACCCAAATATACATTTTAAAATGATGTTTACGGAGACTAACATTACAAGGGGTGCTACGTTTGGTCTGCATAGTTCTATTGTGTGTGGGGACACAACCACTCTCCTTGGTGTGTTCCTGAAATGGACTACATTTGTACATCCTGGTGTATCCCTGGTTCACACCAGTGCAGCTTTGAAATCACGCTACTTCAGCGTGATTTCATTCCGGTTTCATTTAACAGAAGTCTATGCAAGTTGCAATGAAATCCCAAAAACGTAGTGCAGGAACCTTTTTTCGAGTTTGCAACAATTTAAACGGTTCCATTGCAAGCAATGGGGTGCGTCTTTACATTGTCAAATCACACCAGTGTGAACCAGGGCTTAAGTAAGTCACTCATTCATTATAACTCGGCCCAAGCAGAACCACTCACAGGATTCGTAAATCAAAGAGGGGCCAGGAGAAGAAGTGTCTGCTTCTGAAGTCTAGTTAACTCTGGTGGGGACACATGCACATTGTAACAGACAGGTGAAAAGATCTGTGAGAGTTGTAGCATGGAGAAAGCAGTGCATGTGACCGCAATATAAGTCTACTGCTCATACTTTGAAAGAAGGAGTGACGGGAAAAGAGCATCATGGGAGCATGGAAAATACAAGAAAAAAATATAACGGTATATTATAGTCATTTGCATATTATAATGGGTTTTAATAAAGTATGCTGGATTGAGATGCTATTTTAAGAATGGGGCATTTAGTGACAGCTTATAATCTGTATTTAACATTCCCAAACTGGAGCTCGTCTCCTGCTGCATGCTGTAGTTCCACCAACTAGCTCCTATGGCACACTACCTTGTCTTGTGGTAACTTAGGGAATGGCAGGAGAGGCGAGGATTAACCACTTCAGCCCCGGACCAAAATGCAGCTAAAGGACCAGGCCCCTTTTTTCAAATTGGCACTGCGACGCTTTAACTGACAATTGCGCGGTTGTGCGAATAGAGCTTTCTTTTAGTGGTATTTGATCACCTCTGCGGTTTTTATTTTTTGCGCTATAAACAAAAATAGAGCGACAATTTAGAAAAAAAAATGCAATGTCTTTTACTTTTTGCTATAATATCCCCCAAAAACATATATATAAATGTTTTTTTTCCTCAGGTTTACGCCGATACGTATTCTTCTACCTATTTTTGGTAAAAAAAATATCGCAATAAGCGTTTATCGGTTTGTTTGCGCAAAATTTATAGCGTTTACAAAATAGGGAATAGTTTTATTGCATTTTTTTAAATTTTTTTACTACTAATGGCGGCGATTAGTGAATTTTTTCGTGATTGCGACATTATGGCAGACAATTCGGACAATTTTGACAAATTTTTGGGACAATTGTCATTTTGACAGCAAAAAATGCATTTAAATTGCATTGTTTATTGTGGAAATGACAGTTGCAGTTTGGGAGTTATCCACAAGGGGGCGCTGATGGGGTTATGTGTTCCCTAATGTGTGTTTACAACTGTAGGGGGGTGTGGCTGTAGGTCTGACCTCACCGATTGTGTCCTCTATAACAGGGATCACACGATCGATGCAGCCGCCACAGTGAATCACGGGAAAGCCGTGTTTACACGGCTCTCCCCGTTCTTCAGCTCCGGGGACCGATCGCCCCACTCCAGCGGCGATCGGGTCCGCGAGTCCCGCGGTCCCGGAGCTTCGGACCGGGTCACAGGAGCGCGCCGCGGGTACACGCTCGTGACCCACGGCTGGGTAGTAGTACAGGACGTACATCTGCCCAGCCGTGCCATTCTGCTGACGTATATGTGCAGAAGGCGATCCTTAAGTGGTTAAATATCTTGCTTACAGGGGGCACTCACTAAAATACATACTTGTCCCAACAGCCTAATAAATGGCAACATGTGAGCACTCATGCCCTGCACATCCTGCCCACTTTACAATAGCCCCTAGGTCTATTCTGAAACAGGCATATTTTGGTAGTTCCAAGTATGCCCAGAATTACTAGTCCTTGAGGGGTTAGTTCACCTTTTCAGAAAAATAAATAAATAAAAAGGTGAACTAACCCTGTACACCCCCAAACCCCCCACTGTACTTACCTGTGTGGGTGATTAGCTGTCAGTGCCCTCGCAGCCATCCAGCGATTTGAAATCCCTGCTCTCCTTTTTTACTGAAGCGCTTTCTGGCCAGATCAGAGCTATTGCTCTGTGCCATCAATGACCCATCAGAATAGTTCTGATCCATCCTGGAAGCACTGCAGACAGAAGAGCAGGGATTTTAAATCCCTTGACTGCTGCACTGGCTGAGTGGGCACTGACCGCTAATCCCGTCTGAGGAAAGTATATAGAGGGGACTGGGAAGGGGATGGGGGGAGTGCTGCACCATGGGACCCTATGGGTGATGACATTGCTTCTGGTTTTCCTAGCTGTTGTTGTGTGCTCTCTCCATTTCCCTGCAGCAGCCACTAGCTGATACAGGGAATCATGTAACCAGAGCAGGTTGAAAACAGGAGAGTATAGGCATCTTTTTATATAGAGAATATATATATATATATATATATATATATATATATATATATATATATATATATATATATATATATATATATATATATATATATATATATATATATATATATATATATATAGTTTGTTCATCTTTTCATTATTCTGACAGGGGTTTACTTATTCTTGACACTATACTTTAAAAGTGTTACTAAACCCAGGACCCTGCATTAACTATCTGGTCTCCCACAGTACACAAAACATGGGAATGCAAAAGTTGTAGTAAAATTAAACTGCCAAATATCTTTTCCAATCAGCAGTATAGAACAGTCTTTGTGACAGCTAGCAGTGTCTGGTTAAAGTTTGTAGGAGTTTTCATTCAACCCGACTATCCAATGTGGCTGCAGGACCCCTGTGCCGATTGGCCCTGTGCTGATCACATGCACCCTTCCAAGAAAAAAAACTAACAATACACACCAAACAAAGCATGTGCAGAGTGACTCCAAAGGTTCTGTCTTATTAGGCGAAGGATTGGGGACAGTGGAGGGGGGGGGGGTCAGAAGACAGGATCAAACAGCCTTTTTACACCATGCAAAGCATTAACCCTTTAGGTTCTACCGATAGAGAGAGAAAGAGAGAGAAAGAGAGAGAGAGAGAGAGAGAGAGAGAGAGAGAGAGAGAGAGAGAGAGAGAGAGAGAGAGAGAGATGGGTAGATAAATGACACACACACAGTACACAATTTGAAAAAAAAAAAAAACATCTTTATTTATAAATGCTGAAAACTTAAAGGGCTTTCAATTGAAGACAAAACGTAGTATATATATTTTACATATGATTTTTTTTTTCTACCACAATACAGTGTTTGGCACCCTTTAATGATGTATAAACTAGAACAAAAAATACAGCCAATGTACATAATTTCAGCATCTAAATTAGGAATGATAAAGGAAATAAAATGTATATTTTACTTGCATAACTATGAAAGTAAACATGGAGTTCAATGTTTACTGGGGTATCCCTTAATTCATGAGCATTGTTAAGACATATTCCTGCTTTTATACTGTAAAACCGCAGGCAGAAGCGGTTAAGACATAAAATAGCATACCCAGATATATACCTGCCTGGGCTGTGATATTTGGTACATTCTGTTTCCCTGAAGTTAGCAAAATAGTAAATTGCTCCTTTTTTTTGTAGCTTGTACAAATTAAGACATTTCTGCATGAAGGGTTTTATAAAACTGATGGAAATCATCCAATACCTTGTATTACTGAAGAAGCCATCTTGCTGGAGGAGTGCTTTTCATAAAGTCTGCATTGAATTTGATAATTAGGAACAAAATCCAGCACTTAAGTATACAGAAATCTAATTATCACTTCATGTTACCAATCAACATGTCCTTAGGACTAAAACATACATAAAACTGGGAGTAGGCACCCATAACGATCAAGTTTCCACCTTTAAATAAAAGGAGTATAGTGGCTTGCTACAGGAAACCAGCTGTAGTTTTTTTTTTTTTTTTAATCGTCCCTCAAAGTTTCTTCTAAAGCTGGTCACAGAAATTAGACAATACTTGAATTTCAGAAAATGGGGTAACAGTAGGCCAGGGCATCGCAGAAGAGCCCAAAACCCCTTTTACTTGTGGAGCCGCACCTTACTTAATTCACTAATATCTATTAGAGAAAACTCTGCAAGTAACCTGGTTGAGCTGGGCAGCCCTGCATTAATCTGGGAGCAGAAAATGATGATTACCTCGCAGATTGCCTAGATTTTAGCTACTACTAATAAAAGTTGGAGGTATGAATTGCTGGAGTCTAATGGCCACCACAAGGCGCTCCCACGCCGCACTTTGTTCTATACAACTGAATGCTTCCACTTTAAAGGTGCTTGTACATGGAGGTTTTCCATTGTTCCTCTAACAAATATTGAACCTCCGAGATGCAGCCGTGTGCCACTTTCACCTAATAGAGGGATATAGTCTTCAGTGCATATTGTACCCCATCAGCTGCACACAATGCATTTTGAGTGCAGGATCCCCATTTCTTCCAATGTTTCATACCCAAGCTATCTGTTCCGATCAGTCTCATCCTATAGTCTCATCCTATGCGATTGTCATGCAAGGTGTGTAAATCTATAACATACTATGTATAGGTACCTTTAGCCAAATGCTAAGATTATATATATATATATATATATATATATATATATATATATATATATATATATAGATATATAGATATATAGATATATCTATATATATATATATATATATATATATAGATGGATAGATATGATTATTTTTTTAACTCAAATTATGCTAATCTGTCATATGAAGGTATTATGGGTAGTCACATCATGCCCACAAAGTTCTGGTTCAATTAGGGAAACTCTTTATATTAATATATATGCCCATTTTGGGACAATTTCCTCTAAAGTCACCAATTTATCATATGAAATAGCAGTGAGATGGTCTTTTATTACAACTCTGACGTAACAGTCTTCACCATTTATTATATCATCGATTATATTTTTGGACAGTTGTAAATAAATGAAAGGACATAGTACTGAAGTTCCTTGCAACCAAGACATTCCCTTTTTAAGGTCCAGCAACTTATGATATTAGGCTTCTGTCTTCATACTCCACATCTCTTTAGTTTGGTCTTTGCAGCAAAGATTTTTGGATGATGGGTACTCCTAGAATTTCATAGGCAGACTTTAAATTGCAAGTATGCAATATATGGCTCTTCAGTTCATCATCTAATGAGTTTAAACTAGGTTTAATAAAAAGAAGCGAGGGTTGTCTAATATAGTGAAAAGAATGATCAGATAATGGTTTTGCTGTTTTCCAGTATCTTCCCTTCTTCCCAGCCAGGTCTGAGACTCTGATTGCTCAAACAGAGCTGATGTTTTTCAGCAATGGTTTGCGCTCTTCAAATAATAAATAAAGCTTACTCGTTGCCCCCTTCCACTCGTCGCTTGCGGACTGTAAAGAAAAAAACAGAAAACTTAAACGAATCACATTTTTAAAAGGGTCTTTAGCTAAAGCTTCCCATGCCTCTATACATGAACAACATGGAAGTGTCCATACTTCTGAATTCCCGTTCCCACTGTGGTTTACAATAATAATAAAAACTCCAAAACTCGACAATATTTCGGCACTGAAGATGTCTGCTGTGACTAGTTTATACCAGCAGGTGGCGCTGTATGCGGCGAGGAAAATCAACCTCTAGTACCACTGCAACACCCATAACATCTAAAAAGAGGTGTGTAAAGGTGATTGGATCTTTATAATGAAACTAAGTGTTTTTTTTTTTTTTTTTCTAACCTCCCTCTGATTTTTCTGTGAAATTTCTATATCTTTACAGGGGACAGAGATAAGTAAGCTAGTTTATTTACAGTACCTGGCCTCCAAAAAATATACTATTTAATAATTACAGTGCATATGACATCCTCCTCGTGTATATAGTATTTTTATCATTGCCATTAGCATTGCACCACAAATCACACATAGTAGTAGCATACATGACAGCTCATGCTATTAGAATAATACACAAACACACGTAGAACAGATCTTAAAATTAGAACTTAGGCCAAAACCCCTTTTTTCTTCTGAGTACAGTAGGGGAAGGTAAGAAACCCCGGTCAGTTTTTTTTTTTTTTTCTTCCCATCTGTGCCCCATTGGGCAGATTTCCTGTTCTATATCCACAACAGAAAGTGAACAAATCTCTCCGAAATGAGGGAAATCCCTGCTCGTCACCAGAACTCGCCCCCCTATCAGAAAATTTCCCCTCTATTGCGGTTCTGACGACAAAACAATAATTTGGGCTTTTCTTTCGTTTGATACCACTAGGAAAAAATAGAGAAGGTGAGTCACCCCAATGGGAGCACAGCCAGCAATACAAATCTGACAGGAGTTCTAACCCTCTCTACTCAATGCAAAACTAAAAATGAAAGTTTTTGCCTTTAGTTAATACTTAAAAGTAACACCTCTATTGGTATATAACCATATGAATGCAGCCAACACATTCAACTGAGCTCAAGAACACACCAAATCATTGTGATTTATTATACTAGGTTTTATAAAAAGCAGACAAGCAAAGCATAACACAAGACAGACAGGACAATGGAAAGAGATGGTGCATTTGGCAGCGGTATAACCTGTGTCCCTGCAGAGTGAAGTTTGAAGAAATGCCAGTAGATGGGAAGTGACAAAGACTGCTAAACTCCACACTGAGGAATGTAACACATTGGAAAGAAAAGAGATCAGCGAATGAGACTTTGGAATTACAGATCACTCCCTGTCCCTAATAACAGAGCGAGATTTTGTATAACTAATGAATACAGTATATCTTTTTTATTTTTTTAAACTTAACAATAGTTTTTCTTTTCTGTGAAGAGCCCTTTAAATATTGATCTAAAGTAGAACTATAGGCAAACGTTTTTTCTCATTAAGGATAGTTAGGGAGGATTATAACCCTGTCAGGTTTTTTTTTCCCCGCCATCTGTGTCCCATTGTGAAGATTTCCCTTCACTTCCTGCCCCATAGCCAAAACAGGAAGCCTGCAAATTAAGGAAATTCCTTGGGGACCCCAAGGTCACTATAACCAGTGTTGCCATTGGAAGATTTCCTTTCTTTCTGGGGACAACCCAAAAATTGGGATTTGCTTTTGTGTTTACTTTCTATGATAATGATAAACAGGAAACAAAGAAGGTGAATCTCTTTAATGGGGACACAGACAGCAATACAATCCGATGTGTTCTAACCCCTCTCCACTCCAAAGCTTAAAAAAAAAAAAAATAAGTTACCTTTAGTTGTATTTTAACACTAAGCAGCACAGCTGCAGAGACCAATTGGAAAAAAAAAAAAAAAGATACCCAATGATTAACCACTTAACCCCCGGACCATATTGCTGCCCAAAGACCAGAGCACTTTTTGTGATTCAGCACTGCGTTGCTTTAACGGACAATTGCGCGGTCGTGCGACGTGGCTCCCAAACAAAATTGACGTCCGTTTTTTCCCACTAATAGAGCTTTCTTTTGGTGGTATTTGATCATCTCTGCGGTTTTTATTTTTTGCGCTATAAACAAAAATAGAGCGACTATTTTGAAAAAAAAATCAATATTTTTCACTTTTTTCTGTAATAAATATCCCCCAAAAATATAAAAAAAATACTTTTTTTTTACTCAGTTTAGGCCAATACGTATTCTTCTACATATTTTTCGTAAAAAAAAAAATCGCAATTAGCGTTTATTGATTGGTTTGCACAAAAGTTAAAGCGTTTACAAAATAGGGGGTAGTTTTATGGCATTTTTATTATTTATTTTTATTTTTTACTAGTAATGGCGGCGATCAGCATTTTTTTTCAGTACTGCGACCTTATGGCGAACACTTCGGACACTTTTGACACATTTTTAGAACCATTGGCATTTTTTTAGCGATCAATGCTATAAAAATGCATTGGATTACTATAAAAATGCCATTGGCAGTGAAGGGGTCAACACTAGGGGGCGGGGAAGGGGTTAAGTGTGTTCCTGGGTGTGTTCTAACTGTATGGGGGGGGTGGCCTCACTAGGGGAAATCACTGATCTTCTGTTCATACATTGTATGATCAGAAGATCAACGTTTCCCCCGCTGACAGTAACTCTGTAACGAGCGATCGCATGTGCCCGGCGGCGATCGTGCCCGCCGGGCACGCGCACAGGACTCGGGGGCGAGAGGGGGGCGCGGGCCGGCGGCGGCGCGCACGCGCCCCCTAGTGGCCGTCGAAAGTGCCGATGTAGAGCTACGGGCTCTCGCCCAGGAGAGCCGACCTGCCGCCGTATAACTGCGGCGGCTGGTCGGCAAGCAGTTAAACAGAGCTCAACCCAAAAGGGGAAGTTCTGCTTTAAGCACTCCTCCCCCCTCCCCTACCACATTTGGCATGTCATTTTTTATTTTTTTGGGGGGGGGTCCCAAGTTCTCCTCTCCCCCGTCCCTCCATGCATTTTTCTGGGACATGTCACAGGTTCCAGAAGACTGCCCGACCATTCAGGAGGCGCAGTGCACACCTGGCTGTGAAGCCACAATCTGTCACAGCTGGGTGACCACATCGCTGGAGCAGGTGAGTGTGTGTATTAAAAGTCAGCAGCTACACTTTTCATAAACATAAAAATGACTGGAGCTACGCTTTAACAAAGGCTTGTTATCAGACAGTATACTGTATATAGAAATAGTGGTTTTGCAGACTTCCCTTTTGACTAAATGCCAATATATACAGCTCAAATTTCAGCCAAAACTCAAGCTGTAGAATCCACTTTAAGCTTCTTCCGGCTTTTGTTAAAAGAGCGGGCAACGATATTGTCAGCTACTGAATCCAATCAGGTGCAGCCAATATTGATATATTCTGACAGCCACTGGTGCCGGCTGTCAGGATAGAATAGCCAGCAGCAGGGATTTGTCCATCTGTGCCGTTTAGAAAGGATGGAGAAATTGGTTAGATTTATTTCAGTCAGCCTGCTAGCTGAACAAATGGAAACCAAGTGTATGGCCAGCCTAAGAATCTGTATCAATGGCTTTAGTTTGCTCCTTACAGTTGACGACCTCGCCGGCTTCAAGCAGGGCTTGCATTACTATAGACTTGTATGAAAATGCAAAACCCATACAAAATGCACAAAGAAATAAATCCTGTTAAAAGAGCAGGGAGGAGCGTCTAACATTCCTCCAATTAGCACTCTCTGCTCCATTAAGAAGAACAACGCTTGGATCTCTGATGGCTCCACACTGCTTTAAGATTTTTATAAATGGATGAGCTGCGGTTTGCATAGCGCAGTATAACGGAGAATGAATAGCGATTTCTCTGCTTTGCTATAAATGAGGTCCTTAGTTTACTTAGCTGCACCAGTTGTACATTGTCAATCCCTATAGACCTGTACATATCGTACAACCAATAAGTGTGTGTAGGACTTATTAACCAGGTCACAGAATGCTACAGTTATAATCAGTGGCATGCTAAATTCAAGGGTACATTAAAAGTGTTATACTCAGGATTTGGACATGTCTTAAAAGTGACACTTCTATGAAAGCTTTCTCCAAAGTATGTGCTAATGGAAAGAGACAGCTCAAGATGCAGTTTAGGAGTTATTTTTTTAATTGTCATTCGTCTAAGCACTACAAGGCCAGAAAATGTTTGCTTTTCAGTGCTGCATCTGTGTAACCATTAATGATTTTGGTAATCTGTAGGGCTGCAACTAACGATTATTTTTATAATCGATTAGTTGGCCGATTATTGTTTCGATTAATCGACTAATCGGATAATCTTAAACAAAAGTGTGGTGTACAATTTAATTAATATGTAAATATAAAAAAAAAAGGCAAATTTTTTCTTAAATGTCCATATGCAGTGTTGTGGAAAATTCTATAAATGTATGTTGTCAGATGTCCCCCCAGTGTCAGTTTTGCTGTAATGCGCTCAGGTGAGCGTATTCACGCATACAGACGTTGGTGGAAGGCCATTGGCGCAACACCTTTTCATGGACAACAATTTGCGAGCTCCTTTTAGGGATGTTCATTTATGCCTCAGCAAGAAACTGGCCACTTCTTGTCGACTGCATTAAATGACTCCGAGTGGACAGATCTGCGTACATGAAAACTGTAGCATAACTATACAGATTTTATGGGTATCTGATCCATGATTTCAGTATGGTTGGCAACAATGGCGGCAGTTTGGCTTGCAGATGGCTTTGTGCTGAGCCATGCTTTCTGAGTCCTTTGTTTTACATAGCATGGCTCAGCACCCAGCTGCTAGCATTATTTGAATCACATGTCTGTGATTGGTTTCTTTTGAAAGTATACAAACATGTCTGATTGGCTGTTTTGTGAAGCCACCACCTTCTTTTGTTACTCTTGTTGACACTATAAATAAATGGAGCTAGCTGCTGCTAAGGGCAGTGATGCCTGGTGAGCGATGGATGAAAGCAAGCTGTTGTAATGTCTCTTGATTGGTATGGCAGACCGAATGTATGGTGAGTGAACTTATTTTAGCTTAAACATGGCATTATTTCATTTAAGATGGGGGATGTGCTTTAGAGCACATGGCAAGATGGCGGTGTGCTTTGCACACCCCCAAATTGCCACAACAGCAGTGGTAAATATAAATAACCAACTACAGTAATTGTAATGCCTTCTATTAACCACTTCAGACCCGCGGTATAGCCGATGACGGCTACAGCGCGGGTCTGAATATCCAACATGCCGTCAAAAGACGGCCGCCCCTTTGGGCGTTCCCAGCGCGTGCTCTAGAGCGCGCTGCGGGGAAGCCCTGTGTTGGCCGTGTCCCTTGGACACAGCTAAACACAGATCGCGGCGAACGGCCAATCAGAGTGGCCGTTTGCGATGCAATCTGTGCGTCGAATGAGAGATGATCTCACAGATCATCTCTCACAGATCATCTCTCATTGCCGTTTTTACACAGAGACAGCGTCCTGTCTCTGGAGAGGAGACCGATCTGTGTTCCTTGTACATAGGGACACAGATCGGTCACCCCCCCCCCTCCCCCACAGTTAGAACACACCTAGGATACATTTAACCCCTTCCTCACCCCCTAGTGTTAACCCCTTCAATGCCAGTCACATGTATACAGTAATTAGTGCATATTTATAGCACTGATCGCAGTATAAATGTTAATGGCGCCAAAAATGTGTCAAAAGTGTCAGATGTGTCCGCCATAACGTCGCAGTACCAATAAAAATCGCAGATCGCCGCCATTTCTAGTAAAAAAATAAAAAATAATAATAATAATTCTGTCCCCTATTTTGTAAGCGCTATAAAAAATATTGTATTTTTTTTCAAAATTGTCGCACTTTTTTGTTTATAGCGCAAAAAATAAAAACCGCACAGGCGATCAAATACCACCAAAAGAAAGCCCTACTTGTGGGGAAAAAAGGACATCAATTTTGTTTGGGAGCCACGTCGCACGACCGCGCAATTGTCAGTTAAAGCGACGCAGTGCCGGAAGCTGAAATTTCACCTGGGCAGGAGGGGGGTATATGTGCCCAGTAAGCAAGTGGTTAACTCCACTTTCTCTAGGTTCAGATGCTGATTTTCCCCGCACAGAGTCTTTAAAGTGATTATTATTTTTTTTTTTAAAACAAACTTGTTATACTTACCTGCTCTGTGTAATGGTTTTGCACAGAGCAGCCCAAATCATCCACTTCTGGGGTCCCTCACCGATGCTTCTGGCTCCTCCTGCCTTCAGAGTGCCTCAATAGCAAGCTGCAAAGTATAGTATAGAGCTTCTGCCTTTAGAACCACTCACTTCCTGCCCAGGACTACATGTCCCATGAGGCATTGCTCCTCACACTTTCACATTCACAAATTCTCAGGCACTTACTCACATGTATGGATGGTGTACTTATCTGTATGTGTGCTGCACTGTATTTCCTGATATGTAAACATATAATGCATACTATATGCAGGCCAACTAATCAACTGGCCGATTAAGCGATTATGAAAATAGTTGAAAACTATTTTCATAAATCGATTAGTTATCGATTCGTTGTTTTGGCCCTAGTATGCTGTAAGGTCCCCGATCTCATTTAGCAAGTAACAAAATATACAATAAAAAAAAAAAAATCCTTCCCAATTAACTTTAAAAAAAAATAGTATCCTCAAAAAAAAAAAAAAAAAAAATAATGCCCTCAATTCAACAATGTATTTTCTCATTAATAATATAAAATATCTAGATGGAAAGAATTTATACCTGCCAAAATATACCATCAACTGAAGAAGGTACATTACTAAAACCACTCTTACAGATTTAGGGAGCACAAAATGTGCTTCTCATAAAAATAAGAATAAAGCTTTGTTGACAATGTGTCTTGGAGGAACTTTAAAAGTATCTGTGAAGTATTGTTAGAAATGAAAGAGTTAACTTGCTTTTGGATAATTATTCCCAATTTCATTCATTAAGCTCAGACAATTGTTTTTGTGGAGTAAGCTGTGTTCAGGTTTCAATATATACAGTAGTATCTGCGGTGCAAAATTTGATAATGAAAATAATAGGCAACAGCCATAATAACGTGTACAATTAAGCAATGCACATCTTGCCTTACCAAGATCATTATTCTTTGTTATGGCATTGGCTGCCCTTGTCCGTGGACCTTGCTGTGTGAAGTGATAGCCAAATTTAAGAATCGGTGAATATTCCTCAAGCAGTTTAGCAATCTTCATCTCCACTTCAGTTCCCAGCTGCTGTCTCTGTTGGAAAATGGAAAAATTAAATAAAATAAAAAATCTTTCTACTTTACGGTGGTTTTTGTACTTAAGAAATAATGCAAATATTAAATTACCCAATTATGTGCACTATTTTAGTTTGGAAAAATGAATATGCAGTCAGGATGTGACCTTAAACTGTGTCATACTAGAGTGCAGGGCTGTGTTCAAGTTAAAATTACCCCGGATTATGGCTCATTTTATGATTACTTCACATTGTAGTACTATATTCCACTGTATCCCATGGCAAGCGGTTGTGATCCCACTTCT